>CM052722.1:59343944-59373740 GCA_028551405.1 Uromys caudimaculatus
AAGTCTATGAAGAATTGAGTTGGAATTTTGATGGGGATTGCATTGAATTTGTAGATTGCTTTTGGCAGGATGGCCATTTTCACTATATTAATCCTTCCGATCCATGAGCATGGCAGATCTTTCCACCTTCTGAGGTCTTCTTCAATTTCTTTCTTCAGAGACTTGAAGTTCTTGTCATACTGATCGTTCACTTGCTTGGTTAGAGTCACACCACGATACTTGGTATTGTTTGTGACAATTGTGAAGGGTGTCATTTCCCTAATTTCTTTCTCAACCTGTTTATCCTTTGAGTATAGGAAGGCTACTGATTTGTTAGAGTTAATTTTATATCCAGTCACTTTGCTGAAGTTGTTTATCAGCTGCAGCAGTTCTCTGCGGAGTTTTTCAGGTCACTTAGGTATACGATCATATCATCTGAAAATAGTGATAATTTGATTTCTTCCTTACCAATTTGTATCCCTTTGACCTCCTTTTGTTGTCTAATTGTTATAGCTAGAACTTCAATTACTATATTGAATAGATAGGGAGAGAGAGGGGAGTCTTGTTTAGTCCCTGATCTTAGTGGTATTGCTTCAACTTTCTCTCCATTTAGTTTGATGTTGGTTACTGTTTTACTGTATGTTGCTTTTACTATTTTTAGGTATGGGCCTTGAATTCCTGATCTTTCCAAGACTTTTATCATGAAGGGATGTTGAATTTTGTCAAATGCTTTTTCAGCATCTAAGGAAATGACCATGTGGTTTTTTTCTTTGAGTTTGTTTATGTAATGAATTACATTGATGGATTTCCGGGTATTGAACCATCCCTGCATCCCTGGGATGAAGCCTACTTAATCATGATGAATGATAGTTTTGATTTGTTCTTGGATTCAGTTTGCGAGAATTTTATTGAGTATTTTTGCATCGATATTCATAAGGGAAATGGGTCTGAAGTTTTCTTTCTTTGTTAGGTCTTTTTGAGATTTGGTATCAGTGTGATTGTGGCCTCATAGAAGGAATTGGGTAGTGTTCCTTCTGTTTCTATTTTGTGGCATAGATTGAAGAGTATTAGTATTAGGTCTTCTTTGAAGTTCTAATAGAATTCTGCAGTGAACCCATCTGGACCTGGGCTTTTTTTGGTTGGGAGACTTTTAATGACTACTTCTATTTCTTTAGGCATTATGGGACTGTTTAGATGGCTTATCTGATACTGACTTAGCTTTGGTATTTGATATCTATCTAGAAAATTGTCTATTTCATCCAAATTTTGCAGTTTTGTTGAGTATAGGCGTTTGTAGTAGGATCTAATGATTTTTTGAATTTCCTCAGAATCTGTTGTTATGTCTCCCTTTTCATTTCTAATTTTGTTAATTTGGATTCTGTCTCTGTGCCCTCTGGTTAGTCTGGCTAGAGGTTTTTCTATCTTGTTGATTTTCTCAAAGAACCAACTCCTGGTTTTGTTGATTCTTTGTATAGTTCTTTTTGTTTCTACTTGGTTGATTTCAGCCCTGAGTTTGATTATTTCCTGCCTTCTACTCCTCTTGGGTGTATTAGCTTCTTTTTGTTCTAGGGCTTTCAGGTGTGTTGTTAAGCTGCTAGTGTATGCTCTCACCAGTTACTTTTTGGAGGCTCTCAAAGCTATGAGTTTTCCTCTTAACACTGCTTTAAATGTGTCCCATAAGTTTGGGTATGTTGTACATTCCTTTTCATTAAATTCAAGGAAGTCTTTAATTTCTTTCTTTATTTCTTCCTTGACCAAGTTGTCACTAAGTAGAGCATTGTTCAGCTTCCATGTGTATGTGGGCTTTCTGTTGTTATTGTTTCCATGGAAGACCAGACTTAAACTGTAGTGATCTGACAGGAGGCATGGGATTATTTCAATCTTCTTGTATCTGTGGAGGTTTGTTTCGTGACTGATTATATGGACAATTTTGGAGAAGGTACCATGAGGTGCTGAGAAAAAGGTATATTCTTTTGATTTAGGATGAAATGTTCTATAGATATCTGTTAAATCCATTTGGTTCATTACCTCTGTTAGTTTCACTGTGTCTCTGTTTAGTTTCTGATTCCAAGATCTGTCCATTTATGATAGTGGTGTGTTGAAGTCTCCTACTATTATTGTGTGAGGTGCGATGTGAGCTTTGAGCTTTAGTAAGATTTCTTTTATGAATGTGGGTGCTCTTGCATTTGGAGCATAGATGTTTAGAATTGAGAGTTCTTCTTGGTAGATTTTTACTTTGATGAGTTTGAAGTGTCCTTCCTTATCTTTTTTGATGACTTTTGGGTGAAAGTCAATTTTATCGGATATTAGAATGGCTACTTCAGCCTGTTTTTTGGACCATTTGCCTGTAAACTTGTTTTCCAGCCCTTTACTCTGAGGTAGTGTTTGTCTTTATCCTGGAGGTGTGTTTCCTGAATGCAGCAAAATGCTGGGTCCTCTTTATGGATCCAGTTTGTCAGTCTATGTCTTTTTATTGGGGAATTGAGTCCATTGATGTTAAGAGATATTTAGGAATAGTGACTATTATTTATTGGTTCCTGTTATTTTCAATGTTCCTTTTATGTTTGTGTGGCTATCTCCTCTTCAATTTGTTGAAAGATTACTTTCTTGTGTTTTCTACAGTGTGGTTTCCCTCATTGAGTTGACGTTTACCATTTATTATCTTTGTAGAGCATGGTTCATGGAAACACATTGTGTAAATTTGGTTTTGTCATGGAATATTTTGGATTCACCATCTCTGGTAATTGAGAGTTTTGCTGGGTATACCAGCCTGGGTTGGCAGTTGTGTCCTCTTAGGGTCTGTATGAGTTCTGCCCAGGAACTTCTAGCTTTCATAGTCTCTGGTGAGAAGTCAGGTGTAATTCTGATAGGTCTGCCTTTATATGTTACTTGACCTTTTTCCCTTACTGTTTTTAATATTTCTTTGTTTTGTGTATTTGGTGTTTTCACTATAATGTGACAGGATGAATTTCTTTTCTGGTCCAATCTGTTTGGAGTTGTTTAAGCTTCTTGTATATTTATGTTCATCTCTTTCTTTAGGTTAGGGAAGTTTTCCTCTATAATTTTGTTGAAGGTATTTGCTGGTCCTTTAAGTTTGGAATCTTGACTCTCTTCTATACCTATTATCCTTAGGTTCCATTTTCTTATTGTGTCCTGGATTTCATGAATATTTTGGGTTAGAAGCTTTTTGTATTTTGTATTTTCTTTTACTGTTGTGTCAATGTTATCTATGGTATCTTCTGCTCCAGAGATTCTCTCTTCTATTTCTTATATTCTGTTGGTGATGCTTGCATCTATGACTCCTGATCTCTTTCCGAGGTTTTCTAACTCCAGTGTTGTCTCCCTTTGTGATTTCTTTATTGTTTCTATTTCTATTTTTAGCTCCTCGATAGTTTTGTGCATTTCCTTTGTCTGTTTGATTGTGTTTTCTTGAAATTCTGCCTGTTTGATTGTGTTTACCTGTAATTCTTTAAAGAATTTTTATATTTCCTCTTTAAAGGCTTCTAGTTGTTTATCTCTGTTCTCTTGTATTTCTTTAAGGGTGTTATTCATTTCTTTCTTCATGTCTTCTATCATCATCATGAGAAATGATTTTAAATCTAAGTCTTGCTTTTCTGGTGTGTTGGGGTATCTAGGGCTTGCTCTGGTGGGAAAGCTGGGTTCTGGTGGTTCCGAGTACTCTTGGTTTCTGTTCTTTATGTTCTTACCCTTGCCTTTTGCCATCTTGTTAACTTTGATGTTAGCTGATCTTACTCTGTCTGGTTGTGGCTTGCCCCTCCTGCAGTCCTCTGTGTCAATACTCCTTGAAGACCAGCTCTCTCTGAGAGGTGTTTGGTTTGGAGAGCTGTGGCACAGGGTCTGCTGGCTTTTCCGCGCTCCTGAGAGGGTAGCTTTCTCTGGCACTCGTTGACTATGGACTCCTGGTGGCCCAGGCAGAGCAAATTGATCCATTCTTATCTCCCTGTACAAAGATCAAGTCCAAGTGTATCAAGGACCTCCACATAAAACCAGATACACTGAATCTAATAGAGGAGAAAGTGGGGAAAACGCTCGCACACATGGACACAGGGAAAATGTTCCTGAACTATACACCAATGGCTTATGTTCTAAGATCAAGAATCGGCAAATGGGACCTCATAAAATTGCAAAGCTTCTGTCAGGCAAAGGACACTGTCAATAGGACAAAATGGCAACCAACAGATTGGGAAAATATCTTTACTAATCCTACATCTGATAGAGAGGTAATATCCAATATCTACAAAGAACTCAAGAAGTTAGACTCCAGAGAACCAAATAACCCTATCAAAAAATGGAGAACAGAGGAAACAGAGAATTCTCAACTGAGGAAAATCGAAGGGCTCAGAAGCACCTAAAGAAATGTTCAACATCCTTAGTCATCAGGGAAATGCAAATCAAAACAAGTCTGAGATTCCACCTCACACCAGTCAGAATGGCTAAGATCAAAAACTCAGGTGACAGCAGATGCTGACAAGGATGTACAGAAAAGGGAACACTCCTCCATTGCTGGAGGGATTGCAAGCTGGTCCAACCACTCTAGAAATCAGTTTGGAGGACTCTCAGAAAATGGGACATAATATTTCCTGAGGACCCAGCTATACCACTCCTGGGCATATACCCAGAAGATGCTCCAACATATAATAAGGACACATGCTCCACTATGTTTGTAGCAGCCATATTTATAATAGCCAGAAGCTGGAAACAACACAGATGTCCCTCAACAGAAGAATGGATATAGACAGCCAAGCAGAGCTGGGAGAAAGTTACTCTCCCAAGCTGTCAGGACACAGAGACTGAGGATGAAAAGTCAGGGACAGGAACCTTCTGGTTTTCATCTGTGGCAGGAAACCTGTGCCTGGGCCACCAGGTTTCCATAGCCAAGTAACACCAGGAGAAAGCTACCCTCCCAGGAGTGTGGAAAAGCTGTGAGTGGGGTTAAGACGAGCACTACTGGTCACCGGGACCCACCCAGAATCCGTGGGACACAGGCACTGAAGTAAAGTCTGGCATAGGAACATTTTGGTTTCCATCTGTGGCAGGAGACCTCTGCCTGGGCCAAAAGGATCCCATAGCCAAGCAGCACTGGGAGAAAGTTTCTCTCCCAGGCCCTCAGGAAACAGAGACTGAGGAGGAAAAGTCACAGACAGAAATGGACAGAATACTACCTGAGGACCCAGCTATACCACTCCTGGGCATATACCCAAAAGATGCTCCAACATGTAATAAAGACACATGCTCCACTACGCTCATAGCAGCCATATTTATAATAGTCAGAAGCTTGAAACAACCCAGATGTCCCTCAGCAGAGGAATGGATACAGAAAATGTGGTACATTTACACAATGGAGTACTACTCAGCTATTAAAAACAATGATTTAATGAAATTTGCATGCAAATGGATGGAACTTGAAAATATCATTCTGAGCGAGGTAACTCAGTCACAAAAGTACAAACACAATATGTATTCACTGGTATTTGGATATTAGCCCAAAGTTCGGAACACCCATGATTCAGTTCACAGCATCTGTTGAACTGAGAGTAGGGTCCCAGATGTAGGAGTTGAAGAAGGGACTGAAGGACTGAGGGAGTTGGCATCCCCCTGGGGAAGGAACAACAGTGTCAACTGGTCAGACCCCTAGTACTCTCTGACACTGGACCACCAACCAAAGAATGCATATGGAGTGGCCCATGGTGCTGACCACATATGTGGCTAAGGAAGGCCTTGTTGACCATCACTGGGAGGAGAGGATCTTGAGTCTGAGATAATTAGATGCCCCAGTATAGGGGAATGGCGGGAGAGAAGACAGGAGTGGGTGGGTGGGTGGGGGGATACCCTCATATAGGCAGGGGAAGTGGGGATGGGATAGGGGGTTTCCAAAGGGGAGACCTGGAAAGGGGAAAACATTTGAAATGTAAATAAAGTATTAAATAAAAAAATAAATAAAAAGGAGAGCAGACTCTTTCTTCCTGGGACATTGGATGAGGAAGAAGGTCAGCCAGATGCAAATTAAAATTTATTTATAAAAATGGGAGGGGTGACAAGGATATTAAAAGATGGAATGATCTCCCATGCTCATGAATCTGTAAGATTAACATAATAAAAATGGCCTTCTTGCCAAAAGTAATTTACAGATTCAATGCGATCCCAAACAAATTCAAACAGAATTCTTTTCAAACCTTGAAGGGACAATTCTCAACTTCTTAGGGAAAAACAGATAGGATTTTTAAAACAGTCCTGTATAATACACGTACTGCTAAAGGTATTACCATCCTTGATGTCAAGTTGTACTACAGAACTATAATGATTAAAACCAGATTGTATTGGCATAAAAACTGACACTTTGATCAATGGAATCCAATTGAAGACACAGACCTAACCCACATACCTGTAGAAACCTGATTTTTTTTTTCAGAAAAAAAGCCATAAATACAAACTCGAAAAAAGGCTTCCTAAACAAATAATGAAGATCAAACTGCATATCTTAAAGTATAAGATTGCAAATAGGTCCATATTCATCACTACGCAGAAAACATAAGTCTAATTCAATCAAAGACAACATAAAATCAGATGAACTGAATCAAATAGAAGAGAAAACAGGGAATATACCTAAATACAATAGCACAGGAGACAACTTTCTGAAAAGAATACTAATAGCAAAGGCACTAAGATAAAAAATTACTAAATGTGACCTCATGAAATTGATAAATATCTTCTGTACAGCAACAGACTCCTTCAATAGGACATGCCATCCTACTAAATAAGAAAAGATGTTTACCAAGTGTATATCCATTAGAGGAGTAACGTCCTAATTATATAAAGAACTTAAGCAACTGGAAATCAAGCAATCCAATTTAAAATAATGAGGTGCAGATCTAAACAGAGAATTCTCAATAGAGGAATATCTAATGCCTGAGAAGCTCTTAAAAAATGTTCAACATCCTTTACCTTCTTAGCCTTCAGGGAAATGAAAATCAAAATGACTCTGAGATTCTTCTATCTTACACCCGTCAAAATGGCAAAGATAAAAACCTGGAGAAATGTTCATGCTGATGAGGATATGAAGCAAGGGAAACACTCTACCATTGCTGGTGGGAGTACACACATGTATGGCCACTATGGAAATCAATATGACAGTTTCTCAGAAAATTGTTAGTTGAAGTCCCTCAATATCCATCTATTCAACTACTGAGCTTATACCCAAAAACATTCCATCCTACTACTTACTCAACTATGTTCATTGAGATTTATTCATAGTAACCAGAAATTGGAAACCATGTAGTTGTCCCTCACAGATGAATAGAAAAAGAATATGTAGTCCATATAAGAACAATGGAACATTACTCAGCTATTACAAAAATTATGTTATGAAATTGAAGGCAAATGGATGGAAATAGAAAAAAAAAAAAAACATCATAAGTAAGGTTACTCAAACCCAAAATAAAAATAAAGAATAACTGAATATTATCTGTTAAGTAACTGAAAATCAAACTGCAATCTACAGATTCAGACAGGTTAGGTAAATGGCAGGACTCTGAGGTATGGAGAGACCTGGATCTCCTTAGCAAAGAGAAACAGAATAGATTGTGCAGGCAGACTGGGAGCAGGTTGACATGGGAGAAGGAGGGATCTGTTTGTTTGGAGGGAGGGATGAAGGGGCAGAGAGTAGAGAGATATGATTAAAATTAAGAGTTATTGTTTGTGAGTGTATGTGGGGTGATTAGTTCTCTTAGAAGCCAGAAGAGGGCAAAGGATCTTATGGAAGATGGTGACAAATAGGTGCTGCAAATTGAACTTAGTTCTCGTCAAGAGCAGCCCAAGCTATTAACAGTAGGCTAACTCTCCAACAAGGTATTATTTTTCCTACTATAAATAAGAGTCAGAAAATGGGAACAATTTAGATGTCCATCATTTGATAAGTATATGAGGAAAATATTATATATTTACAAGATCGAATGTTATTTAACTATTAAGAAAAATGAAGGAAAGGCCATCCAGAGATGGCCTCACGTGGGGATATATCCCATACACAGTCACCAAACCCAGACCACATTGTAGATGCCAAGAAGTGCTTGCTGACAAGAGCCTGATATAGCTGTCTCCTGAGAGGCTCTGCCAGAACCTGAGAAGTACAGAGGTGGATGCTCACAGCCAACCATTGGACTGACCACGAGGTCCCCAGTGGAGGAGTTAGAGAAAAGACTGAAGGAGGTGAAGGGATTTGTAACCCCATAGGAAGAATAGCAATATTAACCAACCAGACCCCCCAGAACTCCTAGGGACTAAATCACCAACCAAAGAGTACATATGGCGGGCCTCCACCTCATATGTAGCAGAAGATGGCCTTGTCAGGCATCAATGAGAAGAGAGGCCATTAGTCCTGGGAAGGCTCCGGTGCCCCAGTATAGGGGAATGCGAGGGCTGGGAGGCAGGAGTGGGTGGGTGGGTAGGTGGGGGGACACCCTCATAGAAGCAGAGTTAGGGGGCATGGGATAGGGCATTACCAGAGGGTAAAACCTGGAAAGGGGATAACATGTGAAATGTAAGTAAAGAAATATCCAATTGAAAAAAAGAAAGAAAGAAAGAAATTCACAGGTAAATGGATAGATCGGAAAATAATCCTTGTGGGTGAGGTAAGCCAAACCTCAAAAGGGAATAACACATTTTGTTCTGTTTGTTTGTTTTTTTTCTTTGTGGCTTTTAGCATTAAACATCCAGATATATTTGTTTTATCTGGAATTCTCATAGAGGTAAGTAAATTATTAAAAGGTCATGGAAAAAATTCTTTAAAGGACAGTAGATAGAATATACTGGTATAAAATGATTGAAATGAAATAGAGAACTAAAAGTGTTGGATGGAAAATTTAAGGGTAGGGGAGAGAAGAGCATAGAGGGAAATAAATAATAACAAACTAAAGAATAAGACATTTTAAAAGGCATATAGAAACCTCCTACTTTAAAGCCTTCCAAAAAATTATTGGTCACTGATACCCTATAGAGCACTCCACACATATACAACATTATAGACCTTTGTCATTGATCTTGGTTTCTCTGCAGAACTTGATGGTATGATCCTATTTCTGAAACAACATCTACGTGAGAAAAAGAAACATAATGAAATCTAACTTGTATAAATCTGGAAGCTTTATCTATACAAATTATCTTTCATAGTGCTGCAAAGCTTTATGCAACCTAGGGAAGCGGAAAGAAATTATTAGTCATACACAGCTATGAACACTGTGAGACAGAAGAATGATTAGCTTGAGAGGAAATATTGCCTGAACAAAATTTGCATAAATATCATGAAATTAACCATTTTCTGAATGGATTTTTGTCTCACTCCTCAAATTGAAAACCATACCTATCACCAATAACATGCCAAAACCTATGACTAGATAAGTCATGGTCTTTAAAGAAGAATGTCCTATGGTTATACTTCTATATGGATATAGCATTAAAATGACTCCTAATTACTTATTATTATACTCATATATTAATATATCTCTCATTCCTCATTAGAGAAGCTTCTGTTTGCAGCAAATAGTGATTAACACACTGACCCACAACTGACCAAGATGCAGAGAATAAAATACTGCAAAATGTTCTTCTCTAAGGGGGACATTCAGTGATCATTGCTGAATTGGGGGTACAAAGACCGCAAGAGCTTGAGGTGATAGAAGACTAAGGTAAAACTTTTTCTTCTGGACAGAGCAGGGCAGCTGTACATATGAACACAGAGCAGTTGTTAAGTCATGTTTAAAATCATAAATGCTCAAGCCACACAAAATGCCAGCATTAAGAGTGCACAATACCCCATCCAAAGACATGTAGCTAGTAACAACTATTAATTCCTTGGAGAGTGAGAAATCATTTTCTCTAAGATTGTAAACTCTGGTAAGTCAACCTTTCTCCAGTAGTAGACCACACATATCCAACAGTATAAATTAATCTTCTTGAATTAAAAAAATAGCAAAAACTTGAGTGGGTAGGGAAGCATAGTTAAGTCCAGGAAGAGTTGGTGGGTTTTTAGTGAATATGATCAATGCACAATGTATGAAACTCTTCAAGGAACTAATTTTAAAAGTCTAAAGCAAAAGAAAAGTATAAAAATTCAGCAAAGCTCCCTAGAAATTACAGACCACTTCTCTAAAAGACTTTCAGTCTCTTAATTACTCTCCAGTTCTCTCCAAAAGTTCTGTTGTACTTTGAGCCATCTTTGCTCTTAACATTTTCTCCTGGTTCTTCAAAATACATCCTTAATTTTCCCACTATTTTTGTATGATAGAACACGACCATTTTTCTCTTTCCCCAACACAGCCACGGTGGCTTCTCAATTTCTTCTCTTTTGTCAAGATTGTGAAAATGGAAATCTAGAGGGCTACAATATGTATAAAAGTGAATTTTATTTGCCATATTCAATTATTATCTCAGAGGATCACTGCTGAATAAACTCTACTTTCTAGTTCTTTCTGAACTCTGTGTAGCTGATTCAAGTCAGCTCTTCAGGCTCAAAACTCCTCTCCAAGCTGAGTGATTCAAATTGGCTTCTCTCAGCTTTTGACTCAACTGTTCTGCTTGGCCTCAAATTGATATTGGCAATCTGTTCTAATCTTCTGGCTTCTAGTCCTTCTCTGGCTCATTCTATCTTCATATGCAACCTGTGTCTGTTAACTGTCTAGTAGCATTGCCTCCTCTATCTCTTTCTTCCCTGCAGTGCTCTTTTAAGTCACCCCTCTTTCCTGTCTGTTCTCATGAGAGTTGGGTTTATCTTTTCTCTGATTTATTACATCAAATCTTTTTCTGATTCATCCCTTTGTTTGACCCTCAATTAGTTGTCACACACGAACATCACTGCTTCCTTCTACTAACTAACTTTACCTTTAATGTTCGGGACTAAAAGTGTATACTACAGGCATGTCTATATTCCAGTCAGATCATACAGACCACAGTCTCTGAATGTGATCACTTACTAGAGCAGTCTTATTGCTGGATTAAAATTCCTCTACAAATATGCCTCCCTCAAGAGGCTACTTTTAAATTTTGGTGGTAATTTGTCCTGTATTATATAACTAAGTACTTATCCTAAATTGAATATAAAGCATCATTTTCTATAAAAATTAGGATAGTTTCAGAAAAACATTCTGTAAAATTCCTTCAACTCCCCACCCCAAAGGACTAACAAATAGAGAAAGCCAAATATATTACATGTAAAAAGAATAATGGAAAAAATCCTTTTGTGATAGAAGGAGAATAAAGAATACTCCAAACCCCAGTGACAGTCCTCTGAGGTACATTCTCCTCTCTGTACTCAAATGTCCATTACATTTTTCATGCAACTGACTATTTAATTCATTTAATAATACCTTATCATTTTCCTGATAATAAGCTCATATCCCTGATACCCAACTCTGTGGTAGGAGTGCATAGTTTGTTATATATATATTTCTTCCTACTTAATTATTTATTTTATTTCTACTTCTGTGTATATGTTGTATATGTGCACCTGTGAAGGTGCCCACAAAAGTCAGACATCAAAATCAGATCCTCTGGGGTTGAAGTTACTAGCAATTGTGAGATACTAGATATGTGTGATGTGAACCAAACTAATATCCTTTACAAGAGTAGCAAGTGCTTTAATTACTGAGCCCTTTCTCCAGTCTCAGCCTATACACTTCTAACCTTTCCTGCGTTTTAAGTGTCCCAATCATCATTGCATCTAACATAAACTTTTCCTAGCAAGCCTAACCCTTGACAATATAATAGGGAAATATTTATTTTCCACTTGGATGACAACAATTTTACTTACATTATGAAGGACCATCACTGCAGTCCTGAACTTTTCCTCTATTCAGATTGTTCACTACTAAGATCACTACAGATTTTGTGAGCTTTGAGGAAGAATTTAAAATATTGCTCAGAGTTAAAATTGAGAAGATTTATTTAGCCATGAAAAAGACACGAATCTTGATTTCACATGTAACTAGTTCTTTCTGACTCAGGCAACATATTTCTGTAGACATGCTGAGACAATATCATAAAAAATAACTTCTATAAACGCATTCTCCTTCTTGTCACAGTTTTGTCTGAAATGTATAACATATGTAATTTACCACAAACCAATGTAATTATAACAGCTGGTTTGCTGTAACTTCTTTTTGTGCTATTTTATATATATATATATATATATATATATATATATGTGTGTGTGTGTGTGTGTGTGTGTGTGTGTGTGTGTGTATACATATACATATATATGTGTGTGTGTGTGTGTGTGTGTGTGTGTGTGTGTGTGTGTGTATAAAATATGTATGTGGGGTTTACCTAGATTCCTAGAATACTATAGCATGAGTACTAATTCCTATTTTTTGGAATTAGGATAATGATAAATTTTTAAACTTATCTGGCTCATAGTTTCCAAAATAAAGTTTTGTTCTAATATTGGTGAGTTTCAATTTACTTTAACTTTGTCAACTTCTGAAAATCTTTTTAAATCTTTGACAATCACTTTGAGGTAAGTTCCTTCATATTGACTTCAGTAAACCTCAGAAACAGAGTAAGAATCCTTAAAGGAAGATGTATGTCTCACTATCTCCTATATTTATCTAACATACAATTATATATGAAGTAATTAAAGATCCCAAACTAATTTTCCAAAAAATCATTGAGAATGGGACAGAACCTGTAATACTACTATGTAAGTTCATTCAAAATATAGTGAAGCATTAGTGAATCATTCATATTTTGAGATAAAGAAAAGGAATTGTGGTCCTTCCAGTCTGAGCCTGTACCCTGAGCAGACCTTGGACCTAGGCTCTACACCCATTCCCACAACACCCAGAGGAAGGTTGACTCCCAGGCACATTAACATGAGCAGTATTATAGGATCATAGGTGAGGAGGCCTCAACATCATCCCCAACATTGGAGAGTAACTAGGACCAGTAGTATCCAGGGACACAGGAACCCCACCTGGCCAGTGGCATGGGTTCCTTCTGGTCTGAGCTGGTGCCCTGAGCAGACCTTGGGTGTTAGCTCCACACCCAGTCCCACAGCACCAAGAGAAAGCTCGAATCCCACATGCTCTAAGATGCCCAGGATCAAAAGATCACAGGATCTCAGGAGCTCTGACACACGCAGGATTGCAGGATCCCAGGATTCTGGATTCACAGGATCACAGAGACAGCTGGACTCTGAGGAGTTCTGACACAACCAGGATCACAGGAGGGATAGGCTCCAGTAAGATACAGCGAAGACAGGAAGCACTAGAGATAACCAGATGGTGAAAGGCAAGCAAATGAACATAACCAACAGAAACCAAGGTTACATGGCATCCTCAGAACCCAGTTCTCCCACTACAGAAAGTCCTGGATACACCATCACACCATAACGGCAAGATTCAGATCTAAAATCATTACTCATGATGATGATCGAGGACATTAGGGGCAACATAAAAAGCTCCCTTAAAGAAATATAGGAGAACACAGGTGAACAGGTGAAGGAATTGTACAAAACCCTCCAGGATCTAAAAAGAGAAAAAAGTTTAAAAAAATCACAAAGGGAGACACCTCTGGAGATAGAAAAACTAGGAAAGAGAACAGGAGTCATAGATGGAAGCATCACCAACAGAATACAAGACATAAAAGAGAGAATCTTAGGTGCAGAAGATACCATAGAAAACCTTGACACAAAAGTCAAAGAAAATGCAATAAGCCAAAAGGTACTAACAAAAATCATGCAGGAATTCCAGGACACAATGGAATGAATCCTAAAGTTAATAGGTAAAGAAGGAGCAAAGATTCCAAACTTAAAGGGCCAGTAAATATCTCCAACAAAGTTATAGAAGAAAACTTCCCTAACTTAAAGACGGAGATGCTCATGAACCTACAAGAAGCCTACAGAAATCCAAATAGACTGGACCAGAAAAGAAATTCCTCCCATCACATAATAATCAAAACAGCAAATGCACTAAACAAAGAAAGAATATTAAAAGCAGTAAGGGAAAAGGTCAAATAACAGATAAAGGCAGACCTATCAGAATTACACCAGACATCTCACCAGAGACTCTAAACCTTAGAAGATCTTGGGTAGATATCATACAGACACTAAGAAAAAATATGTTACTCCAGGCTACTATATCCAGAAGAACTCTCAATTATCATAGATGGAGAAAACAACATATTACATGACAAAACCAAATTTCTACAATATCTTTCTATACATCCAACACTACAAAGGATAACAGATGGCAAACACCAACACAAGGAGGGAAACTACACCCAAGAAAAGTCAATTAAGAAATCTTCTTTCAACAAACCCAACATATAACAAGGACATATGCTCCACTATGTTCATAACAGACATATTTATAATGGCCAGAAGCTGGAAAGAACCCAGATGTCCTTAAACAGAGGAATGAATATAAAAAATGTGGTACATTTACACAATAGTGTATACTCAGCTATTAAAAACAATGACTCCATGAAATTCTTAGGCAAATGGATATAACAAGAAAATATCTTGATTGAGGTAACCCAATCACAAAAGATCACACATGGTATGTACTCACTGATAAGTGGATGTTAGCCTGAAAGTTCAGAATACCCAAGATAAAATTCACAGACCATATGAAGCTCAAGAAGAAGGCAGACCAAAGAGTGGGTGCTCAGATCCTTCTTAGAAAGGGGAACAAGAGCAGTGGTGGTGGACACCTTTAATCCCAGCACTTGGGAGGCAGAGGCAGGTGGATTTCTGAGTTCGAGGCCAGCTTGGTCTACAGAGTGAGTTCCAGGACAGCCAGGGCTACACAGAGAAACCCTGTCTCAAAAAACAAAAAACAAAAAAAACAAACAAAAAAAAAAAAAAAGAAAAAAGAAAAGAAAGGGGAACAAAATACTCAAGGGAGCAAATAAGGAGACAATGTACTGCGTAGAGACTGAAGGAATGGCCATCCAGTGACTGCCCCACCTAGGGATCCCAGACACTATTGTAAATGCCAAGAAGTGCTTGCTGAAAGGAGCCTGATGTAGCTGTCTCCTGAGAGGCTGTGCCAGAGCCTGACAAATACAGAGATGGATGCTTGCAGCCAATCATTGGACTGAGCATGGGTTCCCCAATGGAGGAGTTAGAGAAAGGACTGAAGGAGCTGAAGGGGTTTGCAACCCCATAGGAAGAATAACAATATCAACCAACTAGACCTGCCAGTGCTTCCAGAGATTAAGCCACCAACCAAGAAGTACGCATGGAGGGACCCATGGCTCCAGCTGCATATGTAGCAGAGGATAGCCTTGTCAGGCATCAATGGGAGGAGAGGCCCTTGGTCCTGTGAAGGCTCGATGGATGCCCCAGTGCAGGGGAATTTGAGAGTGGGGAGGCGGGAATGCGTGGGTGCCAGGGGGAACACCCTCATAGAAGCATGGGAAGGAAGGATGGGATAGGGTGTTTTCTGGGGGGACAGCAAATGGGATAACATTTGAAATATAAATAAAGAAAATATCCAATAAAAATTAGTAAAAAAAAGAAAAGAAAATGAATTGTGTATCTTAGATTTTCTACATTACCATATTCTCATCTATTTCTCATTTCACTCCCATGCAATATGACCATTTGTTGACTCACTGTGTGGTGCGTTTTTCAGTATGATACTTTAGTATGACATTTTACTCTTTATATCTCTTTGCCTTTGCAAGTTACTTGAGAAATCATAAAGAAACTACGAAAAGAAAGGTACTAATCAAATCCAAATGCAGACAAAATTGTGAAGGCCACAACCACCTATATACCTGGTCACCATGTTAAATAGTAACAATGTGGGAACTCTGTGTGGAAGTTTGTTTCAAAGGCAAATACTAACTTATCATATTAGAAGTTTCATTAAGAAGGAGAATGACATGGCTGACGTGGAAAGAACTTCCATGACAAGGTTGAGGAAGGGGAGCCAGAGGAGCTTCTTCAGTGAACAGCCTTCAGATCCCTTTATGAGCAAATCCCACTGAGGAGTCTCTAGACTAATCCCAGGGCAAAGAAAAATCTTTTATAGGAAAAGGGAAGTTTCACATTACCATGGTGCTCAGGATAAAGAGTATGGAGGAGCCACGTACTGGTTAAGGCCATTAATTAGGTATTGCTCTTAAGCCACACCATAAATCACTTCTAAATTTGCTGATCCAGAGAAAGCTACAGAGAAGTTTAGATTGATCATTTTGGAAAGTCACGTATTGTTTTTAAAAATGACCAGGTTTTAATCGAAGGAAGGTATATGTTTTAACATTAATGTGTAAAAATAAGAAGAGCTGTAACTGACCTAAAGCTAAAGAGAATCTTTAGAGGGATGGGTGGTCCAAGGAAAGTGTGTAAAGACTGAGAACCACCTTTGGGCACAGGGCCATGCACACATTCGGACAATAAAGGACGTTTCTAATTCTTAGAATGTCTATGTCTGGAAGACAGTTCTCAAATACAAACAATAGGTACCTATATAGATATTTTGGTAAGATACAAGTGTTTATCATGCCCATTATTTGGCAGCATCTTTAGATTTCTGGATGATCTGATGTGATAATGTATCATAAATGTAAACCTAGTAGATTATCCTAATTTTAAATATGCTACAATTGATAGAAATGATATTTCTTAGACAATAAATTGTTAAACTACCTCTGGGTATTATGAGTCAGGACTTGTTCAGTATTCTGGCAGCAGATGTATAAAAAGAAGCTTATATGGAGCTATATATGTAGGTATGCTTGTGTTTAAGTTTTGCTGAGATCTACTGATTCACGAGAATCTTCTAGCTATACTATAGTTATACACTAACATATTGGACAGATAGTGTTGCTACTATTTTTGAAATATTCATTGATAATAAGCTTCCTTAAAGGCACTATAGTCTTAAGTCTTTAATAAGTGATGAGACTAAGAAATGGTAAAATGATTAACTGAGGAAGGAAGACATGACATGGAAGTGCAAGGGAGAATAGGAGAAGAAGGAATGGACGATGTGGTGAGGTGGGAGTTAGAAAACCTACTAAATAAAACAAACCATATTCTTTTTTTATTGGATATTTTACTTATTTACATTTCAAGATACAATTCACAGGCCACATGAAGCTCAAGAAGAAGGAAGACCCAAGTGTGAATGCTTCACGTTGTGTTCTACAGTGTCATTTAATACTTTATATGCTAGTTTTAAATAAACAAATGTGATGACAGAAACACTATAATCTACAATCTATGGTCTATTGTGTTACATTTTGAATGGAGTTTTAACTCAATGCAGGATTTTGATTGTAACTCTCCCAATACTTCTATCTCAAGTTATACTACCAATTTTCCTTTCTATGAATGTTTTTATTTCCAAGGAATGCAAGATTACATTTGTTCACTAATGAATTGTGTTGGTGAAGTACATGATAGGTTATCAAAATATTCATGTAGCTTAAAATTTAATTTGTGCAGAGGGAATAATAATCATAACATATAGAAAAATCTGACATACACCAGATAGTCTCCACTACCCAGAGTGGAAAGTTATATGCCTACAAGCAGGATCTTGAAGGCTATGTTTAACAAGCTACTTCTTTTTTCTTTGCAATTTATAGTTTTATTTCCTCTGTGCATGTTAAATAATAAAATGTCTTTTTTCAAATGAGAAAAAGTAGCTAAATATGGGTATTGTTCAAAAACATTGAAAAGTAATTGAGGCAGACAATTAATACAAAAGACAAAAGATCATAGTAAAGACACAGAGCAGACATGCTAGGAACTTAGGAAGAATTGATAAGAAAAGGAATTTTTCTAAGAAATAAGGCACTTCAATATTTTCAACGATGTTAGAGATTTGGAGCTATGACACAGATTCTTAGTGAAGGACAAACGTTCAGGAAATACCTGAAAGACTGTTCTTAGCTTTCAACTTTTTCTTAACATTCACAGGAAGGAAAGTGAAAGGTATAAACGGGAATTTAAGTGTTCAAGAGTCCCTGAATATGTAATTTTTCAGTACAAAAAGGAGAAAAAAGTTTTCTTTGTGATATTTGGTTTTAGCTAATAGCCCAGAATAGAAATAGCTCTCTCAATATTACTCATGTGTAAGTGGAAGTGTTTAATTATTTTTCTCACTGCTATGACAAAATACTGTTACACAAACAGCTTAAGAATGCATATGTAAATAACCTTAAGTGTATGTTTATCTTTAAACAGATTCCGGATAAAATCAGCGTCAAGAGGAAATAGAAATTGTGAGGAAAAGTTGACAGCAAATACAGTAGAAGAAATGTGTACCAAAAAGTTAGAGTAACAAGAAAATTGTCACAGAACCCTTGAAGGAGAATAAAGCTTGATCAATCAAGAATTAGAGTGGCAAACCTCAACTCTAGAGAACAGTTTCTCTGAATTCATGTACAGGATTCATCTTTTGTTCTTTTTGAAAAGATTAAGAAACAAAAATATTGTTCATAGTATTGAAATCTCCTTTAAAGAGTAAGCAATGATGTTGCATATTTCCCAGAAGATTAACTCCTTAATGACTGGCCTAACAATTTCAAATCTTTCATCTAAGACATACATCCATATAAAACCCTAAGATTTAATATCCCCCAAAAAGAACACTAAGTTATTACTTTTACTGGAGAAAACAGGATAATTACAGGTGAACAATTTTTAATTAATATGCTCTTGCTGGTACCATAAGAACAAATTACCTAAATATAATTATGATGCTAAAGTCAATTTTACACATCAAAGATATGTTGACAGATAAGTTCTGCAAATCAATTTCTGCAATAAAAATTGTGTAAACAAATTTGTATTTATTGATAATTTAATTTGGATTTGGCAATTTTGTGACCCTCAATGAATCCCTACACTTGGATATTATGTATGGTTATTAATTTTACACAGAAAACATGACTTCAATTGTGTAACAACAAAAAGTGCAATGACAACTATAAATTTATCATAATATAGAATTATTTAAATACAGTCATTCATATGGGATATTAAATTTAGTCTCTATATGTGCACACACATATTTGAATATTTTCACTTCCAAGGAATGTAGGATTACACATTTGTTTCCTATTGAATTTGGTTGGAGAATCATAAGTTATCAAATGTGCACACAGACACAGGAAAAGAGAGAGAGAGAGAGAGAGAGAGAGAGAGAGAGAGAGAGAGAGAGAGAGAGAGAGAGAGAATGACCAGGATGGTATAAGAAAAAAAAATGAGATTGGGCCTTAATTTATAGAAAAGGCAAAAGACAAAGGGCAATAAAGAAAGTCAATGCAAACTAAAGGAGGAATAATTATCTATAAATCTTGACTTACATGATAGTTACCAAATTCAATCTATTCACCTTATTTTTTACATGTCTTTTACCCAGAGATTTATAGTTTTAGTTTGTTCAATTAAATTGTAACTTTCATCAAATTTAAAGAATATTTTATTTTACTTTAAATTATGTTACTGCATGTGTCTATGAACTTGTTTGCAACTGCCAGCAGAGTTCAGAAAAAAAAAAAAAAAGCATTGCATCTGTTGGATACAAAGTTTCAAATGAAGTAAACCACCCAACATGGGGACTAGGGACTGAACTTGAGTCTTCTGAACCAGTAGTATGTGCTCTTAAGTACAGAGTCCTTTCTATATCCCTGTATTTTTATATTTGTTATGCAAAAAGGATTCATTTCACTCTTTCATTTGTGGCTATCCAATTTGCTCATCATTTTGGCTCTGTCTCTCTGAAGAACCCACATAGTCTTTGTGATGGTTTATGTTGATTGTTAACTTGGCAAAATCACCTAGGAAATAAATATATAGTCATATCTCTGGGGCATTATATTAATCACATTAATTTATAACAGAAGATTCATCTATAGGCAATAGTATCCCCATCAGTAGGGCACCTTGTACTGCACAAAATGCTGAAAAGCAAGCTAAACACCAAAACATATTCATTACTCTCCGCCTTTTGGCTATGTATTTCTTTCTGCTTCAATCTCATACTGCCTTGTTTCCTCATCTTAAACAGTGAGTTAATATAACCTCTTTCTCTTTTAAGTTACTTTTGTCAGAGTACTTAATCAAAGCAACAAAATATTAAGCTAAGATAGTATTTAATACAGGACACTTATAACTAAGAAAACCATAAAAATCTTAATTCCTTTTCTCTCAGAAATTGCCAGTATAGTTAGGCTTTTGTTGTACTTTTAAAGTAACTAATGTTGGAATGAATAGACAGTGGACACTTAGTCAACATAAAGGAAGAGAACAATTCTAAACACATTTTCTTTTTTATGCCATGAGTCTGTTAGCAGCTGCCATTGTAAAAATAAATTTGTGTGTTTATAGTTAATGTAAAGATCTGAAGAAAAAAGAACTTTCTACTTTTTGCATTACTGATGTGACTTTCAGAAGTTTAAGCCTAGATAAAATAATTAAGTCATTTTACATAGGTTTTTGAAGAGTGTTTCAAAACTTGTGACATCCTATCTGCTTTTCTGCTTGTTCCCACTATGTGCTAAACAGGCTTCATATGTTGTGTTTCTACCATGTCATACTGTGCCACCACAGACCAAAAGCAAGCAATCATGAACTGAAAGCTTTGAAACTGTAAACTAAATGAAACCTTTTTTCATTATAAATTGCATTTCTCTGGCATTTTGGTATAGCAGCAGAAATCTTACACTGAAAATGGATACCATTAAGTAGGTTTACTCTAATGAATATTCTTGAAAGTATAAATTGGAAGCTCTGGTCATTGGTTTAGAAAAGGAATTTGGAACATTTGGAGAAAAAGGGTGGCAAATAAAGCATATTTGCTACTTGATGTGCTATTCAGTTGAGGGCCTCAAAGGCCAGAATAATGATAGAAATATATAAGATCAGGATTATGATCATGATGCTTCATGAAGAATAGAGGTTTCTGTTGAGAAAGGGAGTAAAGTTCATGAAAATAAACTGTTCGTAACATTTCCTATTCTGAGATTTTGTTGCATGCTTACATTAAAGGTAACTGACTAATTTTACTAGAAGAGGAAATCCCAACACATTATACCATTCATTCTGTAATAAAAAATAATGTTACTTAAGTACAGGTTTAAAGTATTACCAAGGAAAATATACTTCCCAAAAATACTAGCACTCTTTTCAAAAAGCCAATTATTTTTCTCACTTTATCAATATAAAAAGTGCCTTCAAGACAACTCATAAATGTTCAATACCCAATATATGGCAGGCTCAAGGGTGCAAAATGTCAGTTTCTTTTAAAAGATACTTGTTTGAGAAGGGAACCCGGGGGCATGTTGCTCCACCAGACTGTCAAGGGAATTAGTTCCCTGGGAATCTCTTTCCCTTTTTCCCTCAAGGCAGTCAGCATTTCTTCAGGCAATCTTGAAATGGTGTGCAGCAGCTGTAGATCATGGGATACTGTGCTTGATGCTACCTTTGATGTCATATAGAATGAAAGAGTCATGGGTTCTTCAGTATTTCCCCTGATAATCCAAAGAAATTGCTGAGAAGGCAAGCAATGTGTGGAAGTGTCAAAGTCCCTGAGAATAGCCTCTGATGGATGAGCTGAGAGGTGAGAGACATTGTTGAAATAGAGACCCTGCAAGGTTAAAAGGTACCAAGCACTAGGAATTCTCGCCTGAGTAAGCAGGAGGCAAAACTGCAGACAACCAATCAGTAGCTATCAGGGCTGCAGCCAGGAAGGTCAAAAGTTAAGCATTAGCATTGCCTTTGAAGTTAATATTATGCCACTAAGGACTAGAGACTTGACATGGAGCTATGAAATCTAGTGTTTTCCCTACTTGTTTCAGTTTTGCATTGTATTGATTCCATTTTTTTTGTTTCTTTGATGCTTTCTTTTAAAAGTAGGAATGTTAATACTGCTCCATTGTGTCTTACAGGTTGGTAGGTCTTCTTTCGGTTTTTACATAAAAAAACAGTTTAAATTGTTTGGAATCTCAGAGGCAATTTTGGACTTATGTTTTTGAACAAAGCTGATATTCTTAAGACTTTGGCGAATCATTACTATGTGCTGAATTTATTTTGCATTATGAGATGAATAAGTACTTTTTGAGACTTGAGAGCAATAAAATTATATGGATCTAGAATGTTCTTCAATGACCTATGTTTTGAATTTTTGGATCCCTGTCTTATTGGCTGTGAGTGGGAAAGAATTCTGAGACAGGGCATGCTAAGTCATCGGGGAGATGTCTTGAAAAGGAATATTGAGAATTTTAGCCCTTCCTAGCTCTCTCTTTATAATTTATGACTTCCATGAAGTGAGCAATTTAGTAAAACAAATACTTCCCATTTTGAATAGCATGACAGATGTTATCAGATTTGTGGCCAGTCAAGATTGACACTTCTGCATAATCAACTTTGGACCTCACCTCATTTCTCTGATGACAGAAAAGAAATGGAAGTATTACAAGTATTAATCATTCAAGTTTTTAAATTATTTATCATTAGTATGTGTTCTATTTTACTTTCTATTTTCTGACAGAAACACCATTATCTTCATTACCTTAAGCAACTTGGGGCAGAAAGACATTATTTCAATTTACTGTGGTACTCCTTCATGCACAGAAGTCAGGGAAGGAACCTAAAAGCAAGAACTGAAGCATAGACCATGGAGAAGTGCTGCTTACTAAATTGGCCACCAGGTTTGCTCAGTCTTCTTTCTTATATAACCCAGGACCACTTTCATAGGGATGGTACCATGACACTTGTCTGAGACTTCCCATGTCAAGCATTAATCAAGAAAAGGTGGTGCCACAGACATGCCTACAAACCAATCTTATGGAGATATTTTTTTCAATAAAGATTCCTCTTCTTGGATAACTCTAGCTTATGTACACTTGACAAAAATAGCCAGGACTGTTGATTCCTTGTCATTGTGACACACCAATACATTAAACCATAACAATTCCTTTCTTATCTCCAAGATCTAATATTAGCATTAGTATGATAATATAAAATATTCAAAATTTTACAAGTCTCACAGCTTTTAAAGTTCAGTCTCTTTAAAATATCAAATACCTCTCTAAATTACTCAAAATTTATTAACTGTGGTGTACATTATTATAGAAAAAAATTACATGCTTTCTTATTCCAAGAGGGATGAATCAGGAGATATCCACATAGAAAATCAAAGCAAGATTTTAAAACATTTCAGTATTTGAGACATGGGACTCACTATTGTTCCTCAGAGCTCCCAAACCTTGTCAGCTTCATCTCTCTTGCTTTGCCATCTACAACTTATGCAGTTTGTCTCCTAGGTTTAATCTGGCTCCACCTCTCAGTTGATACTGTCCTTGGCAGTCCGACTGTGGTACTGGCATCTCCAAAACGTTGAAGTCTGCACTGAAAGTGGTCTTGTCTTTCACCAGTAGCCTGTCCTGGGCTCTCTTCCCAGAGTCTGATATTGCCACTTGGTGCTAGGCCTCAGTTTCTCTCCATTACTACATCAATCCTGTGGCTTATCCTACAACTAACATTACACAATTATAAATGACTTCCACAAGACTCTTTTCAGGGACTCAAGCCCAACTTCACAGTGACAAGCATCAGCTGTTCTCCAGGACCCCTTCATTCTTTCAAAACTAGTACCATCTCAATGATTCTTACATGCTACAAAGTTCAGCTGTCAGTCAGAAATGAAAGCTTTGCCCACTCTGTACCAGAGTTTCTGTATCCATACCCTTAGGAAATACCCTCAGACTTAAGATCCTTACTTGGTATGGTTTCTTCCTATTCACTATCTCCACCCAACCAGTATCAACTGTCTCAGTAAGCCAAGTTTTCACTTCAGTGCTACTGGTCTCTTATTAATTATGTCTAGTTCTTTAAATCTAGCTGACTAAAACCACAGATTCCCAATTCACTGAAACAGCCAACATATATTTTTTATTTCCCTCTATACATTCACCAATCAGCCCTTTATAGTTTGCATTGCTGTCAGCATTATCTTCCAAGTCTCCACAGTAACTCATTAAGCTCAGAGCTCTCATCAGCTTTTCCACCACAAAGTTCCAAATCCTTCCACAATCCTCCTCCAAATATGATTAACAGTATTCCTAGATCTTGGCACTGAATTCTGTCTGAGTTAGGGTTTCAATTGCTGTGATAAAATACCACAAACAAAAATAGTTTGGAGAACAAAGGCTTTATTGTAAGTGTAAGTCTAAGATCATATTTCATCACTGAGGAAATCGAGAGCAGGAAACTGGAGACAGGAACTGAAGCAGAAACCATGGCTATTGGCTTGCTTCCTTGTGGCTTGATAAGCCTGCTTTCCTACTGAAGACCACTTGCCCAGTGGTAGTACCATCCACAGTGATATCAGCTTTCCTATATCAATCATTAATCAAGAAAATGCCCCACAGACTTATACATAGGCCTATCTGAAAACAAAAGCTCACCACCTCAATGAGTGAAGCTGTTTGTTACAATGACTTGTAATGAATTTAGACTTATTGCTGTCAAAATTACTAAAGATATGTGACAGCTAGGTGCTCAACCTTAAACAAGAAAAAAATGCCATTTGCTCTGTGGCTCAGGGAACTGTGCTGGAGAGAGAATGCGGAAGTATATAAGAACCGGGAAACATGATGAAGGGCTATAAAGTGCCATCCTCTAGATAAGAAACAATTGCAAACATTAACTCAAAATTGTGGTTACCTACACTGGGCCCGCACAAGATCAGCACTGCTAAAGATCGCTGATGAAAAGAAAAGAGCTCTTTTGTGCTATCCTTTACATTTGAACTATAGGCTATTGATATATTCTGAAGAATCACTGTCTTTATTTGTACTCTACTTCTGAGTCTACCAGGCTCCAACAGATATGGTCACACATACGGCCCCAGTTAATGTCAGTGGATCACAAAATTGAATGCATATATATGGATGTGAAGATTGGGGACGTACAATAATGCTAGGGGATGGGTGGGTGTGGAGGGGGTGAGTGGTCAGTATGCATTGCGTATGCATGATAAATTGTCTAAGGAAAATAATAAGAAATGAATAAACTAAATGTACCATTAATGGCTGTGGAGAAATTATTAAGTTCACAGCAGAAGCAAATAAATTGCAGTTGATTGATGTAACAATAAACAAGTCTGTCATAATGATACTGAAATCTTTATCTACACTAAGAAGTGGAGAGTGAGAACTCAAATAATTTTCAACACAGAAATACTACCTAGGTTCATTAGCAATATTACTTTAAAAACTGTGGCAACAAATAGTAATATGAAAAAATGACAAAAATCTGTAAATATACCAAGACAGAAACAAATAAGTCAGTGACAGTAAAAGTAAAAGATTGCCCCAAAGAAAAATGTCTGGGACCATATTGATCAACTAGTTAAAACTACTGGACATGTACAAGAAAAATAATTATTGTAAGTTATAGAAAAACTTAGGGGAGGAAGCAATTAATAATGTAAGGTCGTCTTTTG
Organism: Uromys caudimaculatus; assembly: GCA_028551405.1. Taxonomy (NCBI): domain Eukaryota; kingdom Metazoa; phylum Chordata; class Mammalia; order Rodentia; family Muridae; genus Uromys; species Uromys caudimaculatus. Next base: position 59,369,402 of record CM052722.1, read on the forward strand.
AGATCAACATCCAACTGATATTAAATGCAGAGATGGACACAACGATAACAATCTCAAAACTTAAGTCAATAGACTTCCTCTGTCTTAGTGTTTGCTTGCTATGAAGAGACACCATGACCATACTAAGTCTAAAGAAAAGCATTTAATTGCATCTTGCTTACAATTTGAGAGGTTCTGTTCATTGTCATAATGGAAAGGAACATAACTATAATAATTAAAACAGTATCATGTTGATATAAAAGTAGAAGAACAAACCAAAGCAACAGAGTAGAAAGTTAAAAAGTAGCATATGCTAATGGCCAACTGAATTTCAACAAGAATGGTGAGACCATACATTGGAGAAAGGTGAGTCTGCTTTTGTAAAAAAAAAAATGCTGGGAATTTAATGACCAAATGCAAAATGAAGGCTGATTCATATATCTCATAAATCATAAAGATGGATTTATGATAGATTGAAGATTGTGGTGCTATAAAAGAAATTATCAAATTGCTATAATAAAATAAAATATAGGAAAATATTTTAAAACATTTAAATGGGGACTCCAAAACAAATTAATAAAAAGCTAAGTGATATTGTATATAATTTACAAGGATCTATGTGCATAGAAAAGGAAGTACTCGACCAACTGCAAAGGCAATCTATAAAATATTATGAAATATTTGCAATACATTCATCTGACTGAAGTTCATAAGTAGAATGGCTAATAAATTCCATTAACTCACTAAAAAAGATAAATTATTCAAAATTTCTCAGGAGGACATATAAAAAGTCAATATATACACTAATCAACAAGGAAGTCTGTGAATTTTCTACGTATGTGGTTAACTAATTTATGATTTATAATTTATAGAATTCATGAATTTTGAGACTCTCTGAACAGAATTTAAAGAGTATTGTTAGCTTTAATTGTACATAGATGATAACTCTACTGAATGTGTTTTCCATGATACTACTTTGACTCCCTGTGGAATACTTGCCATGATTGTATCCATCAGAAAGAAACTTGCTGAAATACAATCCAATTAAAAAATGGGGAATAGCAGGTTTCCATCTGTGGTGGAGACCTCTACCTGGGCCACCAGGGGTCCATAGTCAACGAGTGCCAGGAGAAAGCTACCCTCCCAGGAGCGTGGAAAAGTCGTCAGTGGGGTTAAGGTGAGCACCACTGTTTACCAGGACCTACCCAGAACCCTCGGGACACAGGGACTGAGGAAAAGTCAAGGACAGGAACTTTCCAGTTTCCATCTGTGCCTAGGGGCGACAGCCTAGACCACAGGGCTCCAGGAGAGAGCTGAAATCCCAGGAGGGCTGACACACCTTTGAGCACAGGAAAAACCACCACTTCTGTTCAAACTCATTAGATCAAGAGGCACCCTTACAGAGCCATCAGGACATAGGAACCAAGGGACAGCGGGGTACAAGATCCTTCTGGTTTCTGTCTGCACCCCAGAGCTGACCCTGTGCCACAGCTCTCCAAACCCAAATACCTCACAAAGAGAGCTGGTCTTCAAGGAGTATTAACACAGAGGCCTGCAGGAGGGGCAAGCCACAGGCAGACAGAGTAAGACCAGCTAACATTAGAGTTAACAAGATGCCAAAAGGCAAGGGTAAGAACATAAATAACAGAAACCAAGGCTACTTGGCATCATCAGAACCCAGCTCACCCACCACAGCAAGCTCTGGATACCACAACACACAAGAAAAACAAGACTCAGATTTAAAATCATTTCTCATGTTGATGATAGAAGATTTAAGAAAGAAAGAAATAACACACTTAAAGAAATACAAGAGAACAGAGATAAACAACTAGAAGCCCTTAAAGAGGAAACTAAAAATTCATTAAAGAATTACAGGAAAACACAAACAAACATACAAAGGAAATGCACAAAACTATCCAGGAACTAAAAATAAAAATAGAAACAATAAAGAAATCATAAAGGGAGACAATCCTGGAGTTAGAAAATCTAGGAAAGAGATCAGGAGTCATGATGTAAGCATCACCAATAGAATACAAGAGATAGAAGAGAGAATCTCAGGAGCAGAAGATACCATAGATAACCTCGACACAACCGTAAAAGAAAATGCAAAATTCAAAAAGCTTCTAACCCAAAATATCCATGAAATCCAGGACACAATGAGAATACAGAACCTAAGGATAATAGGTATAAAAGAGAGTGAAGATTCCTAACTTAAAGGACCAGTAAATATATTCAACAAAATTATAGAAGAAAACTTCCCTAACATAAAGAAAGAGATGAACATAAATATACAAGAAGTTTACAGTACTCCAAACAGATTGGACAAGAAAATATATTTGTCCTGTCAAATTATAGTGAAAACACAAAATACCCAAAACAAGGAAAGAATATTAAAAGCAGTAAGGGAAAAAGGTCAAGTAACATATAAAGGCAGACCTATCAGAATTACACCTGACTTCTCACCAGAGACTATGAAAGCTAGAAGATCCTGGGCAAAAATCATACAGACCCTAAGAGAGCACAACTGCCAACCCAGGCTGCTGTACCCAGCAAAACTCTCAATTACCATAGATGGTGAAACCAAAATATTCTATGACAAAACTAAATTTACACAATATGTTTCCACAAACCCAGCCCTACAAAGGATAATGGATGGTAAACATCAACTCACAGAGTGAAACTACATCTTAGAAAAGGCAGGAAATTAATCTTTCAACAAACTCAAAAGAAGATAGCCACATAAAAGTAAAAATAATATCGAAAATAACAGGAACCAACAATCACTATTCTTTAATATCTCTTAACATCAATAGACTCAATTCCGCAATAGACATAGACTGACAGACTAGATCCATAAAGAGGACCCAGCATTTTGCTGCATTCAAGAAACACATCTCCATGATAAAGACAAACACTACCTCAGAGTAAAGGGCTTGAAAACAATTTTCCAGACAAATGGTCCCAAGAAACAGGCTAGAGTAGCCATTCTAATATCGGATAAAATTGACTTTCACCCAAACGTCATCAAAAAAGATAAGGGAAGACACTTCATACTCATCAAAGCAAAAATATACCAAGAAGAACTCTCAGTTCTGAACATCTATGCTACAAATGCAAGGGCACCCACATTCATAAAAGAAACTTTATTAAAGTTAAATGCACACATTGTGCCTCACACAATAATAGTAGGCGACTTCAACACCCCATTATAATCAATGGACAGATGGTGGAAACACAAACTAAACAGAGACACAGTGAAACAAACAGATGTTATGAACCAAAAGGATTTAACAGATATCTATAGAACAGTTCATCCTAAAACAAAAGAATATACCTTCTTCTCAGCACCTCATGGTACCTTCTCCAAAATTGACCATATAATCGGTCACAAAACAAAACCTCCACAGATACAAGAAGATTGAAATAATCCCATGCCTCTTATCAGATCACTACAGATTAAGGCTGGTCTTCAATGGCAACAATAACAACAGAAAGCCCACATACACATGGAAGCTGAACAATGCTCTACTCTATGATAACTTGGTCAAGGAAGAAATAAAGAAAGACATTAAAGAATTCCTAGAATTTAATGAAAATGAAAGTGAAACATACCCAAATATATGGGACACAATGAAAGCAGTGTTAAGAGGAAAACTCATAGCTTTGAGGGCCTACATAAAGAAACTGGAGAGAGCATACACTAGCAGCTTAACAACACACCTGAAAGCTCTAGAACAAAAAGAAGCTAATGCTCCCAAGAGAAGTAGAAGGCAGGAAATAATCAAACTCAGGGCTGAAATCAACCAACTAGAAACAAAAAGAACTATACAAAGAATCAACAAAACCAAGAGTTGGTTCTTTGAGAAAAATCAACAAGATAGATAAAACCTTGGCCAGACTAACCAGAGACCACAGAGACAGGATCTAAATTAACAAAATTAGAAATGAAAAGGGAGACATAACAACAGATTCTGAGGAAAATCAAAAAATCATCAGATCCTACTACTACAAAAGCCTATATTCAACAAAACTGCAAAATCTGGATGAAATGGACAATTTTCTAGACAGGTATCAAATACCAAAGTTAAGTCAGGATCAGATAAACCATCTAAACAGTCCCATAATGCCTAAAGAAATAGAGGCAGTCATTAAAAGTCACCCAACCAAAAATAACCCAGAACCTTCTGGGTTCACTGCAGAATTCTATCAGACCTTCAAAGAAGACCTAATACCAATACTCTTCAATCTATTCCACAAAATAGAAACAGAAGGAACACTACCCAATTCCTTCTATGAGGCCACAATCACACTGATACCAAAACCTCACAAAGACCCAACAAAGAAAGAAAACTTCAGACCA
>CM052722.1:59374240-59384383 GCA_028551405.1 Uromys caudimaculatus
CAAGGCTTCCCTCTCTCCCCCTACCTATTCAATATAGTAATTGAAGTTCTAGCTAGAGCAATTAGACAACAAAAGGAGGTCAAAGGGATACAAATTGGGAAGGAAGAAATCAAATTATCACTATTTGCAGATGATATGATCATATACCTAAGTGACCCGAAAAACTCCACCAGAGAACTCCTGCAGCTGATAAACAACTTCAGCAAAGTGGCCGGATACAAAATTAACTCAAACAAATCAGTAGCCTTCCTATCCTCAAAGGATAAAAAGGCTGAGAAAGAAATTAGGGAAATGACACCCTTCACAATTGTCACAAACAATATAAAGTATCTTGGTGTGACTCTAACCAAACAAATGAGAGATCTGTGTGACAAGAACTTCAAGTCTCTGAAGAAAGGAATCGAAGAAAACCTCAGAAGTTGGAAAGCTCTCCCCTGCTCATGGATTGGCGGGATTAATATAGTAAAAATGGTCATCCTGCCAAAAGCAATCTACAGATTCAATGCAATCCTGATCAAAATTCCAACTCAATTCTTCATAGACTTAGAAAGAGCAATTCTCAAATTCATTTGGAACAACAAAAAACCCAGGATAGCAAAAGCCATTCTCAACAAGAAAAGAACTTCTGGAGGAATCAGCATCCCTGATGTCAAGCTGTACTACAGAGCAGTAGTGATAAAAACTGCATGGTACTGGTACAGTGACCGGCAGGTAGATCAATGGAATAGAAGAATCAGAAATGAACCCACACACTTATGGTCACTTGATTTTCGACCAAGGAACTAAAACCATCCAGTGATAAAAAGACAGCATTTTCAACAAATGGTGCTGGTTCAACTGGTGGTCTACATGTAGAAGAATGCAAATTGATCCATTCCTATTGCCCTATACAAAGCTCAAGTCCAAGTGGATCAAGGACCTCCACATAAATCCACATACACTGAATCTAATAGAAGAGAAAGAGGGGAAAAGTCTCGAACACCTGGGTACAGGGTTCCCAGGAACAAAAGTGCCTGAACAGAATACCAGTGACTTATGCTCTAAGATCAAGAATTGACAAATGGGACTTCATGTAACTGCAAAGCTTCTGTAAGGCAAAGGATACTGTCAATAGGACAAAACTAACGGCAACCAACAGATTGGGAAAAGATCTTAACCAATCCTATGTCTGATAGAGGGCTAATATCAAATATATACAAAGAACTCATAATGTTAGACTCCAGAAAACCAAATAACCCCATCAAAAAATGGAGAACAGAGCTACACAGAGACTTCTCAACTGAGGAAATTTGCAGGGCTGAGAAGCACCTAAAGAAATGTTCAACATCCTTAGTCAGCAGGGAAATGCAAATCATAACAACCCTGAAATCTGGGCAGTGGTGGCACATGTCTTTAATTCCAGCACGTGGGAGGCAGAGGCAGGTGGATTTCTGAGTTTGAGGCCAGCCTGGTTTACAGAGTGAGTTCCAGGCTAGCCAGGGCTACACGGAGAAACCCTGTCTTGAAAAACCAAAAAAAAAAAAAAAAAAAAAAAAAAAAAAAAAAAAAAAAAAAAAAAAAAAAAAAAAAACCCAAAAAACAAAAAACCAACCCTGAGATTCCACCTCACACCAGTCAGAATAGGTAAGATTAAAAACTGAGGTGACAGCAGATGCTGGCGAGGATGTGGAGAAAGAGGAACACTCCTCCATTTTTGGTGGGATTACAAGCTGGTACAACTACTCTGGAAATCAGTTTGGCGGACCCTCAGAAAAATGGACATAATACTACCTGAGGACCCAGCTATACCACTCCTGGGCATATACCCAGAAGATGCTCCAACATGTAATAAAGACACATGCTCCACTATGTTCATAGCAGCCATATTTATAATAGCCAGAAACTGGAAACAACCCAGATGTCCCTCGGCAGAGGAATGGATACAGAAAATGTAGTACATTAACACAGTGGAGTACTACTCAGCTATTAAAAACAATGACTTAATGAAATCCGCAGGTAAATGGATGGAACTTGAAAATATCGTCCTGAGCGAGGCGAGTCAGTCACAAAAGAACGAACATGGTATGTACTCACTGAGAAGTGGATATTCACCCCAAAGTCCTGAATACCCAAGTTTCACTTTACAGTAAACACTGGATTAAGAGTGGGGTCCCAGATGGAGTAGGTGGAGAAGGGACTGAAGGAGCTGAGGGAGTTTGCAGCCCAATGAAGGGAGCAACAGTGTTAACTGGCTTGACCACCCCAGTCCTCCTGGAGGCTGGACCACCAACCAAAGAATGCACATCAATGGACCCATGGTTTGGACCACATATGTGGCAAAGGAGGGCCTTGTTGACCATGAGGGGGAGGAGAGGCCCTTTTTCCTGAGGGTGTTAGAGGCCCCAATAAAAGGGAGTGTCAAGGTGGGAATATGGCGGTGGGTGGGCGGGTGGGTGGGAGGTGGAATACCCTCATAGAGGCGGGGGAGGATGACGGGTTAGGGGGTTTCCAAACAAGAGACCTAGAAAGGGAGAAACATTGGAAATGTAAATAAAATATCAAAAAATAAAAATAAAAATAAGATGAAATTTTTTAAAAAAATGGGGAATAGAGCTAAACAGAGAATTCTCAACTAAGGAAACTCGAAGGGCTTAGAACCACCTAAAGAAATGTTCAACATCCTTAGTCATCAAGGAAATGTAAATCCAAACAACCCTGTGATTCCACCTCACACCAGTCAGAATGGCTCAGATCAAAAACTATATGACAGCAGATGCTGGCAAGGATGTGGAGAAAGAGGAACACTTCTCCATTTCTGGTGGGATTTTAAACTGGTACAACCACTCTGAAAATCAGTTTTGTGGATCCTCAGAAAACTGGACAGAATACTATCTGAGGACCCAACTATATCACTCCTGGGCATATTCCCAGAAGACACTCCAACATGTAATAAGGACATGTGCTCTACTATGTTCATAGCAGCCATATTTATAATATCCAGAAGCTGGAAACAACCCAGATGACCCTCAACTGAGGAATGGATACAGAAAATGTGGTACATTTACACAGTGGAATACTACTCAGCTATTAAAAACAATGTCTTCATGACATTTTCAAGAAAGTGGATGGAACTTGAAAATATCATCCTGAGTGAGGTAACTCAGTCATAAAAGAACAAACACTATATGTACTCATTGATAAGTGAATATTAGACCAAAAGTTTGGAATACCCAAGATTCAATTCACAACCAACCATTGGACTGAGCGTAGGGTCCCAGGTGGAGGAGTTGGAGAACGGACTGAAGGAGCTGAGGGGGGGTTGCAGCCCCATGGAAGGAGCAATAGTGTTAACTGGTCAGACCCTTCCCAGACCTCCTAGAGACTGGACCACCAATCAAAGAATCAACATGGAGGGACCCATAATTCTGGCCACATATGTGGCAGAGGAGGGCCTTTTTGGCCATCAGTGGGAGGAGAGGCCCTTGGGCCTGAGGGTGTTAGATGCTCCAGTGTAGTAGAATGCTAGAGAGGGAAAACAGAAGTGAGTGGTGGGTGGGGAGCAACCTCACAGAGGCAGGGATGAGGAATGGAATAGTGGTTTCCAAAGGGGAAAACATTTGAAATGTAAATAAAGTAAATATCCAAAAAAAAAAAAAAAAAAGGAGTTAGGAAATGTATTTTGGAAATAGTTAAGTGGAATAAGGTATTTACTTGGAAGTCATTATTTGGAATGTAGGAAAAACCAGAACATGACTGTTGATGCTTCTTAAAGGAGGCCTCATAACTGGAGTACCATTTCCCTTTAAACCTGATTTCAAATTTTACTTCTTTCTAGTTTTCTCCTGGCCAGTTTCGTTTGTGGCTTTATGGCCTGCACTCTGATTTGTCATTGCAAAATGAAAAGCAAGTATTTTCAGTGAAAAGAATGACTTCAAAAATCGTGCTGGGTTTTACGTGCTTTTCATTTGTAAGCATATCTAAGTCTATAAATGCTATTCTCAAGCTTTTTCAGGCTCCATTCAGAATCCAAAGTAGTAATAATTTTCACAACTACAATTGGTTAGCAAGCCATCAATCCAGATAATACTGGACTGATACCTTTTTCTTTATTAACTTTCAATACATAGAAATCAAGTTTTGGTGCTTCTGCATAGACCCATATATCTAATTTTACATTTGTAAAATTATTTTGTGAATCATATAATAATCTTATTTTTTATCTAAACATATTCTATTGTCTTATTGTCTCTTTCGTCAAAATTTAGTTGTCTTTAACATATATCATATTTGTTTAATGTTCAGTGAACATATTGTAATCTTCATTGAAATTGCAGGGGCATAAAACTAAAGTAAACCAAATTTAAAAAGTTTTACAATATCTTTTATGTTTGCCCTCTTTACATTTAATTGTAAACTTGTCACAATCTAGAATCATCTAAGAGGAAACCTTACATTGAAGAATTGTCTAGACAAGATTGGTTTGAGGGAGAATATGTTGATTATTAATTTGTGTAGGAGGGTCCAGCATACTGAGAACTACCATCCCTAGGCAGATGGTCTTGAGCTGTATAAGAAATCTAGCTATGAATGAGCTAGTTGGCAAGCCAGAGAAAGAGCCACTGCGCAGTGTTCCTCCATAGTTCCTGCCAACATGTTCTTGCTTTGAGTTCAATGACCTAACTTTCCTCAATGGTGAACTGTGGCCTGGAAGTATACACCAAATAAATCCTTACTCCCCTAAGTTGCTTTTGGTCCACATGTATTATCATAGATACATAGTCAAGCTAGAATAATATGCAACATTAAATATTTGAAGAAATAAAATTAAACATAAACACAATTAAAATATGAATATTTTCCCATTATTGGAAAGTCTTGTAGCAGGCTCAGACACTGTATTTGTCATCCACACACATGGCATGCAACCCAAATGCTTGCTGCTTACAAGGTCAAAATAAACCAATGGCAAGATATTTTAATGATAAACAATCAGGAAACTATGTCACCTTTCACATATGAACTCATAGAGACTGAGGTAGCAACTTGTGTCCCGGCAAAGTCCTTTGCATATATATTATGACTTTTAGGTTAGTGTTTTTATGGGATTTCTGAGTGCCTGAGTGAGTGAGTCTCTGATGCTTGTTTCTTCTTGTGAGTATTTTTCTGTATGTTTGTTTTATCGAATTCTTATTTGTTAGTTTTTATTTTTATTGTATTATATTTTATTTTGTTATGTTTTGTTGTTATTCCTTAGAAGCATGTTTGTTTACTAATGAGAGCCAGAAAGGGATTGGTTCTGGACAAGAGGCAAGCTAGGGAGGGACTCAGAAGAGCAGAGAAAGGGGAAAACATAATCACAATATATCACATGAGAAAAAAAATTCAATATTCAACAAAAAGAAAAACTGTAGTGATTTTCTTTGTTTTTACTGTAATAACAGTCTAACTAGATTTTTAATTTGGAATTTTGGTAAGAAAATTATGCATTTATCGTACAATAGCCCAAAGATTGATAACCACTAGAAAGTTGGACATATTTATTCCTATTAACTAAATTCTGGAGTTCTCCAAATATGTCTAAGTACTAGAGTGACAAACAAAGAAGTTGACAGTGTGAAATACCATATCCCCTACATCATTATGCTATATTTAGGAAATGTGTTAGTTGTGGAAATTAATGGGGAGAAAATTTAGGATACAAGAAACTCATTGGTGAAACTCACAGATTAAATAAATAATGTTTATATGTGTTCGCATTTTTTTTTATGTTTGCGTTTCTGTGTGTGTGTGTGTGTGTGCGTGTGCGTGTGCGTGTGAGTGTGTGTGTGTGTGTGTGTGTGTGTGTGTGTGTGTCTGTTGTGTACATGGAGGCTAGAAGTCAATATTAAATAGATACCTCAATCACATTCTGTTTCATTTTGGGGGATATGATGGAGATTCAAGGCATACCAACTTTGCTATGTGGCTTCATCATGGTTCCCAAACTCTTCTGAATATTGCCAGTCTGAAGCTTTGGGTTTGATCATTGCTGTGGGTGTCTCTACTGCCTTGGTTTCTAGACATTGCAGGTATATGTGTATATATATGCGTGTATGTATATACATATATTAGTAGATTTTAAATTAAAATAAAACCATTATCACTTTCCCACTATCCTTTTCTGCTTTCACTCCCTTCAATGTGTACCCCCTGTCAAATTGATAACCTCTTTTTCATTGATTATTATTGTTAGGTGTATATGTATATACACATATATAAATACATTATGAGTTTGTTTCTGTTTTTTATTTTTTGTGTGCGTATGGTTTCAGAGAAGATCATTTTGTAATGGACAAACAATAAGTAAATTCTTCTTTTAAAAAATTTATGAAAATAAACCAGTGGAAAAATCTTCATCAGCTGATTGTTAGGAATAACACTAATATCTTCTCTCATGCTCCTAGATTTATGGTATCAAGAAATGCTCTTACCAGCAGATGGTAATTTAAGGCCTCTAGGGACATGGTAAAAATTAAAATGGAAAGCAGAATACATTGAGTTCTATTTTTGTTTATTAGAGGATAGGATATTTAAAGGAAATCTGTTAGGTATGAAAATAAAAAAATCATCTAGAATATCAGATGAAAGACCAACACAATGGAACAAGTGGAATTTGTAAATGGACTTGATAATATAAAATAATTTCCTGTTGCTTTCATGTATATTTTCTAGATCCATTAAATACTTGAATTGTATACACAGTTAAATATAAGTTCATACAGATATGGCTCATGTTACCATGGCGAAGACATATGTGATCATATTAGTTTTATACTCTGAATGTGTTATTAATAATGAATTCAAATGTTTCTGGTCATATTATATTGTGTATTAAGTTTGTTTCACATTTTTCCAATCTTGGGGAAAATTAAGATTTTGGGCATGTTTAAAAACCATCACAGGATCTTTAAGTTTAAATTACTAATACAGATCTAAAGAAGATTTCAGGTTACCATTTTAAATTATGACACACTGCAGAGGCTTCACTTTTGTTGCTAGGCTTCACACATACAGCATCATTGTGATGCAAGGAGTAGAAGTTTCAAAAGGTACAAATGTCTATGTAAAGCAATGAATATCAGGAGAGCAGACTGGGTGACCTGAAGACCATCTTGTAGAAAAAACTCTTAGTAATGAGCATGGAGAGAAAGGGTGAGTTGAAAGAGAAAATTTGAGAAACATAATGGGTATTTCTTAATATAGATATCATTATTTTTCAGTATGTAAGAAATTATTTTGTAATCATTTGCAAAAGATTTGTCTGCCTCTTTTTCCACAGAAGTGTTAGTCTAAGATCATTGCTCTGGATCAGGAGCTAAATATATCCATATTTTATTCTATGACCAGAAACCAAGTAGATGTAATACTTGAATTTGTCATTAACGTTTTATAATAATTTCAAGGTAAAATAAAGTTAAAGTTTGAACTATCATATTTAAGTTCCTTTATACAAAGGGACTGCGGTACAACGAAGGTAACTGCATTGCGTATAGATGTACTTGTTTATAAGAACTGGGCTAGTTGATGCTATTTCAACCACAGGATCTAAGAGATATGTATTGGGGATTATATAAGGAAGAGGGGGACAAGTGACTCTCATATAACCTGTAGAACTGAGTTAAGGTTTTTAATTTTTGTTCATGTGTTTTAGTTTTGTATATGGATTATATATTGTTCTGGAACATATTGTCATTGTGCATTACAAGGCACCATATAATTAACTAGAATTTTTTAAAAAGTCAAACTTTGCTCAATCTGAATAATCCAAATTGACTTATAAAAGTTCTAAAAATCAAAGTATCTTTCAAAACTAAGCTAAATATATTTTAGGTATTTTTTCAAAAACTATGAAACTTATAAAAATTAATTGGATATTTCAATATATGTATACATTGTATAATTATGCAATGTTCAAATAAGTATGTTATATATCTTCAAATATTCATCATTATTACTTATTCATGATGAAAATTTTCAAAGTAATTTCTTTGAGCTAGCAGAAATGTGAAGATGGTTAGTTATCTCAATATGATAGAGCACAACCAAACTTTTATCTATTTGACTTCAATTCAGTATTCATTGACCAACTTTTAGCATCTTACCCTTTCCTCCTCATTGTTTCTAGCCTCTGGAAACTATCATTCTTTTCAAAATTATTTTGGGATAAATAATTTTAGATTCCATATATAAATGAGATTATGACATGCTTGTCTTTCTGTGTCTATCATATTTTAGTTAACATGATTAGCTTCACTCTCTTGCATGTGAAGAATAACAGGAATTCTTTCATAACTTAATAAAGTGTCCACATGTGTCACATTTTCCTCATGAATTAAAAAGATTTCCATCATTCAGATTTTCTGACATGTTACAATTAACAGGAGAGTATTCACATTTCTTTTACATTCTAATTTTATTGTCAGTTGTCTAGCTAGAGATAAGGTTGTTACATTATTTTTTGAAGAAACTGTATATTACATTTCATTTCAGTAAAGTGCATTTTTAACAGCATTATTAAGGGTACTTCTTTGCAACCATCCAATCTACCATGTGTTAGATTTAGTATTTTTTGATTATGCCAATTTTCAAGAATGTGGTATTTGCCTGAATTTCTTTAAAGATTATCAATTTTGAGCAATTTTTCCCATACTTTGCTGGTATGCTTTCTTGTCAAAAATATCTATTTAGTACTCGAAATTATCTTTAGCTGTTTGTTTTTAAATTTTGCCCCAAAGTTGTTTCCCATATATCTTAAAACTTATCCCTTATTATATTCATAAATCGCAAATATTTTACCCTGTGTTATCAGTGCCCTCTTCATTTTAATTATTCTTTTTGTCACAAAATGTTTAATTTGTTGTAATCCCCTTTTCTATAGATTGCTTTTATTTTGTGTGCATTTGTAGTATTGTCAAAATGTCCATATAAATATAAATAAGTATTTTCCTGTTTTTTTTCTTTTTTCTTGTTTTGCATAATTCATCCTCTTTATTATAGAAATATTGCACATTTTACATATTTAGTTTGTTAATTTGTATTGCAAAATCTTTTATTTCTTTTGTTTGTTTGTTTGTTTGATACTTTATTTACATTTCAAATGTTTCTCCCTTCTAGATCTCCCCTCCCACCTCCCCTGCCTCTATGAGAGTATTCCCCCACCTACCCACACACCCACTCTCCACTTCCCTCCTTGGCATTCCCCTATACTGAGGCATCTAACACCCTCAGGTCCAGGGGCCTCTCCTCCCCCCCGATGGCTAACAAGGCCCTCCTCTGACACATATGTGGCCAGCACCATGGGTCCCTGCATGTGTATTCTTTGGTTGGTGATCCAGTCTCTGGGAGCATCCCGAGGTCAGGCCAGTTGACACTTTTGCTCCCTCCATGGGGCTGCAAACTCCCTCAGCTCCTTCAGTTCCTTCTCTAACTCCACCATCTGGTACCTCACGCACAGCCTGATGATTTCTGTGAAGTGAAACTGGGGTATTCCGAACTTTTAGGCTAATATCCACTTATCAGTGAGTAAATACCATGTTCATTCTTTTGTGACTGAGTTACCTCACTCTAGATGATATTTACTAGTTCTATCCATTTTCCTGTGAATTTCATGAAGTCATTGTTTATAATAGCCGAGTAGTATTCCATTGTGTAATGTACCACATTTTCTGTATCCATTCCGCTGTTGAGGGACATCTGGGTTGTTTCCCGTGTCTGGCTATTATAAATATGGCTGTTATAAACATAGTGGAGCATGTGCCCTTATTACATGTTAGAGCATCTTCTGGGTATATGCCCAGGAGTGGTATAGCTGGGTCCACAGATAGTATTATGTTCATTTTTCTGAGGGTCCACCAAACTGATTTCCAGAGACGTTGTATTAGCTTGCAATCCCACCAGTAATGGAGGAGTGTTCCTCTTTCTCCACATCCTTGCCAGCATCTTCTGTCACCTGAGTATTTGATCTGAGCCATTCTGACTGGTGTGAGTTGGAATCTAAGGGTTGTCTTGATTTGCATTTCCCTGATGACTAAGGATGTTGAAAATTTCTTTAGGTGCTTCTCAGCCCTACGAGTTTCCTCAGTTGAGAATTTTCTGTTTAGTTCTGCTCCCCATTTTTTTTATTTA
>CM052722.1:59384483-59456770 GCA_028551405.1 Uromys caudimaculatus
CCAAAGTCCTCTCCTTTCTCCCTGGTGGCCATCGAGGTGATTCTTCTGCCTCATATGTAGTTCAAATCATGGGTCAATAGATGTGTATTCTTTGGTTAGTGGTCTGAACTAGAGGACGACCAGGGGGAGGGTCAGGCCCATTGACGCTCTTGCTCCCTCCATGGGGCTGCCAATTCCCTCCGCTCCTTCAGACTTTTCTGCTCCCCATTTTTTATAGGGTTATTTGGTTCTCTGGAGTCTAACTTCTTGAGTTCTTTGTATATATTGGATATTAGCCCTCTATCGGATGTAGGATTGATAAAGATCTTTTCCCAATCTGTTGGTCCCAATCGTTTTGTCCTATTGACAGTGTCCTTTGCCTTACAAAAGCTTTGCAAATTCATGAAGTCCCATTTGTTGATTCTTGATCTTAGAGCATAAGCAATTGTTCGAGACTTTTCCCCACTTTCTCTTCTATTAGATTCAGTGTATCTGGTTTTATGTGGAGGTCCTTGATCCACTTGGACTTGAGCTTTGTATGGGGAGATAGGAATGGATCAATTTGCATTCTTCTACATGCTGACCTCCAGCTGAACCAGCACCATTTGTTGAAAATGCTGTCTTTTTTCCACTGTATGGTTTTAGCCCTTTTGTCAAAGATCAAGTGACTGTAAATGTGTAGGTTCATTTCTGGGTCTTCAATTCCATTCCATTGATCTACCTGCCTGTCACTGTACCAATACCATGCAGTTTTTACCACTACTGCTCTGTAGTACGGCTTGATGTCAGGGATGCCGATTCCCCCGGAAGTTCTTTTATTGTTGAGAATAGTTTTTGCTATCCTGGGTTTTTTGTTATTCCATATGAATTTGAGAATTGCTCTAAGTCTATGAAGAATTGAGTTAGAATTTTGATGGGGATTGTGTTCAATCTGTTGATTGCTTTCAGCATGATGGCTATTTATTTATAATAAAATTTTATTTTTAGAGAATTTTAGAGAAATGTTCCATATAACAGTACAAATCAATTCAGTACTTCTAATGAAGAGTTTACCAACAAGTATCAAAGTATAAATTTTGTATAAAATTTTATCTAGTAAACTTATTTCTAGGAATTTATGTTAACAAAAATATATATGTACTATGAGATATCTATCATAGTATTATATACAATGGTGAATTATGAGAAAAATGTCAAAATTAAATACAAAATTAATAAATTATGAAATTATTTGTTGAAATTTCTATAATAATTAAAATGCTATTTTTTGACTTAAACTTTAGAAGCCAATATTATCATCATCTTATTCTTTCACATTATAAATATGATTAAAATAAATTAATTCACTTTGTAAAAACATTATGCAATTGAAAATTATTTTTAGCAGATTAACTCTTACAGTTTTATAGGCCATTTATTTTTTTCTCCTTTGAAATGACAAAGGAAAGTTGACTTCAGTCAAAATAACATACGACCTAGTCTCATAAATCACACGTTTAATGTTACTTGTTATCAGTAGGCTTCAAAAATCTTATGATTGTCACACTTAACTAGAAATAAGTTGACAACTCCTGACTAAATTCAGAGAAAGTAAATGCTAGACTCATCTCCCTAATGTGAACGTGAAATTCAAATACCTTCAATATTCTAACTTCACTCTGAGCAAAAAGCAACATTCTTTTGCATGTCCCAAGGCCACTACTCTGAGATTGATGATATACCTATAACACTTGCTGAAGTTATCCCTTAAATAATTCTATTTGACCAGTATGAAATGTCCTTTCTTATCTTTTTTGATAATTTTTGTTTGAATGTTGATTTTATTTGATATTAGAATGGCAACTCCAGCTTCTTTCTTGGGACAATTTGCTTGGAAAATTGTTTCCAACATTTTACTCTGAGGTAGTTTCTCTCTTTGTCACTGAGGTGTGTTTCCTGTATGCAGCAAAATGCTGGGTCCTGTTTACATATACAGTCTGTTAGTCTATGTCTTTTTCTTGGAGAATTGAGTCCATTGGCGTTAAGAGATATTAAGGAAAAGTGATTGTTACATCCTGTTATTTTTGTTATTAGAGATAGTATTATATTTGTGTGGCTATCTTCTTTTGGTTTGTTGAAAAATTACTTTCTTGCTTTTTCTAGGGTAGAGTATCCCTCTTTGTGTTGGTGTTTTCCATCTATTATCCTTTGTAGGGCTGGATTTGTGGAAAGATATTGTGTAAATTTGGTTTTGTCATAGAATATCTTGTTTTCTCCTTCTATGGTAATTGAAAGTTTTGCTGGGTGCAGTAGCCTGGGTTGCCATTTGTGTTCTCTTAGGGTCTGTATGACATCTGCCCACTATTTTCTAGCTTTCATAGTCTCTGGTGAGAAGTCTGGTGTAAATCTGATAGGTCTGCCTTTATATGTTACTTGACCTTTTTCCCTTAATGCTTTTAATATTCTTTCCTTGTTTAGTGCATTTGGTGTTTTGATTATTATGTGACAGGAGGAATTTCTTTTCTAGTCCAGTCTCTTTGGAGTTCTGAAGGCTTCTTGTATGTTCATGGGCATCTCTTTCTTTAGGTTAGGAAAGTTTTCTTCTATAATTTTGTTGAAGATATTTGCTGACCCTTCACGTTGGAAATCTTAACTCTCTTCTATACCTATTATCCTTAGGTTTTGTCTTATCATGGTATCCTGGATTTCCTGGATTATTTTTTTCCTGGATGTTTTGTGTTAGGAGCTTTTTGCATTTTGCATTTTCTTTGACTGTTGTTTCAATGTTTTCTATGGTATCTTCTGCGCCTGAGATTCTCTCTTTCTCTTGTATTCTGTTGGTGATGCTGCATCTATAACTCCTGATCTTTTTCCTAGGTATTCTAACTCCCAATTTGTCTCCCTTTGTCTTTATTGTTTCTCTTTACATTTTTAGATTCTGGATGGTTTTGTTCAACTCCTTAACCTGTTTGTTTGTGTTCTCCTGTAATTATTTAAGGGATTTTTATGTTTCCTCTTTAAGGGCTTCTAGCTGTTTAGCTGTGTTCTCCTGTATTTCTTTAAGGAAGATATTTATGTCCTTTTTAAAGCCCTCTATCATCATCATAAGAAGTGATTTTAGATCTGAATCTTGCTTTTCGGGTGTGATGGACTTGCTATGGTGGGAGAATTTGGTTCTGATGATGCCAAGTAAGCTTGGTTTCTGTTTCTTATATTCTTGAACTTGCATCCTGCCATCTGGGTATCTCTAGCGCTATCTGCCCTCCCCTTTATCTGACTGAAGCCTGTCCTTCCTCTGATCCTGGTTGTGTCAGAACTCCTCAGAGACCAGCTGTCTCTGGGATCCTTTGAATCTGGGATCCTGGGATCCTGCGTGTGATAGATCTCTTGGAAGTCAAGCCCTCTGCAACCCTGAGATCCTGGTGTGACCAAGCTCCTGGGATCCTGGGATCCTAGAATCCTGGGTGTGTTAAATCACCTGGGAGTGGAGCTTCCTCTGGGTGTTGTGGGACTGGCTGAGGAGTTTGTGCTCAAGGTCTGCTCAGGGCACTGGCCCAGACTGGAAGGAACCTTGCCACTGGTCCGGGGTGGTTCCTGGGTCCCTGGATCCCCCTGTTCCCTGTTACTCCTGGTGTTGGGATAGATATTGAGTCCTCCTCACCTCTGATCCTATGATCCTGGGCATGTTAGAGGGCCTGGTAGTGGAGCTTCCTCTAGGTGTTGTGGGACTAGCTGAGGAGTATTCGCCCAAGATCTGCCTCCTGTTTTTTTCTTTCAAGTACTTTTGAGCTCTAGTCTTACTCATATTTATGTAGTGAATTTATTACAAGTTTATTGTACAAATATTTTAACTTGTTTATTTATTTTGAGTTTTAGAGTGAACATTCATATTATGGCATGCACAGAGAAGTCATGTCAAGTTTCCAGAGTTAATTCTCTTTTTCCATGATGCATGATCTCTGGGAATGAAACATAATTAATAAGACTTGGTATCAAGTCCAGTTGCCCAGTTAGCAATCTTGATATCACAGATTTCATTTTTCTACCACATGACACAGGCTGCCTAGTTACTTACTCCACATTTGAATATTCAATTTTCCAGTACTGTTTATTAAAAGTACTATTATTTCTCCAAAACATGTTCATAGAATTTTAAGTACACCATGGCTTTTATTTATATACATTTCCTTTTTAAAATATAACAACCTATTGATTAATTGTGTTGCTCATCTATTTATTTTTTAATACCAGATATTTTATTTATTTACATTTCAAATATTTTCCCCTTTCCCAGTTTCTCCTCTGGAACCCCCTATCCCATCCAAATTGTTTTTAAAAAGCCAATATTCTGATATTACCCAAACCAGAAAAAGAGCCAAATAAAAAAAGAGGATTACAGACCAATTCCCTGATGTACCTACAGGCAAAAATGATTTGCCTTACTAACCAAATTCAAGATAACATTATAATGATCAGAATATCATTGACTTTTCTTTCTTTCTTTCTTTCTTTCTTTCTTTCTTTCTTTCTTTCTTTCTTTCTTTCTTCCTTCCTTCCTTCCTTCCTTCCTTCCTTCCTTCCTTCCTTCCTCCCTTCCCTTCCCTTCCCTTCCCTTCCCTTCTTCCTTCCTTCCTTCCCTTCTTCCTTCCTTCCTTCCTTCCTTCCTTCCTTCCTTCCTTCCTTCCTTCCTTCCTTCCTTCCTTCCTTCCTTCCTTCCTTCCTTCCTTTCTTTCTTTCTTTCTTTCTTTCTTTCTTTCTTTCTTTCTTTCTTTCTTTTTTCTTTTTCTTTTCCTGCTAGTTGTGTTTCATTCTAGCCTAGGTCTCTGGATTATCAGCCTTTGGTTCCTGGCATTCAGGCAGTGTCAGTCAGGCATGGGCACCTTCTCAGGGAATGGGCCTCAAGTAGGACCAATAATTGATTGGCCACTCCCACAAGTTCTATGTCACCATTACTTTAGCACATCTCGAACATAGAACAAATGGTAGGTCAAAGGTTTGGGGGCTGGGTTGATGTCCTAGTCCGCCTTACCTCTGAATTTCTTGAATTGTTACAAAAGATTGCCAGTTCAGGACCCTTATCCCACATTACTAGGAGTCTTTGCTATTGTTACCCTCACTAGATGCCATGGAGATTCCCCTGCACTTTTTTTCCAAATTGCCCCAAATGCTCACCAATTTCACTGGTCTCTCCCAGTATTCTCTTTTTCCAACCCCCACTTGACCCACCATGTTCCCACCTAAACCAGGCCACAGTCCATCCACAAAATATATTCAATTTCTGAATCCCAGGGAGGTCCAAACATTACTCCCCCTACCCCCACCCCATGATCATTCCTTGTTACTTAACCTCTCTGGTCTGTAGATTTTGCTATGATTATCCTTTACATAAGAGCTAATATCAACTTGTAAGTGAGCACATACCATGTTTTTCTTTTTTGGTCTTGGTTACCTCACGCAGGATTTTTTCTAGTTCCATCTATTTGCCTGCAAATTCATGATGACATCTTATTTTAAAGAACAGAGTGATATACCTTGTTGTGTAAATGTACCACTTTTTTATCCATTCTTCTGCTGAGTGACATCTAGGTGATTTCCAGTTTCTGACTATAATAAATAAAGCCTCAGTGAAAATATTTCAGCAAGTTTCCCTATGTTAGGATGGAGCATCCTTTGGTTATATACCTAACAGTCGTATAGCTGAGCATTGAAATAGCGATATGCCCCATTTTCTGAGAAAATGCCATGTTAATTTCTAAAATGGCTATAAAATATTGCACTCCAATCAGTAATAGAAGAGAGTTCCCCTTGCTCCACATCTTTAACAGCATGAACTGTTTTGGTGTTTGTGATCTTCGCAATTATGATAAATGTAAGGTGGAATCTCAAAGTCATTATGATTTACGTTTCTCTGATGGCTAACAATGCTGATCATTTCTTTAAGTGTTTCTCAGCCATTTGGGATTCTTCTATTGAGGAAATGCTTTTGAGATGTATATCCTGCTTTTTAATTAGTTTGTTTTGTTTGTTGATGCCTAGTTTCTAGAACTCTGTATATGTTTTAGCTTCTAGACCTCTGTCAGATGCTGAGTTGGTGAATATCTTTTCTCATTTTGTAAGCTACATTTTTGTCCTATTGTTGATGTCCTTTACCTTACAGAAGGTTTTCAGTTTCATGAGGTCATATTCATTAATTAGTGATGTTAGTACCTGTGCAATTGGTGTTCTGATCAGGAATTTGTCTCCCAGGCCAGTTCATTCAAGGCTTTCTATTCCTTACTTTCTCTTCTATCAGCATCTTGTTTTATGTTCAGGACTTTGATACACTTGGACTGCATTTTGTATAGGGTGATATATATGAATCTATTTGAATTCTTCTACATGCAGACATCCAGTTAGATCAGCACCAATTGTTGAAGATGCTTTTTGTTCATTGTGCATTTGTGCCTTTTTTTTTTAAATCAAAAATCAGGTTTATAGATTGTAGATTTATTTCTAGGTCTTCAAATTGATTCCTTTGATCAACATGTTGGTTTTTGTGTCAGTACCATGTGGTGTTTCCTACTATATAGCTTTCTAGTACATCTTGAAATCAATGATGGTGATACCTCCAGAAGTTCTTTCATTGTACATGATTGTTTTAGCTATCTTGTTGTTGTTGTTGTTGTTGTTGTTGTTGTTGTTGTTTTTCGATATGACATTGAATATTTGCCTTTCAAGATACGTAAAAAATTGTGCTAGAATTTTGATGGGGATTGTCTTTAATTTGTGGATTGTTTTTGATTAAATGACCATACATACTGTGTTAATTCTACTGATCTTTGAGCTTGTGAGATACTTCCATTTTTAAAAATATATTCTTGAATTTCTTTCTCCAAAACCTTGAAGATTTTTATCATACAAGTCTTTTACTGGCTTGGTTAAAGTTACTCTAATATAATTTATATTATTTGTGGCTGTTGTGACAAACATTGTTTTCCTGATTTCTTTGTTGGCTTATTTGTCATTTATATTTAAGAGAACTACTAATTTTTTTTTCCTTTTGAGGTAATCTTGTATCCATATATTTCACTGAAGATTTTTGCCAGCTGTAAGAATTTTTGTCCCCTGTAGAACTTTTGGAGTCACATAAGTATACTAATCTTACCTGCAAATAATGATACTTTGATTTATTCCTTTCCAGTTTGGATCTTCTTAATCCCCTTCATTTGTCTTATTGGTCTAGCTAGAACTTCAAGTAGTATGATGAATATATATGGAGAAAGTGGACATCCTTGTCTTGTTTCTGATATTAATGGAATTGCTTTGAGTTTCTCTCTACATAATTTGATAATGGCTATAATCCTGCTGTTAAATTGCCTTATTAAGTTTATGTATGTCCTTTGTACCCCTATTCTGTCCAAAACTTTTGCCATGAGGGAGTGTTGATATTTTCAAAGACTTTTTCTGCATCTAAGGAAATGACCACATGTAGCTACATTTTTCTTACAGTTTGTTTAGATGGTTTATTACATTGACAGACTTTCATATGTTGAACCATCTCTGCATCTCTGAGAGGAAACCTAATTGACCATGGTGGATGAACTTTTGATGTGTTTCTGGATTTGGTATGTGAGTCTTTTATTGGGTAGTTTTGTATCTATGTTCATGAGCAAATCAGCCTGTAATTCTCTTTTTTGCTGAATTTTTTCATGGTTTGTGTATCACGGTGACTCTGGTCACATCTTTTTCTTTTAATTCCAAGAAGTGCAACATTAAAGCTAGTATCTTGTCTCAATATGTCAAGGATTACAGTGCTGGAAGCATTGTTATAAATTGTTGCCCTGCAGCCAGAGATGGTACTTTTCCCAACACAGAAAGAAAAGGAATTCTTTTTAGGAATGACCAGTATAAGAGTGCAAATTTAATATGATATTGTAAGTATAGATTTTAAGCATAAGGGATTAGAAAATGACACACTAGAAAAAATGAAATATATTCACTGTTGAATACAGACTTCTCAAAAGAGAGCCTCTCTTTGGTGTATTAATAATACACACAAAATTTGCATAGCTTTCAAGATGCATTTTTAAAAGTTGCTCAGAAGCCCTGAGAAAAATTGCTCTAAAAGTATCATCTACAACAAAGTTAAAAAATGTATTTTCTTTTGTAGACAAAGTTTGAAGGTACAGTGTAAATTGCTAGGTGGGAGAATGGTGTCAAAATTACAGTTAGTGTTATTTCAGGCCTATGTGGTCACTGATAACTTTAGAAACATGAGAAAATGTTAAAATTTGAGGTTACATGTAACTTTGTGGCCCTATGAAAGCCCAAATAGCTTTAAGAGGATACATATTATTTCTGTAAGCAATTTTTCCCATTAGTTGTCTTTTAAGTCTCCTGGCTCTGTGGCTCTTATCAGCAGGGAATCAAGAAAATTCCAGGCAAAAGGCTTCTGCTTTCTTCCCATGTCCCCTTAACTTTCTGTCTTTTTTATCATGCCTCAAATGGACCTATTAAAAAACATTCAGCTTATTCTAGCTTTATCTTTCTTCTAATTATCCCATACGCTTAAAATCCATTCCCTCATATTTTCCTGGGTTTCCACATGCAAGAACTTGTAAATTTAGGAATATCCTGGGTAATGTAGTGCATCTCCTCATGGTCCATATTTTTTTGGGGGGGGGCCGGTTTTCGAGACAAGGTTTCTCTGTGTAGTCCTGGCTGTCCTGGAACTCACTCTGTAGACCAGGCTGGCCTCGAACTCAGAAATCCGCCTGCCTCTGCCTCCCAAGTGCTGGGATTAAAGGCGTGTGCCACCACTGTCTGGCACATGGTCCACATTTTGAAACACATCTCTAGAGCCATCCTGAAACATACCATCCATCTGGTTATAGTCTATAGTCTATAGGAAAAGTTGGATATTGAAAGTATTTCTTAAGGGATATTGACATTGATACATCATACATAGGATCTCCTTCAACAATAGGCACCTGCCATTTTCTCAGACAGTGCAAGATTTTGTTTTTCATCTGGCATGGTCTAAGAGAATTTATTTTTCAGGCAAGCCAATACTCATTTTCTAAGTTATTAGAAATATTATGAGAAGATAGTTGATTCTTGTTTTAAAATATGAAGCTACAATAAATTGTGAAGAGTAAATTATTTAGCAATTCCATTGAGATAATTTTCTTTTCATGCCTCTTTACCTTCTCCCAACGTCTCCCAGATCCATCTCTCACGAACACAAATTTGTGTTGTCTCTCTGTAAAGTTAAATCTAATAAAAGCGCATGCTTGCACACACACACACACACACACACACACACACACACACACACACACACACACACATATCCTGTAGTCAGTTTTTATTGGCTAACTGTTTCTGGAGTATGCTTGATACCCAGAGTTAATTAGTTGAAAAGAACTGATTTTTTCTCTCTCAGAAGGTGTGCCTTCCTGTATATTTCCCTTTCTCCCTGCTGGCATTTGTCTGAATTGAACTTGGACTGGTCTTGTATACTATGTCACAGTCTCTATGAAGTCATGTGTAATCCTACTGATGAATGTCATGGGAAGACTATCTTCTGATGTCTTTTTCAATTTCTTTCTTAGAAGGCACTGCTGACCTGATTTCTTTATCAGTGTCATTTGTCTTTAAGAAGGGTACTACTTTTTATGTGTTAATTTTGTATTTTGCTACTTTATTGAAAATATTTGTCACCTGTAGAAGTTTCCTGGTAAAGTCTTTAGGATCATTTATGTATAAAACCATATTGTCTACAAACAAGGTGACTCTGACTCCTCCCTTTCTTGTTTATATCCTCTTCAATTCCTTCAGGTGTATCATTGCTCTAAGACTTCAAGTACCATTTTGAATAGGTATGAAGAAACTGGACATTGTTATCTCATTCCTGTGAAATGGTTTGAGCTTCTCTCCATTTAGAATGAGATTGACTGTGCATTTTACTATAAATTGACTTTATTAAGTTATGTCTCTCATATTCATAGTATCTCTAGGGTTTTCATCATGAAGTGATGTTGATGTTGGATTTTTGTCAAAAATCTATTCTGTATCTAATTAAATGGTCAAGTTGTTTCTGTTTCTTCATCTCTTGTGTGGTAGATTACACGTATTGATATTTGTATGACCCATTCATACAGCTCTGAGATGAAAACAACCTGAATGTGTTACATAATCTTTTTGATGATCTTTTTGATATATAATTGAATTTGGCTTCCAAGTATTTAATGACGAATTTTATATTTATGTTCATAAGAGATATTGGTCTATAATTTTCTTTCTTTTATTTTTGTTGAGCCCATGTGGCTTGTGGATCACAGTAATAGTAGCTTCATTAAAAAATTGAAATTTTACTAATTTTTTTATTTTGTAATAATTTGAGGAACATTGCAATTTGTTCTTCATTGACATGTTATGCTAAATCATTCTGACTGGCCTGTGGTTGTTGTTGTTGTTGTTGCTGTTGTTGTTGTGTTGTTGTTGTTGTTGCTGTTTTTACTGTTTGTTTGATTTGGTTTATGTTTTGTTTGGATTTGTTCTTGTTGTTTCTGTTGAGAGAAATTAAATTACTACTTTTACTCCACTGGGTATATAGGTCTGTTTAAATTGTTTTATCTTAATTAAACATTGGTATATCATCCATCCATTCATTTCTCTTAGCCTTTTCAATTTGGAAGAGTAAAGAGTTTTAATGCTGAGATTCCACCTTATACCAAGCAGAGTGGCTAAGATCAAAAATTCAGATCATAACACATGCTGGTGAGGATGTAGAGAAAGAGGAATACTCCTTCCTCTATTGCAAACTGGTATAACCACTAGGGGAAATCTATCTGGAGATTCCTCAGAAAATTGGAAATAGATCAACCTGAAGACCCAGCTATCCCACTCTTTGGCATATTTCCAAAAGATGCCCTACCAAGCCATAGGGGCACATGCTCCACTATGTTCATAGTGTCCTTATTTGCGATAGCCAAAAGCTAGAAACAACCCAGATGTCTCACAATAGAAGAATGGATACACAAAATGTGGTTCATTTGCACAATGATTTTCTCAATTACCTAAGTATCTTTTGCTAAGTTTCCCACTTCATCTCTAATTTTTATATTTTATTTTTTTGCTCAAATTGGCTAAAGATTTGTCAGTCTTGATTTTTTTTTGAAAGAGCCAATTCTTTCTTTCACATATTCTTTTTCTGTTCATGTCAATAATTTTAAGTGAATTTAGTTACTTCTTCCCATTTATGGTTTTGAGATATTATTTCTTATGTTTTCTAAAGCTTTTAATTATACAATTATTATTTGGAGGTATCTGCTGGTTGTTAATGTGAGCAGCTTATGCTATGAATTCTCTGCTCTTAGAACTACTATTACTCTGACCTATACATTTTGGTATGTTGTGATTACGTTTTCATTCAATTTCTTAAAATGTTAAAATTTCAGCTTACCTTCTTTCTTTATCTAGTTTTCATTCAGTACTGACTCGCTTATCTTCCATGACTGTGTGTACTTGCTGCTGTTTCTATTATTATTGATATTCTACTTTAATTCATGGTGGTAAGATAGATGGCCAGGTGCTATTAAAAGTCATGACTCTCTTCATTCCTCTGGGCCCTAATATGTCATTAATTTTGAAGAAAGTTCCATGGCCTGCTGAAAGAAAAGTATGTTCCTTACTGTTTTAGTGAAATGTTCTTCACATGTGTGTTAAATCCATTTAGTTTATTATATTATATTATTTAATTCCAGGACTGTTTAGTTTTTGTCTAAAAGATCTCTCTGTTAGCACATGTAACATATGTGGTTGACTGTCAAGTACAGTAGCTATGAGATTCCTGGAAGAGGGTCTGAAGTCAGTGAGAAATCATAGAAGGATGGTGAAAGGAGAATTATGGGGACTGTGTATCAATACTATGTGTGGTAGTGAACTCCAAGAGGATCGTGGTAGGCTGGGAAGATGGGATTAGGTAGGCAACAGTGGTGAGGTATAGTAATATCCTAAGAATAACTCAGTATAGAGGAAGAAGGAAAATACAGGTAGAAAGTGAATGGGGTTTCGGTAAAAAAGTGTGTCTTCAGCCTGCTGTTGTCAGGGAATCACAAAAGAATGGAACTAACCTATGAGAAATGGCAGATGACAGAAGTGGAAGAGGAGCTAGAAGGCCCTCAAGATACTTGATTTTTATTAACAGTAGTATATCAGTACATGGTGTTTGATGTGACTTCTTTCCATAAGTCAGTCTTTTTATATAACATAACCTCCCTTGATAAATTGTATTGTAGTATAGTAGTATAAATACCTGTGATACATTTCTGGATATATGGAAATCCCACTTCAAAGCTAAAAAGGGGCAATGAATCTCAAAATTATGACTGAATATAAGAAAACAAACAAAACAATCAGCGCAAGAAGCATTCTAGGGGACAAGTTGTAGGAATTGACTTTTCTGTATTATGAAAATATTTTTACTTGATTTAAAAGGATCTATTTAGCAAGATCTATAGAAAACCAAGAAAGTGCAGTTCTTACCCAGTTGCTGGATCTCATCCTAAAATGCATCCAGTCATTTTGTTATCAAACTGGTGAGCTTAAATATTTCATTTTGTCTAAAATATCGATTCTATTTATTGCTTTATCTTACTTATAATTTTAATTGTTAATACCAAGGTATTTTGATAGAAATATTTTTCTATAAATTCTGAATATGAAATGATTAAAACTCAAAAAAGTTTATCAGTACACCATATATATGCCTGTGGAACTTGGAAAGAGCTTGGAAACTCTGAACAAGGGATTTTTTAAAAGTAGATTAGAGAATTAGGAGTGGACTCTCAAGTTGGGATGCTTGAGTAGGAAGTAAAAAAATATTAATGAAATTAATTATTAAGTAGCAAAATGACTCAGTATGTAAAGGTGCTTGCTGCTCAAACTTTCATATTCATCAAAAAATAAGAAGCCAAAAATTAGGATGGAAAAAGTAGAATCATAAACTATTACAATGAACAGAAATAAATATAGAGATTGCTTAAATATTGTAGAAAATTAATAGATATATTTTTCATGGTCTTAAAATAGCACTATGTAGTAAAGAATATAAAATTAAATATCATTACATTTGTTGATTTCAAAATAATGTCAAATGCAGAAGCATTTATTTATTTATATCATATATTTGATAGGAAAAATCATTCTTGCTTTAATATCAAACATTCAAAATATTTTTTAATTAAGGCTTCATTTGAAGGAATAGATGAGCATGAAACACAGCCTCAAGTTTATTAGTACATATAATACCTGTTGAATGGTTAAAGAAAGTACGTTTATCTGTGGAGATGAGTCTGTCTATAGAGGTCTCCTCTGAACTTCATTATCTTTTATTCACAATGATCCATAAAATACAACTGACCTATGCATAAATTTTATTTAGGGTAGCTCATTAAAAGTAAACATTAAAAGAAATGGAAGCCTTGGTAATTTCATAAATTCCCACAGAATTTATATCAGATTTCTTGTATTTTTCTTTACCAATCACTATTTGGTTTTTATCAAAAACCAAATCAAAAACTCTCAGCTAGAGGTAGGGCCTCTAGATGAATTGGAACTGGCTTGTTTGATATTGTCCAGGTTTTGTATAGCTAGTCACAGCTGCAGTGAGCTCATGTTAGCAAAGAACAGAAGATAATTTTTCAAAGAATTCCTCCCCAAATTCTGACTCTTGCTATTTTTGCACCAACTCTTACACAATGTTTACTTATCCTAGAAGGAAGATCATATAGATTTCCCTTATTGAGATGAGTAGTCCATAGTCACATATTTTCTATACTCTAACTAGTTGTGTGTCTCTGTTTTAACCACTGTCTACTGGGATGAGAAACTTTTCTGATGAAGGATGAGGACTGCTCTAATCTATGGATACTTTAGGCAGTAATTTGTTTTTTTCTATGTCTGGTTAGCAAAAACATAGTAGTAGAGTCTCCCTAGAATGTGTTATCTTCCCAGCTATAAGTTGCTCACAAGATTTGTAGTAATCAGTATAAGTTATAATCAGAAATCCATTGATTAACCCCATAGCAATCATAACACTATTGTGTCAATGGGCATATCTTGCCACATTGGTTGTTATGTTTAGCTCACTGTGTTAACAGCAGGGTAGGACTGCTGATAATATTGCATTGCTAGCAGTTTATAATGCCTTTTGGTACTATGAATGTTGTACTCTGCTGGTGGGTGAGAAAGACAATTTTATTCAGTGACAAGACCTCTCATAGTTTGCTCACACTTAAGTGGTCATGCATGTCATACACCCAAATGCATAGAGGTAGCACAAATTGGACTAACTGGGCTATAAAGAAAATGAAGAACAGGATACAAATATGGACAAGAGACTTGGGTGTGCCTGGGAGAAGTTAGAGGAGGAGAAAGGTGGCATAAATTATCTAAACACATTGTATATGAGTTTGAAGTCCTCAAAAATAAGTAAATACATTTTTTAAATAAATAAATGATAACATCTGTATCTTTCTTCCTGTTCTGACGTAATTGGCATACTGAGATTATCCATAGTCAATTCAGATAAGTGAATCGAATAAAAACATCAAAGAGAATAAGAAAAGAGAGAGAGGGTAGATTGGTAAGCAGATAGTTTAATTTGATATTATCAGCCATTAGATTGGCCTGCAGTAAACATCATCTTGATCAAAAACAGGGCAGTGTAATTGCTACGTGAGTAATAAATTTGGAAGTTATTCAAATAAATTAACTACAAATTTGGGTTTAACTTCTTTCCATCATCTTTCTTTCACTACCTTTCTTTTTCTTTCCTTTTTTTATTTTACACAATCCCCAGTTGTATTTTTTTTTGGATGCATATAATTTAAAAGAATAGCCTAAAATGAAAGGAGAGAAGAAAGGAAGGAAAAAAGGAAGGAAGGAAGGGGAGGGACGATAGAAAAATTCCACAGAAAAAGAAAGCTCAAATTTCATCACAAATATTCTATCATAAAAGATGCTTAATTTTCTTCCAAACATATATCTTCATGAAATGTCCTTTTAGATTTGTCTCATTTCACAGACCAATATCAATAGAAACATATAGCCATTACTCAAAATGATCCATTTTATTTGATGAAATTACCCAAAAAGATCCATTTTATTTGATGATAATTCTATTAGATTTGACATCCAAAAAGGAGTAACTATATTTTCTGTACAGAATTACATGAACACTCACAAGGAGAGGACATTCATTAAATATCCAAGGAAGAAGATATACTATTTAAGATTTATATAAATTTTATAACTAAACAATGAGAATAAATAAATCATAAGAGACTATGTTTGTCTTATGATTTAATATTTTGCTTATATTATTTTCTGGGTTTATGAGTAATAAAATCTTTAGAGTTATAAAGAAGTACAGAAATAACACATCTTCATGCTTTCTCAGAGATTAAAGTATTGGCTTATTTGGAAGTAAAACATTCTTCAATTTAATAGATCTTTCTCTTCCCCTATTACTCATAGCTTCTACAATGACTTCTACTAACCGAGGAGGTGATCCAGCTGAAAACTCTCTCAAAAATGCTGAAAATGAACAACCAAATATCTGTGAGGGTGAGAAAGAACATCCGCTTCCTGACACCAACAACATTTCTCAGGTGGAAACCAATGTATCAAACACGGAGCCAACCGCATCAAGTTCCCAGGAGGATATGGTTCTCCAGGCAGTAGAAATCAGCCAGTCTGAAGCAGAGAAGGCTCAAAATGATCCCCCAGAGGAAGAATTAATAGAAGACTTTCTTCCACTTCAGATACTCATTTCTAGAAAGTTGACCATTCCTAGGCTAATATGTAGAATTATCTATCTGAGTATCCCGCAACCACAACCACAACTTCATGAAAAGAAGACCGTATCTGATAAAATGTTGTTCCATCTAGGGGAAGTGGGGATGACAATAAGTGATTACTTCCATAGCCCCTTACATGACAAGATGCTGCATCCCTGTTTCCTTGTGTGGCGAGTCCCATTCTTTAATACTGATGAGATAAGTAGGATAATTATTCACCTGTTGTGCAACAGAAATTTCTCTCAGCCAGAATGTCACCAACATAATGCATGGGTAAAACAAAAATTTGTAGCAGTTCTTGCTTACCAAAATGTTATCAGTCTCCAAAAGAACATAGTCTTTGGAAAGCCTTTGAAAGTATACTACTACCACCCCCTTTTTGAAAGACTGACTCAAAGAAAATCTACTAAGTTACATCAAAACAAGAATGGAAACAATCTTTCTGTGAGGCCAAGGTTTTACATACCACAGTTCTGAACCGAGAATATTGTCCATAGAAAAGTTTTTAAAAATAATTGGAGAGCTCATCATAAGCTGAGATTAGTAATCACAACCTACAACAATAACTGGAAATATCTGTGTCCCATCTGTGGTTGTGGTTTCAACAACTTTTATGATTTTAAACATCATTCCTGCAGCTTTTCTGGAAATTAAGTTAAAGCTGTGTAAAGGTTTTAAATTTTAATTTCTAAAACTATGCAATAGTAGTAACTCATCTGAAACAAGATCTCATGATCAATAAATTTAGTATGATTACATTACACTGCAAAACTCAATGCAAACAACATATGTACTTTAATAAGAAACATTTTGGGGAAGAGATTTAACCTTCAGAAGGATCACTGAAATGTCAAGATACTTATCTATACTACGTCATCAACTGAACCAAGATGTTTGCAACTTCCTTAACATCAATTTCTGCTGAGTACTGTTTCTGGACACCAACTAAAACAGGTCCTGGTAAAGAAAGAAAACAGAGAGCTAGACAAAGACACAATAGGGGTTTCTAGAAATTCTGCTAAAAAAAAAAATCTGGTTTCCTCCAAAATTCAATAAAATCATAGTAAATACATTGCAAATGTTACTATAATTTTATAGCTAGATATGACTATATCATGAGAAACACAATATTGCAAATATACCATATCTACACTTTAGTGATGTTGTGCCTGTTTGCAAGCCCCAAAAGACCACCAAGGAGCCAACTCTGATGCAATTGCACTAGGGTCTTTATTTACAAGCTCAAGCTTGGGCTCACACTGCTGTCTCTGACTCAGCAGAACTGGAGGGTACAGCCCCGAGTCTAATTTTAAGCAGGTATTTATAGAGATAAGAAGGGGGTATGTAACCTGTTACAATCTGATTGGGGAAAGATGCATTACAAAATTTTATTTGCCCTTTAATGTAATTGGCTGGTGCTGGGTGCCAAACCATAAACTTAACTTCTGCTTTTCTCCTGATTGGTGATTGTTAAGAGGTAAAGATCCACGGGCATGCTTGTAATCTGGAGGTACAGATTTGTTGGGAAATAACCTGGAAACTGATGCTATGTGCCAGCTTGTTGAGAAGTAATCTGGAAATTGGTGCTAGGTGCCAGATTGTTACTTAACAGGAATTCAATCTTAGGTAAGGTTCTCTAAGATGGAGTTTGAACCCAAATGATTTGATCTTTCAGTGACATTCTAATGGTTAAAGGAAACTTTAACTTTAATTAATTGAAACTTTAATTTTCAGTTAATTGAAATGAAATGGCTTGTGATATAAGTGAAAAATATTAAGTACTAAATTTGTAACACATAAAACTATAAGCTGTTTTTGGTCTTGAAGGTCTCTTTCACCTTTGTCTAAAACTGTCACGGAAAATTTTACTTGTAATGTTCCATTTGTTTAAGAGATTCCCCTATCTTGCTTTTTGTAGCTCAATATCTGTGTCTTTTCTTTCCTTTTTTCTAAACTTACAAGGATTTTGTTATATCTATATTTATTTATAAATACATATTACTTGTAATATATAGTCTATAGGGTCATATAAGATATTCATGTTAAGCTAAAATATATAATTAATAAATGTATAACACACTGTTTTATTTTATATTTATAATCTATAGTATGTTTTACTACTTTATGATTAAATTAATAATTCTTAAAGTTCTTTTTTGGAATTTTAAAAATAGGAGTACCAAATAATGTTTGGTTATATACAGTAACTATATAACTAGATTACATTAAATATGAATCCAAACAACAAATATACTAAGCACAGAATAATATACATTTACAGAAAAAAATAAGCTCAGAGAATACTTAAGTTGAAAGCATTTTGGTTTTAATATTATCAAATTTTATTTTGCTTCAAAAATTTATTTGATAATAATGTTTTATATTAGCCTGATACTATTTTGTGCAATTATTATGTGCACTCTGCTTCTTGGCAAGAATTCTTTTATAAAACGTTTATTTAGATGTACTCAATAAGAACAATTATAGGTGCATAAAGAAATCAGATTCCTGCCTTTGCATATGAATAATTTCATTTGAATTTATTCAGCATATATTAAAAATTCACTTGAATAGAGGACAAATTTTGATGAAATTTCCTAAAATTACATTGAAAATAAATAATGAAAAATGTTTTAATTACTCCTAATTGACTCATTATGTCAGATATGAATATTTTAACAAAAATAGCTATAAACAGTTCACATGCATCAGTATAAATGAAGCGATTGATACTGTAAGAACTGTCTCTAATATTTGATTTTGGAGTAGTTCTTTTATCTGCTTGGGAGAAGAAAGTATCCAGCCTCTGGATTTACATACTAGGAACTGTGTATTATGTCTTTTCAGTAACTTAACCTTCTACTATATTCCATGTTTAAATATGACATCTCTCAATATATTAAAATAACCTATTTTATTGTATTCTATAGTAATGTTCTTAACTGCAATAATTTTTATTAACTAGTAAGTTCTACACATTAAAAATTACATATTTTTGTAGAGACCTTTATTTATAACATGTTTTACATCTGTACAATTTTTCTGCCTCGAAAATGTTTCTTTTATACTTACATGTCTTAAATTTTTCATATACATGTATTAGATACATGTATAAACACTCACTCATGTATATACCATGTTGGCAGTCATAAAATACAAATAATGCCAAAAGGACAAACAAGATTAAATAGCAACCAAAAAAAATCCTACCTTCTAGTGGTTTCTTAAAACTTTGTTATAGTGACTTTATTTAGTATTTCTAACTGGAATTCTCAACCAAATCATTTGATTCAAGAAAAGAGTGGGAAATCTTGCAAATGTCAAAAAAACGTATATAACTAGTGAACTTGGTAAATAAGTGGAAAAAACATTGAATGCCTTTAATGTTTTTAAATATGAGGTGAAATAAGAAATATAGAGCCCAAAGTAGAGATCATTTCTGGATTATGATTACCAAGAATAAAACTAAAATATAATAAATAGACTAGTTCAGCAGAAGTAAAAATTTGACTAACAATACCCTTTTTCTATAATTTTTGTTATAAACTTGAATGGTGTACAGCCACAGGACCATCTAAAAAACTCTTTGCCTAGCTAGATTAGCCAAATTGATGAGCTTTAGGAAAAAAAAGAATTAAATAGTATGGGAGAATTCTCATTTGAAAAAATAAAAAGATATGAAGAAAAAAAATGGAACAATGTTGACACTGACCTCTTTGCATACACACGTGTGAACAAGTGTTCACCCACACACACACAAACACAAACACACACGTATACATATACACACACACATACAAACACACACAGTAATTTGAAGTCAATACAAGACAACCAAATATGTCATAGTGTAAGAACAAGTGGAAAGAAATTATATTGTTTAACTGAGAGAAAATTTTAATAAGCATAAAAAGAAAATCAATGGTCATAGACTGATACACGATACCTCAAATCTTTCAGTATCCTTGCATAATATTTTCCACTGTTAATCATTTGTCTATGTGCCTTTTCTGAAAATCATTTGTTATTCATGATGTTTTGCTTTCATTACTTTATTTTAGTAATCATACAACTTTAAGATATTGTATAAATAACAGAATATACAATGTTTGAAAATGTGAAATAAAATGTACAATATGCAATTATGTAAATGTGTTATTTTTCTTCAAAAGAAAATTATATCCATAATTTTGTGGTGTAATTGCAAATGCATATTTTCATTATAATCCGTAGAAGTTCGGTAGTCTTCTTGAATTATCCACGTTACATAATATTTATTATAGATTTACTCTTTCCCATAAAATTTCACTAAGATGTGTTCATACCACATAATCTATGAATAGTATATAAGTTAACAATGTAATATATATGCCAAAGAATATATACAATTAAAAATATATTTTTCTTTGTTCCGTCTCTGTTAATGCTGATGATATTAAAGAAAGTGTAAAAGAAATTTCCAAAATTAATCCTGAAGAGAAAAAACACAAAGCATGGTGGGGTCCTCAAATATTCCTCTTAGACTGTGACATTCATTCTCTAAACACAAGATTGCTCATGGATGATCACTTATGAGAGAGTGTCTCCCTGTTAATTTACTTCAATGATGAGAGATTGTCTATCACAGTGTTCTGTCTCTTCCCAGACCCAACATATCTTCACTTACTCAATGATTAGGGCATCCAAAGCATGACCTTTTGCCACACTGTATGACCTCTCTGAAGTGCCTTCCCACTTACAGGGCTTCCTTGAAATTTTTTAGTTACTTAACTGTTTTATATTCAAATCATACCTCTAAGAACTTATTTCTGCTTTCTCTTTATCTCACAGGTGGCATTTTCAATGACATCTTCCTTTTCTCACACCATCTTGGGCACAAATCTGGGAAGTTGATCTAAGAGCATTCTCAATAAATGGAGGCACAAACATTCAATAGAGACTAAAAGAGACAATGCAGCCTAAAGTCAAAATCATTAGCCAAAATGTGATTCAGAAACACTGACAGGTGTTTTAGTAAGAGTAAACCATCTGGGAAATCTATGTTGCATGAAACAGAAGAGGAGAATGGATAAGCCCGATCTTTGAAAGTCAATGTATAAAGTAAAATGTTTGCTACTAAGGTTGGTTTTGTTTCAAGGATATAGCAGGCTAGTCTTGACACTACTAAAAGCTATTTCAGTTTGAGTTTCTTGTTTTTATTTGCATACTTAATAGCACTTCTTTGAGGATGTATTTACAAGCACATGCATTGCCTGACTTCTTAGAAATATATGCAATAACACAAGTGGAATGCATTATAACAAAATTGATGTTAAATATTCATTATATTCACTTTTCTAGATTATACCAAAAATAACTAAATCAGTGCTTTTCTGCTTCGTTTAAGAGCCAATTAACAAAACTTTACTTTCTTCATAATTCAACTACTTTAGACTTAAAATTTCTAGTAAAATCTCCTGTAGCAATTCAAAACCCCAAATTAATTACAGTCCTCATCCCTTCAATTATATTTGTTGCTTGCTTATGCTTGTACCTCTGTTTCCCAGAAAGGAGACAGGACTAAGAGAGCACTTAAAATCATTCAATGTTTCTGATTGATGTAAGGCACACATTTAGGGTTTACTTTTATAAATCGCTTACATAGATTCCTAATATATTTAGTTATTAAGATGATAAACTAAATGAACATCAAAATAATTAGTTTTTCTAAGTATACCTTTCATGTTTAACACTACAGAAAACTGATAAATGCTATTTACTAAATTTTATAAATTTTATTATCCTTCCAAGATGTTGCTGAATCAAATAATTCTTGTATTGTTGTCATACTTCTACTTAAATGTACTCATTTTC
The DNA here is from genome assembly GCA_028551405.1 of Uromys caudimaculatus. Lineage (NCBI taxonomy): Eukaryota > Metazoa > Chordata > Mammalia > Rodentia > Muridae > Uromys > Uromys caudimaculatus. The sequence continues at coordinate 59,406,140 of CM052722.1, forward strand.
AATTATTTTCATTTCCAATGTGAGTGGATGAGAAAAAAACAGTCTTATATGTGAAAGTCCATTAGCATAGTAGTCAAAGAAATGAAAAAAAACCTGTGTACTATTGAAGAATAGTAAATAGCACTGGTTAAACCAAAAATATTTTGAAAACTACAGGTGAAAAGGAAAATGTAAGTTGCAGGGAAATGTTTCCCATGGAAAGATACAGAACTTGGCAAGAAGGAAATAAGTAACATCAATTCATTGAATTATTTAGGGTTATCAATGAGGAACATTTCAGTTAGAGCAAGGCTACATATAACCTTCTTGAGGACCAATGGAAATTATATATGTTAAGTTTGAAAGATGAAAACTCTACAGTACGCATGAGGGATAATATAAGGTCCATTTTAAGGAATAATTTGGTCTGAGAGAGGAATGTTATGTAGAAACCAAGGCCTAGAAATGAGTATCATGATACCTAAAGGAAGAAAAACTAAGAACTTGGAGAGGATGTAGGGTTGTGATCATCTTTGTGGGATGACACTAAAGAAATAGAGACAGATGAAAGGAAAAAAAGTAGAAGGTGGAATTGTTAATATATAAAATTGTTGATATATAAAAGGTGAAGTTGATAGGGATTGAGATGGAATAATGAGAATTAATTTGATGTTTACAAAAATGGGCAGAAGATTAGAAATTATGACATGTGAAAATGCACCTAGAAGGTTAAATCCCTTCTTATTTTGCCACATAAATTTTCTTACTAAACTGAAATCTGAGTATTCTCGTGATGGAAAACATTCAGCAAGGAAAACTTATGTTCTTTTGAACCATCTAAATAATCTGGTATTCCAGGAAGAGATATACAGCTTCCTCTTATAAAACAATGACATGGATACACTGAAAAGAAATGGGCTGTGGATTCCAAGGATGTATACAGTAATTAGAAAGATAAAATATTTACAATAGAATACATATACATATGAAGGAATGCATGGAAGTGTTTGATTTGAGAGATTAAAACCTGTAAACAGAATGGGCATGTAGGGTGATTATAAGGACCATTTCAGGGTAGAGCATTTGCTGAGGAAGAAATGTAACATACAGGCTTAGGTTTGGACATGAATGCTATATACATGAGCATACAGAACTTATGCATGACCTTATATAAAATAAACCATCACATTTATAATCTTATTATATTTATATATTAATTAAGTGAAGTTGTCAGAGGACAACTTTCTGAAGTCGTTTCTCTGCTTCCACTACTCGGATCTCAGGGATCACATTCTGGTTTTCATGGCTTAATAGCATGTGTCTTTACCACTGAGATATCTCAGCAGTCCTAAATGCAGTCACTTACATAGACGGCTCTGGTTAAGCTAAAAGGATCATAAACCAAAATCAAACTTCATGAAACTGGCAAAGGTAACTATAGGGATGAAGAGGTGTTGATAGGGATAAGAGGAACATATAGAGGGAGATTAATCAGAATATATTATATACATATGAGAAATTATCAAATACCAAAATTAAATCATAGTAACACAGAACATTTTAACATTCTCAATCTGTTTACCAAATTTAAAATTTATAAAAATAAATACAGATAGTTAAAGATAAGAAAGTTGATGAATTAATAATTCAACCATGCATACAAAAATGCAAATGAGGTACTAATACATTTTAGAGTATAAATGAAATGAAGAAATGGACAGGGACTTCCTACTATGTTATTGGTTTCTTACTTTCAAAATGTTAGATAATAAATACAAGTAAAACATTAAATATTATAAAAATAATTTTAATATATTGATAGCAAAAAATGTTTGACATTATTTACAAATATAATAATGTGTGTTTGTGTCTATGTGTGTGTGTGAGTGTGTGTATGTGTCTGGTATATCTGTGTGCCTGTGTGTTACGAATTTTATAGAAACAAAACTAAAATAAATTTTAGGTATTTTATAAGTGAACCCAATTCCTGAAAAATTATTTAAATTTAAATTTTATTTATAAAACCTTAGAGATCTAAGAAAGATATGGTATACCATTATATTCAGTATATTCTTTAATTTTTATTTTAAGATAAAGTATATCTTATTGATATAACTATGATGATATATTAACCAAATTTTAATCCAGGTTTTGATTCATGAATTAAAAGTATGATATATTTGTATAGAATGTTGAAGACAAAGACACATTTATGACTATATATTATAAATTATTTGTATATTCTAAATATATATATAAATGAAATACGTATATTAATATGGAACTATAAAGTAAAATGGGGCATATCAACAATACTAGGTAACAGAACCTTCATTTAGTTATTGATATTATTTTTCAAATTTAAAAACTACAATGCATTTTTGAAAAGACATAACATATTTCCTTTAAACATTGCACAACAGAGCTAATTGGGAAGACAAGAGTTAAAGTTTTGATTTTACTTAACACACAATATAAATAGTGAAGAAGATATCTCTTCCAAAATTTTAATGAATGTTAATTAAATGATTAATTATTCATAACTGATATTCTACCTGTTGAGAAAAATAGCATGAACATGTAATATGCAGTGTTTTTGTAAATCCCATATGAAATTCTTTATTTTAAAGAAAGCAATTAATGTTTTATTTTATTATAGGTTTAAATTTTGTCAATCATTATATGACTATTTAACGCTCTTCAATAAACATTTAGTAGCTTAGTAAATTTTTGCATATTATTCTATACATAATATTCTCTATTACCTATATAAAGGATGATTATATATATATATAATATATATATATATATATATATATATATATATATGTGTGTGTGTGTGTGTGTGTGTGTGTGTGTGTGTGTATGGTTCCATCAAATGTCAGCATTCTAAGTACCTCATATGGTGAATACTTAGAATAATTTACCTGTTCCTAAGAAAATTTTAAAATAAAAGTTGTCATAAGTAATAAACAAATACTATCTCTTTTTTGAAGGAAACCAAGTCTATCATTTAATTGTTATAATTAAGAAGCTTATAGAACTAATACATCACTATAGAAAATTGACATTTGCATATGAAAGATATCTTATTATTGGTTGTCAGCACAACAATCTTTGTGTTCCCATTTGACATGAAATTTCACACCTAAGCAAGATAAAATCATACATAAAGTATTGTTTTAAAGAGAAAATTCAGGAGGTCCTGCCCACTGTTTTGCTGCACTGGCAGGTAAAGGACTCCTGCAGCTGCTGTGGTAGCCCGCCACTACCATGAACAAATATGTACTGGACAGGTGGTAAGAAAGACAGAAAAACTGTTGTGGTGTGTGTGTGCTATGAAAAAAGGTGGTAACAAGTGAGAAGGCTCAGGTCAACATACTGTCATTGCCCAGTGAGGTCACTGAGGTGGTGTACAACAGCCTGGAGCTTATACAATTGCAGAATCAATCCCCAAACCTGCAAGCTTGCTGTGTGATCCCTATGACAATGACAGACTTTATGGAATGGGCATTATTCTCTAAAGACCACAACTATCTGTAATCCTACCTGAGGCCATGTTGGAAGCCTGAGAAACACGTGGGTGTATGTGGTCTGGGACACTGCCTTGGTGAGGTCCTGCAGCTTTGCTGCCTCAGTGCCAATGTTTATATAAGTGGCATGTGTAGCCACCTAGGACTACATTGAGGCCCATGGTCCATGGGACCTCTGAAGACCAGGAGTAGGTCGGTGGTTCTAATATGGCCAAGGTACATGTTGATGTGTGTGGTTCGTATTACAACTGAAGCTTGTACAGATGTCCATTGTCTGGGCTGTTGCCCAAAATCATGTTGATGCCCCAGGACACCAAAAAGCTGGTCCTGATCCTCACTGATAAAAGCAAGGTGTTAAACAGGTAGTAACATGGACACAGCTTTCCTTAGTTGAAGACTTCTCGCTGGGTTCAGGGGAAGAAAGACTCAGGTTCCATTGAGTGGCTGGCCAAGAAAAATGTGACCATATACCAGTAAGCATATGCATAGCACAAAAATGAACATTTTTTCTTATTTTTTTTAAGGTCATGGGGTCTTATGAGGTCATGGGTGAGGCAGGTAGACCTGGGAGGACAGGATGCATGCTGTGAGATTGCAAAATACTAAAACTACCTAAATAAATAAATAAATATGCTTCCGGTCTCCATTGGTGCCCCAGAGTTAAGGCTGTCCCAGAGCACTCCCTACCTAAATCCTACCCGGAGAGATCTGGTCTCCCAGGAATAATCTCACTCCTAGGCCCACAGGTGAGACCACCACCTTTGATCAAATAATTATCTAAAGAGGAACCCAGCAGGAGCACACAGGTCACAGGAAACATAGAGAAGCCAGGGAAGAAATCCTTCCAGTCTCCATCTGCACCCTGGAGCTAAGGCTGTCCCACATCCTTCCATACCCAAATCTCTCCCGAAGAGAGCAGGTCTCCCCAGGAGTGCTGAAACACCTAAGATGACAGACTCATAGGCCCACAGGAGGGACAAGCACCAGTCAGAGACAGCAAAAACTAACAAGTGGGTGAGAGGGAAGCACAAATATATAAGCAACAGAAATCCAGGCTACTTAGCATCAAGGGATCAAAGATATCCCACCACAGCAAGTCCCGGATACTCCAACACACTGGAAAAGAAAGATTGGGATTTACAATTGCATCTGATGATAATAGAGGACTTTAAGAAGGACATAAATAAATCCCTTAAAGAAATACAGAAGAACACAGGTAAAGAAGTAGAAGCACTTAAAGAAGAAATACAAAAAAATCCCTTAAAGAATTACAGGAAAACACAACCAAATGGGTGATGGAATTGAACAAAACCATCCAGAATCTATAAATGGAAATAGAAACAATAAAGAAATCACAAAGAGAGACAACCCTGGAGATAGAAAACCTAGGAAAGAGATCAGGAGCCATAGATGCAAGCATCACCAACAGAATGCAAGAGATAGAATGCAATGACAATCTCAGGTGCAGAATACAGCATAGAAAACATGGAAACAACAGTAAAACAATATTCAAAATACAAAAAGCTCCTAACCCAAAACATCCAGGAAATGCAGGACACAATGAGAAGACCAAACATAAGGATAATAGGTATAGAAGAGAGCAAAGATTCCCAACTTAAAGGGCCAGTAAATATCTTTAACAAAATTGTAGAAGAAAACTTCCCAAACCTAAAGAAAGAGATGCACATGAACATACAAGAAGCCTACAGAACTCCGAATAGATAGGACCAGGAAAAAAAAATCCTTCCATCACATATTAGTCAAAACACCAAATGCAGAAAACAAAGAATATTAAAAGCAGTAAGGGGAAAAGGTCAAGTAACATATAAAGGCAGACCTATTAAAATTGCACCAGACTTCTCACCAGAGACTATAAAAGCCAAAAGGTCCAGGCCAGATGTCATACAGACCCTAAGAGAGCACAAATGCCAGCCCAAGCTACAATTTCAAGAAAAACTCTATAGAACAAATTGGGTAGTGTTTCTTCTGTTTCTGTTTTGTGCAATAGTTTAAAGAGTATTGGTAGTCGGTCTTCTTTGAAGATATGATAGAATTCTGCACTAAACCCATCTGGTCCTGGGCATTTTTGGTCGGGAGATTTTACGTGACTTCTTCTATTACTTTAGGGGTTACGGAACTGTTTAGATGGTTTATCTGATCCTGATTTAAATTTGATACCTGTTATCTGTCTAGAAAATTGTCCATTTCATCCAGATTTCCCAAATTTGTTGAGTATAGTAGGAACTGATGATTTTTTTAATTTCCTGAATTTCTGTTGTTATATCTCCCTTTTCATTTCTGATTTTTTAAATTTAGATACTGTCTGTGTCCTCTGGTTTGTCAGGTGAAAAGTTTCTCTATCTTTCTGATTTTTTTCAAAGAACCAGATCCTGGATTTGTTGATTCTTTGTATGTAGTTCTTATGGTTTCTACTTGATTGATTACATCTCAGTGCTTATTTCCTGCTGTCTACTTCCCTTGGATGTATTTGATGATTTTGTTCTAGAGTTTTCAGATGTGCTCTCAAGCTGTTAATGTATGCTCTCTCCAGTTTCTTTTTGGAGGCCCTCAGAGCTATGAGTTGTCCTCTTAGTACTGCTTTCATTATGTCCCATAAGTTTGTGTATGTTATGCCTTTAATTTCATTTAATTCTAAAAAGTCTTTAATTTCTTTCTTTATTTCTTTCTTGACCAAGTTATCATTGAGTAGAGCAATGTGTAACTTCCATGTGCATGTGGGCTTTTGGTTGTTTTTGTTGGTATTGAAGACCAACCTTACTTAGTCTGTGGTGATCTGATAGGATGTGTAGGATTATTTCAATCTTCTTGCATTTGTTGAGGTCTGTTTTGTTACTGAATATTATGGTTATTTTTGGAGAAGGTATCATGAGGTACTGAGAATAAGGTATTTTCGTTGTTTTTAAAATGAAATTTTCTATAGATATCTGTTAAATCCATTTGATTCATAGCTTCTGTTAGTTTCACTTTGTCTCCATTTAGTTTCTGTTTCCTTGATCTGTCCATTAATGACAGTGGGGTGTTGAAGTCTCCCCCTATTATTGTGTGAGTTTCAATGTGTGCTTTGAGCTTTAGTAAAGTTTCTTTTATGAATGTGTGTGTCCTTGCATTTGGTGCATAGATGTTCAGAATTGAGAGTTCAGCTTGGTAGATTTTTCTTTGATGACTATGAAGTGTCCTGCCTTATCTTTTTAAATAACTTTAGATTGAATGTTGATTTTATTCTATATTAGAATGGCTACTCCAGCTTGTTTCTTTGGACCAACTGCTTGAAATTTTTTTTCCAACTTTTTTCTCTGAGGTAGTATATGTCTTTGTCACCGATGTGTGTGTTTCCTGTATGCAGCAAAATGTTGGATCCTGCTTAAGTATTCATTATGTTAGTCTATGTCTTTTTATTGGGAATCTAGTCCATTGATGTTAAGAGATATTAAGGAAAAGTGAATGTTGCTTCCTGTTATTTATGTTGTTAGAGGTGGAATTATGTTGGTGTAGCTATCTTCTTTTGTGTTTGTTTAAAGATTACTTTTATGCTTTTTCTAGGGTGTAGTTTCCATCCTTGTGTTGGTGTTTTCCATCTATTATACTTTGTAGGGCTGGATTTGTGGAAAGATATTGTCTAAATTTGGTTTGTTACGGGATATCTTGGTTTCTCCATCTATGTTGCTTGATATTGTAGCTTGGGATGGCATTTGTGTTCTCTTAGGGTCTGTATGATACCTGCCCAGGATCTTCTGGCTTTTATAGTTTCTAGTGAGTAGTCTGGTGTAATTCTGATAGGTCTGCCATTATATGTTACTTGATCCTTTCCTTTACTGCTTTTAGTATTCTTTCTTTGTTTCCTACATTTGATGTCTTTACTAATATGTGATGGAAGGATTTTTTTTTCTGATCCTATCTATTTGGAGTTCTGTAGACTTCTTGTATATTCATGTGAATTTCTTACTTAAGGTTAGTGAAATTCTATAATTTTGTTGAAGATATTTACTTGCCCTTTAAGTTAGGAATCTTTGCTCTCTTCTATACCTATTATCCTTAGGTTTGGTCTTCTCATTGTGTCCTGCATTTCCTGGATATTTTGGGTTATATGAAGCCATAATTATGCTTATACCTAAACCACACAAAGATCCTACATAAAAGAGAACTTCAGACCAATTTTCCATATTAATATAGATGTAAACTAATCAATAAAATTCTTGCAAACCAAATCCAAAACTCATCAAAATGATCATTCATCATGATCAAGTAGGCTTCATCCTGGGGGTGCAGGGATGGTTCAGTATATGGAAACCCATCAACATAATACACTACATAAACAAACTCAAAGAAAAAAACACATAATCATTTCATTAGATGCTGAAAAAGCTTTTGCCAAAATTCAGCACTCATTCATGGTAAAAGTCTTGGAAATATTAGGAATTCAAGGCCCATACCTAAACATAATAAAAGCAATATACAGCAAACCAGTAGGCATCATCAAACTAAATGGAGAGAAACTTGAAACAATCCCTCTTAAATCAGGAACTAGACCATGCTGCCCACTGTCTCTCTATATATTCAATATAATATGCGAAATCCTAGCCAGAGCAATTAGCCAACAAATGGAGGCCAAAGTGATACAAATTAGAAAGGAAGAAGACAAAATATCACCATTTGAGGAAGACATGATACAATACTTAAGTGACCTCAAAAATTCCACAAGAGAACTCCTAAATGTGAGAAACCACTTCAGCAAATCACTGTATATAAAATTAACTCAAGCAAATCAATATCCTTCCTCTACTGAAAGGACAAACAGGCTGAGAAAGAAATTAGGGAAATGACACTGTTCATGATAGTCATAAATAATATAAAATAACTTTCTGTGACACTAACCAAGCAAATAAAAATCTGTATGAAAAGATCTTCAAGTATGTGAAGAAAGAAATTGAAGATCTCAGAATCTGGAAAAATCTCCCATGTTCATGGATTGGCAGGATTAATATAGCAAAAATGGCCATCTTGTCAAAAGCAGTCTACCGATTCAATGCAGTTCACATCAAAAGTCCCACTAAATTCTTTATAGAAATAAATAAATTTGCAAATTCATTTAGAATAATCAAAAATCCAGGATAGCAAAAACTATCCTCAACAAGAAAGGAACTTCTGGGGGAATCACTATCCCTGACCTCAAGCTGTATTACAGAGCAATAGTGATAAAAACTGCATGTAATTGATACAGTGACAGGCATGTAGGTCAAATGGAATAGAAATGAAGACTTAGAAATAAACCCATACACCTGTGGTCACTTGTTCTTTGACAAAGTAGCTAAAACCATCCAGTGGAAAAATGACACTTTCAACAAATGGTGCTGAATCAACTGATGCTCAGCCCATAGAAGAATGCAAATCGATCCATTCTTATCTCCTTGTAGACAACCCAAGTTCAAGTCGATCAAGAACCTCCACTTAAAACCAACTACACTGAAACTTATAGAGGAGAAAGTGGGGAAGAGACTGGAACACATGGACACAGTGGACAGTTTCCTGAAGAGAACACCTGTGGCCTAAGCTCTAAGAGCAACAATTGATAAATGGGACCTCATAAAATTGCAAACTTCTGTAAGGCAAATGACACTGTCAATAGGACAAAATGGCAACCAACAGATTGGGAAAATATCTTTACCAATCCTACATCTGAAAGAGAGCTAATATCCAACTTATATAAAGAACTCAAGAAATAAGACTCCAGAAAACCAAATAACACTATTTTAAAAATTGGGTACAGAGATAAACAAGGAATTCTCAACTATGGAATACTGAATGGACAAGAAGCACCTAAAGAAATGTTCAACATTCTTAGTCATCAGGGAAATGCATATCAAAACAACTCTGAGATTCTACCTCACACAAGTCAGAATGGCTAAGATTGAAAACTCAGGTGACAGCAGGTGCTGGCAAGGATGTGGGAAAGAGAAACACTCTTCCATTGGTGGTGGGATTGCAAGCTTGTACAGCCACTGTGGAAATCAGTCTGGTGGTTCCCCAGAAAATTGGACATAGTACTACCTGAGGACATAGCTATACTACTACTAGGCATATACCCATAAGATGTTCCAACATATAACAAGGACACATGCTGCACTATGTTCATATTTACCTTATTTATAATAGCCAAAACCTGGAAAGAATCCAGATATCCTTCAACAGAGGAATAGATACAGAAAATATGGTATATTTACCAAATAAACTACTAAACAGCTATTATAGACAATGAATTCATGAAATTCTTAGGCAAATGGATGGAACTAGAAAATATCATCCTAAGTGAGGTAATGCAGTAACAAAAGAACACACATGATATTCACTCACTGATAAGTGGATATTAGCCCAAAAACTTGAAATATCAAAGATACAATTCACAGTCCATATGAATCTCAAGTAGAAGTAAGACCAAAATATGGATGCTTCAGTCCTTCTTAGATGTGAAAACAAAATACTCACAGGAGGTAGAAGATTAGAGGGACTTGGGAGGAAAAGAAGAGGGGGAGGAGAAAAAGAGGGGGCAAAATCAGGTATGAGAGGACACAGGGATGACATACAGAGGTTCAGGAATTTAACAGAGATGTGTAGCCATGGGGGATGGGGAACTGGAGTTAACCACCAGCAAGTTCCAGATGCCAGGAAAGCAAGAGGCTCCCAGGACTCAACAGGGATGATATTGGCTGAAATGCCCAATAAAGTGTAGGAAGAACCTGTAGAGACTATATTCATAGGTTAGGCAAGGCCCCGGTTGGGGGAGGGGGATACCACTCAACTCCAAATTCCTATCCCAGAAAGGTTTTTGTCTAAAGGAAATATGGGTAAAAAGTGTGGAACAGAGACTGAAGGAGAGGCCATCCAGAGACTGCCCCACCTGGGGATCCATCCGATATACAGTCACCAAACCCAGGCACTATTGTGGATGCCAAAAAGTGCTTGCAGACAGGAAACTGATATAGCAATATAGCTATTCCCTGAGAGACTCTGCCAGAGCCTTACAAATACAGAGGCAGAAGCTCACAGCCAACCATTGGACTGAGTACGGGATCCCCAATGGAGGAATTAGAGAAAGGACTAAAGGAGCTGAAGGGGTTTGCAACCGCATATGAAGAACAACAATATCAACCAACCAGATCCCCCCCCCCCCCGTAGCTCCCAGGGACTAAGCCACCAACCAAGGAGTATACATGGCTCTAGCTGTATATATAGCAGAGGATGGCCTTGTCAGGCATCAATGCGAGGAGAGCTCTTTGGTCCTCGATAGATGCCCCAGTGTAGAGGAACTGACTGCAGGGAGATGGTATTGGATGAGTGGATGGGGGAACACCCTCATAGAAGCAGGGGAAGAGGGGATGAGGTAGGGGGCTTCTGGGAGGGGTGGAAACAGGAAAGGGGATAACATTGGAAATATAAATAAAGAAAATATCGAATAAAAATTGTGGGAATCAGAAATGATCTGACTGGCTTTTTTTACTCATAAAGAAGCATAAAACAAAGATATATTTCTGATGTTTTAAATTAGTACAGAATAATGTATACTTTTGAAATACTTTGTCTTTAATTTACACATAAGCCTGCATGTGTTTATGAAGTCAATGTGTTGTATCCCTGAAAGTATACTATATAATGAATAAATCAGAGTAATTAGTGTACCCCCAAAATGCATTATGTTATCATGATAAAATTATAAGTGATCATTTTTGAACATTTTCATATCAAATATATAATTTTTAAACAATTATCTTACAATAAAGTAGAAAAGAAAAAATTACCTTTCCCATCGAACATTAACTCTATTGACAAATATCAACTGATACTTTTTGTTCTATTATTCTATCGAGCTTGACCATTATTTTATAATACCCCTATGATACTAACTCTTTTAGATTCTACACAAGAAATATCTGTCTTTGATTCACTTATTTTTCTTAACAAGTGAACCTAGGTGTATCTAGATTGTTATATGTGAAAAGATTCTACTACCTTATGGATAAATAATATTCTATTTTATGTATATTATCTATACAAAATTTTAAATCCATTATTTTATTGATGGGGAATTGCATTGATTCCATACACTGCTAGTTGGAAACCATGATGCAGTAAATGTGGAAGTGGAGATTTCTGTTAATAGTATACTGATTTTCTTTTCTTTGGATAGTTGTTGGGTTAGTTAATATAGTAGTTAGCCTGTTGGATAATGTGTGAATTCTATTTTCATTATTTTTAGGAACTTTCATGCTATTTTGCATTAGAGATTTACCAATTTACATTCCCACTACCACTGTAACAGTACTCCCCTTTTATCATGCTGTTATCAGCATTTGATAATTTATGTAACCATATTTCTACTAGCCATAAGAAAATATGTGCTTGTGACTAATTGATTTTCAAATTTTTATCCAACCTTACATATTTAGAACAAATTCCATTTGGTTAAGGTTTTAATTATTTTGCATTTCTTATATTCTTTCACTGGTTATTCCTTTGAAGTTTTTGCATTTATGTTGATAAAATAATTTGAGCTATTGCTTTTGATGTTTAAAATGCTTTTTTGTAGTTGTGACTTGGGTAAAAATTTCATCATGAGTTGTGATTACATATCCTTCCTGAATGTGAACAAGTGCTATAATTTCAAGCATAAATATCTGATAGAATTCAATAGTCCATTTTTCTATACTGTTGTTTTCTATTTAGGCTTATTATAAAATAATATTTCAAATTTTATTAAATATGTCCTCCTTTAGATTATTTGTCTCTCTTTTTGATAAATTTTGTTTGCTTCACTTTTTATTATTTAATTTATATTTTACTTTCAGAATAAATCACTGCAAAATAATACAAAAGTACCAATAATTTACTGAGTTTGTAACGTGGCATTGACAATGGCAGTCAATATTAACAAGATCTAGCCAACATTTATTAAGATCAAATACAGTTGTATTATTAATGGAATTTACATTATTGTGTGTAAAAAACAGAAGAAAAGAATGCATAAAACTTTAGATTAAGAAAATGGGTATTTAATACTTTCATTACTGATATGGACAGGCCATACAGGAACAGTTGTTGCATGAGAAAATAGAGAGGTACACTTTAAATATGCCATCATTTGAATCTCTGTGAATCATCAATGTACAAAGGGCCAGTAGGAAATCAGATTAATATGCAGTAATTTGAAATCCAGAAAATCCATTTATTTTCTGTAAAAAAGTAACCCTTGATCTACATACAGCACTTTATTAAATTATAGGTTGATAACTTGAACTTAGAAATATGTAATGAGAGAGAAGAAAGTCAGTTAAAATTAATGGTTTAGAAGCAGTTACGACAGTAAATCCTTAACAGAAAATGTGAACAGGGGCTTTTGTAAGTTGGAGAAAAAACAAAATATGTTCCAGAATATAGAATAAGAAGATATTTCAAACACTGACAAAGCTATGGAAATTTTAATATAGTACTCAACATTCTGCATTAGCTCCATTCAGTGAGGGCAATACACAGTTGCAGAAGAATTAAAGAAAATCAGTGTGCAGTTCTTATTTAAAGAAGATTATTGTTATAGGAAGATTGTTTATAAGCAATAGTTTAAGTAAGACCTATCTAGACCTGCATTAACAGTCTTATGACAGGTTCTATTTTGATGCTAAAGAAGCATGTATTTGTGTAGGAAAAAAAAGTTCATAAGTACAAGAAATGGGAAGAAAGATGAACAAGACTTGGTTCCTGTCCTGGGAGACAACACTAACAAATAGATACACAAGTCTCTCAGGTCCTATGGAAAGTCAGTGAAAAATATAAGTGGCAGTTTTGGAAATCCACAGCTTTACAGGAAAGGATGCTAGTTTAAAAAAATTTCAGAAAAGATATTGAAAAGTACAGGAGAATGTACTCTCTGTAAACATTTCATGGAAAATAGCAAGTTCATTATTTCTAATTGCAGATTATACCACAAGAAATTGTTCCAGTGAAGTTGTTAATTAAAAGAGCAAGACATTTGCAAATATCATTTTAATATAAAGAGACATCCCTTTACCATTAATAATGGAAGAAATCTTCTAATATTGAGAATGGTGATTTCTAAGTGCTAAAACTGAAGATGGATTTCATTTTTACTCTATGTGTATGTAAGTGTTCATTTCATACAACAAAAGGGATAGCTATAAAACTGAAGAGTAAAATGTTATGTGTACTTTTAAATCACTGTTGAAAGAATTGGTTGTATGGGAAGTAGAGATAATTGGAAAGGGAAACAGTTAGCTTTGGAATTAGTTAATATTTAAGTTAAAAAGATAGAACATTAAAGGAATTCCTTGGTTGCTTCTATTTTCTATGAAAGTAGGAAGCCATGTATCTGATGATTGAAAGGTTTAACTTATGAACTTGAGGGAAATGGATGTAATAGTCACTGTGGGAAATGGAGCAGGGGCATAATTAGCCGAGTTTGGAGATAATTATAGTAGTACCAACCCACATACTTGTAAGATATCCTCCAGGAATGCCCAGAAGCTTGATGGAAGGAGTGAAAGAACAGGCAATTAGGTTTCATGCATATTAACACTGCAAATTTGTTATAGGGTAGACCTTATAGTGCAGGACACAGTATGCATATATAATGTACCCATTCTTATTTTGTTTCAAAAAAGTAGTCTGGTTAGGAAGCATTAGTAGACAATCAAATTCTTGAACCTATATTTAAATACAACAATTTTTATGGTGTGTGCATAATTGTATGTGTGTATGTGTGTATATGTGTGTGCATTTGTGTGTGTTAGTGTGTATGAAGCAAGATAAATAAATGTTCCTTATAAAGCTGTCTACAAATAGAAAAGAATCATTCAAATAACACAATTTTGTAAAATTGGTTTCTAAGATGCATAAATGACCCATTAATTATTTTCTTAAGTACTTTTACTTAAATTATTTGATTTGAATATAATGTTTTTATTTTTATTTCAGAGCATATTTCCAGTTCAATGTCTCATTTAATTCAAGCAATAAATCTTCTAGGACAGAATCATTGACTTCAGTGTACAAATAAAGAACAAGGGCTCTGTGAAATTATATGATGTACCTAAAATCAGATAGAAAACACATGTACACACAACAAAAGTATTTCAAAACAACAACCTTGACAAGGAAGAAAAATAGTCTTCTGTTCCAATTAAGTTTTTTATCTCTTGCTAAATCTTTTTTACTAATGAAATTTAATAAACTATTATGATAAGTTTAGAAAATCATTTTTTTCATTAGTGAGTCAATCTTTTCTTATAAAATCCAATGATGCATGGGTTAATGTGGTTTAGTCGCCCTGTTTTGATTATTCACATTCAAGCCATAATTTAGGTACTTTTTCTAGTCTAAAGTACTACTCCATATTTTTAAACTATTATGTAAATGACATCAGTTTGCTGAATCATAAATAATACTAAATTTTATATAATATTTTCTGTAAATCCACACTTAATTCTTAGTCATTTTATAAATTTCACCACAATATCAGGAAATTAGTGTTTCTTTGCAAACAAGGTATGGTATTGCACTCAATAAATTGGTATGCAAATAACCATCAGTTAGATAAATTTGCTAATATGTGGTACATTAGAGTAAAATTGTATCTCTTTCCAAATAATGTTCAAATCCTGTTAATGTGGTTTACTGACTTTGCAATTTAAACTTAATTAATGTATATATATAGTATAAAACATATGCATATAAAATTTTAAGTACATTTTATATCCAAATATTCTTCTAATTCATCAATAATTGGTTTTTATATGATAAAGTCATTCCTCTATCTCGTAGAATTTGAGGAAAGTAATAAATAACACAGTAAACATCACAAGTGACTGCAAAGATAATCTACTTTATATTAAGCATCATTAGACCATTTCTGAAACACTTGAAATTAATATGTATATATATATATATGTATATATATATATATATGGTCAATAAATATGTGTATATATATATGGGCAATAAATATATAAATATATATATATATATATATGGTCAATAAATAGGAACTATCTAAAAATAAATATAAATAAGAATAAAAATTAATAGGAACTATCTAAAATGAGGTATTATTAAAAGATAATCTATGCAAAGGCATAAAATTAATGAAATAGTAGAAAAAATTAAGAAAACACTCTTATATCATGTTCTTTTCCTTAAAAATAAATTAATACTATACAAACTCCAAGCTTATGACACACTAAATTAATCAAAGGAAAATAGAAACAAATTCTAGATAAATTGTTCTCAAAGATTGATCAATTCTACAAAAAGAGAGTTATAAAATTATTCAAGTGTAAAAACTACATGCTTCCAGTTGTAATTTTGAAATAATTGTCTCTGGCATTCATTATGAAGTCATTACCTTGACAATAAATAGCAAAAGCGAATTATGTTCAATACTCATTACTGAAATTAATGATGTCTAAAACATACATAAATGTCATAATCAAGAAAGTATTTAAATTTCAAATTAATAAAAAATAATATAAATATGATAGAATCAAATATGAAATTTGAAATAATTATGGCTCATATGTTTACTTATTTGTGGAAAAATTAATATAGAATTAAAAATGAGGAATTAAGGACTGGGGAAATGACTCAGCTCTTAGCATTGGCAATTCCAGAGGACCCAGGACTAATTTCCAACACTCATGTGATATCTCACAAATTACTGTAATTCCAGTCCCACAGATCAGAAGTCCTCTTCTCCTATACATTTGGTGTTCTTTGTGCTTCTTGTATCAGAATGGGCAACTTTCCCCTTTACCTTTGGCGAGTTTTCTTCATTGAATTCATTAATAGTGTTTTCTTTTTCTTTTTTGTTTTATCTTTTTTATCTTTTAATCCTTTTTTTTTTTTTTAGTTCAGAGTAATCCCCCTCCTAGTCTGCCCCATGACCATTCCCCATCCCATACCCTCCTCCCCCCTGTCTCTAAGAAGCTGTCTCCACCATACCACCCCCACCCCACTTCTTGGGGCCTCAAGTCTCTCTAGGGTTACCTGCATCTTTTTCTCACTGAGACCAGACCTGGCAGTCCTCTGCTGTATATGTGTTGGGGCCTCATATATCTGGTGTATACTGACTGGTTGGTGGTCCAGTGTCTGAGAGATCTCAGGGGTTCAGGTTAGTTGAGTCTGCTGGTTTTCCCATGGGGCCGACCTCCTCCTCAGCTTCTTCCAGCTTTTCCTCAATTCAACCACAGAGGTCACCGGCTTATTGGGATAAAATTCTTCTCCCCCTTCTATAGCTATAATTCACAAATTCCATATTTTCATGGGGTTCAAATATTCAAAGATTTTAAAAGTTATCATTGACCTTGCCCAAATGATTGCAGCCTTCTACCTGTCTTCAAGTACCAATATTCTGTTCCATTATATATACTTACATACACACACACACACACACACACACACACACACACACACACACACGCACACATATATTCTACTAAAGAGGATTCCCACTGAATTTATTTTATATTTTGTTTCCATAATCATTTAATTTTAGTCTTTATCAGTCTTTCTATCTCTGTATTCAGTACAATTTTTTATAATGTTTATTGGTTTTCTTATACGATTTACATTTGTTTTCTTTTGGAACTCATTTAAGAGTTCATTCATGTCTTCTTTGACTTGTTAAACATGTCTTTTTTATCATTATTTTGATTTCATAGTTTAGTATTTTCTTTAAGCTGTTTTTTTTTATGGAATATAGATTTTATTGTAATTCTGTTTTTGTAAGACTGTTGCAAAGGCATTGTAATCATTACAAAGACTGCAAAATGGGATAGAAATGAGTAAGCTAAAAAGGATAGAGCCACAAACATATTTTCAATGAATGCATGCTGAACTAGACTACATACTACAACTATGTTTATTTTTTATCATTGCAGAAGTACTGAAATATTTTTGGAAGTGGAGCTTGGGCGTAAGATTCTAAAGAACATTTTGGAGGAGGTAGAATTCATTCTGGGCCTTGAATAGGAACAGAATACTGATAGATGAGGATGAAGAGAAGAACATATAATGACCAATTCACAAGAAGTTTTGTAGACATACTGAAAAACTAACCCCTGGCTTGTGGAGCTTTCCAACAGAGGCAAAAGCCTGAGTTATGTGAGTGGAACCCAGACTTCTCAAGTTCCCATAGAGTTTCAAGTACCTATGATATTAGGAAGCACAGGGCAATGATCTTGTTTGCAAATCTAACAGCAGCAAGAGTTTTCATATTGCAATCATGGACCCCAAACTAGCTGTCTTAATACTCAGTAGATTCTTCCATCTCTTTTATGTGCAAAAGATCCTTACTCTTGACCACCTACTGTATGAATGGTAGTTTGTGCATGCATACATGCACATGTGAATATAGGTGTTTGTGTTTTGGCTTACAGACAATTCCATTAGGCTCCTCCCAAGAACCTAGCAACAGTGACCTAGCAACAGGGACCCAGCAACAGCTTATATCTTCACCTGCCACCAGGTACTTGTCAACCTGGCTTATAAGAAAGACTGCTTGGTGACCCCAGCCCTGTCCCCCATGTCCCCGTGTCCCCATGTGACTTCTTCCTTTCTTCTTTTCTCTGTCTCTATCTCTGTGTTCCCCTCTCTTCACTCAATAATAAAATTTCTTTATACTAGCCTGTCTTATGGAGTGACTATTCAGGGGGTTGCCTCAGCATGCTCCCCTCAAGGTTCTCCCTCCCATCGCCCCACTGCAATTACACTCCATTAAACCACATTATGAAACATAACAGTATGTAGATGGGGGAGGGATCATGAAGAACTTACTTTTACCTTTTGTGGCACAGAGCTGGCTTTTAAACCATTCTTATCAGGCTATGGGATTAAAAATTTCTGGAGGAGACATGTTAACAAGATTTTTCATGTTATTTGTAGTTTTGCACTAGGAATGGTCCAGTAGTGATTAAATTGTTGGTTTAAGTTTGTTCTTTCTGTGTTTTGTTTTGTTTTCTTGTTTTGTGCTTTGTTTTTTGGGTTTTGTTTTGGCGGTTTGTTTTACATGTTTTTGCTGTTCAATACAGGTCACTTTTTTGTGTGTATATGTGAAAGTATGTTCACTGATAAGGAGAGACTAGGTTATAGTATGGTCGAGGTTATGGTTTTCCTCTTAGACTGATGTTCATCATATCTGGCTCTATTTTCTGACTCCTTTTGAGAGCAGAATCAAAAAGTAAATCCACCATGAAACTTAAGTAAACTTAAGTCACTTCAGTAACAGTTGTTTTAAAACGTGAGGGGGCAAAAATAGTACTGCATATAATAATATATTAGTTACTGTGGGTATGAGTGAGAAAATAAACAGAATAAAGAAATCATGGTAGTGAGTTGAGTGATTAGGATTAGGTTGGTAGATAGGAATTAGAGGGGGAATGGAGGAGACAAAAGAAGAAAGAAACAGCACTACCAAGAAAAAGAAAGGACAATAAAATGCATGTGCTATGAGAATAAAGGTTGGAAATACTGGGGTGGAAGCATAGAAAGGTATATGTGGGTTGATGGTAGAAGTGGTAAGGAAGATAAAGTAATGGGGGTGGAAATTAACAAAAAATGAAAATAAAACAAAAACCTAAAAAGTCAAGAAAAAGTGTTATTTTGAAATCCTCTGACAATGTAAGTTTCTTTTAAAAAACACACTATAACAACAACAACAAAAATGGAATTGGAAGGGTGCTATCTTGCTTGAGTGGATAGCGCTGTTCCCAGAAAATATAGGTTATTAAACAAAAATCTTCATTGCCTGATGTAAGAAGCCTCTGTATGAGTTGTTGATCATGTGAGGCCTCCAAGGGGGGCCTGAGGCCCCAACTCTAAAGACTCGCTTTTATTTTTCAGTTACTCACAGAAATAAATAATGAGATCCAAATGCTGAAGACACAATACATTTAAATATGGAACATAGAGAAATCAAACTGGAGCTTACCTGAAAGCGCCCTTCTAGCTATCTAGTTTTCATGCAGGCTGTTGAGAGAAATAAATTATCAGCAATCTTACAAAGTCCTAACTGTGTGAGCTCCATTGCTAGCCTATCACACAAAATGTGTCATAACTGCTTTTGTCTGTAAACCTGAATTAAATCCATGACTGGGGAGATCATGTGCCACAGAGAGAAAGCTGCCATCCCCACTTATTTTATCCTTTCTCTTACATGGACACAATGTCAAAATACTACCTAAATGTTGATCTTTATATCCATTGACTGACATTGCTTGTAGCCTTTTTCAGAGAAGCATCAGTTTGCAATTGGTAACGGTCAATGCAAAGACTCTATACTGGTCATAAACTGAGAGTAAGTAACTAAATGTGTGTGTGTGTGTGTGTGTGTGTGTGTGTGTGTGTGTGTGTGTGTGTGTTCAGTGAAGCCCTATCAAACATTGAGGAAGAGATAGTAAGAATTTAAGAGCCAAGGATAAAAAGGAGTCTATGAGCTTCTAGCATCCATTCCTACTTACATAAGTCCTGCACAAAAATGGGATTGTCAGCATTCCAGCATGGATCAGTGTGAGACTCACCAGCAGCTTTCACCTCACTTAATATCATTAGGCAGTTTGTGATTGTTGGGGAGGGAAGAGTCATTTTCCTCAGTCACTACAAGCACATTGCTATTGCTTAAGTAAATAAGCCCCAGGCATGCTCATGTAGGGAATCCTAATTAAGTGTATCTAACCATAAACAACAAAAAAAGACCAAAAAGTTTTAAGGAGACTTGTAAGGCTAAAAAGGCATACATTGGAAGAAGGAGGGTGTGTTTGAATATGATTGAAATGCATTTTTGTATAAAATTATGAAAGAACACACATATACACTGTATACACATGACTGGCTAGTGACAGAGTCATGAATAGAGGGGTTTTCATTCCCTTATTAGTGGATATTATAGCATTAAACCTTTAGGCTGTTCCCTCAGAATTTTTTCTTCCTTTTTTTTCTTCTGTGGCTCTTTCAATGTTTAATTAAAGAACCAAATGTCCTTAAAGAGGTTAAAATGCAGTGGCTTAAATTCATACATCCCTGGCTTTAATTTGCATATGATATTAACAGACCCCCGAGCTGGGGAGACCCTCACTCAAGTCTTGGGATGCCGCGACCCCCCAAGAACTCACGAAAGACTGTCCTTGCTGCAATCACACGAGGTTTATTGGGGGCCAGTGCACTGGGGTCAAGCTCACAACCCACGCAGGGGCAAAGGAGTCCGACCCCCAGCAGCTGAAGTCAGGGGTATTTAAAGGAAGAAAAAACCCCAAATCAGGGAAGGAATCACAAATCATGAAAAGGATCATAAAGCAAAGAAAATCCGCAAAGCAAGGGGTGAGGAACGGAAAGAATTTGCATATTCACAAGTCAGTTGCACAAACATTTCTAGTTCCTGAAACATTGTGCCTCTGGCCCTGAGGTCAGGTCAAAGTCACCTGTTTCTTCGGGAAAAGAATGTAGTTGGGTGGGGTTTTTTTCTTTTACTTGCCCGGGCATGTAGTTTCTAGTCTGGGCTCTAAGTTTGCTAGGGATCTAACCTTTTTCATAAGGGGGTCAGGTCTGTCAATATTTTAGCATGTAGTAAAGAACTGTGTCACAGGAGTCTTATTTGTTTTAATTAAAGAATTAAGAAATGTTATCTAGTGGAGTGAGTTTCATATCTGGTTAATATAAGAAATCAGTTCATATATTCTTGCTCTGGAAATATTTTAGTTGAGAAATACTTTAGAGAAATAAAATTAGGTGCAGAAATTAATTATTATGAACATTTTAAAGAATACATAATCTACTACTTGTAAGAAGGCTAGGCTGAGTTCATGACAGGCTTCAAATTGGCAGTTAAAGAGACTAGGCCTAAATCACTGTTTTTAAGAACTGGGCAAGTCCAGGCCTCAGAAGCTGCCCTGCCACCTTGCCTGAGGCAAGGACAATGAGTCAGCAGCAGTTTCCAGACTTTCTCAACTTCTTCCGGAGCCAACAGTTTCCAGACTTTCCCCAGCAGGTTCTAGCTCCCATGCCCTGGTAATGGAATGTCCCTGAATAAAGATGGAGCAAGATAAAGTCCACTTACCCAGAACTTCCTCAGAATCAATTCCCAGTTTCCAAGCCTCTGTTGATGGAATCCCTCCCCCCCATTTTTTTTCATGTTTCTGAATTAATAAACTTTCATTATGTAAATGCATCACAACTTCTTTAACAAGTTCCACTAATGTACACTTAGGTAAACACTATATCTTTACTGTTGTGTATGAAGGTACAATAATAATCATAGGAGTAATATTTGTTAGACATGCTAAATTCCTTTCAGCTGGGTAAACATTCAGTAGTTGGCCTGCCCAAAGATTTAGCCCTTTTGTATCTAATTTTTAAAGAAATACTCTGTTGTTTTCATGGCTATGCTACTATACATAGTACTGTAAAAAGGGGTTAAGGATGCAAATTTATGCCAATGCTTCTTATGTTTTGCCTTAGGCCTGTCTTAATAACAGCCATTCTAACTGAAGTGAGAAGGCATTTCACCATGTTTTAATTTGCATTTTCTATTTGTTTTGAACATTTTCCGTATCTTATTTGCTCATTTGTATATTATTTCTCATGAAATTTCGGTCAGGCTCATTTCATATTTGTAAATGAATGTGGGTTGTTTACTCACCGTTGAGTTGTTAGAGCCCTTTATATTCCTTGGATAATAGAAATGTGCCTGTGATGGTTTGAATAAGAATGACTCCCATAAACTCATAGACTTGAATGCTTAGTCCCTAGGGAATGGAACTCTTTTAAAACATTAGGTGTATTAGGAGGTGCTTTACCCTTGCTGGAGGAAGTGTGTCACTGAGTGTGGACTTAGAGGTTTCTAACTACCATGCCCTGCCCAGTAGCTCTCCCTCTTTCTCTGCTTGCTGCTTTCACATCAGGATGTAGAGCTCTCAGCTACTTCTTCCACACCATAACTGCCTGCATGCCCCCATGATTATGATGGACTAAGTCTCTGACAATGTAAATAAGTCCCAATGAAATGCTTTGGTCATGGTGTCTCTTCACAGGAATAGAAGTACTGCCTGAGATAGTCATAGAAAGAGAAACTCAGAAAACTGATACCAAAATAAGTGTCATACCTCTATCTACTACTGATAATGTGGTTCTGAAAATTTTCCAGTTGGTTTATTGGAGGGATATGGAGAAGTCTAGGGGTGGGAGAAAACATAACCCTGGAGTGCTAAAAGTATAGCAAAGAGTGATTCTTACTGGATAGTAGATGATAGTGTTGGGAGCACTGTAGACAGAGAAGTCTGTGTTTATGAGGTTTTACTTGGATTTAAGGATTTTATTTGCAATTACAGTAGACAAAAATGTGTATTACACTATGACAAGCGATTTGTCCTCATTTTGTCCATTCTATGAAGGTTGTGGGGGATCTCAGGGGGAAAGCAATAGACTACATTTTTCTAGTGTGCTGCTCAAATTTTTGGTCTAATATACTCTATCAGTACAAGAAGTAGGAAGAGAAAGGGGAGAAAATCTTCCCATGTTTTCCAGAAAAAAGAGTACATTAAAAACAGCAACTAAGGACATTGTGATTGCTAAAGAGATTGGTGCAGTTAAAACTAAGCCCGGTAATATTCCTCAGGATATTGAGAAATATGCATGTAGGGCATTTAAGGAACTGCCTGGATGACATCCACCATAGGCTCAAGGCTGTTGGAGCAGAAATTTGTTTGAAAGCATAATCTTGTTTGACAGGAGAATTTCTAGTTGCCTGACTTTCAAAGAATTATCTAGAGAGCTGTTTCACCTGGATTCTCTTCCTGAAATACATACACACAGACATTAAGAGACCATTGCAGTCATGGTCCCAGGAGGAACAACTACTGCTCCTGCTGGCAATAGACCTCAAAATTATCAGTGTGGTATTGTCTTAGTAAATGTACAGAATATAGGAGGTAAACTGACTTCAAGATTTCCAACAATATTTAAAAGGAAATCCTAGGAGATTAGTTTGTGAATGGCTACCTCTAAGTCTCTGTAAACCTCTACTGAAAATATGAGATATGAGTTGGTGAGAGTAAAGCTGAAGATTCATGGGTGACTTGAAGAATTTGCTGATGTTAAATGTGAGTTCTCTGCCAAAAGAAGCAGCAAGAAGTGTGAGCAGAGCCAGCCCAAACACCTTCAGAGCATACATGCAGAGTTCCCCAGCCCTTGGAATTCACAGCATAATTTAAGTGTTTGACATAGATATTTGATTAAATTTCTGTCCTTTTTGTCTTCAGTCTCCATTTCTCCAAGTTTTTCTTGCTATTTATTTCCCTTTGGTCTTAAAAATATTAGAAAGTTATCCCTGTGCCATCATAATTTTAAAACACATAACTGGTTTTTGTTGACATTTAGAAACATCTTAAAGAACAGTTTTGTTCATGGAATTTTGAACAAAACTGATAACAGGCTTGAAAAGCTTGGAGATGAACTGAATTCATTTTGCATTGTGAGATGGACATGAACCTTTGTGGCCCAGAGAAGTCATGCTATATTATAGATCACAAACAAACTCCCAAAGCTTATATGACTTATATTCTAGCTGATGATGTAATTGGAAGATCATTGAATCTTGTAGGATGTGGCGACTCACTAGAAGAAGTAGGTTACTGAGGGCACAACGTAAAAAGTTTGCTACCTTGGTCAGTATCTCTTGAATTGTCTCTCTTTTGCTTTTTGGTTAACATAGTGTGATTAAACTTGCCATGCACTTCCCACTGTGATATTTGGCCTTGTCTTAGACCCAAAGGAATATGGCCATGTGACATGAACTGAAACCATGAAGTCATCATCCAAATAAGTCATTTTTCCATATAAATTTATTATATATGATATTTTATCAAATTAATGGAAAACTGACAACATAGATAGTAACCTTTTAATCAAATATAATAATAGAAAATGTTTTATTCCACTATTTAGATTTTTTCACAATGCTTTTAGTTCCATTTCATAAAATTTAGGTTTTGTAGCTGTACTGCTCTATTGTTTACTTGTTTTATTTGTATTTTTGGTGTCACACAAAGAAAAAGACAGTCATTGCCAAGATCAATGTTCTATTGTTAACTGCTTCATTATTATTTCTTGTCATTTAGTTATGCATCAGTGGATGATGAGAACACATCCTGAAAAATAAGTTAAACAATTTTATTGTTGGACAAACATTATACTCATACAACTTTCTGATATCTTCTATGTACCTGGACTCTCTATATGTCTACATGGCTATCTATTATCTCTATATTTAAATTCCTTCTATCATCCATGTATATATCAGTACTTCTAGGACCATGGTAAACAAAAATAAATGAGGTTTAGTCTAGCACAAGAGAAGTTTTTAAAAGCATGAAACAAGTTAACAGAAAAGTGTGTAGCCAAAACCAAAGTAATATAGTATATTCATTCATTGTAAACATTTTTCAAGAAGTATTATGACTGTAGTTTAAAATAAAAGTAAATGAGAGCAATTGAAATGTCTCAGTTTGTGAAGCCATTTGCTGTGGATACCTGGTGACTGATTTGGAAGGAGTAGAAGGAAAGACCCAACAACACAATATTCAGCTCTGCTCTCCACATGTTCTATAATAT
This sequence comes from Uromys caudimaculatus, assembly GCA_028551405.1. Taxonomy (NCBI): domain Eukaryota; kingdom Metazoa; phylum Chordata; class Mammalia; order Rodentia; family Muridae; genus Uromys; species Uromys caudimaculatus. The sequence continues at coordinate 59,431,330 of CM052722.1, forward strand.
GTGTGCCCATACACACATAAGTAAATGAGTTAATTAATTAATTAAAAGAATGATAGATAATTATGTTGTAAATATATCAAACAATGTAATAGTCATTTGCTATCAATATATTCAATATATTTCAAATTTATAAACTGCATATAATTACATGCTTGAAACTTTTTAAATAACTTGCAGAACAATATACTAATTTATGCTTATATTTTATCACAAATTCATAACAAAATTTTTAAAGAGATGTTATGTGAATTTTTAAGCAACATTGTAGCCTTCTATTGACACTGTTCCATATGTGCCAAATCATTAAATAAAGCATCCATAAAGATGCCATCACTGAAGTTTTATACTTACAGTCTCATATTTAAGGACTTATTGCTACCATATAACCCAGTTAGATCACTCCCAGCAATATTCCCAAAAATACTACATCCTATTACAAAGATCCATGCATATATGAAATTATTACAATTTTTCATAATAAAAGTGAGAGGAAATCAGCCTACATCTATATCAATAGATGAAGAAATAATGAAAATATGTTATACGTACACTTCAAAATTTTATTGAACTACAAGGAAAGATAAAATTATTAAATATTCAGCAAAATAAATAAAACAGAAAAATACGGTATTATCTGAGGTAACTTACTCATTTTGAGTTGACTTTTGTATACCAGAAGATATTAGCTTTGGTGGCTAATCCTAATTGTTCACTTAACTGTCCATCTCTGGGAATAGCTGGGTAAATGTTAATCAGAGATATTTTACTTATAAGGAAATATCCATTCTCAATGTATCCCAAACTAGTTTATGATCTGAAGTCAAGTGCTACATAAAAAGTGAAAGAAGGAACAAGTCAACTGAGCACCAGACCTCACCTGTATTTCAGTTTATGGAGGCTGCTATACACTATTGTCACTAGAGCCAAATCTGCCTTTATCATATACACTTACTAATTATAAAGACCAATATGTTCAAACTTTGAGCCACAATGAACCACTTCTTCCTTAATTTCTTTTCATCATGTGTTTGGGCACAGCAGTGTGAAAAGTTATCAAACATACTATCCTTTCCTTATTGTGGTTTTCTGGCTCCTTTCTAAAAGTTAAGCTAGCTATGAATTTCTGGACTGTCTATTTCGTTTTACTGGCCTATGAATCTGTTTATGTCAAATATCACATTACTTTAGTTGTTTCATATTTATGGTATATTTTGAATTCATGTAGAATGGTCTCTGTTCCACTTAAATTGTTCTCATATTCATTAGGAATATCCACTTATAAATGTATTCCTCCCTTCCTTTCTGTCTTTCTTCCTATCCAATTATGTTGACAGTAAATTTTGGCTTCCTGATGATGGTAGCAACCATCATATTTTATGTAATAAGAACTAGCATGGAATTTGCACTAGTTTAATGTAATTGGCACTAGTTTGAAGTGGAAATCTCTGGTTTCTTTAACAACTCAGTTGTGTCACATAATGTTTTTCTGGAAGCTGCCCTATGTAAGGGCTAGTGATGTTTACCTGAAAACTGGCTCTTGAGAGGGCACATGTTTAGAAAAAATATAAATGGGACCACACTAACAGTGACAGGGTGTTCTTGCATTGCTCCACAGTGCAAGGCTGCTTCTCAGATTTTCACTGGTCTTTGCTGGTCTTCATTGGTCGTCACTTCGTAGAAACTCATCAAAGAACTTATGCTATTCTACCTGATTCTGGATACTTCGTTTGACTAGTACTGATTCAACAGAACCTTCCTGTGTCTGCTGGGTTCATGCCACCACTACTGATTCATGTTGGAATCACCCCAAGGAACTACAACTATACAGATCCACAATACCCCTTTTTCTATTGACCTTCTCTTTCTTCTACCTCTGATCTATGGGTTAAAAAGGAAGTTGAAGAGTTGAAGAACCCTAACTAAAGTAGGTTTTCAAGAAATCTAAGCCTACACTAGTTCTTTGTCATTAGTTTCTCATAAAATTCAAATGTATCTGGGCTTGTAAAGTCAGTTAACTTGTTTTTGTGGGTTTTTGGTTTTTTGGGGTTTTTTTGTCTTGCTTATTACTTCTGCAGTCTAATTGCTTGTTTATACATGGTTATAATTTTGGTAGGTCATGTATGTCTAAAATCAGTTACTTCTTTTTGACTGTTTATTTTATTAGCATATCGGTTTTCTAACTAAACATTGATGATCTTTGAATTGTACTGTTATCTGTTGTAGTATTTTTCATTTCAAATCTAATTTCACTAATTTATGTCTTTCCTCTTATGTGGTTAATTTATGCAACAATTTTTGGACTTTTATATTGTAAATGAATCAGTTGTTTCCTCAATTATTTTATATTGTTTCTTCATATCCATTTCATTAACATTTTCCTTAAGTTTTATGTTTTTGTAGACTGATTTGAAGCTTGGCTTTTCCTTGCTTCTCTAAGACCCTAGTGTATCAATAAATTTCGATTAAGTCACATCAGCAGTCCAGAAATTTCTGTTATATAATGTTCATGAAATGCTTGTATGTCAAGCTAATTTTATAAAACAATTTCAGATGTGGTACTTAAATTTTATTCTCTGTAACAATATTTTATATTGACACTATTTCCTAGGTAAATAAATTTTAAAAAGTATAATTGAAATTAAATAGTCCTACAATTTACTTTATAATAAAATGCTAAATTTTGTACATAATTTATATAATTTACATATTTATTTTGTTGAATTATTTGTTAACTCCTTTGACAAAGAATTCTTCTGGATATTAAAATCTATTATCACAATGTTGTGCCTACTATGCATTAACTGTATCTCTTTACTGTTACAAATGTTTTATTAACAAGAAATTTATCAACATTTTAAAGTCTATTGGTGCTAACTGATCTATATTTTACATGTATCTTTTTATTGTTATTTTTGTGATAAAACTGGCTTGGGAGCATTTTAAGAATACTCAAAATACACATATAATATATGTATAAACATTGATGACTTTTAAAAGTTGTAATAAAAAAGGAGGACTGGAGAGATGGCCTAGCAGTTAAAGTATGCTAGGTGCCCTTCTAGAGGGCCTAGGTTTGATTCCCAGTACTCATAAGAGGGTGCAGAGACATGCATGCAGGCCAAACAACCATATATATTAAAATAAATATAAAAAAGAATAATATTGTTAAAAAATTTGATGCAATCAAATAATTAATCACATAACTATTTATACAATAAATCATAGATAACTACTTTGTTAAAATTTGGAATTCCTTAAATTCTTTATTTTCTGTGTCATGTAAATCATTATCTGTATTTTTTATTGCATGAATTGATCTTATTTTAAACTTTACATGAATGGGATTGTACAATGCTTGCTTTTTTATTTTTATTTTTTATTTTGCTTCAATGTTGTTATTTTTTACATAGTTGATCTGACTCTTTTTTTTTTAAACTATATCCAGCTTTTTAAAACATTTTTGTCCAAAGAAATTCCAATGAGTTTCCTGCAGCTCCTTGCTGCTTCAGCCTTGCAGCTGCTTAGTTAACAAGCCTTGTGGTTTCTTTAGGATTGAACTATACCTGCTGGTTCTTGTATGGTATCTGCCTGCTGAGAAGACTGGATTGTAGCTGCTGATTCATATTTGGTTTCAGCTATGGGACTGAACTGCTGCCAAAGAAGATTCTACTTCACCCCCAAGAAAAATTGCTAAACGAGACCACTTCCCCTATACCTCTTCCACTGCCTCTGGTGGGTGGTGTACAAGAAAAGAGGTTGAATGTTTATTAAAAGTAGGTTGCAAAAAAATTATGCCTACAACCCCACTATAGATAAAGAACAATGGGTATGTCTTAGTTGGTTTTTTTCTGCTGTGAGCAGACACCATGACCAAGGCAACTCTTATAAAGGACAACATTTAATTGAGGCTGGCTTAGAGGTTCAGAGGTTCAGTCTGTTATCCTTAAGATGGGAGCATGGCAGCAACTGGGCAGGCATGGTGCAGAAGGAACTGAGACTGCTGCATCTCCATCTGAAGGCTGCTAGGAGAAGACTGGCTTCCAGGCAGCTAGAATGTGGGTCTTAAAGCCTACACCCACAGTGACACACCTACTCCAATAAGGCCACACCCTCTAATAGTGCACTACCTAGGCCGAGCATATACATCACTTTCCACTCCCTGGCCACCATAGGTTTGTTCAACCATATGAGTCTATGGGGGTCAATACACAAACATAGCATAATGCAAAATACATTTAGTCCCAGTTCAAAAGTCCCCATAGTCTATAACAGTCTGAACAATGTTAAAAGTCCAAAGTTCAAAGTCTCTTCTGACAGTCATCCAATCACTTAACTGTAATCTCCAAAGAAAGGCAGGAAAACAGCTGAGCAAACTCCAAACTCTACATGTCCATGTCTGATGTCAAAGCAGACTTCAGATCTCCAACTTTTTCTTCTTTGCTGACTACAGCAAACTTCTTTCTCCTGGGCTGGTTCTACACACTGTTAGCAGCTTTCCTCAGCAGATGACCCATGGCTCTGGCATCTCAAACATCTTCGGGTCTCCAAGGCAGCTTCAACATTACAGCTTCTTGTTTCGATATCTGGGATACACACATGATCTTCTGGATTCTGCTAAAGGGCGGTGTCACATCTCTAGCTCTGACCTCACTGGTACTCTAATCTCAGGTTGATCCACTTCATTGTTGCTGGTACTGGCATCTCCAATAACCTGGGATCTTCTGCTGCAACTAGGCTTCACCAATACCCTCTCATAGGCTCTCTTCATAGTGCCAAGCTTCAACTACTTTGCATGACCCCTTCACTCCTGGGCCATCAACTTCGACTGAGTCTGCACCTTCACCAATGGCCTTCCATAGCCTCTCAACAGTGCCAAGTCTCAGCTGCTCTTCACAGCATCTTTGTGTTCTCAGAAAACACATCCCAGATGATTTCACCTCAGTGATGCTGGTCTCTTCTTTATCACCACTATTTTCTTAGCTCCAGCTAACCTACATCAATGTCCCAGTAGTCTCTTTTATTTTTCACTCTTAAGTAAGAGCCAAATGGCTGAAGCTGCTGAGTTCTGCTGCTTGCTGAGGCTGGAACATGGCCCCCTTATTCTATTACCAACTTTCTGTTTTCCAACTTTCTCTCTGCTGAAGCTTGGCTTTTCCGTAATTTGCTCTGTACATTGACTTTGAACTCGGAGACCTGAATGGCTCTGTCTTCTGTAATGGTGGGATTAATGGTGTGTACCACTATGCCTGTATTTAACCTTTTCTTCAATAGAACCCGCTTTATCCCAGGCTGGCCTTGAACTTCAAGATCTGTTTGGCTTTGTCTTCTGGGATTAAAGGTGTGTACTACCATGCCTGGATCTAAACCTAACTGGGTAGGGTCTTGCCTCAAATCCCTTAATCTGTTGTCTCCGAGAGCATAGGATTCAGTTTCATTTCACTTCTTGGTGACCCTTTAATACTGGAACCATATATTTTATATTTTCCCTTTCTAATCTTGTTATGCTTGTATAAAATGTTCTTCATGACATGTAACTGGAGAACAAATTCTCTGCTGGGCTTTTTTGTGACTTCCTTTGTCAATGCAATTAATATAAATCTCTTTACCTTAGACTCTGGTAGACTCTTTGGACAAGAGCAAAAAGCAGCCATATTCTTCACCAAAATACCACAAAAATAGTCTGTAGGCCAAATTCTGAAATTCTCCACTGAAACTTCTTGGGCCAGGTCCACACAATTCAAAGCACTCAATTCCATATTCCATATTCCATATTCCTACTAGGATAGCCCATTAAGCCCGATATAAAACATTCTATGGCTTTCCAAATCCAAAGTCCAAAAATCCACATTCTTTGAAACAAAAGCATGGTCAGGCCTATCACAGCAATACCCCAGTCCCTTGTACCAATTTCTGTCTTAGATAAGGTTTACTGTTGTGAGCAGACACCATAACCAAAGCAAGTCTTATAAAGGACAACATTTAATTGGGGATGGCTTACGGATTTAGAGGTTCAATCTACTATCATCAACATGGGAGTATGGCAACATCTAAGCAGGCATGGTGCAGGAGAAATGGAGAGATTTACATCTCCATCTGAAGGCTGCTAGCAGAAGACTGGCTTCCAGGCAGCTAGGATGAGAGTCTTAAAGCCCACACCCACAGTGACACATGTACTCCAACAAGGCCACACTCTCTAATAGTGCCAGTCCCTGGGCTGAGCATATACAAACTATTACAAGGTATTAACTAGAATGTAAAAATATTCTGTTATAAAAGATAGGTGTTAGTTGTCTCCAGACAGGCCACTTCAGAGCTCACACAAAGGATGTGAATAAAAGTAAATAGAAGAGGTCTTTCCAGATTCAGAAACATCTTGAGTATGAAAGCATGGAAAAAGAGATGATACCCTTTCTCCTAGTATACTTTTCAACTATAAGTGACCGTAAACCATTTCATATGTATTCTCAAGTCTATTTACAACAGACTGAACTCTGAGTAAAATGGGCTTTGAAAAAGGCACAATTTTTCATAAAAGTTCTAATCCTTAGAGATGCACAAGGTGGTAGACAACAGGGAGAGGAGAAACACAAACCATATGTATGTTAGCACATGAATGTTGTTCTTCCTTTTTAGTCCCTCTCTCCTCTTCTTCTTCTTCTTCTTCTTCTTCTTCTTCTTCTTCTTCTTCTTCTTCTTCTTCTTCTTCTTCTTCTTCTTCTTCTTCTTCTTCTTCTTCTCCTTCTTCTTTTTCTCCTTCTCCTTCTCCTCCTCCTCTTCATCCTCATTCTTCCTCTTTTTCCCCATCCTCTCCCCATCCCCTCCCCTCCATAGGCCTTTCATTGTCCTCTTCTTACTTTATCTTTGTCCTTCACTAGTGTTCTTGCCTCCTTTCTAGGTTCTGTCCTGTTTTAGAATCTCTTGTTTTCTGTACTCTTATATAAATCTATTTCCCTTTTTCTTCTTAGAAGTACTGTGTTCCACCTTAGATAGAAAATAAAATTATTTTTTTAAAGATAGATTTTATTGCAATAGAATACAGCTAAGAAAGGATTAGTAAATGAGCATTTAATGGTGGAAAGCTGTATAACAGCATTGGTATGACAGAGAAAAATAGTGTATGACTCAGATATATGGAATACAGAATTCTGTGTCATGTTAAAAGATTGACACTGTCTGAGAATCACCTTTCTGTATCATGTTTCAAGGATGTTCTTTTTCTCTACACCTCCCAAACTGGTTTCAGTCATATAATTTTTTTTCTTAACCTTTCTTTTAATATTATTGTATCTATACATCTTTTAGGAGTAAAAGAAAATAGTTATTCTACCACCACCAAGAAAAGATGGAATGTCTCACATTATTTTCAACACCTTATATTTTCTACTACTGGTCATGATTTTGAAGATAATGCCAAATTGAAATCAGACAACAGAAAATGAAAATAAAATAATTAAACCTGAGTTCTCTAGTTAGCCTTTTTACTCACCAACAGACAAAAGTCATTAAAACCAAAGTCTACATAAGGAGAAGCATTATAATCTACATTTGTGTGTGTACATGCAAATGTGTGTATATATGCATGTTGCTATCTGTCTTAGTTAGGATTTGATTGCTGTGAAGAGACATTATGACTAAGGCAACTCTTATAAAGGCAAACATTTCATGGAACAATCTTGCAGTCTCAGAAGTTCAAACTACTATTGCCATGGAAGAAAGCATGGAAGCTTGCAGGCAGAAATTGGGCTAGGGAAGGAGAGTTCTACATCTTGATTTGAAGGCACCCAGGAGACTCAATATATTTTACATTGAACAGAGCTTCAGCATATACATGACCTTAAAGGTACCCCACAGTGACACAATTCATCTAACAAGGCCATACCTCCACCAATAAGGCCATACCTCCTAGTAGCACCACTCCCTAGAGCCAAGCGTTCAAACACATGAATCTATGTGGGCCAAATCTATTGAAACCACCACATTTCACTTCTTGGTCCCCACAGACTTGTAGCTATAACTTAATGAAAAATGCATTTGGACCTATTTCAAAAGTCACCATAGTCCATCACAGTCTCAACAGTGTTTAAAAGTTCAAAGTTCAAAGTCTTTTCTAAGATTAATATAGTCTCTTAACTGTAATCTCCTAAAAAACAAAATAAAAAATTATATCACACAATTCCAACATTCCACAATATATATTACCATTCTAAAACACTATAGTGAGGAAATACTAGATGAGAGGAAGACCAAAAATAAGATGGGCAAACTCCAAACTCTACATCTCCATGTCTGATGCCCAACTCTGTTCATCTTTTTTGACTGCAACACAATTCTTTCTCTTGTACTGTTTCCATTCCCTGTTAGCAGCTTTCCTCTACAGGCATCCCACAGCTCTAGGTTCTCTAAAATCTTGAGGTGTACAAGAAAACTTCAACTTCACAAATTCTTATTCCAATGTCTGGGATCCACATATGATCTATCTTTTGGGCTCCTATAAAGGGCTTGTGTCATTTCTCCAGTTATGCCCAATGTATTATTACAGGCTTTGGTTGACTCCACTCCACTGCTGCTGCTTTTTTGGGGGTCATCCCATGGTACTGGCATCTGTTGTATGCTGGGGCCTTTCAGTGCAACTAGGCTGAACATTCACCAGTAACATCTTAAAGGTTCTCTCCATGGTATCAAGCCTCAGTTTCTTTGTATGGCCCCTTCATTCCTGGGCCTTCAACTGCAAATGAGGCTTCACCTTCACCAGTGGTCTTTCCTGGCTTCTCACAGTGCCCCTCAGCTGGTCTCCATGACCTCTTCATGCCTTCAAAACTTGCCTACCTGGGTAACTCTTAAACATACAAAATTTTGCAGCCAGAAGAATGTCTACTTCTGAAACACAGCTTCTTTGGACACTCAAAAATCCTTCCCAGAAGATTTCACCTCATTGATGCTGGTCTCTTTCTAATCATCACTAATTTCTTAGTTCCAGATAACTAGCATCAACTATTCCCATAACTCTTAACTCTAAAGCTAGAGACACATGGCCAAAGCTGCCAAGTTCTGCTTCTTGCTGGTGTTAGAACATGACCCCTTTTTGTATTACATATATTCAGAGATCTTCAGGACTCTGACTCCTCATTACAGGTGTATACTACTACACATAGATCTAAGCTTTTCTTTATCTGGGACTTGTTCTATACTAGCCTGGCCTTGAACTCAGAGATCTGCTTGACACTGTCTCCTGGGAAAAAAAGGCAAGTCCCACCACTCCTGGACCTAAGATATTCTTTAATTCTTCTCCACAAGATCTTTATTAAGCATGGCCACTGTGTCTCAATATCTGGATTATCAGTATGCTTTCTATTTCTGGACTAAAGTTCATCTAGATACAGTCAAGTTAATAACTGAGAATAGCCATCACATTCAATCCTTTTCAAATTGACATACAATCCTATCTCCTTATGTGCATATGAAAACAGAAAATAACAGGTCATAATAACATCTAACATAATATAACTGTACCTTCAAGTTCATAAACAATAAGTTTATATTGGGTGGGATCTTGCCCCAAGGTTACCACTCCCTTAATTACATTTCATATCCTTGAACACAGGATTTGGCTCCATCCTACTTCCCAGTGCCCTTTTAATACTTGAATAAAACATTTTGTAGTTTTTTCTTTCTATGCTTGCTACTCTTTACAAAATGCTTTTCATAAGAGGGAACCACAGGGAAGAATCTAAACTAGGTTGTTTTGAGATTTCCTTTGCCAATACAATTAATCTAAATCTCTTCACCTTAGCCTCAGGCAGGCTTTTTGGACAAGGGCAAAAAGCAGCCACATTCTTCACCAAAATATCACAAGAATGATCTTTAGGAAACATTCTAAAATTAATCTCCTCTGAAACCTCTTGAGCCAGGTATCCATAGTTCAAGTCACCCTCAGCACCACTGTCTTCCATTGTTCTACTAGCATGGCACATTAAGAACTACTTAAAACATCCCACTGCATTCCAAAATCGAACTCTGGCTCCTCTTCAAAAGGATCAGAGATTTTCAGCACCTACATAGCAACTCACAACAATTTGAAATTCTAGTATCAGGAGACTTAGTATCAATTTCCAGCTTCTGCCATCACCAGGCATACAGATGGAATTTAATAATATTGGAAAGGGTAAATGAACATGATAAATATCTTCCACATAGCAGACAAAAAATCAATGACTCAGGACAGAAAAGAAAAAGAAAAAGAAAAAAAAAAAAAAGAAAGAAAATTGGAAAGGAACATTTTGGTTCTATGGAAGATGTTTCAAAAGGCCGCAGATTTCCTGACATGAATGAAGGTTGAACTAGGAGCTGTAAAATAGCCACTTTCATGCTTAAAACAATTAGCAAAGAACTATTGGCTCTGAAAAATTAGGACATTTAAAATGTGGTAGAGCACTGGGCAGTGGTAGTGCACGCCTTTAATCCCAGCACTTGGGAGGCAGAGGCAGGTGGATTTCTGAGTTCGAGGCCAACCTGGTCTACAGAGTGAGTTCTAGTACAGCCAGGGCTACACAGAGAAACTGTCTCAAAAAAAAAAATGTAATAGACCATGTCTAGGAAGTCTAATCATTTCCAAATACTACAACTAGCCATTGATTTTACTTATAAATATGAGAGGAAACAAATTACTGTTATTGGTATATTGCAAAAGAGTCAAGGAAAGGAAAACTATTAGGAACATTTCTGGTATATTGCAGACATGATATATATGAGTTTATGTAATCTTTTATATTGCATATATATACATATATATATGCATATATATGTATATATATATGTATTTATATATATATACTTTTATTGTCATATGGCTACTCCTAAGATGTGAACTTAGTATATTTTTTTTCTGTTTGTGCATTCCACTTCATTTGCACAAGATGTAATAGTAGATGTATACCACATCACATGGAAGCTAGTAAAGTGATACAATTAAGTTCAGATTATCAAGCCAGATGTTTTGTATCAAAGTCCTAACTTATCTAATTAATATCCATTCAACGTAACCTTGAACACATAATTTAACCTTATATTATTTGGTTGCTCTGTCTGTAAGACAAGAATACCACATGTAAGTCATCAAGTTTTAGGAAGATCAAACCAGTAAATCCATATACCTATAAAGTCTTGTAGAACTCTGTTTCCATTTTTAGCAAATATTGATATCATGATGGCAATAATCTGGTCTCCATGCACTGGCAGTACAGTTTTAAGTTGGAAATGAAATATCACTAAGTTTCTGGGCATGAGGAGAATGTCACAGCAGCACAACCTTCCCCTGAAGCTAATATTGCCAATATTTTGCCTGAGTAATCTGCTTCAGGGGTGAAATCCCAAGACAGCTAACACTATTCCAAATGTAATATTTAAAAGCTGGCTTTTGGCCTAGATGTTCTTTGCCAGAGAGTTTTTATACTATTAGATACCTTGCAACATCAACTTCAGAAAAAAAAAAAAAAACAAAACAAAAAGGAAATGCTGTCTCTATATGGATGTAGTACAGAAACATATTCTGATAACACTTTCTTTATTCACCTTCTATTAGGACTAGTGTCACACATGAATTGTATTTGTGCTATGTGCTTGATCATATATCTCAAAATCATTTTGACTTTATAACTTTATGGCCATCCCACTATGGACACCTGTAAACTAAATTTTGTTAAATTTAGCGACCTTCTTCAGAAAATGTATTATTGTAACTGACGTTGGGTAAGCAAATTACATTGATATTGAAGCAAATATCAAAGCAAACATGAATTCCCTCCCCCCCCCCAGAAAAAAGCTCAGTTGTTTAAATTCTGCACTGCTTTCATGCCTTCTACAACCTTGTAATATTTTAACAAAAGACCTAGTATTTCTAAGACTTGGTAGTAGTTTATTGAAAGAATTCCTTACTTCCTGACTTTTATGCTGTGCCTGACAATTCATATATCTCACTTGATTGGATATTTGTGTTTGAAGAACAATGAAAGCCAAATTATTCAGAAATATGCTATGGAAGTCATTAATTATGCTATAAGTACATAAAGAACATAAAAATAGCAAACGTAATTTTTGCATAGAATGCATATTAAATGTTGCCTGTGGTTGTTATTTCATTCCATATTTTAGCCTAAATTGAAAGATTTTTTTTTTATTATTTTTTGATACTTTATTTACATTTCCAATGTTTCCCCCTTTCTAGGTCTCCTCTTTGGAAACCACCTACCCCCTCTCCCTCCCCCACCTCTATGAGGGAATTCCACCTCCCACCCACCCGCCCACCCACTCCCATATTCCCACCTTGATATTCCCCTTTACTGGGACCTCTCCTCCCCCTAATGGCCAACAAGACCCTCCTCTGCCACATATGTGGTCCGAACCATGGGTTGCTCCATGTGTATTCTTTGGTTGGTGATCCAGTTTCAGGAAATGATCAAGAAGTATAAAATGACACGGTAGGAAAGTCATCATACATATAAATGGACCTAATTCCAAATTAAACAACTACAGTGATTACCTGCCTTATTCTGTGATTTTTATAGCAGAAATCTGACTTATCTTTGTTTTTCTAATTCAGATATATAATATCACTTTAGTTTTCCTGAAATATTAGAACTAAATCATTCTTCCATAGTAAAAGATGCAATATACTGTATACATTTTTAATTTTATGGGTGGGGTAGGTTCCTATAAAATCTATGACATATCATTTGGATGTCAGAGAACAAATTTTCAGAATTAGTTCTCATGATCTCCACTGTTAAGACATGATCTTTCTTCCTTCTGTAACTGAACAATGTACTCCAAGCTAGCTGGCCCACAATACTCTCTCTATTCTTTCTCCCATTTTGTAGTAGGAATGCTGAAATTATAGATGTAGGTCCTTGCATCTGGCTTTATATATGGTCTCTTGGGATCAAACTCAGGTTCTCAGGCTTGCATGAAAAGCCCTTTTATCCACTGAGCCATGTGTCTGGCCCATAAGTCTGTATTTTATCAGCTTTCAAGTATAGACTAGTATAATGGGAATTTGGATAGTCACTTAGGGAATCACTGAATGTGCTGCTTGGCATCAACAAAGAACTTAACACCTGGAAAATACAAAAGACTAAAATGTGGGGCAAAGGAATTGAGTTGCTTTGTACCTTCAAAACTGATATCTTAGTGTTTTATTGCTGTGAAGAGACACTGTGATCAAAACAACTCTTATTAAACAACAACAGCAACAACCAAACAATAACAACAAAACAACAAAACAACAACAAAACAACAACAACAAAACATTTAGTTTGGGCTGCCTTACAGTTTCAGAAATTTAGTTTATTAACATCATGGCAAGAAGCATGACAGCATGGGGGCAGACATGGTGCTCCAGGAGCCAAGTTCTACATCTTAATGTATACAAAGCAGGAGACTATGTAACTGAACACAGCATGATAATCAGAGACCTCAAAGTCCACTCCCACAGTAACACACTTCCTCAAACAAGACCACACCTAAGCCAACAAGGTCATACCTCCTAATACTATCACTTCCCATTGGTCAAACATTCAATCAAATGTATTTATGGGGGCCATACCAATTCAAACCATAGCATTCCCCTCCTTGCCTCCCACAGGATTGTTGCCATACCATGTTACAAATTGTATTAGTCTAAATTCAAAAGTACCCAGAGTCTATTACAGTCTCAACAATGTTTAAAAGTTCAACGTTTAATGTCTCTTCTGAGATTCATACAATCTCTTAACTTTAATGCCCTATAAAATCAAAATTAGAAAAAACTGATCACATACTTCCAACATTAATTGCAGAGAATGTATAAGACTGTTCCAAAATGTAATGAAGTAAGAATAGTAAGAATATTCTAAACCGAAGCAAGAATGAAAGCCTGCTAGGCAAAGTCCAAACTCTACATTTCTATGTCTGATGTCAAAACATTCCTTAGATCTCAAACTCTTTTCAGCTTTGCTGACTGCAACACACTTCTTTTTCTTGAGCTTATTCTTCTCCCTGTTCACAGCTTTCCTCAGCAGGTATCCCACAGCTCTGGCATCTCTAACATCTTGGAATCTCCAAAACAATACCGGCTTCACCTTTGCAGCTTCATACAATAAACAGTCTTTCTAGGCCTCCAGGCAAGGATAAACCTTCAACATGCCTGACCTCAGTGGCTTGCCTTAGTTGCAGAGGGCTATTCCATAACCCTACTCTTCCATCCTTAACTATAAAGCCAAACCATAAGCTGAAGCTGCCAAGTTCTGCTGCATGTTGTGGCTGGAACATTGCCATCTCGGCCAATTACATCTTCACCAGCTTTCTGTTTTCTATGGTATCCTTCCCTATTTCACCTTGATTCTCCTGGAATGTGCTCTGTAGACCAGGCTGACCATGAACTCAGAGACCATTTGCCTCTGTCTTCTGAGTGATTGGATTAAAGCCATATACCACCACACCTGTACCTAAGCTGTTCTTTAATTCCTTTTCACAATGTGAAAGCTTATCTGCATAGGGTCCTCACACGAATTCACCACACTCTTTATTCCAATTCTCAATTGTTTTATCACCTTGAACACAGAATTTAGCTCTTTTTCACTTTCTGGTACCCCTCACTGCTTGAACCATACATTTTCTAGTTTTCGTTGCTTAGCTTGCTCCTTTTAATCAAAACACTCTTCATAAGACTGAACTACAAAACAGAACCTATTCTAGGCTGCTTTGAGATTTCTGTTGCCAATGTAATTAATGTGAACCTCTTCCCTTTAGGCTCAGACAGACCCTGAACAAGGTAAAAAGCAGCCACAGTCTTTACCAAAATATTACAAGGCAGCATACTAAAATCCTTCTCGTCTATACACTCTTGAGCCAGGACCGTGTGGTTCAAATCATCCTCAGTATCATTTTCATTCCTCCTTCAACTAATATGGCCCGTTAAGCCCCACGTAAAGCATTCCACTGCTTTCCAAAGTCCCCAAACCCATATTGCTCCAAACAAAAGCATGGTCAGGCCTATTACAGCAATACTTCAGAGCCTGTTATCAACTTCTGTTTTAGTTAAGGTTTTGTTGCTATGAAGAGGAAAAGAGACACCATAACCAAGGCAATTTTTAAACATAAAACAGTTAATTGGGTCTGGCTTATAACTTCAGAGTTTTATTTCATTCTCATCATGGCACAAAACATGGCAGCATATAGGCAGACAAGGTGGTACAGGAGCTAAGAGATTTGCATCTTAATCCACATGCACGAGAAAGAAACTCTGTGGTACACTAGGCCTAACTTTAGCACAGGAGACATTAAAGCCCACTGCCACAGTAACACACTTTCTCCAGCAAAACCACACCTATTCCAACAAGGTTACAACTCTGAAATAGTGCCATTCCCTATGTGTCAAACATTCAAGCACATGAATCTATAGGGGCAATATCAATTCAAACCATCACAATGAGAGAAACCTAAGTCTGGAAGTCGGCTAAATAGACACTGGCCTTTTCATTTTATAGGGTCTTTGGAGTTATTTCTCTTAATGGTACCATTTAGATACCTACCACTGTGACTTACTGACATTTCTTCTTGGAATGTCTTCTTGAACAAAAAGCCAATTGTCACGAAGCATGTTCCCCCTGTCTATGTACTTCCCTCTAATTATGCTTAATTAGGTTGGAGACAGAATGGAAAATATATTTATGTAGTACAAGAAGGCATAAATTATATAGCTATGTGATCATTGTGTAACTCAAGAAACATCATCAATAGTTCAGAAGAATGCTAAGTCTGCCTTGCCAACTCTAGTGGAAATAAGCATAATAGTGGTCTTTCTTATGATTATTCAGTTTATTTATATTTTTTCTGTAGTGATTTCCTGAAAATTATAGTTTTGTATTATTTGACATAGACACCAGAGAAGTCACAAGCTTTCGTAGTTGCAGATAAAAAGTTTTATGCATATTCCTTATTTCTTTGCATAAATAATATTATGATAATTTTTCAGATTTTTCCCTTGGGTCTTTATTCATTGACTCCAATATCGTAAAATATTACTTTGCATATTGTACTGAATATTGACATTCACATTGCATATCAAGGTTAGGTAATAATATCAATTCTTTTGTGAATATTCATGGATTTGCACACTAGTAAATTTGTGTGTTCATTCCTGACAATATAACTAGAATTATGTACAACTATTAAGTTTAACTTGAGGCATATAACCAGTTTTGTCAGATAATCTCATAAAGTATTTAAAATTTACTATATCAACTTCTATTTCCTTTCAAAATGTGAATTCTTCCCTTTCATCCACTCTAAAATCTTGGGAAACTACTGAATGAAACACATAAAAGGCAAATATTATTTTTATAATAGGAAGCTATTTTTGAATAACATAAAATAATAAACTGTGCTGAAATAGTAAATTAACCTAGAAGCTGCAGTGGTGTAATCCAAAAATATGTTTTTCATTCATAATACACATCTTCTCAGGGTCAGTGAATGTCTGCTTGGCAGATGTTCTGACATCTTTTAGTAGTACCTTCTACAACATATGGCTTTCAAGGTTGTCACTGGTAGTAAAAAGTAATGTTCACAAAAGAGGCCAGTTTGAAAGTTGATTTCTGTCCCCAAATAGACAAATAGCTCAAATTGACCAGCAAAAACTTCGAAAAATTAGGTGAGGTCATAGAACATTTGGTAGCAACAAATACTTTTGTGAAATTTTAGATACTTCCACTAATTTTACTTTCAGATTCCTATTCAGTTTCACTGAATGTAATTTACGCATTTTGTGATGAATTTAGAAAGAAAATTTTCTCAAGAATGTATATGCTAATTTTTGCCAGGTATGGTGTCATAGATTTCATCCAGAAACTCTAGGAGAACATGGGCATGAGACACTGTTTTAATTATTTTTCATTACAAATTTCTGAGAAACATGTAATAACCATTGTTTTTAGTAAAAAGAAACCATACAGAATCTTACCAAAACAAAGGTAATCTTACCAAAACTGAGGAGTGCCTCATCAGATATAAGTTATTGTTAAGAGCAGTTACAGATGCAGCAATGAAAAAAAAAAAATCAATCCATCATGGCTGCCGTACAACCAAAAGAAAAGTAATTATCACAAATAACCAGGTTTTCCTTCTACAGACAAGGCCTTGTACGAATTCAGTCTAGAAAGGAGGATAATCAGAATATCAGAAGATATTCTTAAACATGGCTGCCTAATAAGTTTGAGATTATCCAAAGAAAAGATAGATATTTTGTACAGAGTTGTTTGAAAACTCTGTTAAAACTCAAACTTCTTAGAGTATGCAGCTCAAGTGTTTTCAACAATAATCTCAATTGTCAATACTAATGATCAGATGAATGAATTGCAAACAATTGTTCACACAGTTTATACTTTCTTGTTTCCTTCCTGTTAGCTTCAAACCTGATCAAGGCCTTCTTCATTTTAACCTTCAAACTATCCTTTAAGTTAATGTAGTGATTTGAATGAAAATGGCTCCCATAGATTCATAGCAAGTAGCACTATTAGAAGATGTAGGCGTGTTGGAGTAGATATGGCCTTTTTAGAGGAAGTGTGCCACTTCAGAGTGTCTGTTGAGGTTTCCAACACACAAGCCAGGACAAATGACTCACTGTTTACTCCTGTTGCCTGTAGATCCAGATATAGAACTCTCAGCTACTTCTTAAACACCATGCATGCCTATAAGTTACCATGTTTCCTGCCATAATCAAAATGGACTAAATTTCTGAACTATAAGCCAGCTCTAATTAAATGATTCCCTTTATTATAGTTGCTATGGTCATAGCATTTATTCCCAGTAACAAACAAGCAAACAAACAAACATAAAACAAGACAAAACAAACCAACAACAAAATCCAAAAAACCCCAAAAGAACAAAACAAACAAACAAAAAATCTCAAATAATGTAAGACAGAATTTGGTACCAATAACTGGGGTATTGCTATAATAGGCTGGGTATTGCTTTTGCTTGAAGGAATATGGAACACTAGAACTTTGGACTAGTAAAGTGATTGTAAACTTTAAATGGCGTTTCATGAGTCATACAAGAAGAAACTTGAAAGCAGCAAGTGTTGAAGATGATTTTAAGTGTCCAGGCCTGGCTCAAGTGTTTTCAGAGGGGAAGAATATAAGTATGTGGCCTGCAGACAATTCATGTGATATTTTGGTGAAGAACATAATTGTGTTCTGCCTTTGGTCAAAAAAAAATTTGCCTGAGGCTTAATTGAAGAATTTTGGATTAACAGGTTTGGCAAAGGATATTTCAAAACAGCTCATAATTGACAGTGTCTTGTGAAATGTAGTGGCCAGTGTTATTCAGAAATATAACAAATAGAAGGAAAAGTACATAATGTACAGTTCTAGGAGAAAGGGGGCACCAAGAAGTCTAGTAGAGGTAAATACCCTTTTGAACGAAATAAAAAGATTAACGAAAAACCTAATGCTAAATGGAATAGAAGGAGTAGTGACCTCAGGGCTCTATCCCGAACTGCTAAACTTCCAACTTGCTGAAAAGGAATTAATGGAAAGTTTAGGGCTTTGTATTGCACACCTTTAATACCAGCACTCAGAAAACAGAGGCTGGTGCCTTCCATAGTTCAAAGCCAGCCTAGTCTACAGAGCAAATTCCAGGATTGCCAAGCATTAGCAACAAAGGAAACCATCAAAAAATATGAATATGTATTTGAACAAGGAAGCCATGTTCCAGCTGTAGAAAGCAACAGAACTTGGCAGCTTAAGCCAAATGGTTCTGAGTTTAGAGTCAAGGACGTAA
Organism: Uromys caudimaculatus; assembly: GCA_028551405.1. Lineage (NCBI taxonomy): Eukaryota > Metazoa > Chordata > Mammalia > Rodentia > Muridae > Uromys > Uromys caudimaculatus. The sequence goes on from CM052722.1 coordinate 59,450,143, forward strand.
GAAAAGGGTTTTAGATCACTCACTCCTCAATGACTTAAGAAAGCTGCTAAGGCCAGGCATGTGGCAGGTATGTCCCTGCATGGAATTCCAGAGAAGCAATGGACATGGACATGAGGCTTGAAATGCCTTGAAGACTCCAAGACGTTGGAGATCCCAGAGCTCTGGGATTTCTGCTGAGGAGAACTGCTAACAGAGTGTATAAACAGCCTAAAAGAGAAGTATGTTCCAGTCAATAAAGCTGAAAGGCATTGAAGATCTGCAGATTGGTGACATCAGACATGGAAATGAAGGGGTTAGCATTTGCCCTGCTTGTATTTCATCTTATTTCAATCAAGTACTTCATCACTATGCTCCCTTTTCTCCATTTTGGAATTGGAATGTAAATCCTGTCAGAAGTATGTGATCTCCTTTTATTATTTTGATTTTATAGGATCTTATAGTTAATATATTGCTATGAGAATCAGAGACTTTGAGCTATAAACTTTTAAACACTGTCGAGACTGGTATACTATGGGGACTTTTGAAGTTGAACTAAATCTATTTTGCATTATCATATGGCTATAAGACTATGGGAGCCAGAGAATGGAATGTGGTGTTTGAACAAAAATGGCCCCCACATGTCCATAGGGAGTGTCACTCTCAGGTGCTGTGGCCCTATTGTACTATATGTGGCCTGGTTGAAGAAAGCATGTCACTGTGAGGTGGGCTTTGAGGTTTAAGAAACTCAAGTTAGGCCAAGTGGTTCACTATCACTTCCTGTCACATGAAGAACTCTAAGTTACCCCAATAGCACCATATATACCTGGATGACACCATGCTTCCTGTCATAATAACACTGGACTAAGTCTCTGAACAGTAAACCAGCACCAATTAAATCTTTTCTTTTATAAATGTCATGGTCATGGTATCTGTTCATGGCAATAAAACCTTAACTAGGGCAATTAGTGTCTTAATCAATATTCTATTTCAGTGAAGAGATACCATGACCCCAGAGACTCTTATAAAGGAAAACATTTAATTGGAGTTTATTTACAATTTCAGAGGTTTAGTCTATTATTAGCATTGTGGGATGTATGGCCTGGTGTTGGAGGAGCTTAGAATTCTAAATCCAAATTTGCAGGCATAAGGATTTGTATATGTTTGCATGTATGTCTCAGTGTCTGTACAGCTTTGTTTGTGATTATGTGTTTCTGTGTGTGCAGATGAAGGCCAGAAGGGGGTACTGGGTAATCTTCACTATCACTTCCTTTCTCTTTCTTCTGAGATATGGTTTCTGCCTGTACGTGGTGTTTGCATAACAAATTCAAACTGTATGCCATTGAGATAATTCTTTTGAAGAAGAGAGGATTGTGGTAAGAATGTAAAGTATACTGTTTGAGTTGCATTGTGAAAGATTTTGGTTGATACCATTTGAAAGTATATTTTTGCCACTAACCTCTTTATAGACCTAAGTTTGAATATGTGAGAACTCTACTGACTTGCCTGGACTTGCCAAGTTCTTGGAAACAGAGATCTAAGCCTAGTCTCCTGAACTACCAATTTGAAGCCTACCGTGGAGTCAGCCTGTCACAATCTCTCAACATATTTATAAGCATATTACAAACCATTATTAATAAAAAGTATATTAACTATCTGGATACAGCTTTAAAATATTAGTCATAACTATAAGATATTGTTGTAGAACCCTGCTATTAGGGTCAAAGTCCCACATGATCAGATGGCTTTCTGAGCTTGGCAAAAAATGGAGCACTCCCTTTCTCAGCAGGCTTCTCTTTCTCTACCTGACTTTGAAGTGTCCATAAATATACTTGCCTGGCCTTATCTAAAGAATGACCTTGTGCAGAGCTGCTTAACTCAGCACACACATTCCATTCTGGCTTCCCTTCCACGTGATAATTAAGTAGTGTATTATGAACAATTAACCCTTTCAACCTGTACTCCTAAAAGCCCTTATATACCCCATTCCTAGAGCGATAGAGTTGTCTCATTGCAGCAGTCTCAGCAATTCTACCCAACATACACATAGCACGAACCCTGCTCACCATCTCTGCTCCCATTATTCTATGGGTCTGTTACCAGCAACCACCAAGGAGAAGGGAGATCTACAAGAAATGGGTAGTATATAGCAGAAAGAGTAAAATTTAGACTTTGGGTTATATATAGGTTGAGGTAGGAACTTTCAGAATAGGACCATATAATATAGGAAATAGGACCAACAATCAAAGATAATGACATTATAAAAGTAAAAGATATTTACTAAAGATGCAACCTACAGAATGAGAGAAATCATTTTCAGTTATACATATGACAGAGTATTGGTGTCAAGAATATACAATACTCTAAATGTACATACCAATAGACAATCAAATTTTAAATTTGGGTGCTGGAACTGAACAGAAATTTTTCAAAAGAAGAAATGCAATGACTAAGAAAGATCTTTAAAAATAGTCAATATCCTTTGCCATAAGGAAATGAGGAATTAAATGGTTCTAAGATTTGATATTCACCTAAGCAAAATGACTAAGATTAAGAAACTAAATGAGAGCATGATGGGAAAGATGTGGAGAATGAACTGTTATTCACTATTGAATAGAGTGCAGAGATTTCTATAAAAATCAAAACAAGAATACTTTATAATTTAGTTATACATTTTCTGGGCATTTACTTATAAGATAGAAACACCCAATGTAATCATCAACTGATTAATGCATAGTGTAAGTATTGTAGGCATCCATAATAGAATCATACTTAGCAAGAAGCAAAACATTGATATTATAAAGTTTGCATGTAAATCGATGAAATAGTTTTAAAAAAAAAAAGAAAGAAAGAAAAGAAATAAGAAAACCAATGAGTAAAGCTACCTGGACCAATAATGACAAATGCCATGGGTTATCACTAATATGTACATATTAACTGTGAATCTTTAGAATTTGTAGGCTTAATTGAAGTATGTAGAACTAGAAAATTGGGGAAAAGGCATTGTGGAGACAGGGTAGAAAGATCTTAAAGGGAAAAGCGTAGTAGAACACAGGGAATATTAAGCAAAAACATCTTCATTTTTCAGTCATCTGTAGAATTTCTGCATATTTGGCTTCTCTTTTTTCACTAACATTTGTAACATCTACTTCTCTGATTACTTCCTATGTTTCTGCATCTCTTTGTTTTTCTGCTGAGTTTGTCAGAGAGTTAGCTCTGCTGAACTGATGTGGATATCTAATTCTTTATAAAGGAATTAGAATGCTACATGGCCATTACTATCTGTATCATTCATTCTTCTAGTGATCATAATCAAGAATTCTGGAAAGGGCAACCACTTGAGACTAAATAACTCCTTAGGGGATTCTATTCTGAAGAAGACTGATTCTCTTTCACTCAGCAGCCATCAATTACCTGCAGCTCTTAAACTAGTGATAGAACCTTGTGAAATTACCTCCATCTATGTTGGCATGTTGATTGGCCTTGTCATGGTCTAGGTATTGATTAGGTAATCATAGTTTATAGATATACATAAGAACAATGCTAAATATACTCAGCCAGTTTATTCTTGCACAGCACATGAACAGTTGCACACTCGAATGTGCATACACACACACACTCACACAAACACACACACACACACACACACAAGAAAGTTTATGTGAATTTAAAATCAAATAGGTCACATAGAGAAGGAGTTGAAGGTCAAGGTGGATGCATGGGAAGAATGTAAATATTGTATTCAAGTACAAAATTTCATTGCCTGTCCCGAGTAATATACATTTTCCAGCAAGACTGTAGTTTTCAAACTGCCCAAAATAACATCAACAACAGGACACAAAGGTTTTAAATATCTAAGCCTATGGATAACACTTCTCATTCAAATTACCACATATTCTTTTTCATTTTGGTTTTTCTATTTTTATTGGATATTTTATTTACTTTTCAAATGTTACCCCCTTTCCCAGTTTGCATTCCACAAACTCCAATCCCCTCCTCTCCCCCTGCTTCTGTGAAGGTGATCCCCCATCCACACACTCACCCCTGCCTCACCACCCTAGCATTCCCCTACACTGGGGCATCAAACCTTCAAAGGACCAAGGGCCTCCATGCCCACTGATGCTAGATAAGGCAATCCTCTGCTACATATGAGGCTGGAGCCATGGATCCATCCATGTGTATTCTTTGGCTGGTGGTTTAGTCTCTGGGAGCTCTGGGGTGTATGATTTATTGATATTGTTCTTCATATGGGGCGGCAAACCCCTTCAACTCCTTCAGTCCTTTCTATAACTCCTCCATTGGGGACCCTGTCCAATGGTTGGCTGAAATCATCCACCTCTGTGTTTTCAGGCTCTGGCAAAGCCTCTCAAGAGATGGTTATATCAGGCTCCTGTCCGCAAGCATTTTCTTAAAAAACAAAACAAAACAAAACAAAAAACCCACAATACTTTAATATTTAACACAAACAGCTTGTTGTTATGAATTTTACAAGAAAAGACATTACCCAAACTATAGTTAATAATAAATATAAAATATTTTGCTTTTAACTTCATGCTACAACACTCACTGATGATGGCACTGATCAAAACAAATACAATAAATACAGGAGTTTTACTTTTTAATTATTAAAAAATAATTACCTAAAGTACATAATATGATGGCAGCTACTTCATACATGGTTTTAGGTAATGCAAAAATATCACAGTATCATCTTATCAAGTACATTATGTAAGTTCTTAAGCACATACATATTAAGCATTAAATAATGAATCAATGGAAAATTTTAATATGTTCTGGGAGTACTCTTATTCTAAGTAGTTTTAATGTTACTGCTGATTCTATTCGTATGACCTTAGTGTAGTCCCTACAATCATGGCCAACCTCTATTTTCTCCTGTATAAATTAAACAGAAAAATCTGTTCTGCTTTGGTGTTATAAGAATCAATGTAATATGTACATTCATACAGTGTTTTATTTAGCAAATCAATAAATATTAGTTTGATACATTGTTGATTTTTGTTAGCAAATCAAAGTATATATTGCCTACATTTCTTTACCATAGGAATGATTTCTCTGTACAATAATTTTAGTTTATTCACCCATATAATCAAACCCTTAATGTTAAAATACCAATACCCCAAGTAAAAATTTTTATGGGAGTAAATGTTACTAGACTCCTACTGAATACCATAGTACATGCTCAGTGAATTGTTTACTTAATCAGTGAAATACTGGGAGCAATAGCAACTTCCTTATCAAGTAAAAAATTCTTAAATTTAAAAATATTTAAGTTTTATTTTATTCCCCTGTGTCAATGGACAGCAACTCTATGACTCACACCAATGAAAATCTTAAATAATTGATAACAAAAATTTACTTCAGGAAGACCTCTGCCTGGGCCACTAGGAGTCCATAGCCAGTGAGCACCAGAGAAAGCTACACTCCCAGGAGCTTGGAGAATCCGTGAGTGGGGTTAAGGGGAGCAACACCTCTCACCTAGACCTGCCTGAATCCCCTGGGATCCAGGGCCTGAGAACCCGGGGACACCAGACCTCTGAACCTTCTGGTTTCTACCTGTGGGTGGAGACCTCTGCCTGGGCCACCAGGAGTCCATAGCCAACGGACACCAGAGAAAGCTACCCTCCCAGGAGCTTGGAAAAGCTGTGTGTGAGTGGGGTTAAGGGGAGGAACACGTCTCACCCAGACCCACCCAGATCCCCCGGGATCCAGGGCCTGAGAATGCGGGGACACAAAACCTCTGAACCTTCCAGTTTCATTTGTGGGTGGAGACCTATGCTGGGGCCACCAGGGGCCTATGCCTGGGGACCTCAGCCTGGGCCACAAGGCTCCAGGAGAGAGCAGGTATCCCAGGAGTGCTGACACACCTTTGAGCACAGGCAAAAACACCACTTTTGTTCAAACTCACTGGATCAAGAGGGACGCTTATAGAGCCTTCAGGGCATAGGAACCAAGGGACAACTGGGGACAAGATCTTTCTGATTTCTTTCTGCACCCCAGAGCAGACCCTGTGCCATAGATCTCCAAACCCAAACACCTCTCAGAGAGAGTTGGTCTTCAAGGAGTACTGACACAGAGGCCTGCAGGAGGGGCAAGGCACAACCAGACAGAGTAAGATCAACTAACATCAGAGTTAACAAGATGGCAAAAGGCAAGGGTAAGAACATAAAGAACAGAAACCAAGAGTACTCAGTACCATCAGAACCCAGCTCTACAACCACAGCAAGCCCTGGATACCCCAACACACCAGAAAAGCAAGACTCAGATTTAAAATCATTTCTCATGATGAAGATAGAAGACATGAAGAAAGAAATGAATAACACCCTTAAAGAAATACAAGAGAACAGAAATAAACAACTAGAAGCCTTTCAAGAGGAAATACAAAAATCCATTAAAGAATTACAGGAAAGCACAATCAAACAGGCAGAAGTGCAAGAAAACACAATCAAACAGACAAAGAAAATGCAGAAAACTATCCAGGAGCTAAAAATAGAAATAGAAACAATAAAGAAATCACAACCCTGGAGTTAGAAAACCTGGGAAAGAGATCAGGAAACATTGATGTAAGCATCACCAACAGAATACAAGAAATAGAAGAGAGAATCTCAGGAGCAGAAGATACCATAGATAACAT
>CM052722.1:59463765-59502858 GCA_028551405.1 Uromys caudimaculatus
ATACTACCTGAGGACTCAGCTATACCACTCCTGGGCATATACCCAGAAGATGCTCCAACATGTAATAAAGACACATGCTCCACTATGTTCATAGCAGCCATATTTATAATAGCCAGAAGCTGGAAACAACCCAGATGTCCCTCATCAGAGGAATGGATACAGAAAATGTAGTACATTTTCACAATGGAGTATGCTACTCAGCTATTAAAAACAATGACTTCATGAAATTCACAGGCAAATGGATGGACCTTGAAAATATCATCCTGAGTGAGGTAACTCAGTCACAAAAGAAGGAACATGGTATGTACTCACTGATAAGTGGCTATTAGCCGAAACGTTTGGAATACCCAAGTTTCACTTTTCAGTAACTGCTGGACTGAGAGTGAGGTCCCAGATGGAGGATTTGGAGAAGGGACTGAAGCAGCTGAGGGAGTCTGCAGCCCCATGGAGGGAGCAACAGTTTCAACTGGCCTGACCCCACCGGTCCTCATGGAGACTGAACAACCAACCAAAGAATACACACGGTGGGACCCATGGTTCGGAACACATATGTGGCAGAGGAGGGCCTTGTTGGCCATCAGGGGGAGGAGAGTCCCCAGTAAAGGGAAATGTCAAGGTAGAGATATGGGGGTGGGCGGGTGGGTGGGCAGGAGGTGGAATTCCCTCATAATGGTGGAGGAGGGGGAGGGGATAGGTGTTTCCAAAGAGGAGACCTTGAAAGGGGGAAACATTGGAAATGTAAGTAAAGTATCAAAAAAATAAAATAAAATAAAAAAAATTTAAAAAGGCAAAGATCCACAGAAGACTGAAAATGCACAACGTTTATCTCTCACACTCTAAATTTCATTTAGTATGAAACTGTCAATTCCATTAAATTTCCTCCAGATGTTAAAAAAAAAAAAAAGACATGCACAGAAGCCATTGACATAAGAGACATTATATAAAACCCACAGTTCTGACTTTGCTGTTGGAAACAGTGTGCTCTTCATGTCAGCCCATTTATATCTGATTTTCTATATTTCCCCACTGGCAAGTTTGTGGGAATTTTCTTTCAAGATTTTTATACTGCAAGTATGTATATAATGGTAGTACCCAGACTGAAATATGTTATTTAGCCAAATTAATAGTATCTGGTTACTAAAATGTGATGTTTTGGTGGAATAGTCAAAGATTTGGTGACTCCTATTTTCTCAGTAGAAAATAGGATAGGCAAAATGGTTTTCTTAAGTGCAGGGAAAACTTCAAACCACAAATTTGTTGGTTTTGTCTCCTTAGTTCTTAATAATATGCTTTTTTATATGCCCCTCTGTTACAATGACATAAAATTAAATAAAACTGCCATTTAATTAAAAAAAAAACAAAGATATGTGTCTTAAAGAATTGACTTCCAAGATGGAAGGTGTTAATTTCAGAGGAAACTATTACATGGTATCTGTGAATGGTAAGAATTTAATTTCTAAAATCCAACTTCCTAAATTCCAACTAAGAAATTCTAACTAAAGATATTTACAAATAAACACTCTTAGTCTTACTATGCTAGCACATTTTACATTTGTTATGTTGTTTTCTATTTTTACTTTGGCTTTTTCCTTATTGCATTTATTAAAAAGTAATTCTGTTATCTTTCTTTAGTAGTTTAGAGCAGTTTTCTTGGGTTTTTTTGTTTGTTTGTTTGGTTGGTTGGTTTTCCTTTGAGACAGGGTGTCATGTAGCCTTGAAATTACTATGTAGCTGTGATTGACCTAGAAGTACAGAAGCCCCTTCCACCTAGTGTGTTACATTCATAGTCATGTGACACTAAGCCCATCAAGTAGTATCAGTTGTTGTTTGCTGCTTACTTTATGCAATTATTTGGATATTCTACTGTTTATCACTTTGTCTTAGACAATAATTCAATCTAAATATCTTCCATGGACATATATCCTTAACTTGTATCTTAATCATTAATTTTCACTCTTCATCAAGACTAGAAAACATAACATATCCCTCTGTTAAGTTACTATTATGTTCTCAATATCTCATCCTCACATTCATATTTGAAATGTTTATCTTTAAAGTTCACTAGTTACCTTAACTATTCTTATTTTTATATCATTTATTTTGTCAGTGTTGTCACTGCTCCCCAAATCTGACAAACCTACTACTTCATATTTTAATTCTCACATTGTTTACTTATCAGGAGGACTTACTACTATTTGTTGGACTGCTTGCATCATTTGGCAAAAAGGAGTGTGTAATCCTGGTTCTCTTACCACCTTATTAGTCTCTCCAAAAAGTAATTGCCATTATTCCTTTTTATTTGTTTCTTTTGTTGGTTTTTGTTTTGGTTTGTGTGTGTGTGTGTGTGTGTGTGTGTGTGTGTGTGTGTGTGTGTGTGTGTATGTGTGTATGTGTGTGTGTGTTTCAGTCTGTCTGTGAACATTTTTGTAAAGAACTGTGGATAATTTAATATAACCAATTGTCTCCTATCATTCGAGTCCTGTGGATCAAAGTCAAAAGATTATTAGTCTTGGTAGCAATTGTCCTTTCCCACTGAAAAATGTTGCCAGCCCCATTTGTTACTTTTATGCTCAATAAATGTTCTTAAGAATCTCTATTATGCCGGGCAGTGGTGGCTCATGCCTTTAATCCCAGCACTTGGGAGGCAGAGGCAGGCGGATTTCTGAGTTCGAGGCCAGCCTGGTCTACAGAGTGAGTTCCAGGACAGCCAGGGCTACACAGAGAAACCCTGTCTCGAAACCCCCCCCCCAAAAAAAAGAATCTCTATTAATTAACTATCATTTGAAAATACCAGAAGTAATCAATTTATAAAGAGCAGAAATTTGCTTTTTCTTATAGATTAGGAGATTCTACTGTAGGGTCAATTCATACTATGATTTTAGGTCTGTAGTTAGGATGCACATAATATTTAGAACACTTGTTGGGACAAATCCCCTTATGTCATGGCAAAAAATGAAAAAGAGGAAGGGACTGAGATGAACACCATCCTTTATTACAGGGTATCCTCACAGTTCCTGAAGACCTTCATGTGTGCTATAACTCTTAAGGTGTAGAAAACTTCTTAATAATGGTCCTATGGATGAAAACACAATTAACATGTGGCTTTTTGGAGAACTTATTTGGAGGTGTACAGATTATGTTGAGTACATCATGCATGTCAGAAAATATTCTACCATCATCCCTTTTTTTTATGTTTTGTCTTTTGTTCTGTAATCTAATATTTATCTATGTATGTAGCTGAGACAGCAGAAGAACTTATAATTATCTGTGTCAGACTCCCTAGTAACGTGGACCACAGTTCTGCAACAATAGGCTTGGTTAATTTTTGGAATATATAAATTCAAACCATATCAGAATCTAATGGGTTCTATCTATCATTGTTCTTGAGTTTGGAGAGGAGTAGTAAAGCAATTTCTCATGTCCCCCAAGGAGAAAAAAATCATGGAAAAAATTGCTATTGCTCAAGCACTCTCAATTACAGTAGTAAATAAAGTTAAAATACATAATTACTGCAATGAATATGTTTTGAATTTAATAAATTTAATAAGTTGGATAGTGAATTAGTAAGCACTAATTTGCCATTTTATATAATTGCTTAGGAAAAAAATTCATTGATCAGAAAACACTTGATCACAGACGTGGAGAAAATAAAGGGATGTAGCTCTCTTGGGTTAGATTATTTCAGACTGTAGGCACCAGGCAGCAGACGCCATGGCCCTGATGAAAGCACATGCTCAGCATGCTCACAGAATAACAGGTTAGCTTGTATAAACCAGGGAGAAACATGATAAATCAGATAAGTAATAGAGGGCAAAAGCAAGTGCGAACATTGGGCTATTATAAAGATTTGCATCGTTCTTAACTTAACCTTGCCCTAAGTACACAGACTAGCCTTTGTTCTTATATTATAGAAGGTAACTTTAAAGCACTACAAACACACTACTTAATAGAAATGTCCTTTGTTTGCTTGGAAACTTTGTTAGAAGCCAGATAATAAAAACATGATTTGGAATTCATCATCTGTTTTTTGTTTTGTTTTTCTTATATAATATTATATAAAATATTCAGAAGATCTGAATGCAGGTGACACCAAAGACGATCAAACATTTCTATAATGGAGAACCATTACCAACTCTGGCATTATTCCAGGTATATTTTCATATTCTCCTGCTGGGAAAGTAATATTGTACTCATTCCATGCAGAAAGAATAATTATTGTAGTCTTTAAGTTTCCCAAACTCTGCTCTATATGATTCTCTTTTGGCTGACGTAACCTATATCTTTTATAGTTTTATAGTTAACAAATTAGAAGCCTGACTATAACAAGTTTCTGTGAATTTTTTGAGTCTTTCCTGTGGTTTCTTGAAATAGAATCTGATCTAGGCTATCTATAAACTCCACTTTCCATCAAGTGCCTTTCCGAACACATATTATTATAAAATACATATTATTATACAACATACATGAAACAAAATTAGAAATTTGAATTTGCAAATATACAGTGCTTTCATGATATTCATGTTGTATAGTGTAGCATGTAGTCTTAAACTCTACCTGACTTTTGCTCCAGGAAGAGACCACACTACCAGTCCTATCCCAGCTCCCCTTGATTCCTAGCACAAAAGACACAGACACACAGGTGTTCAATTTCAACTTGCCTTCTTGGCACAATTGCTGGTCACTGCTATCTCCTGTCTGGAAAACACACCCTTATCTATACTCTTAGCGCCATACCTCCTACCCACCCTACTCTTCAGTTGCTACACTCCCCTGACCACATCTTGTGTCGCCTTGCCTGCTTCCAGGGACCCAGAAGTCCTGTCTTTCCCTTCTGCCCAACAATTAGCCCACAGCTTTCTTTACTGACAGATCAAGAACTAATTGGGGAACAAGACCTTAGCAACAGAACCACTCCCTACAGTGTAACTATCTACTCTTTTCTATTTCTGTAAATTTCCATCACTATATGAAGAAAATAATATGTATCTTTCTCCCTAGCCCTAGGATCTAGTAAACTCTAGCACACTTTCCATCTCTATGAATTTACCAGTGCTAGATATAGAAGTCAAATCATATAATAAGTATTGTTTTGTATCTAGGTTATTATAGTTAACAGTATTTTTAAATTTAATTCATGTAATACACATCATTTATTTTATCCTTATTTTTTTATAACTGAAAAACACTTCACTGTATGGATAACTATGGATTAATTTAAGAACATATACTTTTATATTTTTAGATATTCTACACAGTACTATAAAGATGTTCACCTAAGTATCACTTTGAGATCTTGCTTTTGATGCTTTTGGATGTATAAGCTTAGATGTAGGATAGTCAGACCATATGATATTTCAATACTGGACCTTAAAAATAGTCTTCTACATGTAAAATATTAATACCTTGTTTCTTAGTTAATGGTGATACTTTGGAAGGTGGGCCTGTTTTGAGAAAGTAAATAAGGGAGCATACCCAGTTCTTTGGAGCTATATTTTACTATGGTTTCTTCCTTATTTTCTTTGCTTTCAAGCAACCATGAAGTAAGAAACTGTCTTTCTGCCATCCTTTCTCTAACAATGTTCTACCTCACAAAAACTTCAAAGCAGTGGAACTAACCAGCCAAGGAATGAGTCTTCTTAAATTGTCATTGAAAATAAATCTTTCCTCTTCTGAAGTTGTTGGGCCCCATTTTGACCCTGGTTTGGGCCTTGAGGACAAATCTGAGCCTGGCTTGAGTTTCTGTGGCCTTGTGGGAAAACCTAAGCCTGGCTCGATTTTTGAAATCTGTCTCTCTCGCTTCTGCCAGGGGATGACTCTGCACGACCTGTACCAGCTATTGCCTGCCTAGCTACCACTAACTGATGTAAAATGAACTTATTGGCCCTGTCAGTTCCCCCTTACCCTCCGTCACCCTTCCCCACCTCCTATGTCATCTCTTCCCATACCTAAGTGCCCACCTTCTTGCCTTCTCTATATAAGCAGGTGCCTAGATTATTAAAGTGAGTTTCTGCTTCAACAAGACTCCTGGCCTGATGTGTTTCTTTTGGGCCATCAACACTAGCCATCTGGCTCAGCCCCTGACAGACAGATCTGAACGGGGTTTTCTCCTCTAGCATGGACCTGCCAGCAAGGGAGCCAACATGAAGTGACTTTCTAAGGTACTTCTTACATTTGGAGAAAAATATACTCATGTAGTCATTTGACTAACTTCATTTGAGATATGTATAAGGTCTTTGCTTATTTTTAATTGAACTGTTTGCCTTTTGGCTATTCAGTTTTAGCAGTATTCTCTATAAAGAGGACAATATAAATGTGTTAAATGTATGTTTTGAAGGTAATTTCTTTTAACTCACAATTTGGCCTTTATTTTCTTGAAAGTATTTTTAATGCACCAAACTTTCCATTTTGATACAGTCTAATTCAGAATATGTTTTCTTTGTTTCTCAGAGTTTTGCTGTCATATATAATGATGCATTTTGCTGGTTTATTTTCTTGAACTGAAAAAATCTCTTCCATTCATGCACTAAACTTTTCTTGATTACAATGTATGATTTCTGTTGGTTATAATGTTAGTTTTAATACCATGAACTTAACTTTACATCTCTGCAGGCTGTCTCTTTTCTGGTATGTTGTAAAGGTCAAAAATTGCATGTGTGAGAATTAATGTGTACTTATACCAATTTTGTACATTTCTTCTTTGCTTTTTACATCTGATTATCACTCTTGTACTGGCTAAAAGCATGAAGCAATAACTATCCAACAGCCTGAAGTCTTTGTACATTTTACATTTTCTCTTTTATATAAACCAGTGTATAAACCTCATACACTTATTACCATTTGTAAAGTCATAAGAGATGAATAAAGTATATCACATTATGACTTATAGTCCGATTCCCAAGAGGCTCTCCATTTCCATCAGCATTCTGGTCTTCTGAACTCAAAGCAGAATTTTCTATTATGTCTAGAATACAAAATTTTAAAGATTTTTGAGCTAGTTTCTCAAAAGTTCTTCAAACTGACCACATAAGCTACTTATAAAGTTTCTTGAAGCACGTAATCAGATATAATTACAGCAGCCCCACTTCTTTGTATTGTTTTTCTTCCAAGTTAGTAAGACACACACTCATACAGCCCTACCTCAACTCCACCCCTGCCCATGGTACATTGTAGAAACAACTTAAAAGAAGGAAAGCTTGATTATATCTTCTGATATCAAGCTTCTAGTTCATGGCCAGTTGCTTCCATTGATTTTAGGACTCATCAAATAAAACGTCATAGTGACAAGAACATATGGCAAAGGATTCCTTTACTTCTGGTCAGAAAGGACAAGGGAAAAGTTGCCAGCATTTTATTATCTCCTTTAAAGGTAAGGATTTCATTATTTATTTCCACTCATTAAGTTTCACTGCCTAGAGGATTTACCACCTACCAAGAGAGTGACAGTCTTTTTAAAAAGTGCTTAGCCTTTGGGGGATATTTCAATTTCAACAGATACAGAAACATAGAAAAAAAAGTATTAAAGACAAGCTTTTTTCTTTCTGCCAGAGCCTGAAGTTTTGATCCTCCACTTAGAGTTACTGAAACAGGCAGGTTCACTGACTTAGCAAAGAAAACCTATCCAAAATATAGATGCAGTGAGGAAAAACACTTTGTTCCCAGTGTCAAGACTTCTCTACTTAACTCGGATGTTGATTCAAGCATGTGGACCAAATGGGGAAAAATCATGAATGGCCAATTGAATTCCTATGGAGCTGGAATCTCATTTTCTGCCCATGGAACTCAGACTAAAAATCCCAATCACTGCATGAACTGAGGAGCCTCCTTGCTGTGACCAACATAAATTATCTTGATCTACCCAGAGACACAAAGCTGATATGACAGAAAGTAGAAAATTAATATATGCCTAATTTAACTACTCTTAGAAGCTTATTAGAAGCTTGTGGATATGAGATTTGTCTTTTTCACACAAAGACAGAGCGGCAGGAAGTCCTATGTAAAGGATGCACATATATCACACAAGCAACCCGGGAAATAAATATGTTTGACTTGGACATGGTATATATGCTTATATGATATATTTTTTTTTTCAAAAAATACTTTCATTATCTAAAAGATACCTAGAGATCAGACATGTAAAGAGATAACTCCTGTCAACAATAAGTGAGACATTAGGTGTCTTGAGTTAACAGATAAACACAGAAGAACGAATGACAAAACAAAGTCTCTAAGAATCAAAATCATTTAAAATCACAGCATACAAAGAAAGACTAAAACAAGGAAGGAGTCTATCTACTAAACTAAAAGTCCAAATAAAGGGCTGGAAAGATAAGAGTTCTTGCTGCTATTTGCAGATGTCTTAGGGTTATAATTGTTGTCAAGAGATACCATGACCAAGGCAAATTAATTGGGGTTGGTTTACACTTTCAGAGATTCAGCCCATTATCATCACAGCATGAAGCATGGCAGCATTCAGGCAGACATGGTACTGGAGAAGAAACAGAGTTCTACATCATGATCCCAGGGCAGGCAGGTGAATAACTCTTCCATGATAAGTGGAGCTTGAGTACTAGGAGCCCTCAAACACTGCCTATACAGTGACACAATTCTGTGAACAAGACCACATCTTTTAATCATGCTGCTTCTCTTGGACCAAGCATATATAAACCACCACAGCAAAGGACCCTAGTTTGGTTCCCAAAACCCACAATAGGGCTCACCATTATCTGTCATTCTTGGACCTCTGCAGCCATCAGACATTCATGTCATGGACATACATATATACATATACAAACATACATATAAATAACATAAAAATAAATCTTTCTTTGTTCTTCAAATATGACCTACAGTTATCTAGCATGACAACAAATGCACTATAATGAAAATAAAAATTACCACTCACACTAAGAAAGCAAACAATCTAAACTAGAATGAGAGAATTCAATCAACTGATAACAATTGAGATTTTAGAGCAAAGAAAATAGCTATAGATAAAAATATGCATAAACCCATCAGTCTCAGTAAGTATTAAGATCTTAGGTGTATAAACAGAACACAAAAGTACTTAAGAAAAATAGAAAGCAAAAACTGATAATCTGGAAGGAAAAGGAGACAAAAATTTAGTTGGACTGAAAAGAAAAGACAGACAGATACATACACACACACACACATACATACACACACACACACACACAATCCAAACCTTGTTACCAACTTTATTAAAGGGCTATAAGATAACAAAGTAATAACTGTTGAATCACAGCATCAAGCATCAATGTTTAATTGATATAAAAACATTTTATTTATTAAGAAGAGAATAATATTTTAAAAGCACTTGGGATGTTCATTAACTAGGATATTATTTATGTAGATTATAACATATCTTAAAAGAACCTTACATTGAAACCATACTATCTATGTTTTCTGGACATTATATAATAAAGTTAAGTCTATACAAGAGGAATAATAAGTCAGTATATAGCTATTATCTAAAGTAAATATTAAAGGAGAACATGACCAAGCAAATAAAGAGAAATGATTTGTATAATAATGTCAAAATAAGACTTAAAATAAAAAATAAGACATAAAAATAAAATAATTAAAACAGTTAAAGGAAAAGTATCAAATAGTTAAGATGATGATATGCTAAAAGGAAACCTGAAATTATAACCTGAAATTATTAAACTACAAATGAAGAATGTTTTCAATCACTGGTTCTATCTTCTAACTCAAAATGAACAAAATGTATCTACAATAATATAAAGGGAAGAAACAATGAAAAGAAAAATAAACAAAATTGAATATTAGATAATTAGATAATATCAATGCTGTGACATCTGTATTCTTTAAATGAGCAATACATGAAGTTCTAGAAAGTCTGATAAAAACAACAGAAATCAAAACAAAGCAAAACAACAACAACAACCTGCCACTGTGACTCACAGCTCTAATTCTAGGTTTTGTGAGATTAAGGTAGAGTGACCAAGACATGGAGGCCAGTCTAGGCTACAATGGAGAACTCGGTCTCAAAACAAATAAATGAACAAACAAACAGACAACAAAGAAAGGCCTGACCCCCCCCACCCTCCGGTCATCCTGGAGTTTGTACCACCAACCAAAGAATACACAACTATGGACCCATGTTTCAGACCACATATATGGCAGAGGATGGCCTCATTGGCCATCAGGGAGAGAGGAGAGGCCCTTGGACCTGAGGGTGTCAGAGGCCCCAGTAAAGGGGAATGTCAAGGTGGGAATATGGGAATGGGTGGGCAGGTGGGTGGGAGGTGGAATTTTCTCATAGAGGTGGGGAGAGGGAAGGGATAGGGGGTTTCCAAAGAGAAGACCCAGAAAAGGGGAAACATTGGAAATGTAAATAAAGTATCAAAAACAAAAAACAAAAAAACAAGAAGATAGAGAAATCATGAATATCTAGGATAAAATAGGTTTCATTACAAAGCCTAGGGCCACTAAAATGATAAGTCAGTATTATGATCAACTTTATGTTTAGCTGTTATATGTATATGTTGGTTTGAGTATGCTTGGTCCGTGGAAAACAGAATTAGGTGTAGCCTTGTTGGAGGAAGTATATCATTTTGGAGACCTGCTTTGAGGTCTCCTCTTGCTCAGGCTCTACCTAATGTAGGAGAGAGAGTCTTCCAAGCTGCCATTGGATCAAGATGCAGAACTCTCCTTCTCCAGTAACATGTCTTCCTGGATAGTGCCATGCTTCCCACGAAGATGATAATGGAATGAAAATCCAAACTGTATGCCAGCCCCAATTGAATGTTGTCTTTTATCAGAGTTTCCTTGGTCATGGTGTCTCTTCAAAGCAATGAAACCCTAATTAACAAAATTTGGTAACTTAAATGTCCTAATTCCTTAGTCATAAACTACCAAAAATTATCTAAATGGAAATAAATGACCAGAATGCTCACATAATCATAAAATAAGTTGAATTTATGTTTTAAAGTCTCCCCCTGAAGTAATTTCCAGGCCCATATTATTTTAGTGAAATATCCTAGCAAATTTATGTAAATTTATACCATTTAAAATTTTTCCCAAAAATGGAACACTTTCCATTTTAACCCTCTATGTTATCTAATTCCCATCCACAGGCTCCATGTTACTTATAGTCTGAGCATTGCCCTGTTTTCCTTTCCAGTATTAATCTAATAGCTAAATCTAACAAAGGTATATTTTAAAAGAAAAATATAGACTAATATTTGATTGTTTATATCAGTGCATACTTGCATAGATAATAACTTTTGAGGACTAGAGAGATTCAGCCATTGAAGACTAGTTATTCCTGCAGAAGATGCTACCCAGAGGTTCACAATAGCCTGCAATGGAGGTTCCAAGGGATTTGATATCCTCTTCTGGCTTCTGCAGACACTATGGAGGTATGTGGTTAACAAACATACATGTAGGCAAAACATTCATGTTGGGGGTTGTTCTTGTATACTGTGTATTCAGATGTTGATTTCTGTTCCCCTAAATCTGGTTATAATTTAGATGCTAGCATTGTCAGAATTATTGAAGCATCTCCTGTATCAGTGTTGTGTAAAGTAAGTTTCTCAATTATATCTGATTATTAAGAAAGAGATGAGCAGTCCAATGGCTGGGCAGAGAAGGCAGGATGTTCGATCCCATGGAGAGAGGAAGGAAGAGGAAAGGTGGTAATGAGGCAGAGAGTCCAGAAGGAGTCATGATAGGCAGGTCGCCAAGGTATTCATCATGAGGACACACAAGGAGCAAAGCAAGCAAGGGCTAGACTCAGAGTGCAAGTAACATGGAGCCTATGGATGGGAAGTAGGTAACATAGAGAGTTAAAATATATGAATATCTGTCCAGCTTAGTTTGTCTGCTTGTTAATAAAAATACCAGGGCTCTGTGTCTTTTTTCCAGGAGCTAAAACAGGTTAGAGCAGGGATAGAAACATCCTGCAGTTATTTGAAAACAAAAGGGATCATAGAAAACTCCCCAAACAATTATTATTACACACTCACTCACTTAAATAAAAATAAACAAATAAATAATATTTGTATAACAGATGATACTAGTGATTACACATAGATACTTAATTGAGTCCTAGTAAAATTAGAGAAATCTGAATAAGATTGACACTTTATGTCAATATCTTGATAATGATATTGCACAAATTCACAAAATATTAATTTGGAAAAATGTCAGAGTATATGAGTATCTCTATGTAATATGTTTTAGAACTAGACACAAAATCTTAGAAATATGCACCCCAAAATATCTATGAAATTATGAGTTCTAGTAAAAACAATATTGGATTAAGTGAGGGCAAATCATAAAATTATGTGGTTTGAGAATTTAAAGTTACCACCAAGATCCCCTTGGGTAAATATTTATTTTATTGGTGAGAAATCAGAAACCTACATAATCACTTTCCATGATTATAATGAAGGTTGGTAACAGAGTCAGGAGCCTTGCACTTCCTGTTCATACCAAGTAAGAGCTTGGGCCTTCTGCAATTCACTCCATATCATTTAGCTTCCTTCCTTCCCTACAAAGGGCAGTAGAATCATCCCAGGCGGCCTTACAAGAGTCCCTGTAAAGAACAAGAAGATAAACTGCAGGAGAAATTCCTTTTAGAACTATGAAGTTATAATTGCTCCACAACTATAACTATGAAATTCAATTATAATTATGGAAGTGATTTAAAATGATAAATCCATAGAAATGAGAGTAATTGCAGTAAGGGAGATTTTTAGAGTAGATTTTTCATTTTATTTGTTATTGGTTTGAAAGAGGCATATTTAAAAATGTACCTTTTTTATTTATTCACAGGGCCCATAATAAACTAATTATTTTGTTTTATTGAAATTCACGTTATTTGGTTTCATAAAATATTGTGTATTTTAAAGAAAACTGTGAAAGCACCTTTTTCGAATAGATAGTGTTAGTGTCTATTTTGTTCCACTCTCAGAAATATGCTTATGATTTACAGCTAATTACTGCTAAATTATATTCCTAAAATATGAGTTAGTTCACAAGATATGAATATTCAGGTTTTGGAAAAATTCAGAAGTAAAACCAATGCTTAAATTAACCTATTTTCATTGGATTTAATCTATAAAATCAACAAATTGTATAGTAGTAGGTGAAATGTTAAGTAACATACTTACCTCCTTTTTTTTCTACATATAAGCCATGAGGCAAATGTAATAATTTTCTAGTGACTTATTGAGACACTAGATCACCCTCTTTGTTCCCATTTTCTAAATTAAATGATCCATAATGATAAAATTTAATTATTTTAAGAAAAGATGAATCAGCTTAGTATTCTATTAACCTCAAAGGGTGTAGGGCTATAAAAATTGCTAACTAGAAAACTTTCTGCCATTAAAAAGTACTTATTTCAGGATAAAAAACAGAGAAATCTTATTTGTATTCTATTAAATAGCTCATTATAAAAATGAATGTAACATTCTTGCCATTTTTATTATCCATAATAAAAAGAATCTGTCGGAGTCAACTATTTATAAAGTGAAGGGCTAGCAGTCACTCTTATCCATACAACTTATAATATACAAAACTTCCCTTACACTGGTTGGATTTATTTCCAGCGATTAAATATTTAAAGACAAGAAGACCTAGATTATGACATTCTTAAATTTACTTTCACTTGATTGAGTTATGTTGTATTTCTAAATACATCTTCACACATGAAGTAACAAAAGAAGACATTGTGAAAAACAGCTCTGTCATCAATGCGTGCTACTTCTTGGAAACCTAAAAAAACAAATAGAATCATTCAATAGTCTCATTAATAAAGTTTCATAAGCAAAGTGCAGTCTATGCATTAAAGTTTTACTTTTCCATTACTATGACTTCCATAAGCCATCTCGCTTTAATAGCCTTTATACTTTTCCTTAATATAATTTATACTTTCTATATAGGTGAATTTAGTTGTTAAAGCATTAAATGTTAATATGTTCATGCCTCAAGAGACTCAAAAGGTGCTGTGTGGAGGTTTTGTTGATATTAAATTTATAAAAATTTACAGCTGTAAATAAAATTTAAAGCATTTAAACCCCATGTATATTAAATCATAAAATAATACTTTTCAATGCTCTGAATGCTGGGACCTTAATGAATTTAAACACAGAAATATATAATGATGCAGGCAACATATATAGGTTTTTAAAGAATATTGAACTGAGCTATGAGTCCTTGTAGGGAATAGTTATATATTTTAAATGTTTCAGCATGAGCTTGAGTTGTGATTTGTAATTCTATTTCACTCTAGAGTTATGTTGGTCTTTAAAACACTACCAATACACTGTGCATCAATGAAAACTACAGTCAACTTATTTTATTAATCCATAAGCAGTATTTATGGGAATTATGTAAGTGTGAAAAATGAAAAAAAGGATAAATCAAGAAATCTCAGAAAAATTAATATTGGATGTTATATAAAAGTAGAGAGACCAAACATGCATCCATCTCCATTATCTGTTAGAAAAACCTGTGACTCATTATAGTATAACATATATTGAAATACATATTTGTTGAATCCCAGTAATTGAAGTACAGGATCTTCCATTTAATGATAGCATATCACTTGGCAATTTATTTAGTTATGGCTGTCAAATCTGTACATTTGGGGAAATAATAGTACTTATCTTAAAGTGTATTGTGAGAATAAATAGTTAGGTATTATACTTTTAAAAGTACTGGTAAATAGTAACCAATTAAAAAATACAACTGGCCATATTCTACTTCTTTCTATCTACAATTTAAAATAATTTGGATAATCTACATAACATAGTGAAGGGTTGAAAACTGCTATCTGATGAACTACAAATACCGTTTTGGGTTATTTTATATATTAACATTTCAAATATTGTCCCCCTTTCCGGTTTCCCCTCCGCAAACCCCCATTCTACCCCCTTGCCTTTATGAGTGTGCTCCCTCCAGGCTCCCCCCGCCCACTCCTGTCTCACCACCCTAGCATCTACCTATGCAGAGGCACGGAGCTTCCACAGGACCAAGGGCATCCCTTCCCACTGATGCCAGACAAGGCATCTGCTACATATGCAGCTGGAGCCATGGGTCCCTCCATGTGTACTCTTTGGTTGGTGTCCTAGTTCTTGGGAGCTCTGGTGGGTTTGGTTGTTTGATATTGTTGTTCTTCCTATGGAGTTGCAATCTCCTTCAGCTCATTCTGTCCTTCCCCTAACTCTTCTATTTGGGTCTCCACGCTCAGTCGGATGGTTGGCTGTGAGCATCCACATGTGTATTGGTCAGGCGCTGGCAGATCCTCTCAGGAGACAGCTATACCAGTCTCCTATCAGCAAGGGCTTCTTCATATCAGCAATGTGTCTGGGTTTGGTGTCTGCAGATGGAATGGATCCCTAGGTGGGGCAGCATCTGGAGGACCTTTCCTTCAGTTTCTTCTCCACCCTTTATCCCTGCATTTCTGTTAGATAGGAACAATTCTGGGTTAAAATTTTTGTGATGGGTGGTTGGCTCCATCCCTCACCTGGGGGCTGTGCCTATTTACTGGATATGGCCTCTACAAAATGGCTATCTTACCAAAAGCAATCTACAGATTCATTGCAATTGCCATCAAAATTCCAACTCAATTCTACACAGAGCTAGAAAGAACAACTCTAACATTCATCTGAAATAACAACAACAACAACAACAAAAAAAAAAAAAAAAAAAAAAAAAAAGCAAAAAACCCGAGATAGGGAAACTATCAATAAAAGAACTTCTGGGGGAATCAACATCCCTGAAATAAAGCTGTACTATAGAAGAAAAGTGATTAAAAAAAACCGCTTGATATTGGTATAGAGACAGATAATTAGATCAGTGGAATAGAACTGAAGATGCAGAAATAAACCCACATAGTTATGGTCACCTAATCATTGACAAAGAAGCCAAAACCATCCCGTGAAAAAAAGACAGCATTTTCAACAAACGGTGATGGTTCAACTAGTTGTCAGCATGTAGAAGAATGCAAATTGAACCATTCTTATCTCCCTGTACAAAGCTCAAGTCCAAGTGGATCAAGGACCTCCACATAATACCAGATACACCGAATTTAATAGAAGAGAAAGTGGGAAAGAGCCTCAAACTTATAAGCCTAGGAGAAATTTTCCTGAGCAGAACACCAACTGCTCAGGCTCTAAGATCAACTATTGACAAATGGGATCTCATCAAATTAAAAAAGCTCCTGTAAGACAAAGGATACTGTCAATAGGACAAAATGGCAACCTACAAATTGGTAAAAGATCTTTACCAACCCTACATCTGATAGAAATATCATAAAGCTCATTAATGAAACAAAATATATTTCATATTGGCCAGTAGCTAGAGTAGACAACTGAGAGCCTACCTACATTTAAGTCAGGAACTAGGAAATGTTTTTATTTTTTGTTTTTTTTTCTATAAAAGAATAATTAAGGTATATAGGAGTAGATAAACTGATAAACTTAATTGCTACATTATTTCATAGTATAATTTAACAAACCATTCCATAATTCCATGTAACTATGAATACAGCTGAATTCTTTAGTATCTTTATAAGTGCTTCATTCTAGCTTTGTACCAAGGGAATGTGCTTCATTTAATCTTAGGAAAATGCTTATCATGAACAATAGATAAAAATAAATGTAGCACTGGTAACTATAAAAAGTGTATGAATATAAGAGTAACACAAGTTCATATAAATAACTAAATAATCTTCAAAGAGACATTCCTATATTTATGTCAAATATCCCAATTAATGAATATTAGTTTAGTCTTGATTCATAAGGAAATTGAGCTGCTTACCATGTGTTACTGAAGTACTACTTAGATTCTGGATACTATATATTAAAAAAATA
Source organism: Uromys caudimaculatus (assembly GCA_028551405.1). Lineage (NCBI taxonomy): Eukaryota > Metazoa > Chordata > Mammalia > Rodentia > Muridae > Uromys > Uromys caudimaculatus. The sequence continues at coordinate 59,480,631 of CM052722.1, forward strand.
AAAAAAATTCCTTGTACAATTTCAAAAAATATAAGAATAGTTTACAAGAGTTTTTACATGTTAAATAAAATAATTTAAACCCTTTTTTTTTTGGTTTTGGTTTGGTTTTGGTTTTTCGAGACAGGGTTTCTCTGTGTAGTCCTGGCCATCCTGGAGTTCACTCTGTAGACCAGGCTGGCCTCATACTCAGAAATCCACCTGCCTCTGCCTCCCAAGTGCTGGGATTAAAGATGTGCCACCACTGCCTGGCTTAATTTAAACTCTTAATGAAGTAAATTTATTTTACACTTATTGAGTAAGTTATCATAATATTAAAAGAGATTGCCAAGATTGTTACTACTCCAACCAGTTTATATAATTCTTAGTCTATTTGTCAAAGCCCCTTTATCCTATAATAAAGGTCAGTGATCTCAATAATAATTTGATGTATAAATGCATGCATTGCTATTATAATTTTATTATGCTTGTAAATATGTTTTTAAACTTTTTATACTCTAAAGTTTGTTAAGTGATGGAATTTTAAGATATAACTAACTTGAAAACATGAGATAACTAACATGAGAATAAAAATAGCTATGCCAACACCTTTAGGTATTCTTGTTATTTGGGACATAGGCTGGAACATAGAAATGGCATGTGGAGTTTCCCTGAAGTAGTTGGGAAAGTAAAGGACATTCAAAACCAAAGTCATAAACGTAAATTCTCCAGGAGGAGGCACGTGTTTGGAGAATCGAGTGCACACATGTGTACACATACACATATTAATAAATATTAGATTTTATATTTTGATTTAAGGACTAGCCTAGAAGAATAAAACACCTTAGTTCTGATACTTTCAAAGCAAATGTAGGTCAGAATCCCTCCCATTGAAAGCATCTCTTGTCTAAAATTTAAGTGTTTCCTCTGACAGTATCAAATTTTCAACATGATTAGTGAAGTGCCAGTGTCAGATTTTGAAAGTAAGTGCTTCTTTCAAAACAACTATCATAAAAAAAAAAAAGAAAAACAAAACAATGGCTTAAGATCTTGAAAGTCAGAGCAAAGAGAACATAAGGATAAATATCTGATCTTGGTTTGATAGAATGTATTTTACATGATACATGGTATTTTCTTTTATATAAATATTAATAAAATAAACACATTTCTCCATACAAATCAGTGAAGTGTGCAAAAGTGACCTCCTTATGCTAGGAAAGAAAAATAATAGAACTTTAAATTTACTGTTTATCAGAGTAATCAATTATAAAATTCTGATGTAAAATTTTTAACAAGTATGAATAGGATTCAGTACTGTTTTGAACTGTTTATTCATAAAAAACAGTGCTAAACAGTATTCATATAATAATTGTCAAAGTTAGTACTCTGAACTATGATACATTGGTAGTATTAGAATTTTCCTAGGATCTCGGAATGATTTTTCTGAATGAAGATTATGAATAGCATCCATAGTTATTATCAAGCTGTGTGTTATTCCTATATTTTTATTACTACAGAGAGGTAAGAGTTACTCCTTATAAGTCCGGAAGAGATTATTTTATAGTATAAATGTTCTAAACCCTGCTGATACTTAAAATCTTAGGCTTAAAATGTACTTTTTCACTGAATTTAGATAATTTTAGTTAAGAGACTATTATTTTCAAATTCCCTAACCAAATTTCAACTTATGCTTTATATTCAGGTATCTAAAAAGTTTCTTATAGATTGTTTATTTAATATCAGACTTAAATTCTCATGTCATAAATTAAGATGATTACCGTTTTTTCAGATGTTAGGATCCAGAAAAAAAAAATCTTGCTTTCATAAGTATGTGTTCTAATTACATATACTTAGCTCATATCCTTTTTTTTAATCATGATGCAAGAATCCAAAGATATTAAAGGTTTCCTGTAAATCAAGGAAATTCAAATTTATATTAATGGAGATTTATTTAATGTGATTATATCTGATTTTTTCAATTTTCACTTGACAGCTAAATATAAAGATCCTTTTGTATGAATTTAACCTAGTCAGTTATAAAAGGAGACTGAGATCAGACATTTAAATATAGCATCAATTTTGCATTTTAATGATTTTAGTCTAGTCCCTTTATACCCACTGTAAAGAAGTAATCAATCAAATTCTCATTGAAATCATGAAGCTGAAGTTCTTGAATTCAATTTGACTATTTCTACACTAAAAGAATGATGTTCAAATTAACCATGTAAAATTAATACAAGTTATCATTTAAAACATGATTGTTACTAGGTTTTTCTTTGCCTAAATTATAAATTCTCTGTAAGAAAATTGGCAACAATAAAGATAGTGGCACTGAAAATATAAGCAGCAGTGGTAAATGCAAATATAATGTGCAAAGAAAAGTAAGTGATATGAATGATATAGTATTTATATATAACTTGAAAGGAATATTCATGAGTAAGTGCATTCATAATTTATTTTTAGTTAGCACCTCTTCCAAGGAAAAGCAAATGATGTTGCTTTGATTTACATTCTTAAGCTAGCTTTTTAGAATATCTCATTGCTAAGAAAGTGATCTCCATCAGTACAGTGAATTCTGGAAATCAAAATAAAACAAACAAACAAGTAAAAAACTACTCAAGGGATCAGATTGAAAATAATAGTGTGATAACTAACTATGCAATTAATAAAGTTAAGATTCTGAAAATGGTCATTGTCTCCTATTAGATCTTAGGAATAATAATTTCCTTCATTATAGGCAACATGAATTTAAATACTTATATTTATGCTAGCTTTAGAACACTAAAACAGTAAAGAGAATAGATAATACTTCATAAAATATAAAGAATAATTTTTACCCTTATTCATTATTTGTTTATTGGGGAGAGGTAGAGAGAGAAAAAATACATTATAGATGCTAAGAGACTAGCATGTGGGACATGGTGGAATTCTCCGTTTACTATGTGATTTCTGAGAAATGAGCTGAGGTCACCAGACTTGTCAGAGAGAGTGTTTCCCTACTTAGTCCTCTTTCATATTCCAAGAAAGTAATATTTAAATGCAACATGGAACAATATGATGGTCACATTTAAGTATATAACAGGCTTTTTACTTGTGCGTAGTATGAGAAGAAATGGTCTAATTATACCATGATTGCTTAAAGATTTATTTTTCTTTTCTGATTCCTCATAGATGACTTGGTTAACTTTTAATACACATTTCTACCTCTACCTTTTGGATATAAATATGTACATTAAATGCACTGATATCATACATAAACAAAATGATGATTTGAATAAAGTACATTTTTTTCTAGCAAAGGATGAAAAAAATGACAAATCTATATTTTTTTCTTTTCCAATTTTCTAAAGTTAAAACATCTAATGCATGACTGCATAATATTCTAGATTGGTTAGAATAATTCCTTTCCACTTCTGAAACAAAAATTCTAAAACAATGTAAACAAAAAAAGTAAAACATAGATACAAACACCAACTTAATAGGAAAAACCCAGGCCAGAAAGAGGAGAGAGAGAGAGAGAGAGAGAGAGAGAGAGAGAGAGAGAGAGAGAGAGATTAATATCAGGTGAATATATATAACAATGGAAAACTTCTGAGACAAAGGCAGAAATTTTTAATTAGACCCTTTATTATTTAAAGTGACACCTTAGGAACCACAGAGAGATTTACAATATCATTAAATAGATTTTTTTTTATTTTAATACCTTTGCTAGGAGAAAACATAAGGTCATAAACGGTACATAATTAAACATGGAGCAGTGAACCCTTTAAAACAAATTTTATAAAGACTGTACTTACATTAGAAGAATGCATTGAAAATCTATCCACCTATGCACAGAAAGTTGTTTATCCTAATGAATAATGTTGTTGTAATAAAAATATCTCCCATGGAAATTTTTATATGTGGGTACACTAAGAAAAAGCGTAAGTTTAAGATTATTTAAATTCTGACAAAGTCTAGGAACCCTCAATATCACACTGATTGGTAAGTCAACTAATGTAATAAAAAGTGTTTGTAAGGCTTAGAAAATCTCCTTTCTACCAGTTAACAGAAGATTCCTGCAAATAAAATTATGAAAAAAAAAATCACAAATTATATTGTTGGCTATCTACTGAAAAGTGCCTGTAATACACAAAAGTTTACACACACATATATATATATATATATATATGAAATTTTTCTATGTAGGATGAAAATGCTTCTACTAAAGGCAATAGACCTAACACGGATCATGAGAAGTTCTTTTATATTTTTGGTCAAGGTTATCCAAGAGACTCCCAATATTCTATAAGTTATTTTTATTGGCCGTTGTTGTCCCTAGAAATGCAAAGTAAGGCCTTGTTGCTAAAGATATAATGTACTTTGGACATCTGAGAGGCCTTGAGATAGATCTGACTCAAAAGGGTCTATCCTGAGTACTAGATTTCATGGTACCAGTAGGCATCATGAATGCTTGTAAAGGAGAAAAGCAACTATGGTCCTACTTAGCTATGATGTCTACGAACCACAACAAACAGCCTGGCACAATAACCATAATAGTCTAGTAATGTCAGTTTGGAATTGGCTTTAAGGCTGCCTGTTCAACAAGTGGAAAATCATGTCTGGTACTGGAAATGTAGGCAACCACCAAAGGCAAGGCAAGGTAAGTCATGGCTCTTGGGATGAAACTTATAACCAACATTTAACTAAACCAGCCCAATTAACAAGCATATCTAAATATTTGTCCTTTTATCCATAGATATAGGTTTTCACCTCTCCTTCAGAAAAATCTCTTCACAATAGATGAATGTCATTACAGAAAACCACAACTGATCAAAATACATGGTATGGATACTAGCTCCAATATATCTATAATATAACTTGTATATTTAAGGCTTATTGCAGAATGGCATTTAGGACTATTGAGAGCAAGGGGAACAAAGAGTTTCCTATGCAATTGGATCTCCTAGAAATATGAGGAGCTACACACATAAAGTCTCACTAACATGACTGTGTAAATGTAAGCTGAATAAGAACACCAATGGACATATTAATGTTGACAGGAAAAAAGCCCATGAGTCCTTAACTCTATATAAAGAGTCATGGGCAACTAAGGAATGCTGAGAGTAGGAAAAATAGTCATCCCTAGAGAAGAGCAAACCCATTAGATTTCCAATTCCAAATGATCAGGCCAGAAAACATACATATAAGTAACACTATTTACACTGAGCTGGTAGTATTTTTATATTTATGAATAAACATACATACATAGATACATACACACATACACACACACACACACACACACACACACACACACACTAGACAGAGATAGAAAGATAGACAGATAAACAAAGAAAAGTAAGAGATGAATTTGAACAAAAGCAGGGGCAGGTATATGAGGACATTGGAAAGTGGAAATGGGAAATGTGAGATGGCATAATTATATTATAATCTCATAAAATAAGTATAAAACTCTGTTTTATGATATAATGCAAGATTCTTCCAAATAAAAGTATTTTTGGAAAATATTTAAGTCCAAAAATTAGAGCCAAATAAAAAGGTAAATTATTCAAGTTTAAAAACTTCCAAATAAAACTATATGTGATACTAAGATTTGAGAGCAAGAAATAAATCTTGATAATACTTTATAAATTAAATGAAAAATAATCCAAACTAAGGAATTCTTAAAATTATAGATTCTAAATAATAACATGGATATATTTAAAAGAAAAATAGAAACAGAGAGTAAACAATTCAATTGATGGGGGAAATAATACATTAAAAACAGTAAAAATGGAACTGGAAGCAGCAGGGTCCAGGAACTCAGGAACCATGCCCAGCCAGTGGCACAGGTTCCCTCTGGTCTGAGCCAGTACCCTGAAAGACCTTGGACACTAGTCTGCACCCAGTCCCACAAAACCCAGAAGAAGCTAAAATCTCAGGCTCTCTAACACCCCCAGGATCACAGGATCACAGAATCTCAGGAGCTAGGTCACACCAGGATCTCAAGATCCCAGTGGCAGTTTGACTCCCAGGAGCTTTGACAAACTGAGGATCTCAGGATCACAGGACCCCAGAATCACATGATCACAGAGGCACCTGGACTCTGAGGAGTTTTGACACAACCAGGATCACAGGAGGAACAGTCTCCAGTCTGATATAGCAAAGGCAGTTAGCACTAGAGATAATCAGACGGCGGGAGGCAAGCATAGGAACATAAGCAACAGAAACCAAGGTTACATGGCATCATCAGAACCCAGTTCTTCCACCATACCAAGTCCTGGATACGCCATCACACCAGGAAAGCAAGATTCAGGTCTAAGATCACTTCTCATGATGATGATAGAGGACTTTAAGAAGGACATAAATAACTCCCTTTAAAAAATATAGGAGAACACAGACAAGTAGAAGCCCTTAAAGAGAAAACACAAAAATCCCTCAAAGAATTACAGAAAAACACAACCAAACAGGTGAAGGAATTCAACAAAACCATCCAGGAATTAAAAATGGAAACAGAAACAATAAAAACACAAAGTGAGACAATCCTGGAGATGTAAAACCTAGGAAAGAGATCAGGAGTCATAGTTGCAAGCATCACCAACAGAATACAAGAGATAGAAGAGAGAATTTCAGGTTCAGAAGATATCATAGAAAACATTGACACAACAGTTAAAGAAAATGCAAAAAGCATAAAGATCCTAACACAAATCATCCAGGAAATCCACAACACAATGAGAAGATGAAACCTAAGGATAATAGGTATAGAAGAGAGTGAAGATTCCCAATTTAAAGGGCCAGCAAATATCTTCAAGAAAATTATAGAGGACAATTTCCCTAACCTAAAGAAAGAGATGCCAAGGAACATATAAGAAGCCTACAGAACACCATATAGACTAGACCAGAAAAGATATTCCTCCTGTCACATAATAATCAAAACACCAAATGCACTAAACAAAGAATATTAAAACTAGTAAGGGAGAAAGGTCAAGTAACATACAAAGGCAAACCTATCAGAGCTACACCAGACTTCTCACCAGAGACTATGAAAGTTAGAAGGTCCTGGACAGATGTCATACAGACCCTAAGAGGACACAAATGCCAGCCTAGGCTGCTATACCCAGCAAAACTCTCAATTACCATAGACGGAGAAAACAAGATATTCCATGACAAAACCAAATTTATACAATATCTTTCCACAAATCCAGCACTAGAAAGGATAATAGATGGAAAACACCAAGTCAAGGAGGGAAACTACACCCTATAAAAAGCAAGAAAGTAATCTTCTTTCAACAAACACAAAAGAAGTCAGCCACACAAACATAATTCCACATCTAATAACAACAAAAAACAGTAATCAACAATCACATTTCCTTAATATCTCTTAACATCAATGGAGTCAATTCCCCAATAAAAAGATATAGTCTAACAGACAGGATACATAAACAGAACCTAGCATTTTGCTGAATACAGGAAATGTACCTCAGTGACAGACACTACCTCAGAGTAAAAGGCTGGAAAATAATTTTGCAAGCAAATGATCCCAAGAAACAAGCTGGAGTAGCAATTCTAATATCAAATAAAATCGACTTTCAACCAAAAGTTATTAAAAAAAAAAACATAATGAATGACACATCATACTCATCAAAGAAAAATCTACCAAGAGGAACTCTCAATTCTGAACATCTATGCTCCAAGTACAGGGGCACCCACATTCATAACAGAAACTTTATTAAAGCTCAAAGCACAGATTGAAACTCACACAATAATTGTGGGAGACTTCAACACCTCACTGTCAGCAAAGGATAGATCATGGAGACAGAAACTAAACAAACATGCAGTTAAATTAACAGAAGTTATGAACCAAAAGGATTTAACAGATATCTATGGAACATTTCAACCTAAATCAAAAGAATATATCTTCTTCTCAGCACCTCATGGTACCTTCTCCAAAACTGACCATATAATTGATCACAAAACAGGCGTCAACACATACAAGAAGATTGAAATAATCCTATGCCTCCTATCAGATCACCACAGACTAAGGCTGGTCTTCAGTACTAATAAAAACAAAAGAAACCAAACATACACATGGAAGCTGAACAACTCTCTACTCAATGAAAACTTGATCAGGGAAGAAATAAAGAAAGAAATTAAAGACTTTTTAGAATTTAATGAAAATGAAGGCACAATATACCCAAATTATGGCTCAGAATGAACACACAGCATACCAAAACTTATAGGAAACAATAAAGCAATGCTAAGAGGAAAACTCATAGCTCTAAGTGCCTCCAAAAAGAAACTGAAGAGAGCATACACAAACAGCTTGACAGCACACCTGAAACTGTTAAAACAAAATGAATCAAATACACCCAAGAGGAGTAGATAGCAGGAACTAATCAAACTCAGGGCTGAAATCAATCAAATAGAAACAAAAAGATCTTTACAAAGAATCAACAAAACCAGGAACTGGTTCTTTGAAAAAAACCAACAGGATAGATAAACCTTTAGATTAACCAGAGAGCACAAAGACATCATCCAAATTAATAAAATCAGAAATAAAAAGGGAAACATAATTATGGAAATTGAGGAAATTTGAAAAATCATCAGATCCTACTACAAAAGCCTATACTCAACAAAACTGGAAAATCTGGATGAAATGGACAATTTTCTAGACAGGTACAAGGTGCCAAAGTTAAATCAAGGTCAGATAAACCATCTAAACAGTCCCATAACCCCTAAGAAAAAGAAACAGTCATTAAAAGGCTCCCACCCTAAAAAAGCCCAGGACCAGATGGATTTAGTGGAGAATTCTATCAGACCTTCAAAGAAGACCTAATACCAATACTCTTCAATCTATTCCACAAAATAGAAACAGAAGGAACACTACCCAATTCCGTCTATGAGGCCAAAATTACGCTTATACCTAAACCACACAAAGGCCAGAGAAAGAAAGAGAACTTCAGACCAATTTCCCTTATGAACATTAATGCAAAAATACTCAATAAAATTCTCACAAACTGAATCCAAGACCACATCAAAATGATCATTCACCACGGGCAAGCAGGCTTCATCCCAGGGATGCAAGGATGTTTCAATATATGGAAATCTTTCAGCATAATATAATACATAAACAAACTCAAAGGAAAGAAACACATTATCATTTCATTAGATGCTGAGAAAGTATTTGACAAAATTCAACATCCCTTCATGATAAAAGTCTTGGAAGGACCAGGAAATCAAGGCCAATAACTAAACATAGTAAAAGCAATATACAGCAAAGCAGTACCCAACATCAAACTAAATAGAGAGAAACTTGAACAATCCCACTAAAATCAGGGACTAGACAAGACTGCCCACTTTTCCTCTATCTATTCAGTACTAGAAGTTCTAGCTAGAACAATTAGGCAACAAAAGGAGGTCAAAGGGATACAAAGTGGAAAGGAAGAACTCAAAATATCACTATTTACAGATGATATTATAGTACACCTAAGTGACCCCAAAAATTCCACAAGAGAACTCCTAAAGCTGATAAACAACTTCGCAAATTGGCTTGATATAAAATTCACTCAAACAAATCAGTAGCCTTCCTCTACTCAAAGCATAAACAGAATGAGAAAGAAATTAGTTAAATGACAGCCTTCACACTAGTCACAAGTATTATTACATACATTGCTGTGACTCTAATCAAGCAAGTGAAAGATCTATATGACAAAAACTTCAAGTCTTTTAAGAAAAAAATCAAAGAAGATCTCAGAAGATTGAAAGATGTCTCATGCTCATGGATTGGCAAGATTAATATAGTAAAAATGGCTATCTTGCCAAAAGCAATCTACAGATTCAGTGTAATCCCCATTAAAATTCCAACAAAATTCTTCATAGAGTTACAAAGAGCAATTTGAAAAATTATTTAAAATAACAAAAACCCCAGAATATTGAAAACTCTACTCAACAATAAAAGAAATTTTGGGGGAAATCACCATCCCTGACCTCAAGCTGTATTACAGAGCAATAGTGATTTAAAAAACAAAAAACAAAAAACTGTATGGTATTGGTACAGTGACAGGCAGGAAGATCAATGGAATAGAATTTGAGACCCAGAAATGAACCCACACACCTATGGTCATTTGACATTTGACAAAGGAACTAAAACCATCCAGTGCAAAAAAAAGACAGCATTTTTAACAAATGGTGCTGGTTCAACTGGAGATCAGGTTGTAGAAGAATGCAAATCAACTCATTTTTATCTCCTTTTATAAAGCTCAGTCCAAGTGGATCAAGGACCTCCACATAAAACCAGATATGTTGAAATTTATAGAAGAGAAAGTGGAGAAGAGCCATGAGCAAATGGGCACAGGGGAAATTTTGCTGAAGAGAACACCAATGGCTTATGCTCTAAGACCAAGAATCTACCAATGGGACGTCATAAAATTGCAAAGCTTCTGTAATGCAAAGGACACTGTCAATAGTACAAAACAGCAACCAACAGATTGGAAAAAGATCTGTACTAATCTTACAACTGATAGGGGGCTAATATCAAATATACATAAAAAACTCAAGAAGTTACACTCCAGAGAACCAAAAAAAAAAAAAAACTTATTAAAAATGGGGTACAGAGCTAAAGAAAGAATTTGAATCTGAAAAATATAGAATGACTGAGAAATACCTAAAGAAATGTTCAACATCCTTAATCATCAGGGAAATGCAAATCAAAACAACATGGAGATTCTGCCTCACACCAGTCATAATGGCTAAGATCAAAAACTCAGGTGATAGCAGATGCTGGTGAGGATGTGGAGAAAGAGGAACACTCCTCCAATGCTGGTAGAATTTCAGGCTTGTACAACCACTCTGGAAATCAGTCTGGCAATTTCTCAGAAAATTGTATATAGTATTACCTGTGTACCTAGCTATACCACTCCTGTGTGTATACCCCAAATATCTCCAACATGCAACAAGGACTCATGCTCCACTATGTTCATAGCAGCCTTATTTATAATAGTCAGAAGCTGGAAAGAACACAGATGTCCTTCAACAGAGAAATGGATACAGAAAATATGGTAAATTTACACAATGGAGTACTACTCAGCTATAAAAACAATGGATTCATGAAATTCTTAGGCAAATGGATGAAACTAGAAAATATTGTCCTGAGTGAGGTAACCCAATCACAAAAGAAGACACATGGTATGCACTCACTGGTAAGTGGATATTAGCCCAAAAGCTTCAAATACCCAAGATACAATTCACAGACCACATGAAGCTCAAGAAGAAGACCAAAGTGCAGGTGCTTCTGTCCTTCTTAGAAAAGGGAACAAAATACTCATGCAAGCAAACATGGAGATAAAATATAGAGCAGAGACTGCCCCACCTGAGGATCCTTCATGTATAGAGTCACCAAACCCAGACACTATTGTGGATGTCAAGAAGTTCTTGCTGAAAGGAGCTTGATATAGCTGTTTCCTGAGAGGCTCTGCCAGAGACTGACAAATACAGAGAGGGATGCTGGCAGCCAACCATTGGACTGAGCACAAGGTCCCCAATAGAGGAGTTAGAGAAAGGACTGAAGGAGCTTGCAACCCCAAAGGAAGAACAATATCAACCACCCAGATCCCCCAGAGCTCCCAGGGACTAAGCCATCAAACAAGGACTACACATGGAGGGACCCATGGCTCCAGCTGCATATGTAGCAGTGGATGGCTTTGTCAGGCATCAATGGGAGGAGAGACCCTTGGTCCTTTGAAGGCTGGATGGATGCCTCAGTGTAGGGGAATTCGAGGGCGGGGAGGTATGAGTGAGTGGGTGGGGGAACACCCTCATAGAAGCAGGGATAAGGGGAATGTGATAGGGAGTTTCCAGGGTAGGGGTGGAAAACTGGGAAAGGGGATAACATTTAAAATATAAATAAAGAAAGCATCCAATAAAAAATATTTCAAATCTGTACAGTAATATAAACCTAATAATTACTTTTCAGAATGTTTAAAACAAAGGAAAGAAAGAAAATAAAGTAGTGTGGGGTGTAATCTTTCTAGTAATCTACTGTCCATATCATACATGAAGGAAATACATATATACAAAACAATATCTATTAATATTCAATGGCATTCTTCTTATGAATGATATTAAATATGGCCATAAAATTATGAAAAAACAAAGCAAAACAAAATAGGAAGCCTTGAGTTTGATTTAGCATATAGGAGGAATGTCATGTTACTATTACCATATGTTAAGGTGAAAACAATGTAACAAAATTGTAGTAATCGAGTCAATAAAATATAAATATGTGAAACAGTTTTACAAGCTAGTGGAACATACATGGCATGAGTGAATGCAAACCTATCCAAACAAATAATTTTGGCAAGAGTGCAAACACTACCCACCTGCAAAAGGAGAGATGGCCATAAATGAACTAAGAAAATCAAATATGAAAAAAAAAAAACAGTGAAATGGAAACTAGTAAACTGAAAATTAATTAGAAGAACTAGCTGAGAAAGAAACAAAAAGAGATATAGGCATGGTAGATATAAAAATAAATCTTGGGATATTCTGACAGACTAAAAATTTCAAGTTTCTTTAAAAACACTTAGAAGACAAGATTTGGGCCAAATTTTCATCAGAATTGATAAGAGACATAAGCTGAAGACTCAAAGGACAATAAATTCTGATCATCAGCTCAGATAAGTAATAATAGTCTACAATGACTTTGACAAACATAAATATGGTGGTTTTCAAAATAACCAAAGCCTATTTTTAAAATAGTGTCAATTAGATTGACAATAGAATCTGAGCATCAAGAAAAGCCAGGAAGCTGAAGCAAATATTCTCTATGTATTACAGGACTATCCTTAGTGTTACCTACACAATTATTTGACAGCATGCCTGTGCCTACATAGTTTCTTTTATATCCTTTGTAAACAAATGGCCACTTATCACTTTTTTTGTGTGTGTTTGATAAGTTATTCTCGGCAAGTGAAATCAGCCAATGTAAGCCAGATTAGAGTATATAAAGGTAGGTTTATTGGAAGTTGCTCTCTGGTAGGTTCATGGGTCCTAAAGAATGAGGTGAGAGAAGTCACCATGGTGATAGACACAGAGGGGTGTGGTAAGATAAAGAGAAAGTGTGTGATCACACAGGGAGAGAGAATGAACTAGCAGAAAGAGAGAAAGAAGACCAAAATGTCTAGATTATATAGGATAGAGTTTCTGGGAAGGGGAAGCCCAGCCCCTGGGCTGGAAAATTCACAGGAGAGTGCACAGTATGAGGAATGCTGGGAGAACCAGGAGGCCAGGTCTACTTCGATGTGTTAAATATGCACCTCAGCTGTTTGTCTCAGGTTGTAATCCCAACATCCCAGCCTTTTGTTAGTAATAAATGAATAAGGGGGGACATAATTGTCTCTGAAAATTTCCTGCTGACACTGGGGCATCATTATGCATGGGGCCAAAAAGCTGGAATGTTAGCCAAGTCTGAAAGAGTATCTGTAGCTAGTGACATGAAGTCCCAGTTGAAGTACCTGTGGGTTCCCAATTCAGAACCTGGATGCAGATTCTAGGAAACACCTGGACTTGCCTAGATGTTATAACAGATTATATATACATATGAAATTCAGGGAGAAAAAAAATTCTTGATTGTACATGTGAAACTTTTAGGCCTGTGATCATGGCAGGCAGGATGGATGTCTCAAAACCATGGAAAAAGAGAGGCCTCCCACTCTCAGGAATAATCAGGTGGGGAAGGAAACTGGCCGTTGATTGACTGTATTTATATGGACTCTATTTGACCTGTGAGAGGTGGAGTCCAGTGTATTCCTAAGCTTATAAGCATCTTCTAAGTTTACAAAAAGAGAGAAATTTTAGTTTAAAATATGTTAGTATTACCACTGTTTGTAATCTGTGCTGAAATCCACATTACAGAAAGAGCTTCAAACTATGATCTTGTGTTATAGGAAAGACTTGGGAAACAATTTAAAATCTGATTAATGTTAAAGCTCTGAACTTTGAAGACTTAATACAACAGTAACATAGTGAAGGGAAAACACCTGAAGCATTTTTCACTCCCTCTATATTCCTTAAATCACTTTCCTATCGCCACTCAAGTTTTACATGTCCTCCAACCTTCACAATTTTCATTTAACAACCTCAAAACACCTTCATAGGCCTTCAAACAACGTCTTAGATACTCAAACATTTTTTAAGAAATTTTGCATCCTTGGACCTGACATAAACTTTAAACTTTTCATGTTTTCCTGTTCACTTATTCACTATGAGAAACGGGTGTTTGATTACTGGGAGCAGTCACTATAAAGTGGTCTTCCTTAGATAAAGGAATAGTCCAAAGTTACTTCTTTCATTAGTCTAATCCTCAAACCCCACAGAAACCTGAGAAGGATAAATTGTAATCTAAATGGCCTATGTGTAAATTAACATGGTAAAGACCAGTCTAAGGCACCACTGGCAGAGGTAGTCTTTGACCATCAGACCCAGAAGATGAAGAAGCTTTTGCTGTGGAAGAGGAACATGGGAGGGAATGGCCTAACCTTGTCTTACACAATGAGGGACAATTAATTCACTTCCTGTCCTGTTTTTCCACAGTTCATGCCAGGCACTAGCAGTGAACAAGGAAATGATGCAGTCTTTCCCAGTGGTTAGCCTACTACAATCCAGGTGAAGTTCTTTGTCTTTGTACACATATCTTCTTGGGGACCTTGGGGGGGATCATTGTTAGGACTTTGGAGTCTCTTTCTGTCATGGTAAGTTTAAGCATCTTAAATGCCATATTCAGCAAGTCTCTGAAATACATGAGGGCCATCTGTCTATCTAAAGTATATTTCAATACTCCAACTTTGATTGTATCTAGCTACACATCCTAGGCTTAACCTTGAAAACATAACTCAATTATTAAATATACATGATTTATTTTTATTTTTTACCATTGAGAAAGCTAGGCTGATTCCATAACAGGATTCAAATTGGCAGTTAAAGAGACTAGGCCTAAAAACTCAGGCTTTAGGCAGGTAGTCAGAAACTGCCCTACCACTTGGCATGAAATCAGGACAATGTGTCAGCAGTTTCCAGGTAGCTAGCACCCAAGCCCCAGTAATGGAATGTCCTGAGAGATAGCTTAGAGATAGAGTAAGACAAAGCCCTCCTACCCCAGGATTCCATAGCAACAGTTTCCAGCCACCATACTCTGGTAATGATTCTGGAATGCCTAGAGATAGAGTAAGACAAAGCCCACCCACCCTGAAATTCCACTAATGTTCTACAAATTGGGGCTGCGAGCTTACTTTGGGATTTATCTTAGTAATGGGAAGATTCCACCAAGCTAGACTTCTAAAGAATAAAACACTCCTTGTGTTTACATACTATTTGAGTCCAGGGTATTATTCTTTGGTGAATCATAGATCCTTACACCGTGATTGTGTGAAGGTGTGGTTTTGATACCTCATTAAATAAATCTAGTGTCTAGAAAGCCCAAGGTTAAATTCTGAACCTAGGCAGCTAGGGGCAGGAAAAAGAAATGCATTTTTTTTTCTCATGCATTTAAAACCAGAGAGAGGCAAGCATGCAGTGGCCACTTTACATTAGAGCCAAGGTGTAGTCAAGTGGCCACTGATGCTGAGGCTGCTGCGGAGCACACCATAGAGGCGGCCAAGTCCATGCAGGGCTGAAGGGAGAGGAGATTAGGAGGTAGTGTGAAGGCAGATAGGCAGCACCTGGATCTGTTTGTGCTCAGCGGATGAAGCTAAGGAAGTTGTGGGCTAAGGAGGTTGAGGGGTGATAAAAACCTGGACTCACAGAGTCAGACTGAAGTTGTCTGTGCAAGGTTTGAGACAAACTCAACTTTGATAAGTTTCTCCATTTTAGATCCAGTGTCACCCATTTTTCCAGCCTTTGCTGGAGAAGGAAGGCTCAAGTTTACAGCCTCCTGCACATAAACCTGGGATTATACATTGAGGGTCAGGGTAACATCTAGTCAAATATCTTTGAACCCAAGGCTCCGTGGTCTTTGTTCTGGAACAGAAGGGATTGCCCTGGCAGGCTGGCTTTTGACAGGTGATCCTAAGAAGTCCAGAGACCCAGAAGGAGCACCAGATGCTCCAAGGCTGTTGGGAGATGTCATTCACCAAGTCCAAAGTCACTCACTTCAGGCAGTGAGAAAGATGGGGAAAGGAGTGGTCTCCTATTTCCAGAGACTAGGGTCTCACCTCTTCCTGAGTCATGGCATCCGATGATAAGATATTTTCTGCAGGTGAAATGAGCCAGTTCAAGCCAGAGTAGAGTATATTAAGGCAGGTTTATTGGGAAGCTGTTCTCTGCCAGGTCTACTGGCCCCAAGGAATAAGGCCATGAAGTTGCCGTGGAGAGGAAGATAGAGGGGAGGGGGAAGAGAAAGAGAGAAAGAGTGTGCACACAGGGAGAAAGAACTGGGAGAGAGAGAAAACAAAATATTAGGATTATATAAGGAGTTTCTTGGGAAAGGGGAGCCCAGCCCCTTACCTGGAAAGTTCGGGGTAGGGTGTGCCAAGTAGGGACTGAGGAGAGCTGGAAGAACTTGGAGGCCAGGTTTGCTTTGCTACGTTAAATATACACCTCAGGTCTTTGTCAAGGGTTTGAATCCCAACAGTGTTAACAAATGATTCACAGGTGGGAGATGGAGTTGTATCTGGCAGCCATCTAAAGTGTTACTTTATAACAGGCCATTTTACATGACTAGTAAAACCTTCCTTCTTTCTCTTCAGCAGTCAGCAGTGAATCATTGCTAGGACTGAATCTTGAGCCCAGACCATGGGTAAGGAGATTATACTATAGGTAGAAATCACTTATTTAGAATGTTGCTAAAAGAAAAGGAAAAACTGTGCAGTAATCATCTGCATCTCTTCTACTTAATACCAGGATATTTTCATATAAAGAAATCATTCTGTAACTTACATAACCCATTGCCATTGATTTTTCTCTCTGTATTTGTAGGTGTTCAGAACTGATGACGTAGACTAGCATTCCTTGATACTGAGGACAAGCAAAGCTTACTTTAATCAAATCTATAAATACACATGATAGCCATTGAGATTCTATGGATGTAGTCCTCTCAAAAGAAAATGACCTCAAAATGTCATAGATTACAGATATAATATTGAGCTATTGAATTGTAAATAAATCTAAAGCTTCTCTCTCTCTCTCTCTCTCTCTCTCTCTCTCTCTCTCTCTCTCTCTCTCAAATCTTATTACTAAGTGGACTGAGACTGTTTGAGCTTTTAGCTCTGGCCCCTGTCCAGTACTGTGAGAACATACTGGATAGTTTGTGCCTTCTCGTTTCAGACATTCTTGTGCCCTTGGGAGAACTTGGGCTCAGGCCTTTGACTCCTCTCCTTACCCATGGTAACTGTGTTGATGACTATCTCCTCAAGCTTCCCTCTGCGATGTCTTTTGGAGAACCTCAGACCTCTATACCTAGCGCCCAACTTAAAGGTTTCTGAACCTAAACATCTTGCAGCTGAACTTGGCCCCAATACCCCTTAGTAACCAATCCATTTGACTGCCTAATAGCACCTTAGATCTCAGTATTATACAGTACCGTTATCACTACTACCAGGGATCAAGTAAATGGAAGGAGGTCCCCTATGTCCAAGCTTTCTCTGGTCTTTGCTCTGAACTTTCCCTCTTTTCTTCCTGTTACCCCTCTTGCCTTCTCCTAGCTATGAAGTTTCAACCAGAGACAACCTCCACTATTCTTTATCCTTCTGAGGAACCTCATCCTTACCAGCCCCAAGCCTCAGTTCCCTCTCCTCCTCTGTCTTCTTCACCCTCTTCTTTTCCACCATCCCACTCTGACAGCCACCTTCATGCCACCAGCAGCTCCATCTTTCCCCATCCTGGCAGCAGATCTCCCTTTGTAGGAAGTTGCTGGGGAGGATGGCCTGGTTAATCTACATGTTCCCTTTTTATTAGGTGACCTCTCTCAAATAGAAAAATACTGGGGCAGGCCCGATACCTCTAATTCCCCTACTTTCATTAAAGAATTTCATTATAGTATCCAATCCTATATATATCCTGACATATATATGATTCTAACTAGCAACCTACTCTCTGAGGAACACAGGTGAGTTTAGGAGCAGTGTAGAGCACATGAAGATGAAGCCCAACAATCTAACACAGTGCAGCATATCCGGCAGGGCCTCAGGCGGTCCCTGACCAATAATACTCCAGGAGCCATTTGAGCTAGATCTCAGTTTGCAATTTGCCTCATGGCAGGTCTTTGTAAAGCTGCCTCTAAACCAATAAACTATGAAAAACTCCAAGAGGTCATCCAAGACAAATATAAAAACCTATCTCAATTCCTAGAACACCTCATAATGGCTCTCTTACAGTATATAGATCTAGGCCCCCCAAAACTCAGAGGGTAAAAATCCCTTATCACCTTATTTCTTTTCCCAGAGTTTCCCAGACATTAGGGCCAAGCTTAAGTACTTGGAGAGGGGACACCTAACTCCATAGACAGAAGTATCAGTGTTACTCTTTAAGGTGTACTACAAGCAAAAATACCGAATGGTAACTAAAGCCTTTCAACTAGCTTTAGCGACTGCCTGCAGGCTCCTTTGTTTCCTCCTAAGGCTTGTGGACCACTGGATGCCTGCTTCAAATATGATCAGCAGGGTTCTTGGACATGGACCTGCCCTAACCCCTGCAGGCCACCGCTGCTTTGTCCAAAGTGCCATCAGGAGAGACGTTGGGCTATTGACTGCCTCTATATGTCCCTCGTGACACTGTAATATCACTAGCAGATCACGCTCCAGCTGACTTCCTAGGTCTGGCAGTAGATGACTGAAGAGGCTTAGGCTTTCTTAGCCAGACCATTGCCATCGCTGACATGAGCCCTGGGTATGCATTATGATATCAGGGCAACCCATCTTCTTCTGCCTGGACACCTGACTGACTTACTCAGAGACTCACCTCTCCTTCTTGTTTCCCTAGTGACAGGGTAGAGGGACAGCCTCAATAACCTTGCCAGACCCTACCACTCAGTTGCATTTTCATGGGTGTTCTTCACACCTATTCATTTCTGGTGCTACCAACCTGGCCAGCCCCCTTATTGGGAAGGGATCATCTAGCCAAAGTTGAAGTCTCTATTTCCTTTGCCCCATTCCATTCATGTGGCCACAAGCCAGCCAGTAGCCCCTTTCTTCCTTCTCCTAAGTATCCAACTTGTCATTTCTTTTGCCAGCCTCCTAGGTGGACCACAAAATCTGAGATGTCCAAAACCCTTCTTTTCCTAAACACCATTCTCCCATTTTCATTCAATTATAGGAGGCTAGGCAGTATAACACCCAAGTTCAGTACCCACTCTTTCCACAGTTTCAGGGAATTTAAGCCTGTTATCTCAAACCTCCTAAAAAAATGACTTTGCCCCACATCTTCCCACTTTAATCCCCCTATACTTGCAGTTAAGAAGATAAATGGAACCTACTGCCTTGTTCAAGATCTCCTGCTCCTCAATTTTGCAGTGGTTCCCCCTCTACCCTGCCATAGTTAACACTTATACACTACTTTCTACTAACAACTCAGGGACCTCAATCCTGGACCTCAAGGATGTCTTCTTCTCTATCCCTATTCAATACTCAGTCACAAAACATTTTTGCTTTTACCTGTACTGACACTGACACCTAAGTCTCTACCTCACTCACCTAGACTGTCCTACCCCAGGGAACAGCCTACACTTTTTTGGCCAGGCTCTGACCTCTGACCTCTCTTTATCTCTCCCCACAAAACCATTGCCTTGGATAGAACACCCCTAATTCAGTCTCTTGTTATTTCCTCTACTAAAGAAGAGATTTTATGATTCATAGGCTTCATACCTGGCTTTTTATGCTCCTGGATCTCCTCCTTTTTCCTCCTTGTCCACCCACATATGAAACAGTCCATGGCCTCTCACATTAACCCTTTGCATACCTATTACCTAGTCTTTCGGAAGCTCCAACAGGCCCTGCTTCAGGCCTTACACCTCCTAAACCTAACCTTTCCCTTATCCCTTTATGTAATAGAAAAACAGGAATATGCCCTTGGGGTCCCAGGCCACCAACTGGGATCCTCCTTTGCACCTGTGGCATACCTGTCAAAAAAATTAGACCCGGGGATTGACACTGACACCCTGAAAACATGCTTTAGCAGCTGCAGAGCTCCTCATTTGCAAATCCAAAAAACTAACTTTTGGATCTCCTACCAGTATCTTCTCCTCCTACAACTAGTTCCAAGGCTATACTTAGCGTAATTTTATACTTAACATATAAAGGATTAAAAACTCTACCTGACTCAAGGGTTTTTCCTCTCCACATGGCACTAGTATAAGACTACACTTACTTTCCAATTGTGCCCTCCTTTCAATAGCACAAATCTTCCCTGACCAAATGCAGACCACTCTCCATCTTCTCCTTGCATTGAAAACTTAGAGGAGCTATTGCCATATCCCTCACACATATAGGAGGGCACATAGGATCAGGTCATTTATATCTGGTACACAGGTGCCATTTCCTTTGTATATGAGGAAGCCCAGAAAGCTGCCTATGCCATAGTGTCAGAAACTGAAGTGGTTGAATCACAGTCTCTCTATGCCCACAACACTAATCAGCAGGCTAAAATAATAGTTCTCATCTGTGCCTTCCATTTGGCACAAAGGCAATCCCTAAACATCTTCATAGACTACAAATACACCTTTCACGTCTTCCCATCCCGCACTGTCATCTGGAAAGAGTATAGGTTACTTACAACAAAAGGAGGCTCAATAACTAATGCAGACCAAATCATGTCCATGCTAAAAGCCTCCCATCTCCTCAGAGTTATTGGAATTGTCTGTAGCCATTCCCAACAGACTGACAATTCCACCAACTCTAAGGGAAATAATTGATCGAGCAGGGCAGGTAGAGCTGCAGCTCTTGGAGGCCCACATATGTCTTACCCATCAAAGAACATTCTTTCACTACAACCTATATCTCCACTCTCACTCCCTGGCACTCATCAAATTCTGTCTTATCTACACCAACTCTTTTATCCTAATAGCTAATCCTTATCTCACTTTGCTAAAAACTACCTTCAGCCCAACCCTGAGAATTTGCATTCCTTAAGGGCTATTACTGCCTCTTGTAAAATCTGTAAAATGTCAGACCACAACTCCAGTTATTGCAGTCCCTCTTTCCCTACCCACCAGGCAGGAGGCTGTCTCCCTGGGACTGTCAACTTGACTTTACCCACATGCTCACTGGCAAGCATATTAGGTACCTTCTGTTCTTGGTAGACACCTTCTCAGGGTGGGTGGAGGCATTCCCCACCACCAACAAAATGGCTCAGACGGTCTATGATCTTCTCTAAGAGATCATTACTCGGTTTGGAATCCCTACCTCCCTCCAGTAGGAAAATGGTTCTGGATTCATCTCTCATAGTTCCCAAACCCCATTGAAAGCCCTCAACATCATTTGGCATTTTCACATTCCATACCACTCTCAGTCCTTTGGAAATATAGAATGAACTAGCCACTCTTTAAAAAGTACCCTTGTCATACTGTTACAAGCATGTTAAACTTGAATGGGTAAAGCTCTTGCCGAAAGACCCCCCAAATCGGGGAGACCCTCACTCAAGTCTCGGGACGGCGCGACCCCCCAAGAACTCATGAAAGACCATCCTTGCTGCAATCACACGAGGTTTAATTCGGGAGCGGCAGCAGACCGCAGAAAGGCCAGTGCACTGGGGTCGAACACATAACCTACGCAGAGGCAGAGGGGTTCGACCCCTAGCAGCTGAAGTCAGGGGTATTTAAAAGAAGAAACATCCCCAAGGCAATGAAGGAAATACAACTCAGGAAAAGGCTCAGAAAACAGAGAGTTTACAAAGCAAGGGGTGAGGAACGAAAGAATTTGCATTATGGGGAAGTGAGGTTTGTTCTAAGCTATTCACAGCTTGGTTGTACAAACGTTTCTGGTTCCTGAAACGTTTTGCCTCTGGTCCTGTGGTCAAGTCAAAGTCACCCGTAGGAATGTAGCTGGGTGGGATTTTTGCCCGGGCATGTAGTTTCTACTCTTGGCCCTAGGCCAGGTCAAAGTCACCCGTAGGAATGTAGCTGGGTGGGATTTTTGCCCGGGCATGTAGTTTCTACTCTTGGCCCTGGGCCAGGTCAAAGTCACCCATTTCTTAGGAGAAAGAATGTCATTGCCTTCCTCATAAAAGGGCCAGATCTTACATTCCCCACTTCTTCTAGTGGTTAGTTCTAATCTTAGAACTATATTTC
>CM052722.1:59503358-59524618 GCA_028551405.1 Uromys caudimaculatus
AACAGATCCGTCTCCTCCATGGATGTAGAACACCTCCCCAGCCAGCCGCAGCTGCGCTGGGCCACAGACAACTCAGATCCTGCCACAGGTGGCGGATGTAACCAAAGAGTTTGTCCCTTCCACAGACTCAGAAACCAGGTGGCCTGCCGCATCGGCAGAAGCCAGATACTCAGGCAAACTGAGGGTCCAAGGTGTCCCTTCGTCCCTCCGTGGCCACAGCATTCAGGTATGTCTACCCGCCCTGAACACCACTAGACAGGGTGGTCGCAAATCCCGGAACGAGCCCCCAAATGAAAGACCCCCCAAATCAGGGAGACCCTCACTCAAGTCTCAGGACGGCGCGACCCCCCAAGAACTCATGAAAGACCATCCTTGCTGCAATCACACGAGGTTTAATTCGGGAGCGGCAGCAGACCGCAGAAAGGCCAGTGCACTGGGGTCGAACACATAACCTACGCAGAGGCAGAGGGGTTCGACCCCTAGCAGCTGAAGTCAGGGGTATTTAAAAGAAGAAACATCCCCAAGGCAATGAAGGAAATACAACTCAGGAAAAGGCTCAGAAAACAGAGAGTTTACAAAGCAAGGCGTGGGGAACGAAAGAATTTGCATTATGGGGAAGTGAGGTTTGTTCTAAGCTATTCACAGGTTGGTTGTACAAACGTTTCTGGTTCCTGAAACGTTTTGCCTGTGGTCCTGTGGCCAGGTCAAAGTCACCCGTAGGAATGTAGCTGGGTGGGATTTTTGCCCGGGCATGTAGTTTCTACTCTTGGCCCTGGGCCAGGTCAAAGTCACCCATTTCTTAGGAGAAAGAATGTCATTGCCTTCCTCATAAAAGGGCCAGATCTTACATTGCCACTGGCCCTTTTCAGGCTATGGACTCTTCCCATGTGACCTCTTACCATCTTGCTATTTGAGCTAATGTATAGACAACTGTTTTTGACTCCTAGTCTTTCATTCAAACTTTGACTCTTCCTGATCACATACTCACTCCCTTACTCTGTCATCTCTGCTCCCTTCTATGGAAATTTATTTACCATTTTCTACCCCAGCCACAACAACTTCTATCTGTCTCCAATCAACATTTGATATCATGTCCTTTTCTCCTCCTCTGAAGCAATGTCTGTCACCACTGTTCCCTAAATGGCAGGGCCTCTTCCAGGTAATTTTTGTGACCCCCATAACTGCTAATCTTGAGAACATCCATCATTGGATTCACCTATTCTATCTCAAGCCCTTTACTCCTCCTACCTCAAGATAATTTCTCTTCCTACATATAAACCACAACAAGAACCTGCTCCTTATGTTTCAGGGGATGCTGAAATCAACCAGCTTGTCCTAAGTTCCAGAAGAATAAGGTTTTGCTCCAGCAGTAATGTTTCCAGGTAATACCAACCACTAGCCAGAAAACCTGAGACTCATGACTACAAAGTTAACCTCAATAGTGTAGATCAATAATGCCCAAAAAATGACAATAACACCAGACAGCAGGAAGTAGTCTAAACAACATGATACCCTCATTTCTTCCTCACCATCACCCATTTTCTACTACCTCCTCTTTTATAATAAACAGCAGAGAGGGATGGTAGAAATCAGGCATCTTCACCCCAGGGACTCAGTGATATCGGGCTGTACCATCACTAGCTGCCAAGATGTAACACATTCCTACTGTTGTCATAAGTAGCTTATCCCCCTCTGCACATGGGCTACATCCCCTTATAAAAATCCAGTCTGTTCATTCTCATTTTCCTTTTGTTCTCACCCAGAGGCAGCCTCTGTATATGACCTCTCCAATAAACCTCCCACAAGAGATCTGCTCCATGACTTTATGGCATCTGAGGTTTAGCACATAATAATTACCACATTGATGTTATAAAATGTATTACTGTAGTTTTTGATAACCTTTATCACAAGATGTAGTAACACTGAATGACAAACCCAAGCATCTTCTCTATTATGGACAGATTCTTCCTCACCTTGGAGTAGTCTAATTTCCCTTTAGTACTCATGATCAATTATCCATGAATCACTGTAACTCCCTTCTTTGCATATTAATTCAGAGAATGAGGAGCCCACAGGGGTCAGTAGCAGTGTTCATTTTCAGTTCAATTGACTCATTGTTATGCTTCTAATGGTGCTAAAACCTGCCTGGCAATAAAGCATTAAACTGGGGAAAACAGGAGACAAACATTTAACATGTGTCACTAATCCCTAATGAATGCTAATGGTGATACTTCCATTTTCTCTATTTATTCCTTAAAGAAATGAGTACTGGCTATGGCATTGATTCAAAGCATTATACAGCCTCCTGGAAACCTTGCCTGGATCATGCAAGGCATTGCCACCTCACACTACAAAAGAGTATTATTGTGTCCCAGGTATAGTGGTGTGTATCCACTCTACCAGCAATAGGCTCATAACTTCAAGGCCAGCTCGGGCTACATATTTAAAACTTGTCTTAAAATTACATCAACAAAAACTAGCATCACATTGAATAATTCTACTAGGACATTTGCTTGAGACATTTGAGACCTACATCAGATTGGTATAAGACAAAATGAAATATCATGGCAATTTCAGTAGTATAGTGTCTTGGACTGACTTGAGCTCACCGAAAATTATGAGAAACAGGAAGTTTGGGCCTCCATGTTCCCTACAACTGAACATCTATTCAGCCATATTTTTGTCAGCTGATCTTAGAATCGAAACTTGTAAGAAGCTGACTATGTGACATGTCTGAGGCAATCATTTCTAGTCAAAAGGAAAAGTGCTTTCATATTAGCTGACTTATATCTTCAAACATATGCAAAACAGAAACAAAGTGAAATAAACAAAACCAAAAAAGAAAAAAAAAATTGACCTGGTAAAGGATTTAAGAATTCCCAGGACAGAGATTATACTAGAGGCAGGTGGATTGTGCCCCCTAGTATCCAAGCAATGGATAAAAGCACTTAGAGACCTGAGTTCAAGGCTGTAAAAATTGTTATTAGTCATTTGCAAAGTAAATCTGCATTTGTTCAGTCTGGAGCATCGTTCTACATAAATGAAAATGAATTTCCCTGTTTAGAGTCTTTTGAATTTGTTATTGTAAGGATCTTGTTACTCATGGTCTTTTAGGATAAGCCATGGACACCCATGACCACAGATCCACTGATTCACTTCTGCTGTAATGCACTTTTGCTTGATATGAGTAATGATGTAATGGTATTCCTCCAGGAATACAGCATTACCTTTGTTTTACTTTATCTTCCTAAGTGGCAGTTATCCAATTTCCTTTCCTTTACATTTTCTCATGTTAAGAAGTATTTTATAGGTCTGAAAGTCAATAAAGATATTCTGCCAGTTAGAAAATATATCTATTCCAATTTGACATTCTGGTGGGCTAAAGTGACATTTTTGGTCTGAGACTATTAGTGCCCATTCCAAAACACCACATTTAAAAAAATAATTCATGCAATGATCATGCAATCGGGTGATCTTTATTTGTTACTTCACATCAACAGTTTACTGAAAACTAAGGCAGACTACAAACAGGACTAGACAGGCACTGTCAAGAGCAAGATCCTGGCCATCTGGAGAAACCCTTTATTTATTTATTTATTTATTTATTTATTTATTTATTTATTTATTTTAAGATTTATTTATTTTATGCATATGAGCACACTGTCACTCTCTTCAGACACACCAGAAGAGGGCACCAGATCCTATTACATATGTTTGTGAGCCAACCATGTTGTTGTTGGGAAATGAACTCAGGACCTCTGGAAGAGCAGTCAGTGTTCTTAACCACTGAGCCATCTCTCCAACCCCCTGAAGAAACTCTTGTTACATCATTTGCAGACACTTCATGCATCAAAATTCCTTTGCTTTTGCATGTTCTAAAGATCAAACCAGATCTTTCTGGTTGATGATCTTTAGATAACTATGATAGTTTATAACAGAGCTTGATAGCAGGAAGAAATTATTCATCTTATGCATCAGAGGAAGACAAGTCACCCTTTACCTCTTACCTCATTATTGTTTTCTTTGTTCTATAACTATTGAAAGGCACATAATCCTTACTATTTGGGTAGTACCCTCTTGAACCCTCTCCTGCTTTTGAATTTTTCTTTCTAATAAACAGGTTGATTGATCCCTCTATCTCTTGAGCCCACAGGCTTCATTCTCCTTCATCAAAGACCTGTTCCCATGGGACAGGGATCAGAATTATTAGAAAACAGGAGCATTGGTGATGCCTAATAGATCACTTTCAAACATTTTGGGAAGGGTAATGAATAAAAATGAGGTTGATTGGTTGCTCCAAATATTACAGGAAACAAAAAGTTAAAATCATGGCTTAGAGTTCCCAATTGAAATATAGCTTCTAGATGTTCTCTGAAGGAGAACCTTATCTCCTGTACGGACAAGACAGTGTTAACCCCAATGATGGAAGGAGAAAGATCACAAACCTAAATCATCATAGTGAAATTAATTAAAACATGCAATTAATTGAATTGATCTTATAAAATTCATGTATATTGGTTACATCCCACCTAACTAAAGGTTCAAGAGATCAGCATTGAATATGAGGAAGGCAAGACTTTTATAGCTCAGGAGCAAGGTGTTCCAAGTGGCAGATTTGGTGGGTAAAATAAGTAACGTTAGAGGAGAACAATATAAGCACAAGTTAGTTATAATAACCTTTAGAAATAAAATCATGGTTGTAAGACTGCAAAACAAGGTGGTCATAAACAACAGGTAATCATAAAAAGGTGGCCATAGGTGGGCATATACCTTCTTGAAACAAAGGGAGGGCAACAAGATAGTTATGAACAATTTGTAAAAACAATGATATGGGTGCCTTTTTCTAGACTAGGCAGTATGGAACCATTTATAGTTAACATTACAGGTAGGGAATAGCCTAATCTTTGGGAAACAGTGATTTAGTGATAAACAGAAATGAGCCTTGTTTATCTTGACTCTAAGATGGCTTTTAAATGTAAGTTGGAGACAGGCTTGTTCATTACAAGCCCACTGACAATCAAAGACAAAAATCAAGTTTAATTTCTATTCTGTCAAAGTACCAAATGTTAACCTAAGGATGTTGGTTGAAAAATAAAGGGATTATATGAAATGGGATAGGTGTGTATATGAAGAGCTCATGCAATAGGAAGCATGTACTTCTGAACTCTATGGTCAATAGGAGTGAATGTAACATGTAACAGACATGTAAGTTAGAACACTGTGAAATAAATCTATATACCCCAGAAGTAGCTTGGCTACCCTAGTAAAAATAGGTACCCCTAATAATAGAGACAGCATAACTCCCACTGGTAACAGTTTCTGTGTATCTAAAGGAATTAACTCTCTAGGATACTTTTAATCAAGTAAAGAAATGTTTCATTCTTAATGGTTAGAGGGTGTGATGGTTTGAATATATTTGGCTCAGAGACTGGCACTATTAGGAACTCTGGCCTTGTTTGAGTAGATATGGCCTTGTTGGAGGAAGTGTGTTAAAGTGGCTGTTGGCTTTAAGACCGTCATTCTAGCTCCTTGGAAGCCAGTCTTTTCCTGCTTGCCTTCTTGACAAGATGTAGAACTTTCAGCTCCTCCTGCACTAAGTCTGCCTGAATGCTGCCATGCTCCCGCTTTGATGATAATGGGCTGAAATTCTGAACCTGTAAGGCAGTCTCAATTAAATGTTGTTCTTATAAGAGTTGCCTTTTTCATGGTGTCTCTTCACAACAGTAAAACCCTCACTAAGACAGAAGGGTTAGAGGTATATAATAGAGTACATTGTCCTCTTGCCCTTCCCCCACCTCACTGTGTGTGTGTATATGTGTTTATATGTCTCTCTGTGTGTGTGTATGTGTGATGTGTATGTTTGTACACATGTCAGGATCCACATATCTATGCATGTGTGTATGAAATTCAAAGATCTACAATGGGTGCTTACCTCAATTGTTATCTACCTCATGTTTTGGGATAGCATATTTTACTAAATCTAGATCTTAATGATTGACTATCCTTGGTGTCTAAACAGTTTTTAGAATTATCATGCCTCAGTCTTCCAGAGCAGAAATTACAGGTAAATGATGCTAGGATCTGTTTTTTTAAAATGAGTTTTGGGAATCAGAACGCACATTCACACAATTATGATGTAAGCACTTTACTCACCAACGAATTCCTCTTTGTCTCTGCCTTTATTTTCAGACATGCCAAATATATCGAAGACCAATACATCCTTAAACACTTCATTGATATTGCAGACTCCCCAATTTTCATAAGGTACATTTTCTTGTATTCTGATAACTATCTTCATCTCTATCTTTCTCTCCCTCTTCAACTCTACGCTCCCATTTTTCTCTCACCAAAAGACCTGAAGGGTCATTTTTTATGAGTCTATACAATAATTTATAAAACATAGCCTACATGAAACCCATGAAAATGGACTCCCTTTCTTCAGTGGTTTAAGTAGTATTGTGTGCTTACTATGATTCTAGAATCATATCATAACTGGTATCAGTGAGTCTGTTTATATAACTTGGTCCCTAACTGTCATTTTAAAAATACTCACAACAATGCCATTGTGATTAATCGCAAATAGTGGAATATTTATCACTTTAATGATGGGTTATCGTCCATGATTCACTAATGAGTAGGTTTGGCTGCACATCTAAAGTATTTGGCAACTTTGCCCACCCAGTGGGCTTCCTATAAAATTGTCAATTCAGTGGACAAATATGATGTTGCAAATAATGTCCTAAAGGCCATAGTACTATGTTAATAGAGAAAGCAATAGAATTAATGAATATATAATATACTATTTTGATTCTATTTTGAAGTTAAAGATAAAAATTTTCAATTTTCACTTGTACACAACTTAATAAAGCTAAGCACACAGATATAGACACAACATACACACACACACACACACACACACACACATGCACACCCACATTATTCAAAGGACATGAAGTAGTTATACAATCCTTTTAATAACTTAGCTTACAAATAGTGCATGAAGTCTTTCTTGTCTCATCAAGCTTGTTAGAGCTCTTTAAGATTTATGGGTTTTGAATTAATCCTCTTAAGTGTACTAGCACTCAGCCATATGTCATTAACACTATATAAAGGTTCTGCTAAATAGTCACTATTTCCATTTCATTATACATTTTTAAACATTTGAAATGAATAATAACTTATTTCCTGGTTCAAGTGAACATGCTATTGGGTGGAACTGGTCTAGAGTTCTACTTCCCTTTCCTCAGCGTTTATAACACTAACAAAGGAACCACAATCATGTTTTATGCTTACCAATCAGTGTTAATTTTAACTCTGATATCAGTATCCCCCAAACACATTATTAAGTGAACATCCACTTGTCTACATATAAAATTATTTATTGTTATTATTATTATTTTAGTTTATTTCAGATTACTTAATATGTTCATACTTTTGATTAATTTTTGGCAATAATTTTTATTGCAGTAAATGAGACATGGTGACACTAAGAAAACTACTCAAGGGATAATGGAGAGTTGTTGGGAGCCATACCTGAAAGTACCCGCTGTTCTGTGAAGCATAGTCAGTTGAGGTGCAAGGTTAGAAAGGACAGGGTGTTTATGGTCTTTGGTTCCAGATATTGAAAGAATGTCTGGTATTTCTTGTAAACTAGTTACGGTGGTGTGGGTAGTGGGTTAGCCTTGGGCCATGTGTAACTTTCCCATCTGCCTGTATTCTTTTTTTTTTTTTTTTTAAGTATAGAAATAGAGTTTATTTAGGGCATGGAGAGGGGAGCTAAGAGGGTAGTAGAGGCAGAGAAAGGCAGAGAGAGGGAAAGAGTAGAGAAGTGGAGAGGTGGAGGCTGGCCATGAGAGAGGGGGAAGGAAATGGGGAGAGGTAAGAAATAAGAGAGGCAAGAGAAAGAGATAAGCCTGCCTGTATTCTTAAGCCACTACTCTAAAGTAAAGGTTGGAGCTTGAACGGAGAGATTCTGTCTTCCTCCCAGGTACCTTGTGTTTCTTGTCTCGTTCTTTCATCCGTCAGTCCCCTTTCCCTAGGACCACACTGAATTCCCTGCAGGCTGGGGCAATTGGCGCCCAGCCGTGGAGCTCGAGAAATGGGAAGCGAAACTGATGGATGTCGCTTGGAAGCCTTGGTAGGCGCTCCTATTGAGGAGAACTAGCACGATCCTATTAAGGGGAGAGAGCATGCTCCTATTGAGGAGAGTTGGAGACACTGCAGAGTGGCCTGCCCATGAGATGACCCTGACATAGCATGGTGAGTGACAATATTGGGACAAGAATTAAGCAAGCATCACTTGTTTATACAGAGTCTCAGGGAGTCCCTCAAGGCACGAGGTATCAGGGTAAAAAAAAAAAACAAAGATTTGAAAAAGCTCTTTTCCATTGTTCCCCCACAAGGGTATAAGAGATGGACTAGAATAAGAGATTGCTTATACATGTTTTTATGAAAAAAGATGAACGAGCAGTAAATAAACCTTATTGTAGGACAAGGTAATGCTAAAATGTGTTTTGTGTATGTGTTTACAAGTAATAGTAAAATGTGTTTTATGTATGTGCTTAGAGTTATGCTAAAATCTAGAGAAATGAAGGTAATTCTCATAGGAACTTTTAGTCTTTGGACCCTGACTAGAGATAGTTTACAGCCTAGACATGAGAGAATGGATTTGAGAAAAGCAAACCTCCCCAACTATCCGGGGAAGGAAAATAAATGTATGCTGTTTCAGAGCTCTCCTGGGGACCAGAGAAGGACAGGAGACGTCCTGACTCTTCTCTGGCCCCTACAGGAAAAATGCTCTCCTAGGGACAGAAGGAGATTCGGGAGACATCCCGACTCTTCTCTGGCTCCTACAGGAGAAATGCTTAATTCTAGTTCTGGGTCTCTTAAGTAGGATATCTGAGTCCCTTTGGGACATCTAATTCTCTTGTATTGTATGTTCTTGGTGCACCAATCTGTCCATGTGTCAAAACTGACCGTTTTATGTTAAGTTTGTGTTCTTGTGTCTTATGAATGGAAGTTGTTCTGTGTTTCGTGTTGAAAAGAAAAGAAAATTGGTTAAAAGTTTATCTGCTAGCTACCTACCCTTTGATTTAGCTTAATTTGTTTTAAAAGGCAGTCTCAATTGGCCTTTGGAGTCAAGCACAGTGGGAGAAGCACTGCCAGAGGCTTAATTGTATGCAAAAGGTGCTCTTAAAGGGGCCAGCAGCTACTCGGCTTCTATGTTAAGGGAGCTGACAGCTGTTTCTCCTAGAAAAATCTCTGTGACTGTGATTATTGGGTTCAGTAGGTAACAAGGTGTTCCTCTCCTGAAATTACAACAAGAAAAAGGTAAATTTTGTCTGATCTAAATAAGTAAATGTGTAGCTACTTCAGTTTTGTTTCTGACTGGTTTTAAAGGTATACAAATGTTCTGCATGCCTTGCTTATAGATTATTGGCTTATAAGTTATTGGTATGATTAAAAGTTTGTAACTTTGGTAACAGAAAGTTGGCTTAAAACTGGTAACTCAGGGTTGGAGTTATTCTAGACAGCAACACGTGGCATGAGCCAAACCAGGGAAACAGGTCTCTAAAGAAAAGATAGGACTTAGGGCAGTGTCTCTTTGGTGAGGTATTAGAGGCCACACCATCCTGTGTTCATGTGCAGGAACTGGCAGCCAAACTTTGTAGCATGGTTGTGAATCACTTGGTGATTCTGGAGAGACTAGATTTTTTTGTTAGAGGTTGAGTTTCGCTTTCCACAGTTATGGCTGTGTTTTGATGTTACAAGAGAAACTTAAAAATTATAATTAAACTGCCAGTGTTCCATTAGCTGCAGCTTGCAGTTCAATCACAGCCTCAGGAAAAACAGCAGGTGAAATTTTTGGAGATACTCTAGCAGGAGTTCCTTTTGTTACACAATTGGTTTATATGAGAATGCTAATGCAGCCTGCCATGCCACTATTAGGCCATACAGAGCAAAGACAGACTTAGCTGGATATATTCATCTCTGTGCAGAAATCAGACCCTCATACAATCAGGGTCTGGCCGTGGCTTGCTGCCTTACAAGGAAACACTGTGCAAGCAATGCTTCCAACAGAAATGAGGGGATGAAGGATGTTTTAAATGTGGAGGTTTGGGTTATTTTAAAAAACAACTGTTCCAGGAACAGAGGCAGGTACAGACAATCAAGTCATGCCCCAGGGGTCTGACCTTGGTGCAGGAAGAGTAAAACCTTGGGCCAGGTGTCAGAAAATAGACCCAATCAAGAAACATTTGCATTTGAGTTGGTGCAAAACTCAGAGCAGCCTCTGCAAAGGCCTGTGTGACATTCCTTTTGTGCTTGATCTTTCCTCGGGGAGGAGGGGTCAGCCTCAGATACCAAGGCATTCACAGCAGGCCATTTATCTAGGTGTCATAAAGACTTATGGCTGCTTTCCCTATAGCATTAACAAAAGACTTGCTCAACTTGTTTTGGTTTCCTTAAGGGTAATATGAGAGGACAAGATGACTTTAGTTCCTCTGATGTGTACTGAGTTCAATCTATTACTAATAAGAGACCTAACCTTAAGTTAATAATTGAAAAAAGTTTTGAAGGATTAATAGACATTGGAGATGATGTACTTACTCACCTCCAAGGGATTGGTTATTCCATTGATCCAAAATAAAGTTCAAACTTAAGATTTATGAAAGGTTAATGAGGCTATAGAATTTATAAAGACATTAGAACCTGGCTTGCCTATTCTAGCTGCCATTCCAGGAAATGCATATAAAATTATTATAGGTTTAAAAGATTGTTTTTATACTGTCCCTTTGCATCCTGATGATTGTAAAGGGTTTGTTTTTAGTGAGTTTGTAATTGTGAAGAGCCCATGAAGTGATATCATTGGAAAGCTTTGCTTCAAAGAATGGCTAATAGCCATACATTACTTTTAAAAAGTTTTAAAAAGTTGTTAGGAGATATTAATTGGCTAAGATCTCATCTTAAGCTTACCACAGGAGAACTTAACTTAGGTTTGATATTCTCAAGGGAGATGCAAATCCTAATTCCCCTCGACAGTTAACTGATGAGAGACAAATAGCTTTACAGAAAGTTGAAGAAGCTATTAGCCAACAACAGATACATATAGAATATGATCTTTTGTTGGCTGGTTGCATCCTTGCTACAACTCATGTGCCCACAGAAGTTCTTTGGCAAAAGAGACAATTAACATAGATTCATCTTTCTTCATCTCCAAGTAAAGATTTAACATCCTATTATGAAGCTGTTGCTGTTGTAATACAGAATTATAGAATAGAATCAAGAAAATATTTTGGGAAAGAACCTCATGAAATATTTATTCCTTATTAAAAACAGCAATTAAATGTGTTATTGCAAAATACTGATATTTGGCCTATTGTATGCACAACTTTTCAGGGAAAATTGATAACCATTATCCAAAAGATACTTTGTTGTAATTTGCCTCTATGCATGCTTTTGTATTTCCTGTAAATTTATACATGCAGCCCATAGAAAATGTATTTACTGTATTTAGAGATGGCTCATCTAATGGGAAGACAGCATATGTGATTGGATCACATGTTCATTCTTTTGAGTATCCCCTGCTTCAGCACAAGTAATTGAACTACACACTATAGCTGTTGTTTTTGAAATGCTAAAAAAGCAAGCTTTTAATTTGTATACTGATAGCCGATATATAGCTTATGGTTTACAATTACTTGGAAATGTTCCTTTTTTAGATACTGCTAATTCTCAAATTTTGCAATTATTTATGCAAATACAGCTCAGTTTAAGGGAATGTACGGTTCCTTATTTTGTAGGACATTTAAGAGCTCATACTGGATTGCATGGAACCCTTAGTGAGGGCAATGCCACAGCAGATGTGTATACCAAGAAGGTTATAGGCCTTACACAGGAACAATTGGCCAAACAATGTCACTCTTTACATCATCAAAATAGTAATAGCTTGAAACAATAATTTGGTATTTCTAGAAAATGTTAATGTCAAATTGTAAAGACTTGGGCTAAATGTCCTCAGTTTCTACCTGTACCACATAATGGTGTTAATCCTCGAGGACTTATACCTAACCAATTATGGCAGTGGATGTTACTCATTTTTCTGATTCTGGAAAATTAAAACATGTACATGTGGTTATTGACACCTTTTCAGGCTTTCTAGTTGCTACTGCTTTAACAGGAAAAGCAACTAAAAATATAATCAGTCATTGCCTGCATTGTTTTTCTATGCTTGGTGTTCCCAATCAGATTAAAACAGATAATGGAACTGGCTATTACAGTCATGCATTTGAGACTTTCTGTCAACAATTTAATATTTCCATATTATTTGGATTCCTTGTAATTCCCAAGGACAAGGTATTGTGGAACTTAAAAATAGTATCTTCATAAAATAAAAAAGGGGGAGTTATATCCCTGTACATAACAAAATTATTTAAATCATGCCTTTTATTTTAAATTCTTAAAATTTGGATGCCAAGGAACTCTTTGCTAAGTGTCTATGGCACCCTACAACTAGGCATACTTATGCCTAGGTGAAATGGAAGGCTTCACTTACAGGCATATGGCATGATCCAGATCAGGTACTTAATATGGGGAAGAGGGTATGTTTGTCTTATTTCTACAGGATGCTAAAGGAACATGCTACCTGACAGAGCAATTGATGAGACATGCTGATGCTGAGACAAAGAATGATGCTGACAGTGAGCTTGCTGAGTGTCCTGACAATGGTGACAGGAAAGCGGTATTGGACATCTGTTCCTGACCTACCTTTGCTTGTCTATATCCCAGATTGGACAAGCTGCCTTGCCTCAAGATTTTAGACCTTGTGGGACAGAGAACATGGAGACTGTGGAAACTGCTTCAAAAAATTAGTCAAAAAGCGAAGTTATAATGACTTTTCTCTTTCCTTTAATGAGACCAGTTATTCTGAATCATGGACTGGTATAAAGATCAATCCAATATTGGAAATGACAGTCTTCCTTGGGAAGGCTGGTTATGGACATTTTCAGAGACATATTTGGAAGTTAGCTGCAGTTCTCTATGATGTTATGTTAGCAAAAGATAAAGTTGGGACAGGATATGGACTTTGAACAAGTGTTAGTGCATGTGTTAAGGCTCCTAATCTTTTATTAATTGGTCATGTCAAAATGTTGTTTCTTCTACAGTGTTTAATGTAAGTTTTATTGATTGTATACTTTCTAATTGTGTTAGAGTGATGAAATCTGGAATATCTGTTATGATGGTCTATCAACTAGCTTTTGTTTTATTGCTTGTGAGTTTTACAGGACCTTGGTATTCTAAAAAAGGCTTACAAGTACTGGAGGAAGTGAGTCAGACTTTAAACAGAAGCAAGAGAGTAGTGAGCTTGATTATCACTGATATAGCAACTTTAATTACATTAATAGCTAGCACCACTGCTTCTACAATTGCTTTTACACAAGAAGTTAAGATGGCTACCTTTGTTAATCATTTAGCAAGAAATGTTACTAATGTTTTGAGTATTCTAGAGGATGTAGATTGAGATTTAAAACAACTGGTTGACTCCTTGGAATCCCAACCTTTACAAGCCCATTACCACCACCTTGATTTGATTGACCAAGGCATTGAAGTGCCCGAGGCTAGTGGGACTCTTATGGGAGCTGCACAAAACTCAGATTTGTGCACGCTTGCTTACGAGCAGGGTGGGCGTCAGGAGAGGTGCAAGGCAAAGCACTGCAAGGGGAGGACCATGCATTCTGCTTCTGAGTTCCCTGTGGAGCAAACCTGATTGAATAGAGGTTGGTGTCCAGAGGTGTTCCTTAAATTATAGAAGGTCACCTAGAACCTCTCCTCTTAAAAAAGACACCATTATCTAAAAGGCGTAAAAAAATTTCCTGGAGGAATCAGGATCAATGCTCCCACTCCCTGGTTAACACCCACTTGTCTTTTAGACAGGTCTTTGTTCACTCACTGGTCATCATGCAGGTCATAAAATAAAATAAAAGGGATGAGATATCAGGAACCAAACCTGAAATTACCCACTGTTCTGTGAAGCACAGTCAGTTAAGGTGCAAGTTTAGAAAGTACAGGGAGTTTACTCAGGTCCCAGAGATTCAAAGAATGTCTGGTATTTCCTGTAAACTGGTTAAGGTAATGGGTTAGCCTTGGGCCATGTGTAACTTTCCCGCCCACCTGTACTCTTTTTTTTTTTTTTTTTTTTTTTTTTATGATGTTCTTTGGTAGAAGTGAGAATGTTTTCTTTTTTTTTTAAATTATTTATTTTTTGATACTTTATTTACATTTCCAATGTTTCCCCCTTTCCAGTTCTCCTCTTTGGAAACCTCCTATCCCCTCCCCCTCCCCCGTCTCTATGACGATATTCCACCTCCCACCCACCTGCCCATCCACTCCCGTATTCCCACCTTGATATTCCCCTTTACTGGGGCCTCTAACACCCTCAGGCCCAAG
Organism: Uromys caudimaculatus; assembly: GCA_028551405.1. Classification (NCBI taxonomy): domain Eukaryota; kingdom Metazoa; phylum Chordata; class Mammalia; order Rodentia; family Muridae; genus Uromys; species Uromys caudimaculatus. The sequence goes on from CM052722.1 coordinate 59,517,804, forward strand.
GGCCTCTCCTCCCCCTGATGGCCAACAAGACCCTCCTCTGCCACATATGTGGTCCGAACCACACGTCCCTCGATGTGTATTCTTTGGTTGGTGGTCCAGCCTCCAGGAGGACCGGGGTGGTCAGGCCAATTGACACTGTTGCTCCCTCCATGGGGCTGCAAACTCCCTCAGCTCCTTCAGTCCCTTCTCCAACTCCTCCATCTGGGAACTCACTCTTAGTCCAGTGATTACTGTAAAGTGAAACTTGGGTATTCCGAACTTTGGGGCTACTATCCACTTATCAGTGAGTACATACCATGTTCATTCTTTTGTGACTGAGTTACCTCGCTCAGGATGATATTTTCAAGTTCCATCCATTTGCCTGCAAGTTTCATTAAGTCATTGTTTTTAATAGCTGAGTAGTACTCCATTGTGTAAATGTAACAGTTTGCCGGACCCTCAGAAAAATGGACATAATACTACCTGAGGACCCAGCTATACCTCTCCTGGGCATATACTCAAAAGATGCTCCAACATGTAATAAAGACACATGCTCCACCATGTTCATAGCAGCCATGTTTATAATAGCCAGAAGCTGGAAACAACCCAGATGTCCCTCACCTGTACTTTTAAGCTGCTACTGTGAAGTAAATGTTGGAGCTTGAACAGAGACACTCTATCTTGCTCCCAGGTACCTCGTGTTTCTTGTCTCGTTCTTTCATCTGTCAGTCCCCTTTCCTTAGGACCATGCTGAATTCCCCGCAGGCCAGGGCAGAGAGTCAGAAAACAATCCTGCAGAATAAAGATCTAACATGTTGCCTTGGAAGCAAAGATTGTCTCTGATCTTCTTTCTCTAAGTCTCCGCTTTTACATTTCCTTATGAAACAAGGAAATTCAAAAGACAATAGAATTACAGTTTTCCCAGTGGGGCATACAAGCTAGAAATCCCCCATTTTAAAGCCAATCTAATAGCCTAAGATATTTTTCTAATGTCCTTATGTTTTTGTTTGTTTGTTTGTTTGTTTTGTTTTTGTTTTTTGTTTTTTTGCTTTTTGTTTGTTTTGTTTTCTGTCTTGGAACAGGGCAGAATGATATTGTCTGATCTACCTGGTCTAAGACTAGATTATCTGTTCCCTTTATCAGAACAGGATCACTGCTATTCAAACAGGAAAGGCATCTTACACAACATGAAAAGGGCTAATATTAACACACAGGGATTTCTGGATTTCTTTATTCATTCTGTAAGCACTGGTTCATATCAATTTTTCTCAATCACATTGGTATTTGTAAGTAAATTCTTCAAGGTTCCTAAGTATAAATATATGTGATTTATCCAGTGTTTAAAAACTAACAAAAAACATCTGTGTCAGTGATCGTGATTCTTGAAGTTTGCAACCAGACATAGATTTATATCATTATCACTTGTCCTTAGGCTTTTATACATTGAATGGTATATACTTGCTTTCTGGGTTCTATAGTTTTCAGATGCCATATATTATAGGACTTCTTTTGTTGTTGTTTTGTATTGTATTGTGTTGTTGTTTGAGACAGAGTTTTGTTGTGTAGCTTTGGCTTTCTTAGAACTCATTCTGTAGATCAGGCTAGCATCAAACTCATAAAAATCTGACTGCACCACCATTGCTTAGCTTTATAGGAATTTTTGATCTACAAAATCAAATAGTAATCACATGAGACAATTCTTGTAATAAACTCCACTCCTTCCTACGCAACATTCTCTCTCTTCCAGAATAATAAAGGTTATCAGGGGATGATTATCACCACTTTTTCAACAATCCATTGATACTTAAGAAAAGACAATTATTCTCCAGATATATAATTAAACAATCTTTTTTTGTTGCCTATCCATCTAGAAATAAAAAAATATTGTTGTCCAATAATCCATATATGTAATTTTCTTTGGTGCAGGCCCCATTGTTACTATTTTTCCTTGCTTCTCATTGTGAAATGGGGTCCCTTGCTTCAGAGGATTAACTGTGTTACATTATTTCTAAGATTCTAGGATTGGCCCATTGCTGCAGATGTCAGTGATTTTGATTTCATCTCTAATAGTCGTCTTAATTTTGCCATTGTGATTAGTGTCAAAATTCTTATAGGGAATTAACTATGGATTACTAATATGGTACTATTCATAGTGAATATATTGAAGACTTTTCCAAGTATAGATAATGTAGCTATTCAAAAAATACTAGAAAAGTTATGCTAGTTCAAAGGGTCCATGTGATCATAAAATGCAAATTGGACTAGGTTAAGTTCCAATTAAATTAAGACTATCTTCAAATATTGTAATGCTTGCTAGAAGAAGATAATAACGATATAGAATTCCACAGTCTTTAAAACGTATCACACTGTTCAAATAAAAGTTTATAAATATAACACAAAACCAAACACAGTTGACAAAGTAATAAAAATACATCCAGTAGTTTTCTATTCGGGACACAAAGGTTCTTGTGCCCACAAATCACTAGGGAACCCAGACATGTTAAACACAAAGGAGCCATTTCTCAATGGAGGAGATAAAATACCTGTTTTCCTGCCCAGAAAGCTAAAACTTGATTTTGTTAACAACCTGGTGATGTCTTCACTATCTGTGGAGGCAGACCTCACCCAAATTCCCCAGAATGAGTATCCTAGATGCTTCTTTCACTAGACCATTACCAAACCTTAGAGGAGATACCACATGTAATTTATAGCCTGCTATCTCTATGCTATCGGTGACCATAATAGATTCTAGACCTTGTAACTATAGAGTCCACATTCATGGTCACAGAAACACCTTGGTAAAGGTGTTTCTATGTTTTCATACCTTAATGTTTACTTTGAACCTGATATTATAATGTTTGTTGCCTAGAAACCTTTTCCCAAAATGTACTGTATTTTAAATATGCTGACAACAAAGTGTCTGGAATTAGACTCCACAAAGTCTGATCTAGGTTGATGATGTCAATCTGAGCCTGGTTTCATTCAGTCTCTTCACAGAGTACTGTCTTCATTGAAACCTGCAAGGTCAGTCCTCCCTTACTTTGTCTATATTTTGAAAGTATTAGATATTATTTCTAAATAAACTGTAGATAATATTTGGTCACATTTTGTTGCTTCAATTAGTTCTGTAGCAATTTCCTATGTTTACAGAGTACATTCTGATTATTCTCACTCTTCACAATCTCTTATTTCCCACTCACCATTACTATCACCCAGTGCTCCATACAAGTTCCTATCCTACATTCATTTCATATTGTTTTATTTATTGGCCAACTAATTTTAATTAGGACCATATGTGAAACCATGGGTTTTGAACTACTGGTCTCAATATCTCAATTACTTGGGTGTTTTGTTTTTGTTTCATGTGTTTTTCATATACTGAAAATTATTTTTCTCTCGATAATATGTCCTGATTATAGTTTTCCCTCCTTCTCCTCCCCTTTCCTCTCCAAGGCCCCTCTTATCTGGATCAATCCACTTTCTGTCTCTTATTAGAAAACAAACAAGCTTCTAAGAGATAAAATAAAATAAAACAAATTAAATTAAATATATGAATGTGCTTGGTCCATGGAAAGTGGCACTGTTAAGAAAGAGGTGTGGCCTTATTAGAGGAGATGCTCCCTTATTAGAGGAAGCATATCACTCTGGAGGTGGGTCTTTGAGGTCTCATATATATGCTCAATTTTAGCCAGTTTGATCCAGACTCTCCTCTTGACTGCTTGTAGAAGACAGTCTTTGGATCAAGATGTAGGACTCTCAGCTCCTTCTCCAGAAAAATGTATGTCTATAGGCTACTATGCTTCCAGCCATGATGATAATGAATCGAACCTCTGAAACTGAAAGCCAGCCCCAAATAAGTATTTTCTTTTATAAGAATGCCTTTTATATCATGTCTCTTCACAGCAATAAAACCCTAACAAAGACCTAAAATAAATAAAAATAACAAAAGACAATGGAAACCAAAATAAAACAAAAACAAAATAAAAGAAAAAGACCCCTAGAGTAAAAGAAGCCCCAAAAATAGAGACCAATTTGTTCACATACTCAAGAATTCCATAAGAACACTAAATTGGAAGCCAAGAAACTGTAGATTTAAAAGAGAGAATAAAATAAAACAAAATAAAATGATTAAAAACAAAACAATGTAATACAAAACAAGGAAAAACCCTGAAATGAAACTGTAGACAAAAAAAAAAAAACAAAAAAACAAAACAAAACATGTAAAAATCCTTTGAGTTTTCTTTTTGTTTCCCTTCTAGTACTAGGCATGGGGCCTACACTTGAGAGTGATTTGTTTCTCCAGTAAAACCCCTTTGAGGGAAACTATATTTTCACTCGTAAGCAGGTATCGATAGGAGATAACTTCTGAAATAGGGATAGAGGCATGTATTCATTTCTCCTTTCATCTCTAGGACCCCATCTGATAAAGACATGTGTAAGAGCCAGAGTGTCTTACCATAGAAATGAAGTCTTCTTAGCACAATAGGACCAATTCACAAAGGAATTCACAGAGACTGTGGAATCATATACAGGGACTGCAGGTCCTCTTTCTTTCATGCCTCTTCTTTCACAGGGTTCCTTGAGACATTAAAGGAGGAATTTGATTAAGATATCTCATTGAGGGCTGAGGATTCCACGGTCTCTCACTCTCTGGAAACTTTCTGTCCCTAGATATCTGTATGTATTCCCATGTGCTACAGAAGGAAGCTTCTTTGTTGATGGCTGAGCAAGGCACTGATCTACAAATATAGCAAAATGTTATTATGAGTAATTTTGTTGCTATATTCTTTTTGTAGAACAGAGTATTTGGTTTTACTCTAGCATCCCTGGTTATCTAATCATTAGATTACTAGTTAACCAAGCAGTGTCATGCATGGATTCCATCTTTGGAATGTGCTTTAAGACAAAGTTGATATTGGTTGGTTACTCCCACAAGCTGTGTGCCACCATTGCACTAACATATCTTGCAGGCAGGACCCCATTTTCACTGTGTTGATGGGTTCTTTGTTGTTGTTGTTGTTTGTTTGTTTGTTTTTCCTTTCTGTTTTGATAGAGTGCAGGGTATTTTCCTGTACCAAAGATGCTAGCACATAAAGGTGATGTTATCTAGAGTCATCAGCTTAACTTCTCCATGTTCTATGATCACTGTAGGTATTATCTGCCCCAATGAGACCTTGTTGTCATTTGTGGAGAGCAAACACAATCCCACTACTAGAAGCTTCATTTGACGATGAGATGTCTAGATGGGACTCTGTGTCCACATTATTTGGCCATTATATTTAGAAAGCAGTCATATGTGTATATATTTTAGGAAGCTTCTACTGTATTTCTATCCCATACTACTTTTCAAATTGTTCTCAGAGTCCATAGAACATCAGTCCAGTCTCTTCTAGCTTTGGATTCTCCATTGAGAATTCAGGTGTTATTGTAATAGATTTGCCTTTATATATTACATGATTTTTTTCAATTGTAATTTTTAATATTTTTCCCTTGTTTAAAATCCATAGAGTTTTGATTATAATATGTGGTGGTGGTTTGTATAAGAATGGCCCCATAGTCCCATATTTAAAGGCTTAGGAATTGGCATTAGGAGGTATGGGGCTGTGGACCATGAGAGGAAGCCTGGTAAGGTTGAGCTAAAGGCAAGCCCTGGAGACCCTGAAGGGATGGTAGGAGCTTTACCTGCTTATGACATCAGGGCCCTGTCACATAGCCGGAGTGCCCCCCCCAGAGAGATTTGTGGACATCAGCCATTTAAGGGCAAAGCCCCAAGCTCTTCCTCATGTAGATGAGGCATCCCTAACTTCTCAGACCAAGACAATAGGAAAAGAGACATGACCACAGTCAAGTAGGCTCAAAACAGAGTTCACCATGCTAATGAGTATCTAGAAGTCCAGAGTGCTTTGACAATAAGCTTACCTTCCCAGACATTCCTATCTGCAAAAGGTATCTAATCTCAGGTCCACCCTGGGAAATGAGCTATGGTTTTATGCATCCATTTTCTGTCATGATAATAAACTGCTTGGAACCATGGACTGACTCTTTTCATAGAAGGCCTCTGTACTCCCAGAAACAACAACCATCAAGCCTGCCACCTGGCAAGCCAAGAACTCTCCCTGCTGGGACAAGCCAGAGCTCCCCTTTCCCCAAGCCCCTGGCTAGATGCTATGCCCAGTCTACTTCAGGGGTCCCTTACTCCATAGGTCCCTGACTCCATTTTCTGTTCTTCTGCAACTCCCTGCGGTGCCTGGGTGTCCAAGAGTCTGAGAACCCTATGGCCCCAGCCTTGTTGCAGGTCTGGGGATCCCAGAACAAGCTGCAGCTTTCCCACATCTCAGACTGTACAATCCCTCCCCCCCAGCAGTGACCTAGTGCTTCCCTACACATTACCACCTGTCACAGTGGCAGGGGGATAAGACAGTCAAATTTCCCAAGTTCTGCTTCCCCAAGTGGCTGTGCCCAGTGGTGAAGCAGACACAGGCCCACAACCCAACAAAGAGGGATGGTCTTTTTGGCTAGGTCTGGCCTTGTGAGAGGAAGTGTGCCACTACGGGTTGGGCTTTGGAGTTTTAGAAGCCCAAGTTAGTCCCAGTGGTTTGCTCTCTGCCAACTGTCTGTTAGATAAAGATGTTGAACCTCTATTGACCCATGATTTGGACTACATATGAGGCAGAAGAATCACCTCGATGGCCACCAGGGAGAAAGGAGAGGACTCTGGGCCTGAGGGTGCTAGTGGCCCCAGTAAAAGGGAATGTCAAGGTGGGAATATGGGAATGGGTGGGCGGGTGGGTGGGAGGAGGAATTCCCTCACAGAGGCGGGGAGGGGGAGGGGACAC
>CM052722.1:59533762-59569599 GCA_028551405.1 Uromys caudimaculatus
CTGGCGGTCAGTCTCTGTGGCCTGGTGAGCTGTGGGGCGTGTCTTTGGCCCTCTGCTGGGTCTTGCAATCTCCGGCGAGGGATCTTTGTCCCGGCGCTGATTAGCTGTGGGGCCCTGTGGCCCAAGCTGAGGTTTCCGGCCGTCCTATATGATCCTTTATATGTCAGTTATACCTCAAAACAGCCAAAAGAAAGATTCTGCAGCTCTTAAGTAAAAGATGCTCAACTGAATATTGTAGAAAGTATAATAGTTAATACAAAGAGGAATGCAAAAAATAGTGAAAAATGTTTAGAAGTACTATAATATAAATGACCAACATACATACAAACAAATCCCCCAAATTAAAGTTGAAAGAGTAGAAGTATGAATAGTTATCATGTTTCAAACAGTATAGAATAAAATGGTCTAAGTCAGGTATGGTTGGAACTCGACTTCCATGATAGGAAAGTAATTCCTGGTCAATTCATTTAATAATTAGTTGGGAGTCTCTACAAGGAGATAATAAGCTATTTTAAAATAGAAACAGTAGAATTAAGCTCATAAAAATTGTTTACATATACTATTTCTTGAAAAATAGGTTAATATAAAAGTAGCTAAATTAAACTTAGTATGCAACTGATGATTTTGAATTTCTAATCTGCTTGTCTCTGATTCTTGAGTATTGTGATTACAGTCCTATGGCAGAACACACCTAGTTTAGGAAGAGAGAAAGATCAAAATCAGAACTTTGAGCTTGTTAAACAGGCACTCTAAAAAAAAAAAAAAAAGCTACATTAACAGTGTTTCTAGACCCTATATATATATTTAATTAAGAAAAGTATCAAGTGATTTGAAAAAATGGAAGAGAATATATAAACATGTTCACCTAGAAAATAGATTGTGATGCTTTTAAAATATTCATTTTGCTCATCTTTAATCCAAAGTTACTTTGCAGCAAGAAGAAACTACATGACAGATTCTGCTCCAGGAAATATAAGTAGAAATATATTTTTATTTGCATATTAAAAATGGCAGAGTATGTTAAGTTCTTTATAGCTGCTTTAATAATTCTACAGGAACCCATATTAAGATAGTAGGATTTTAATACAGCTGCCTGAAATGCTTTGTAACTTTATGGAGGACACTGCATCATACCTATGGTACTGAACAATACTTTACCAGAGAATGACACATACATTGCTTTATACTCTTAATACTCGACCACAGTTTAATAGCATAGCATGCAATAGATTGCTACAATAAAAGGTAATTTCTAAAACTTTGTTTTCATATACTCTATCTCATACTAAATATGAAATTTTAAAAAATTATCTTCTTACTCCTCAGTAATATATAAAATTTTGAAATGTTTACTAATGTAAAATTGCTTACTATTCTACAATATCCTCTTTCACTCTGTAGGATTAAGTTGTCTTTCACTTTAAAAAGCCCATTTCTATCACTATTATGATATGACAAATTTTCATCTCCTTTCTCATGCTCGTCTTTTCTCATTCTGTGTTATGATGCTATACTTACTAGAACTATGTTCAGATCTTAAATCTTCTATACAACATTTTATATTTATTTGACAAAAAATGAAATCTCACTTTGCAATGTTATGTTAAAAAGATTCTTATAACATCTATGTGTATGTTTAGGCTTTAGGCAGCATCTCAGACCACAGACATCCACGTGACCTTCAGGCTTTATCACAACTGAGATCTGGACCACTAATAGGAGCATGGCCTCCAAGCGAAGTAAGGAACATGGAGGTCTTTTGAGGAGGTCCAATCCAGGAAAAGAACCATTCTTCATCTTAGACATTCTGTCACTGCTCAGAGCCAGGACAATCATGCTGGTGCACAGTTTATTTGGGGCCTAAGTTTCCTCAAGCTCCAGGCTGCTGCACACTGCCATGTAGACTTTATTTGGCAAAGACGTGTTCCTCCATTGACTGCAGCCTTTACTCACAGCTATCACAGCTGTCTCATCTCTCATTCTTTCTCACTCCGACTTGCATATGTTGCTTCATTTCCCCACCTTTCCCACATCTCCATTACATATTATTTGTTGTAGTGGCATTAGAAGCTGCATCGTGTTATACAGAATTATATATATGCCTAAACAGCTTTACATGCAAATGTTCATTGCAGTGAGTTGTTGGTGTGTTTCAAGGTTTCTGGTTTCTAACACATTATCAATACTAGACCATCACTGAGACTCCTTTCAGATTATCCTGCTTTGCTCAGAGTTGGGATCCTGTTCTTTTGATTGTACAGGTCTGGCTCCTTCACAGGTTCTAGAATCTCAAAGATGGAGTAGATGTTAGAGTGGAACAACTCAAATTACTGCATATGGGCCTGGGACAGAAGGTTACTTGATAAGTGGACTAATTAGAGCCTGTTTACCCACCCACCACTGGGCTGGTGGGCCCTTTTCATTTTCTTATTGTTAGTTTTTTTTTTTTTTAACACACTGAATCTAATTGCTGCTGCCTATGCATGAATGATCACTCATTATAGCATGACCAGCCTAACAGGGGCCACTCTTCTAAAGGGAAAAGATTATTCCTTTTCCATTAGCCATTAACTGCTAAAAGTTCTTTAGTAAATGGTAGGGCTTTATGAGTTCCTCCCATAGCCAAGATGGAAAATTGACTGGCTTGATGCTGTATAGGCCTTCTGCACACAATCACAACTGTTATGAGTTCTGGAGTTCTATAGACATCCCATGTTCAACAGACACCTTTTACATAAAATTCTGTTAGCTCCTACAGTATTTCCAACCTCTCTCCTACAGTATAAGTAGAGTTTTGAGCAGATGGAGTGTGTTGTTCATGTCCCATTTAGGGAAAAGCCATCCATAAGTCACTTATTACCTGTAATAATTAATAATTAATCAAAAGTTAGGTATCTGAATGAGTTACATGAAGTGTACTACCTTTCTCTAGAAGTTTCAGAGCCACAGGACTCATGTTAAAATCTTCCATCTATTTACAGTTGATTTTTGTGTAAGATGAGACAAAAGATTCAAGTTTTATTATCCTACATGTATATATTCAATTTCCCTATCGTCTTTTGTTCAGGAGCCTTTTCTCCAATGTGAATTTGCAATATTTGTCAAAAATCATGTGTGTGTGTGTGATATGTGATATATGAAGGTATTTGATTATAGTATACTGATCAACGTGTTTATTTTTGTGCTAGTACCATGTAGCCTTTTCTTTTTTTAACTGTAGCTCTTTGGTGTAATATAATTTGAAAATCAGGACTGATAATGCCTCTAGCACTAATCTTTTCACTTGAGATTGCTTTTACTGTTAGGTGTTTTGTTCATCATTGTGAAATTTAAGACTATATTTCAATTTCTTGGATTAATGTCAGGTTGTCATTGCACTGAAACTATAGATTCCTTTTAGTAGGATGAACAGTAACATATTTAGTTTTAACTGTCAATTTCACACAGTCTAGGGTCATTTGATGAGGTAGGCTCAAATATGGGACTGACCTGATTGAACTGACCTGTGAGTATGTCTTTGTGGAATTTTTTATTGTTAATTGACATAGAAGAATATAGAATATAGTGGGCAACATAGTTCCATGAGAAGGTGGACTTGGCTATATACAAAGCTATCTAAACATAAGCTTATAGCAAGCCAGGAAACAGTATTCCTCTATGGTTTCTGATTCTAGTTCTTACTTGAGTCCCTCCTTTGACATCCCTCAGTATTGAACTATAAGTTGCAAAAAGCCAAACCAACCCAAACAAAACCACAAAACAACAACAAAAAGTCCATTTTGTCCATTGAAGTTGCTTTTTGTCAGAATGTTTTAATACAGGAACACAGATTAAATTAGAATGGCAATTTGAATAATATTAATTCTTCTGATCTATGGTCATGGGAGCTTTTCTATTTCTAAGATTTCATATAGAATAGTGAAGATAGACTTCACTATTTAAAATTTATCATTATAAAGGTCTTTCATACACTGCACTAGATTTATTTCAAGATTTTCATTTTTGTTGTCTTTCTGGTCACAGGAAATGATTATTTCATTGTTTTGATGTGCTTATGAAGCATGGGAATGTGATTTGTCAGAAAATCATTGTGCAACATGAGGATTATAAAAGCTGTATTTTACAAAGATTATGTAAAATGCCAGAATTCAATTAGTATTGATAAAAATCAGTCTATGATTCCTAATTAGTTTTGCTTTTCCATTCATGATACCCCATACAATATCATTTGTGGTTTTGTCTATACGATTTTTTAAAAAGCTTGTCTCTCAGAAGTATTGTAGTATCTATCCTGTGCCGGAGAGGTAACTCTGAACAAATAAAAGCTGGATGGAAATGGGGTAACTCTGTCTCAGTGAATGTGCATGGGTGAAGGTAATGCTACATTAGATGTAGAAGGTTAGCATATGATATCTTCATGAAAACTTACCAGAAGATGAATAAGAACTACCCAAAGGCATCCCATTACATCTCAAATTCTTTATAAAACTCTCAGAAAAGTAGAAGTTTACAGTCACTACAGATAAGGGAAAGCTTGAAAGCATGCCACAATGTCTAAGACCTCTTGTCAAAAAAACAAAACAAAACAAAACAAAACCAAATATCTCTGCTAAATTGGCATTAAAGAAAAATTCAAAGGTTCAGAGGCGTCATAGGACTCCAGGGGCCTTTTTCAGCTTCTCCTTGCTTTGTTAACATTATCACCCCCAAATCAAAGCAGAACACTCTGTCCTACCCATTGTTCATATAGCAAAGAACCTGGGGATAGTGTGAATAATAAGGCTCAGTGAGAAGAACAGTCTTGTGGAAAGAAGATTTTTAAATACTAAAAGGATGTTCTCACTGTTATGAGTTAAAGGTGACCCTGATGTGGCAAAAGGATTATCAAAGCTGAACAAAAGCAAGGTAATGAACGCATAGAAGAGGGCTATATCAAACTTTGAGGATAAAGACAGGGAAGATGATAAAAACCATCTGATGATGACTAAGTAGATTTGATCACTTTTTTTTTCTTGACTATAAAGCACTGAGTCCACAGACACTACTGACCCTTTCAGGAGAAATGAAAGAAATGTAAGGCTGTGTAAAAATAGTTCTAAAATTCTGTATTTTTCTTCCTTCTTCCTCTTCTTTCTTCCTTTCCTCTCCCTCGTTTTTCTTTAAAATAAACAAATTTGGGTGTAACTTTAGTAAATTTAATATGTATGGTCTTTTCAGCAACAAATGATCATGATCAATACATTGTGTAGATTGCAGTACAAAAATTAGTTGTACATTTAGATGGTACTTTTGTCGTTTTTGGTTGCCTGTGTGAGAGCTTATATACGAAATGATTCAGAAGGCATTAGCCGAATATATAAATGTTTCTGTACTGGAGACTTTAGTCTTCTTATGTCTACTTTTGGTCATATAAAGCATCACAGCATTTATATTCCCAGATAAGCAAGGAATAACCTTTTTTCTCTATAATGAGCATGTTTATGATAGAACAAGTCAAAACTGAATCAAAGAATTTATCTTTAGCAGATGTCTAAAAATTGGAACAGTTGCTACCAAATTTGTATAGCCTGATTATATTTAGAAAGTGAGGCTACAATCTGATTATTCACAATATCACAGGAGCAAATTCAAGTATTTCAGAAGTTCACCCATAAAGATTGTTCTTTTGTCTTTGCAATAAGACTGTACATACTTTATCATTTAATGAAATGGCAGTTCCAACAGTAAAAAAGAACTGAAAATAGACTCTTTAACAAATGAGCTGTGTCTTTCTTGAAATAATATAAGTTTCTTATTTGTTGATGTTAGTCCCAATGAGTTCTATGAAATAACTGACTTAGAAAGTTTGTTTTATTGGCATTTTTGTCTTAAAATGGACCTCAATGGAAATTTAAGATCCTCTTTTACAATTTGATTAATATACGTTAAAAAGGGATTTATGGGAAGATCTTGGTGATAGATCTATACCCAATAGCAAAACACCCCGAGGAAGCTTAACTCCCAGGTGCTCTACATGCCCAGGATCATAGATGAGGAGGCTACAACATCTGCCCTAACACCAGGGAGTAATTGGGACCAGTGGGATCCAGGGACACAGGAAGCCTGCCGACCAGTAGCACTGGTTACATCTGTTCTGAGCCAGTACCCTATCCAGACCTTGGGTACTAGCTCTGTACTCAGTTCCACAACACCCAGAAGAAGCTCGAATCCCAGGCTCTCTAACATGCCCAGAATCACAGGATCACAGGATCTCAGGAGCTTGGTCACACCAGGATCACAGTATCTTAGAGACAGCTTCACTACCAGGAATTTTGACTCTTCTAGGATCTCAGGATCACAGGATCCCAAAATCACAGGATCAGAGAGACAACTGAACTCTGAGGAGCTCTAACACAGCCAGGATCACAGGAGGGACAGACTCCAGTCAGATACAGCAAGGGCAGGTAGCAGATGGTGATAACCATGATAACCAGATGGTGAGAGGCAAGCATAAGAACAAAAACAACAGAAACCAAGGATACATGGCATCATCAGAACCAAGTTCTCCCACCATAGCAAGTCAGGTACATGCCATCACACAGTAAAAGCAAGATTCAGATCTAAAATCACTTCTCATGAAAATGATAGAGGACTTTAAGAAGGACTATAAATCACTCCCTTTAAAAATACAGGAGAACATAGGTAAACTGCGAGAAGCCCTGAAAAAGGAAACACAAAATTCCCTTAAAGAATTACATAAAAATACAACCAAACAGGTGAAGGAATTGAACAAAACCATACAGGATCTAAAAATGGAAATAGAAACAATAAAGAGATCACAAAGGGAGACAACCCTGGAGATAGACAAACTAGGAAAGGGATCAGGAGTCATAGATACAAGCATCACCAACAGAATACAGGAGATGGAAGAGAGGATCTCAGGTGCAGAAGATACCATAGAAAACATTGACACAGCAGTCAAAGAAAATGCAAAAAGCAAAAAACTCTTAACACAAAACATCCACGAAATTCAGGACGAAATAAGATGACAAAACTTAAGGAAAATAAGAATAGAAGAGACTGAGGATTCCCAACTTAAAGGGCTAGTAAATATCTTCAAAAAAATTATAGAAGAAAGCTTCCCTAAACTAAAGACAGAGGTGCCCATGGACATAAAAGAAGCCTACAGAACTCCAAATAGACTGGACCAGAAAAGAAATTACTCCTGTCACATAATAATTAAAACACCAAATGTACTAAACAAAGACAGAATATTAAAAGCAGTAAGGGAAAAAGGTCAAGTAACTTATAAAGGCAGACCTATCAGAATTACACCAGACTTCTCAACATAGACTATGAAAGCTCGAAGATCATGGGCAGATATCATATAGACCCTAAGAGAACACAAATGGCAGACCAGGCTACTATACCCAGCAAAACTCTCAATCACCATAGATGGAGAAAACAAGATATTCCATGACAAAACCAAATTTACACAATATCTTTCCACAAATTCAGCCCTACAAATGATAACAGATGGAAAATATCAACACAAGGAAGGAAACTGTACTCTAGAAAAAGCAATAAAGTAATCAACTTTCAACAAAACCAAAAGAAGATAGACATACAAACATAATTCCACCTCAAACAACAACAACAACAACAACAGCAAAACAAAACAAAAAACAGGAAGAAACAATCACTTTTCCTCAATATCTCTTAACATCAATGGAATTAATTTCCAAGTAAAAAGACATGCACTAACAGACTGGATAAGTAAACAGGACCAAGTATTTTGCTGCATACAGGAAATGTACCTCAGTGACAAAGACAGATACAACCTAAGAGTAAAAGTCTGGAAACACATTTTCCAAGCAAATAGTCCCAAGAAACAATCTGGAATAGCCATCCTAATATCAAAAAGAAAAAAAAACTTTCAACCAAAACTTATCAAAAAATATAAGGAAGGAACTTCATACTCTTCAAAGAAAAAGTCTACGAAGGAGAATTCTCAATTCTGAACATATATGCTCCAAATGCAAGTGCAGCCACATTCATAAAAGAAACTTTACTGAAGTTCAAAGCACACATTGCACCTCACACAATAATAGGGAGAGACTTCAATACCACACTCTCAGCAATGGATACATAATGGAAACAGAAACTAAACAAAGACAGAGTAAAACTAACAGAAGTTATGAACCAAATAGATTTAACAGATATTCATAGAACATTTTCATTCTAAAACAAAAGAATATACCTTCTTCTTGGCACCTCATGGAACCTTCTCCAAAATTGACCATATAATTGGTCACAAAACAGGGCTCAACAGATACAAGAATATTGAAATAATCCTATGCATCCTATCAAATCACTATGGACTAAGGCGACAAAAACAATGCAAAGGCCAAATATGCATGAAAGCTGAACAACGTTCTACTCAGTGATAACTTGGTCGAGGAAGAAATAAATAAAGAAATTAAAGACTTTTTAGAATTTAGTGAAAATGAAGGCACATCATACCAAAACTTATGGGACACAACAGAAGTAGTGCTTAGAGGAAAACTCATAGCTCTAAGTCCCTCCAAAAGAAACTGGAGAGAGAATACTATAGCACTTTGACAGCACACCTGAAAGCTCTAGAACAAAAAGAAGCAAATACACCCAAGAGGAGTAGACAGCAGGAAATAATCAAACTAAGAGCTGAAATCAACCAAATAGAAACAAAAAGAACTATACCAGGAATCAACAAAATGAGGAGCTGGTTCTTTTAGAAAATCAGCAAGATAGATAATTCCATAGCCAGACTATCTGGAAGGCACAGAGACAGTATCCAAACTAATAAAATCAGAAATGAAAATGGAGACATAACAACAAAAACTGAGGAAATTCAAATACTCATCAGATCCTACTACAAAAACCTTTATTCAACAAAATTGGAAAATCTCAATGACATGGACAATTTTTTAGACAGATACCAGGCGCCAAAATTAAATCAGGATCAGATTAACCATCTAAACAGTCCCATAACCCCTAAATAATTAGAAGCAGTTATTAAAATGCTTCCAACCAAAAAAAAAAAAAAAAAAAAAAAAAGTCCAGGACCAGATGGGTTTAGTGCAGAATTCTATCAGACCTTCAAAGAAGACCTAATAACAACACTCTTCAAACTATACAACAAAATAGAAACATAAGGAACACTACCAAATTTGTTCTACGAAGCCACAATTACACTAATACTTACACCACACAAAGACCTAACAAGGAAAGAGAACTTTACACCAATTTCCCTTATGAACATCAATACAAAAATACTCAATAAAACTCTTGCAATCCAAATCCAAGAACACATCAAAATGATCATTCACTATGATCAATTAGGCTTCATCACAGGGATGCAGGGATAGTTCAATACCCAGAAATCCATCAATGTAATCCACTACATAAACAAACTCAGAGAAAAAACCCAACATGGTCATTTTATTAGATGCTGAAAAAGCATTTGACAAAATTCAACATCCCTTCATTATAAAAGTATTGGAAAGATCAGGAATTCAAGACCAAAACCTAAACATAGTACAAGCAATATTTAGCAAACCAGTAGCGAACATCAAACTAAATGGAAAGAAACTTGAAGCAATCCCACTAAAATCAGGGACTAGACAAGGCTGCCCATTTTCCCTCTATCTACTCAGTACTTGAAGTTCTAGCTAGAGTAATTAAACAACAAAAGGAGGTCCAAATGATACAAATTGGAAAGGAAGAAATCAAAATATCGCTATTTGCAGATGATATGATCATATACTTAAATGATCCCATAAATTCCACCAGAGAACTGCTACAGCTGATAAACAACTTCAGCAAAGTGGCTGGATAAAAAATTAACTCCAACAAAACAGGAGCTTTCCCCTACTCAGAGGATAAACAAGCTAAGGAAGAAATTAAGAAAATGACACCCTTAACAATAGTCACAATAAATATTAAATACCTTGGTATGACTCTAACCAAGAAAGTGAAAGATCTGTATGACAAGAATTCAAGTCTCTGCAGAAAGACATCAAAGAAGATCTCAGAAAATGAAAAGATCTCCCATGCTCATGGATTGTCAGGATTAATATAGTAAAAATGACCATCTTGTCAAAAGCCATCTATAGATTCAATGCAATCCCCATAAAAATTCCAACTCAATTCTTCATAGACATAAGAAAGAGCAATTTGCAAATTCATCTGGAACAACAAAAAACCCAGGATAGTGAAAACTCTTCTCAATCAGAAAAGAACTTCTGGGGAGTTATCATCTCTGACCTCAAGCTGTATTAAAGAAAAATATTGATTAAAAACTGTATGGTATTGGTACAGAGACAGGCAGGAAGATCAGTGTAATAGAACTGAAGATCCAGAAATGAACCCAAACACCTATGGTCACTTGATATTTGACAAAGGAGTTAAAAGCACCCATTGGAAAAAAGACAGCATTTTCAATAAATGGTGCTGGTTCAACTGGCAATCAACATGTAGAAGAATGCAAATTGATCCATTCTTATCTCCCAGTATAAAGCACAAATCTAAGTAGATGAAGGACCTCCACATAAAACCAGATACACTGAATCTAATAGAGCAGAAAGTGGGGAAAAGTCTTGAACACATGGGCACAGGGGAAAAGATCCTGAACCTAACATCAATGGCTTATGCTATAAGATTAAGAATTGACAAATAGGACCTCATAAAATTTCAAAGCATCTGTAAGCAAAGGACACTGTCAATGAGACACAATGGCAACCAACAGACTGGGAAAATATCTTTACCAATCCTGCATCCGATAAAGGGCTAATATCCAATATATACAAAGAACTTAAGAAGGTGGACTCCAGAGAATCAAAATGAGGTACAGAGCTAAACCAAGAATTTTCAGGTGAGAAATATCAAATGGCCAAGAAGCACCTAAAGAAATTTTCAACATCATTAGTCATCAGGGAAATGCAAATTAAAACAACCCTGAGCTTCTGCCTCACACCAGTCAGAATGGCTGAGATCAAAAACTCAGGTGACAGCAGATGCTGGTGAGGATGTGGAGAAAGAGGAACACTCCTCAATTGTTGGTGGGATTTCAAGCTTGTACAACCATTCTGGAAATCATTCTGGCTGTTCCTCAGAAAATTGGACATATCATTATCTGAGTACCCAGCTATTCCACTCCTATATTTTTGCATATACCCAAAATATTCTCCAACATATAACAAGGACACATGCTCCACTGTGTTCATAGCAGTCTTATTTTTAATAGCCAGCAGCTGGAAAGAACCCAGATATCCTGCAACAGAGGAATGGATACAGAAAATGTGATATATTTACACAATGGAGTACTACTCAGCTATAAAAACAATGAATTCCTAAAATTCTTAGGCAAATTTATGGAACTAGAAAATATCATCCTGAGTGAGGAAACCCAATCACAAAAGAAAGCACATGGTATGCACTCACAGATAAGTGGATATTAGCCCAAAGCTCATCCCAAGAGACAGTTCACAGACCATATGAAGCTCAAGAAGAAGGACGACCACAGGGTGGGTGCTTCTGAACTTCCAATAAAGGGGAAAAATATAATCATTGGAGCAAATGTGGAGACACAGTGTAGAGCAGAGACTGAAGGAAAGTCCATTCAGAGACTGCCCCACTTATTGATCCATCACATATACAGTCACCAAACCCAGACACTATTTTGGATGCCAAGAAGTGCTTGCTGAAGGGAGACTGATATGGTTGTCTCCTGAGAGGCTCTGCCAGAGCCTGATAAATACAGCCAACCATTGTACTGAGCATGGGGTCCCCAATGGAGGAGTTAGAGAAAAGACTGAAGGAGCTGAAGGGTTTTGCAACCTCATAGGAAGAACAACAATATCAACCAACCAGACCCCCCAGAGCTCCTAGGGACTAAACCACCAACCAAGAAATACACATGGAGAGATCCATGGCTCCAGCTCCATATGTAGCAGAGGATGGCCTTTTCAGGCATCAATGGAAAGAGATGCCCTTGATGCTGTGAAGGCTCAATGGATGTCCCAGTGTAGGGGAATTCGAGGGCAAGGAGGCAAGAGTGGGTGGTTGGGTGGTAGAACACCCTTATCGAAGAAGGGGGAGGGGGATATGATAGGGGGTTTTGTAGTGGGACTGGGAAAGTTGAAAACATTTGAAATATAAATAAAGAAAATATCCAATAAAAAAAAGTGATTTATGGGTCTAGAGAAATGCCTTGAATGCTCTTAAACTTTATCATTGCATAAGCTAAATTTTAAGTCCCAGCATCTAGTGTTGGCTCACCACTGTCAGGGATGTTGGTACTCACTTCTCTCCTCTGTGGACATTGAACATAAGTTGTATGCAAACATAACATTCATGTAATACATCCACACATATAAAATAAAAATTAATTTTATTTTATTGGTATTTGTGTATTATCTATTAATCCTGGTTTATAACTTTCTTCTCATTCTTTTGAGATATTTTATTTTTCATTTTATTTTTTATTATTTATTTACTGATTGTTTTTATAGATTAATATTCCTGAGTTATATAAAGATATATTAAAAATTCTTATTTTTGAAGAATGTCACGGACCTTGAACATATTTATCCACTCATATCTTGTCCTTCTAAGCAAATGGCATGATCTCATTCTTTATCCATTTGTCTATAAGCAATATCCATTTTGATTCTGTTACTTGGTTATTGTGAATATGATAGCAATAAATATAAATATGCAAGTATTTTTACTATATGGTAACTTATAGCTCAATGGATATACATCCATTAAGTAGCATATTTAGAGAACAGGACAGTTCTATATTTAATCCACTAGGGAACTTCCATATTCTTTCCTACCATGTCTTGGCTTTTTTATATTTCACTTAGGTATGTGTATCATTCATTTTTCTTACATCCTCAGCAAAAATATTATTAGGGATCTTTTTGTTAAAATATCCATATTTTACAATTAAAACCAACATATATATATATATATATATATATATATATATATATATATATATATATATATATATATCAGAAGAAGGAGGAGAGGAAGAAGAGAGGGAAGAGAATGAAGTGAGAAGAATACAGAATTTTAAAACTATATATTCATATATATCTAATATTTAAAAATGTATATATATATATATATATATAAATGTTTGTAGGTTAAGTGTGACAAATTTTAACCTACTCTTAAAATGTGCTTATTTTTCTAAGTTGTGGTTTTAAATTTTATAAGTCAAATAGATTTATGGAAAGAATATACTTGAACTTTGTGCCTCGGTATTAAGTGTTCATATTTTAAATCTATTTGTCCTTACAAAACACAGGCAACATTCATTAATATTATATATGTATATTATGGTAGTTTCAGTAATAATTTGGGCAATTGTATGAGCTTTTAGATAAAAGTTTTTTTCAAATCTAGTTGTTTAAACTATATTCTTATAATTCTGTATACTTTTAAAATACTTAAAATACATTGCTTTTAGGACATAATTTTGATGTTTAATTCCATGAGAAATCCTTAACCTTTCAATCTTGGTTGATGTTGATACGCTAGATATGGTGAGGAGGAAGTGAGTAGGGAGGCAGAAAGAGAAAGAAAATAGGCACTTTTATGACAATACATTATTTTCAAATTTTTGAAGACCTTGAATTGCCCTTTGGGAAGTAGGAGAGAAGAGACTTTTCTTTGTTGCAGTCTGTAATGAAATCTGACTGTGATCTTTCCAACTCATATACTACCATGTTCCTTATCATAGCACCTGTGGTGTTCTTTAAGCACTTCAAGGACCTTAAAATTTGCTTACCATGAAAACCATAAATAATGGGGTTATCTTTTCTTATATCTGACTTTAAACATGTAGGTTATCAAGTCAGAATTCTCAATACTTTTATCACCAAATCTAAATTTTTCTACAGCTAACCTTTACAATCACTTGCTTTCATTATTATTATGTTAATGCTTATTATTAAGGGGGAATTTTTCTTTATTTGTATATTTGTATAGTATGAGGGTAGGAGACAAAAGGGCACAAATAAAACATATACAGAGACTATCATGTTCTGCTTCTCCTGTGTTAATGGTCCAGAGCCTTGTTATCAAATTTATTCCAATAATTATATCTCTATCTCCCAATAATATATATCCTTAAAATTATATATAGGTGTTCCACTTTCTTCACATTATTCACAAATACTTGTCTTTAGCAACTATTATTTAAACCACTGTATCATTATCATTGTATTCGACTATCTCAACATGAATTTAAATTTTCAAATTCTTAAACGTTAATGATATTGAGAATCCATTAGTCAACCTATTTGTTATCTATATATTTAAAAGAGTGAGGTTTCGCCGGGCAGTGGTGGTGCACATCTTTAATCCCAGAACTTGGGAGACAGAGGCAGGTGGATTTCTGAGTTCGAGGCCAGCCTGGTCTACAGGGTAAGTTCCAGGACAGCCAGGGCTACACAGAGAAACCCTGTCTCCAAAAAAACCAAAAAAAAAAAAAAAAAAAAAAAAGAGTGAAGTTTTTGTTTTATCATTTTCCTCATTTGTTTAGACACCAAAGTTTTCATTTTTCTGAATTTGAAATTCTTGCTCATTATTCATTGTCTTAGTCACTATTCCATTGCTATGAAGAGATATCTAACCCATGGTATCTTGTAAAATAAGTGCTTTCTTATGTTTTCAGAGTGTTAGTCAATTATCATGGTGGGGAATATGTCTGCAGGCACACAGGCAGGCATGGCACTGGTGCAGTAGCTCAGGTGTTTCCCTTAATCATCAGGCAGCTGGCAGAGGAGAGAGAGAGAGAGAGAGAGAGAGAGAGAGAGAGAGAGAGAGTGAGCGCACTGGGTATAGATTATTGAAATCTCAAAGCCTACCACCCAGCAATTTTCTTCCTCCAATAAGAACCCACCTAATCCAACAAGAACACTTAATCCTTCTAGACAGTTCATCATCTGGGGACTAAGCATGCGAATATATGAGCCTGTGAGGGACCATTTTTATTCAAAGCACCATACACATTTATTTATGCTACTTGTCCTTCTGGTATTGAACTATACATTTTGGAACTGAATTTAGAATTTTTGTTTGTTTGTTTTTGTTAACAGATTCATTATAAGTCTTTGTCATGGGCTGCACATATAGTGCAGCAGTAATAGAGCATGCAGAGAGCCATGGATTGATTAGAGCATTATTTTTAAAAAAGCCTGCTATAACCATTTGCTACCCATATTCACTTTACAAAAAGTGCTAATAGTCAGATATGTTTATATGCTAATACAATGCAAAGATTGTAACTATTATAGAATAATATTAATTTGAAAGGACAGAGCCTGACCTGAGAATGCTACTAAAGAAACTAAATGGTCAAAGTCAACTTCCTGGGAAATTATTTTCCTAGGGTCAGCACACAAAGGTTGATATAGCTCAGATCAAAAGGGGCCATGCTCTACTCTGGAAACAGAATTTGACATTCTGATCAGGGTATAGTGATTTTGCAGACAAAAATGTTACAACATTGAGGATGTCATGGAGGTTTTTATTATACTTGTAAAGAATCATTGAGACAGGAAATATATAGTAGAGAGAGTTCCTGCAAAGAGGTTCTAACAAGCTATCGTATGAAACTGAAAACAGAAACTTAAGTTTTAATAAAAACTCCAGAACACTGTCAAGGCTCCAATCATAAAATGTTCACTATGCAAACTACAGGCTTATAGTAGAGTTGGCCTATTGTCTTAGTAACTTCTCTAATTTTGTGATAAGACATCATGACTGAGGCCACTTATAAAGCAAAGTGTTTAATTTGAGCTCACGATTCCCGAGAATTAGTTTGTGACAATGAGAGCTTTTTTCATTCAGACCACCACAACCAGGTGGTGGTTTGAATGAGAAATACTTTCTGTTGTCTCAGACCTTTGAATACTTGGTACCCTGTTAGGGACACTCTTCAAGAGAAGTTTAAGAGGTGTAGTCTTGCTGAAGGAAGTTTGTCGCAAGAGACAGGTTTTGAGACTAACACTCACATGCCATTTCCAGTTTACTTTCTCTGATCACACATGCCATTTCCAGTTTACTTTCTCTGATCTGTGCTTGCAGTCAAGATACTGGCTCTCTGTTTCTTATTTCTGTTGTTCTGCCATCCACTTGTGCCATTCCTCTGCTCCACCATCATGAAATCTTCTCTCTCTCGAACCATAAACCAGAATAAATAATTTTTTTGTTAAGTTGCCTTTGGTCACAGTGATTAATCACAGAAACAAAAGACAAAAAAAAAGAAAGAAAAAGAAAAAGAAACAAACAAAAAGAGAACTAATGCAGGACAAGAGAGTAGCTATGTTTTCCATGGGAAGCAGAAATAGAGGGGCTATCCAGTTTCTAGAAACGGAGCTATTGGATTTTGGGATATTCTCTGGATTTTTGTCTTGCATTGGTTCATTCGTTCCTTGCTAATATTTATACTATTGCATTGTGAATTATTTAATTTGTTTCAAGATTTTATAGGATCTAGAATTTTAGAGATTGGCCTAAGTTTCAGAAGAGTCTTTGGAACACCATTTAGGCTTTTAAAGACTAGAACAATAGAAATCAAAATTAATTAATTTTGTACTTTGTGTCAGTCTGGGTTACAGGTTGAATACTGTCATAGATTGAATGTAAAATATCCACCCAAATATTGTGTGGCTCTGTACATTAGATTCTTAGTACAGGAGACTATTTGATAAGGTTGAGAAAATTTTTGGAGGTACAGTAAGGCTGGAGAAAGTGAGCTATTGGGGAAAGTTCTGATGTTTTATAGTCTAGCACTTATTCATTGTGTTCCCTGAATATAGATGTAATGAGACCAGATAACTTTCACTAATATCAACAGAACTTCTACTGCATGATGGACTATATCCCTTAAAGTAAAAGCCAAAATAGAACATTACTTCCTTACTTTGCTTCTTACTGGGTGTTTTGTCACAGTAGTGAGAAAAATAGCATGCAGTAGGAAAATGATACAAAAGAAAAGAGAGTTAACAAAGGATTGCTGAATATTTTTTGGTTCAGTATTTTGTATCCTCTAGCAGTTCATGAAGTTTAGCCAACCATTACCTTAATTTATTTTTACAAGAAAAAATTCACTCAATGATTTATTATCAAGGTGGCTAAGTCATTGTAAGTAAAGTGAAAACAACTTATTAGAAGAAAATAAAGTACACAACATATATTTTGCTGAATTTTAATTTCACATTAATATATTATACTTTTAAATTAAAGTATTTCAGGTATTCATGAGTGTCTTTAATAGGATCCACAAACTATATTCTCATAGAGATAACCATATTTAGATTTAATTCATTTATGTATTCTTAACATAATTATTGAAATTTTAATTCAAGGAGGATAGAATGTATTATTTTCTGTTGTTTTTGAGGACAGTTATGAATGTTGCCCTTGAAGAAGTGACAACAGAGCCAAGTAAACTCTTTATCGACTTGTTCTACCTTCTATGTGCCTGCATTATATATAAGCCTGAACCAACACATCTGGCTTTATCTTGTGGTTTTAAGTCAGAATCTTCTTGGACATACTTGCCTAACTTCAGACACCACAATCCTCAGCCTGACAACTTCTGGGGTTATACTCTTGAGCCACCATCCTCTGTTTTATTGTTCTTTAATTTTATTTTTTTTCATAGATCATGTTAAATTTCATCAAATGCACATATACATAAATAAATTTATGTAATGATGTTTAAAAGAAAAAGTACATATAACATAAAATTAAACCTTTAAGTCTTATGCATTTGGAATATTCAAAATGTTCTGAAATCACATTATATCAAATTCTAAAACACATTACTCACTGTGAAATAAGTTCTATATCCACTAAAATTTGAGATTTTGTTTGTTTTTCTCTCTAATCTCCTTAATTAACCGTCTTACAGTTTAAACTAGTTTTATTCATCTAAATAAAATTATACAGTATCTGACCTTATATATCTAACATTTTTCTTAAAAGATTAATCCCTAAATAAGTTAACTTACAATGCAGCATTTATTAATATTCTCCTTTTATAGACAAATAATATTATGTGTATTTGTATATTACACGCATGAGGAGACTTTATATGAAAATTTGCTTCTGAATACTTTGGATAACTGTTTTCAAATGCTTAGAAGTGGAATTACTGGACCATATGGAAATTCTATAATTTGCATTTATTTAAGAGATTTAATTTAGATTTATTAATTTAATTTAATGCCATTTTGAAAAATTACCAAAGTATTATTTCCAAGGCTTTTATCCTACCAACAAAACAGGAGGCTTCTGATTTCTTCATGCCTTCTGCCACATTTGTTTCTTTTCAGGTTTTATAGATCCATTTAGGTTACAAAGTTTGCTTTATTCCATAGTGTCTCAGATTTTGTCTTTTGGTCAAATATTTTTTACTTTTAACATGTATTTTGGCTGAGGTATCTATTTGTTTCTACTTTATTTTCAACACCTGAGATTTCTGCTCACCTGAAGATTTTTGTTTGACTTTATAATTTTTTATTTCTAGTTTTACCTCAGTTTGAGTTTCTTTTGTGATTCCATTTCTACTATCATGTCTTGGTCAGTTTTTATAATACCATTCCACTTTTTCTGTGTGCATGCATCTATCTTACAAAAGTCGACACATTTTTCTTGTTCCTGAATTTAATTTTGTATGTTGTCTATATCTACTACCAAATCCAATTTTAGGAAAAATTCCCATTATTATTATTTTCTTATATAAGTTTTGTTATATGGGGCTTCACATTTAGGTTGCTTTCTCTAGAATGAAACTTTGTATTCTTTATATTATATGTCCAATTTAACCTTTTGCATAGCACAGAAAATATTTGTACCAGCACCATTGTTGAAAAGTACATTCTTTCCCTATTGAATGGGAGTAGTGCTTTCTTGAAGACTTCATAATTTATTTTCAGTGTATTTTTATTATTTTTTCATTTTTGGAGAAAATGAAAAAAATACATGCTGGAGAAAATGAAATATATACATATAATATATTCCCATTCAAATGCAAAAATTAAAAAACAATCTTTTTTTAATTGATTAATTATTCTACTTATATACATCCTAAATATTGTTTCCCTCTCAGTCCCCTCTTGCAGAGTATTTCCCCATCCCTCTTCCCTTTACCTTTGAGGGGGTGCCCACCCCTGGGTATTCACACACCCTGGGGCATCAAGTCTCTATAGGATTAGGCATACCCTCTCCCAGTGAGGCCAGACAAGGTAGTCCTCTGTTAAGTATGCAGCAGAAGTCTCAGACCAACCCATGTATATTCTTTGGTTGGTGTTTCATTCTCTGGAAACTCCCAAGGGTACAGATTAGTTGACACTGTTGGTTTTCCTATGGGGTTGCCATCTCCTTCGGTTCCTTCTTTCCTTCCCCTAACTCTTCCATAGTTGTCCCCGACCTCTGTCCAATGCTTGTCTGCATCTGTCTCTGTCAGCTGCTGGTAGAGCCTCTTGAAGGACAGCCATGCTAGGGTTCTATATGCAAGACCAAAATGGCGTCAGTATTAGTGTCAGGGATTAATGGCCGTCCAATGGAATGAGCCCAAGTTGGTACAGTCACTGATAAACCATTCCTCCAGTTTCTGCTCCATTTTTGTCCCTGAATTTCTTTAGACAGCAATTTGGGGACGAACTTTTCCGTTGGTGGGTTGAAAGCCCCATCCCTCCTCTGGGGATCTTCAGGATCCTTATCACCACTGTTGGGCATTTTGGCTACGATCACCACATTGAGTACTGGAACCCTCCCCTATACAGGTCTCTGGGACTTTCTAGTTGTTCCCTCCACCCCAACTCCTGGCAGCTGCATAATTCCATTCATTCTCCTGGTCCTCTGGGCATCTCTCCTCTACGCCCACCCTGCCCCATACCTGATCCTTCCTTCCTATTCCCCTCACTATACTCTCTCCAACCTAGACTCATCCTTCTCTCTGCCTCTATGATTATTTTGTTCCCCCTTCTAAGTGGGAACTCAAGCATTCTCACTTGGGCCTTTTTCTTATTAAACTCTTAGGCATTCTGTACATTTTAGAAAATATCCACTCACCAGTGAGTTCATAATATGCATGTTCCTTTGAGTCTGGGTTACATGAGAACTGGGTCTAGTTCAATCCATTTTCTTGTAAAATTTATGATGTCTTTGTGTTTATTAGCTAAATAGTATTTTCATTGTGTAAATGAACCACATTTTCTGTATCTATTCTTTGGTACAGGGACACCTGGGTTATTTCCAGTATTATGAATAAGTCTGCTATGAACATAATGGAGCATATGTCTCTTGTGATATGGTGGAGCATCTTTTGGTTATATGCTCAAAATTGGTATAGCTAGGTCTTCTTGTAGAACTATTGCCAATTTTCTTAGATACTGCCAGATTGATTTCCAAAGTGGTTGTACATGTTAGTATGCCCACCAGCAATGGAGGATTGCTCTTGTTTCTCCACATCATCTCCAGCATGTGCTGTAGCTTGAGTTTTTGAACTTAGCTATTCTGATTAGTTAAAGGTGTAACCTCAGAGGCATTTTCATTTGAATTTCCCTAATGATTAAGGATGTTGAACATTTCTTTAAGTGGTTTTCGGCCATTCGAGATTCCTCTGTTGAGAACTCTCAGTTTAGATATGTGCCCCATTTTTAAGTTGGGTTATTTGGTTTTCTGGAGTCTAACTTCTTGAGTTCTTTATACATTGGCTATTATACTGCTATTAGATGTAGGGTAAATAAAGTGTTTTTTTCTTCAATCTGTAGGTTGCAGATTTCTCCAGTTGACATGTCTTTGGCCTTACAAAAAATTTTCGGTTTCCTGAGGTCCCACTTAGCAATTGAGGATCTTAGAGGCTGAAACATTGGTGTAACTGTTCAGGAAAATTTCTCCTCTGCCAACCTGTTCAAGGCTATTTCCCATTTCTTTTCTATTAGATTCAGTATATCTGGCTTTATGTTGAGGTCCTTAATCCACTTGGACTTGAGCTTTGTGCGGGATGCAAAATATGGATTAATTTGTTTTCTTTTACATGCAGACCAACTGGTAAACCAGCACCATTTTTTGAAGATGCTTTCTCTTTTCCACTGTATGGTTTTGGTTTCTTTGTAAAAAATCATGTGTCTGTATGTGTGTTTGGGTTTATTTCTGGGTCTTCAATATTAATCCATGGATCAACCTCTTTGTCTCTTTACCAAAACTGTGTGGTTTTTAATCACTATTTTTGTATAGTACAGCTTGAGGTCAGGGATGGTGATCCCTGAGAAGTTCTTTTATTTTTGAGAATTATTTTGGCTATACCAGGTTTTTGTTTTTCCATATGAAGTTCAGAATTGCTTGTTTTATGTCTGTGAAGAATTCCATTAGATTTTTGATGGGGATTGCATTAAATCTTGAGATGGCTTTGGTAAACTGGCAATTTTTACATGTTAATCCTGCTGATCCATGAGCATGGGACATCCTTCCATCTTCTGAGGTCTTCTTGTATTTCTTACTTGAAGTTTTTGCATACAGAACTTTCACCTTCTTGTTTAGAGTTACACCAAGATATTTTATATTATTTGTAGCTATTGTGATGGGTGTTGTTTCCCTAATTCCTTTCTCAGCTCTTTTATCACTTGTATAAAGTTGGACTACTGTTTTATTTATTTATTTATTTAATTTTATATCCAGTTGCTTTGCAGAAGTTGTTTATCAGCTGTAGGTATTCTCTGATGAAAGTCTGGAGGTCTTCAAATAGTGAAACCTTAACTTCTTCCTTTCCAGTTTATATCCCCTTGGTCTCCTTTACTTCTCTTATTGCTCTAGCTAGAACTTCAAGTTCTATACTGAATAGATAAGGAGAGAGTGGGCAGCCTCATCTTGTATCTGTTTTTAGTGTGATAGCTTCACATTTCTCTCTATTTAGACTGATGTTGGCTCTTGGTTTGCTGTATACAGCTATTATTATTTTTAGGTATGTGCCTTCAATTCCTGATCTCTCTAATACTTAACATGAAGGGGTGATAGATTTTTTCAAAGACTTTTCAGCATCTATTGATATATTCATGTGATTTCTTTTAGTGTTTTATATAGTTGATTTCTTTGATTTTCACATGCCTATATGTCTGGGATGAAAGCTCTTTGATAGTGGTAAATGATTTTTTTAATGTGTTCTAGATTTAGTTTACAGCACATTTTTGCATATTTTGTACTGATGTTCATAAACAAAATTGATATGAAATTCTCTTTCTTTGTTGGGTATTTGTGTGGTTTAAATATCAGGGTAACTATGGCCTCATAGAATGAATTAGATAGTGTTCATTCTTTTTCCATTTTGTGTAATAGATTGAAGAGTATTTGTATTAGCTCTTCTTTGAAGGTCTGATAGAATTCTGTACTAAAACCACCTGGCCTTGTGCTTTTTTGTTTGAGAGTTTTTTTTAACAACTGCTTCTCTTTCCTTAGGGGTTATGAGACTGCTTAGATAGTTTAACTGATCTTAACTTGACATTGGTACATGCTATTAGTCTAGGAAATTATCTACTTCATCTAGATTTTTCAGTTTTGTTGAGTATAGGCTTTTGTACTAAGACATGATGAAATTTTCTATTTCCTTTTTCTTTTGTTATGCATATCTTTTAATTTCTGATTTTGTTAATTTGGATACTTTCTTTATCTTTTAGTTAATTTGGCTAAGGGTTGTCTAGCTTGTTGATTTTCTCAAAGAATCAGCTCTTTGTTTTGTTAACTCTTTTTATTGTTCTTTTTGTTTCTAATTGGTTGATTGTAGCCCTGGGGTTTGGTTGTTTGTTTTGGGTATTTGTTTGTTTGTTTTTGGTTTTTGTCTATGTTTTTGTTTCTGTTTTTCAGTTTTTATATAGTGGATTACATTAATGGATTTTCACATTCTGCATGCCTGCAATGAAGCATACTTGATAGTGGTAAATGATGTTCTTAGATTCAGTTTGTGAGACTATTTTCTGCTGGCTACAACTCTTAGGTGTGTTTGCTTCTTCTTCTTCTCTTTCTCTGCCTCCTCCCCCTCCCCCTGGCTGTCCTGGAACTTACTCTGTAGACCAGGCTGGCCTCGAACTCAGAAATCCACCTGCCTCTGCCTCCCAAGTGCTGGGATTAAAGGCATGTGCCACCACTGCCCAGCATCAAAGAACTCTTAATACAAATTCTTCTAACACTATCACCAAAATAGAAACAGAAGCAGCGTTGTCAAACTCATTCTATGAGGCTATAATTACCCTGATATCTAAATCACACCAAGCCTCAACAAAAAAGAGAATTTCAGACAAATTTTATTTATGAAGATTGATGTAAATATACTCAATACAATACTCCTAATCTGAGTTCAAGAAGACATATATCAAAAACATTATTCACCTTGATCAGGTTGGTTTCATGTCAGTTATGCAGGGGTGATTCAACATATGAAAACCATCAATGTAATCTACCATATAAAGAAACTAAAAGAAAAAAATTACATCACCTAATTAGATGGTGAAAAAACGTTAACACAACCCAATACTCTTTCATGTTAAAAGTTGTGAAGAGATCAGGGATACAAAGCACTTACCTAAACACAATAAAGACAATGTATAGCAAGCCGATAGCCAACATCAAATTAAATGGAGAAAAACTTAAAGTAATTCTGCTAAAACCATAGACAGAACAAGGTTGTCCACTCTCTTCAAATCTATTCAGTACAGTACTTGATGTTTTAGTAGTAGATATATGACAACTAAAGGAGATAAATGAGATATGTATTGGAAAAGAAGAATTAAAAGGGCCATTGTTTGCAGATGGTATGAGAGTATATATAAGTGTCTCCAAAAGTTCTACAAGAGAACTCGTATAGATAATAAACACCCTCAGCAAAGTGCCTAGATACAAAATGAACTCAAGGAAAATCAGTAGACCTCCTTTATACAAATGATAAATGGGCCTAGAAAGAAATTAGACCAGCAACATTTAATGAAAATGCATAAAACTCAAGTCCAAGGGGATCAAAGACCTGAGCATTAAATCTAATACACTAAATCTGATTGAAGAGAAAATTGAGAATAGTCTTGAACATGTTGACATAGGAGACAACTTCCTGAACAGAATACTAACACTTCAGGCATTATGATTAGCAATTAATAAATAGGATATCATGAAGCTTAAAATCTTCTGTAAGGCAAAGGAAACCATCAATAAGACAAAAAGGTATCCTAGAGAATGTTAAAAGATTTTCACCAACCTTATATACAATAAAGGGCTGATATCTCAACTATATAAAGAACTTAAGATGTTAGACATCAGCAAATCAAATAACCCCATAATGGGGTACACAATTAAGGAGAATTCTCAACAAAGTAATCTCTAATAGTTGAGAAGCACTTAAAAATATTCATCATTAGTCATAAGGGAAAGGCAAGTCAAAATGACCCTGAAATTATATTTTACATCCATAAGAATTGGTGCAATCAAAAAATTAAGAGATAGCTCTTGCTGGGGAGAATATGGAGTTAGGGAAATTCTCCTCTATTGCTGGTGGGAGTGTAAACTTGTACAACCACATTGGAAAACAATCTGTCAGTTTCTCAGAAAACTGGAAATAGTTCTACCTCAAGAACCAGCCATACCACTCCTGGGGATATACTCAAAAGATCCTCCATCATACTCTAAGGGTGCCTTTCCAATTATGTTCATAAAAGCTTTATTTATAATTGCTAGAAACTGATTAGTTATTAAAAGTGATGACATCATAAAATTTGTAGGCAAATGTATGGAACTACAAAAGATTATCCTGAGTGACATAACCCAGATCTAGAAAGACTAAGATGGTACACACTCACTTATAAGTTTTTATTAACCATAAATACTGGATAAACGTGCTACACTATCAGACCCAAATATGCTAAGTAGCAAAGAGGGCCCAAGAGAGGATGCTTGAATCTCTTTGAGAAGGGGAAATAAAATAGACATTGGGAGTTGATGGAGGGAGGAAACAGAGTGGTATAGGGGGTGGGAAGGGAATATGAAGATTCAAGTTTGGGGAGGATGGAAGGAAAGAGATTTGGGAGACAGAACTGGAATTGAGGCAGGGCACATCTCTAGGATGAGTCAGAATTCTAGGACAATGGAAACACCCAGGAATCTATGAGGGTGACCATAGCTAAGAGTTCTAGTAATAGAGGATATAGAACGTGAAATGACCAACTTCTGTAACCAGTCAAGATTTCCAATTGAGAGAATCAGGACACCAAAACATCCATTAAACCTTAGACCCACGATTTGTCCTGCCTACAAGATATGCAGGGATAAAAATAGGGCAGAATTTGAGGAAATGGCCAAATAATGACTGACCCAATATGAGACCTATGCCATGTGAGAAAACCTACCTTTGACACTATTAATGATATTCTGTTATACTTACAGACAGGATAATCATGAACCAAAACCAATTCATTTTTTTTAATAAAAAGATTAAACTAGCTACTGTCAGGAATAATTAATATTTTATATATTAAAAGTGGTACCTCTTCGAATATACAATGTAATATTGATAAAACATTTTTTCTGTTGAGTTACATACACACACACACACACACATACACACACACACACACACACACATATATATGAATTTGATATTAGAAAATGATTGTGATAAAAAGAAAAAAATCAGTTACTTTGGTGATGAACTCAATAAAAAATGGCCTGTACAGTATCAGAGGAATCACATTGCCAAGGAATTAGATTTAGAGTTTATTTCTCCTGAGACTTTGTTCTGATGGTACAGTTTTAATTAATGGCAGGAATGTATCTTTGATAAAGGTCTGTCCTCTAAGTATAAACTAACTTCAAACACTACCAAATAGTCTGCTTGGTAATACAGTGAAAAGATGTGACTTACATACCATTAATGTGATAACTTCAAGATCATTCTTTGGTGTGATGGCTTAAGTAATCACAAGCAATTTCAGAGCATACTGATGTAAAGGTTACTGAGCATGTTTTTACTGCATTTGCAAGATAAGAAAGCCAATATTCTAAGAAGCTAATTGACAGTCAGACTTATTTATTTGATATATTTGACATATTTAACCATTAAATCATTTCTAAGTAAGAAATGGAGAGAACATGGTTTTGATTGCAATTAATATCAGATGGCAAAAGAAGAAGTTGGAATCCTGAAACAATGAAATATCCAATAATACCAGTTCAGTCAGATAAGGGGAAACTGCATTTTAAATCTCTGTAATAAGAAAGAAAACAGTCTAACTTTAAGAAATCTGCATATACCTGAAAAAAATCACACACAGAAAATATGTTTTTCTTTCTATTGTACTTTAAGCAGACACTGGACAAACAAATAGAGAATGTAGGTGGAATTATGAATCTTTGAGGTTTATCAGGATAAGGATCTTTGCTTATCAGGTTAGGCAATACTACATAAGCCAATAGTGTAAATAAATATTATACATTGTAGTGATTTCTCTTGCTTTGGGATAAGCCAACATTAAATAGCTTGTTGAAAAGAGAAATAACTGAAGTGTGATCACCCCAAAACAAAAGATAAGATATAGGTAATTATGCACAAAAGTTTCTTTCAGGAGATACATATCCTGTTACTCTAAATCTGATCTGTACTCATTGTAATCATATATTGAAATGCCATACTGTGACTAACAAGCATTTATAATTAATACATTATCAAGTAAAAAATAAAAAATATTCTAAAATCTTCTGTATATTAATATGTAATAATAATTAAGAAATTATTTAGTAGATGGAAATCAAGATATTGCATATTTATAAAACATTATCAGAAGACATATTGTAGTTTTGAAGATAACTGTTAATTATCTTCACCACATTTCATTCAAAGATAGTTTAAACTATATGAAAATATTTATAATAGAAATTGTTAGAATTAGATGTCAATGAAAGTATGAAGAAAAATTTCAATATATGGATGTGTTTGCTTTGTTACATATAAAGCTTAAAAGTTAATATTCCAGTGGTGCTGAAATATCTTGAAAATGTCTTCTATATCAGCAGCATACATTCATGCTTATTATTTTATTCAATATTAAAACAAAAAATAATTTAGATATTCATCTTTCACAGGATGAGTGTAAAATCAAAGTAGATTAAACTGTAAACAAAGTAATATCTCATATTAACATATTTAAAGCTGATAAATCACACGTGAAACTGAAAATACTGGGTTCAAAATTTGAGAACTATAATTCTGTTTATTGTAGAGGAAATTTCTTCAAGCAATATGGTTGCTCTGATCACATCTAAAGATTTTCTAGGACAGTGTGATTCAGTCAGAATGCAAACATGCCACACATCTTTAATTTTTCTGGCTGGAATGCTGATGCACTCTTAATACACACTGTTGAGGTAAAATTAATTTGTAGAAGGAAGCAGCCATGTTTGAAAGTCATGTCTACTTGGGGGGTAGACAAAGTTATGAATCAGAGAAAGATTTAACAGAATGAGTCAGAGATAAGATATACTCAGTTCTCATGAGAACAGCACAGGAAAGAGAGGTGATTTGAAAGGGGGATAGGAGTTTTAGCTGGAGAATTTACAGAGAAATGCTGCAGGTAATGATAGAATGATCCAGAGAATGAGAAGGAGACAGAAGATTAGAAGAGATTGCCTGAGTTAGTTTGAAGCTAGGCAGACCAATTCAGTGAGAAGCCAGATTGAATCAGGCAGCTTCAAGAGGAGTTTGATCCAGAAGAGCTGAGTTTAAACAGCCAGCCAGACTTCAGAAGAAGCTAGAAAGGATGAGCTTATTCAGCAATAAGCCTCTGAACAGACAATCACCTCAGTCAAATAAAAGATAATTTTACAGATTATAATTTTTACTCAGGTATAAGAATTAAATGATAAAAATGTCAATGTATTAAAGAGACCTTACATTAATTGATCATGTACACATTTTCAATGAGTCAAGAGTCTTTTTAAATTCCATTTTATAATTTTTATGGTTAAAATGAAAATATACTTTTGACTCTTTTATTTATCTACAATTTTAGTAAAGTAGCTAGAGGACAGTGACATGCTGAGTTCATACACAAGTAATAGTAGACTTCTCCAAGATGTAAAGATGAAGATTTAAAGAAACAAAAGTGTTTAGAGTGCCAGTAATATTTTTTCTGTTTTATTGATCATTTTATTAACATTTCAAATGTTGTCACCCTTCCCAGTCTTCCCTTCACAAATCCCACATCTAATCCCCCTCTCCTTTGCCTCTAAGAGTGTATTCCCTCCACCAACCCACTCCCACCTCATCCCACTAGAATCCCCCTTCACTGGGGCAACAAGCTTCCACAGGACCAAACACCTCCTCTTCCACTGATGCCAGATAAGGCAATCCTCTGTTACATATGTAGTAGGGGCCATGGAGCCACCCATGTATACTCTTTGATTGGTGGATTAGTCCCTGGGAGTTCTGAGGGTCCTCTTAGTTGATATTGCTGTTCTTTCTATGGGGTTGCAATCTCCATCAGCTCATTCAATCCTTCCCCATTTCTTTCATTGGTGTCCCCAGGATCAGTCCAATGGATGGCTGTGAATATCTGTATCTGTCTAAGTCAGGTGCTGGCAAAGCCTCTCAAAGGACAGCCCTACTGGCTTCCTGTCTGCAAGCACTTCTTGGCATCAGCAATAATCTTGGGGTTTGGGGTCTCCAGATGGGATAGATACCAAGATTGGGCTGTCTCTGAATGGCCTTTCCTTCAGTCTCTGCTCAGGTTTTTGTCTCTGCATTTGCTTTAGGCATGAACAATTCTGGGTTAAAAGTTTTGAGATGAGTGAGTGGTCTCTTCCCTCAATTGAGGGTCATGCCTATCTACTGGGGTGGTTTCTTCGGGTTCTATATTCCCACTGTTGGGTATTTCAGCTAATGTCATTACCTTTGGGTCCTAGAAGCATCCTTGGCATCTAGGATTTTCTAGTTGTTCCCCCGGTTCCCACACCCCACTGCAACATATTTGTCTTC
Organism: Uromys caudimaculatus; assembly: GCA_028551405.1. Classification (NCBI taxonomy): domain Eukaryota; kingdom Metazoa; phylum Chordata; class Mammalia; order Rodentia; family Muridae; genus Uromys; species Uromys caudimaculatus. The sequence goes on from CM052722.1 coordinate 59,562,816, forward strand.
ATTCTCCTGGCCCTCTGGACTTCCCTCCTGTCTCTTCCTATAACAAAGCCTGCTCCTGCCTTTTTATTCCTCTCCCTCCCCACTCCCACACAGAACCCTGCCCCCTCTTCCTCCAGTGATTATTTTGTTCCCCCTTTGTAAGTGGGATTAAAGCATCCACTTGTTGGTCTTCCTTCTTGTCAAGCTTCATTAGGTTTGTGAGTTATATTGGGGGTATTCTGAGCTTTTGGGCTAATATCCACATATCAGTGAGTACATACCATGTATATCCTTTTGGATCCGTGTTACCTCACTCAGGATGATATTTTCTAGTTACATCCATTTGCCTGAAAATTTCCAGAAGTCATCATCATTTTTAGTAGCTGAGTACTATTTCTTTGTGTAAATGTACCACATTTTCTGTATCCATTCTTCTGTTGAGGGACATCTGGGTTGTTTCCAGCTTCTAGACATTATAAGCAGGGCTGTTTGAACATAGTGGAGCATGTGTCCTTGTTATAGGTTGGAGTTTCTTTTGGGTATACGGCCAGTTACGGTATAGTTGGGTCTTTAGGTAGAACTATTTCCAATTTTCTGAGGAACTGCCAGATTTATTTCCAGATTGGTAGTACCAGAGTGGAATCCCACCAGCAATGGAGGAGTGTTCCTCTATCTCCACATTGTCTCCACCATCTATCGTCATATGAGATTTTGATCTTAGCCATTCTGATTGGTATGAGGTGGAATTTCAGGTTGTTTTGATTTGCATTTCCCTCTATTCCTCATAATCTTAGTATTATTTTTCCCACTAAGATTGTTAAACATTTCCTTAAGTGCTTCTCAGGCATTCGAGTTACTGTTGGGAATTCTGTTTAGGTCTTTACCCTGTTTTTTCATTGGGTTATTTGGTTTTCTTGGAAGTTAGTTTCTTGAGTTCTTATATACTTTGGATATTAGCCCTTTATCTGATGTGGAGTTGGTGAAGTTTTTTTTTTCCCCAATCTTGCTGATTTGTCTTATTGATTGTGTCTTTTGTGGTATAGAAGCTTTTCAGTTTTATGAGGTTTATTTTATCAATTGTTGATCTTAGAGCCTGAGCCATTGGAATTCTGTTAAGGAAATTTCCCCCTGTGCCAATGAACTCAAGTCTCTTTCCCACTTCTATTCAATTCAGTGTGTCTGATTTTGGGTTGAGGTCCTTGATCCACTTGGACTTGAGCTTTCTGCAAGGTGATAAATATGTATCTATTTTTAATTTTCTGCATACAGACTTCAATTGGACTGGCATCATTTAATGCTTTCTTTTTTTTCCATTATATATTTTTGGCTTTTTGTCAATGATCAAATGTCCATAAGTTTGTGGGTTTATTTCTGGGCCTTCAATTCTATTTCATTGATCAACATAGCTGTCTCTATACCAATATCAAGCAGTTCTCTAGTACAGTTTGAGGTCAGGAATGGTGATTTTCCTGGAAGTTGTTTTATTGTTAAGAATTGTTTTCGCTATCTTGGGATTTTTTGTTTTTCCATATGAAATTGAGAACCTCTCTTAATATGTCTGTGAAGAACTATGCTGGAATCTTGACAGAGATTTCACAGAATTTGTAGATTGCTTTTGGTAGGATGGCCATTTTTACTGTGTTCATCCTAGTAATCCATGAGCATAAGAGATCTTTTCATCTTTTGAGGTGTTCTTCGATTCCTTTCTTTCTTTCTTTCTTTCTTTCTTTCTTTCTTTCTTTCTTTCTTTCTTTCTTTCTTTCTTTTAGATATTTGAAGTTCTTGTTCTACAGATATTTTACTTGCTTGGTAAGTGTCACACCAAGATATTTTATACTATTTGTGGCTATTGTGAAGGGTGTTGTTTCCCTAATTTCTTTCTTATTTGTATAAAGGAAAGATACTGGTATTTTTTAGATGATTTTATATACAGCCACTTTGCTGAAGTTGCTTATCAGCTGTAGAAGTTTTCTGATAGAATTTTTGGAGTCTCTTATGTATACTATCTTTTCATCAGCACACAGGGATACCTGGACTTCTTTGCTGATTTGTTTTGCCTTGATCTCCTTCTGTTGTCTTATTGCTCTAGCTAGAACTTTGAGCACTATATTGAATAGATATGCCGAAAGTGAGCATCCTAACCTTGTCTGTGATTTTAGTGGGATTGCTTCAAGTATCTCTCCATCTAATTTGATATTGACTGATGGTTTGCTGTGTATTGTTTTTCTTATGCTTGGTAAGGGCCTTGGATTCCTGATATTTCCAATGCTTTTAACATGAAGGGGTACTGTATTTTGTCAAATGCCTTTTCAGTATATAATGGGATAATCATGTGATTTTTTTCTTTGAGTTTGTTTATATAGTGGATTACATTAATTGATACTTTTTGTATTGAACCATCCCTGCATCCCTGTAATGAAGCCTATTTGATCATGGTGAATGTTGATTTTGCTGTATTCTTTGATTTGGTTTGATAAAATTTTATTGAGTACTTTTGCGTCGATATTCATAAGCAAAACTGGTCTGAAGTGCACTTTCAATGTTGGGTCTTTGTGTGGTTTATATATCAGAGAAACCGGCTTCAGAGTATGAAGGTAGTGTTCCTTCTGTTTCTATTTTATGGAATAGTTTGAGGCGTGCTGTTATTACCTCTTCTTTGAAGGTTTGGACAAATTCCGTGCTAAAGCCATGTGGCCCTGGGCTTTTTTTTTTTTTTTTTTTTTTTGGTTGGGAGGTTTTTAATGACTTTTTCTATTTTGTTAAGGGATATGGGACTGTTTAAATAGTTTACCTGCTCTTGATTTAACTTTGATACCTGGTATCTGTCCAGTAAAGCATCCATTTCATCTAGATTTTCCACTTTTGTTGAGTATAGACTTTTGTAGTAGGACCTAATGAATTTTTTTAAATTTCCTCAGATTCTGTTGTTATGTCTACTTTTTCATTTCTGATTTTTGTTAATTCGTTTACTATCTCTGTGCCCTTTAGTTAATTTGGCTATGAGTTTATCTATCTTGTTGATTTTCTCAAAGAACCAGATTTTTGATTTGTTGATTCTTTGTATTGTTCTCTTTGATTGTAAATGGTTGATTTCTTCCCTGAGTTTGATTATTTCATGCCTTCTACTCGTCTTGGGTGTGTTTACTTCTTTTTTTCCTAAGGTTTTCAGGTGTGCTGTTTGGTTGATAGTGTATGGTCTCTCCAATTTCTTTACAAGGGTACTTAGTGCTAGGAATTTTCCTTTTAGCACTGCATTCATTTGGGTATGCCTTGTCTTCGTTTTCATTGAATTTTAGAAAGTCATTAACAGTTTGTTTCCTCACTGACCAAGTTATCACTGAGTAGAGAGTTGTTCAGTTTCTATGAGTATGTGGGTTTTCTGGTTGTTGTTGTTGCTGTTGTTGTTGTTGTTGTTGTTGAAGTCTAGACTTGGTTAATGATGCTCTCATAGGATACATGGGATTATTCTAGTCTTCTTGTATCTGTTGTGGCTTGTTTTGTGATGATTATATGGTCAAATTTGGAGAAGGTATCAAGAGGTACTTAGAAGAAGGTATATGCTTTTGTTTTGGTGTGAAATATTCTGTATATATCAGTTAAATTCATTTGGTTCATTATGTCTATTAGCTTCGCTGTGTCTCTGTTTAGTTTATGTTTCAATGACCTGTCTATTGGTGAGAGTTGGGTGTTGAAGTCTCCCACTATGATTGTGTGGTGGTGAAGTCTCCACCATTGTTTTGAGTTTCAATGTGTGTTCTGAGTTTAAGTAAGTCTACTTTTATGACTGTGGCTGCCCTTGCATTTGGGGCATAGATGTTCAGAACTGAGATTTCATATTGGTGGATGTTTCCTTCAATGAATATAAAGTGTCCTTCCCCGTCTCATTTGATACGTTTTGTAGAATGTCTACTTTATTGGACATTAGAATGGCAACTCCTGCTAGTTTCTTGGAATCATTTGCTTGGCAAACTTTTTTCCAGCCTTTTATTCTGAGATTGCTGCTTTCTTTGTCATTGAGGTATGTTTCTTGCATGCAACAAAATTATTGGTTCTGCTTGTGTATCCAGTCTGTTTGTTTATGTCTTTTTATTGGGGAATTGAGTACCTTGATATTGAGAGATATTGTTAGTTCCTGCTGTGTTTGTTGTTGGAATTCTCTCCTTTTGGGTTTGTTGTGAGATGATTAATTTCTTGTTTTTTATTTGGTGTTGATATTCTTTTTATGTTGGTGTTGTCCTTCTAGAATAATCTGTAGGGCTGGATTAGTAAATATATATTGTTTAAATTTGGTTTTGTCTTGGAATATTTTGGAATATCTATCATGATTGAGAGTTTTGCTGGGTATAGTAGCCTGGGCTGGCTACTCTTGCGTTCTCTTAGCATCTGCATGACATCAGTTCAGGATCTTCTTCATTTCAGAGTCTCTGTTGAGAAATCTGGTGTAATTATGATAGGTGTACTTTTATATATTACTTGCTTTTTTCCTTATAGCTTTTAATATTCTTTCTTTGTTCTGTCATTTAGTGTTTTTATTACTATGTGAGGGAAAGACTTTCTTTTCTTGTCCAATCTATTTGGTGTTCTGTAGGCTCCATGTACATTTATGGCCATCTCTTTCTATAGGTTTGGGGAGTTTTCTTCGATGATTCTGCTGAAGATGTTTTCTTGCCCTTTTATTCCTATTATTATTTATGGCCCTTTTATTATTATATTTTGTCCTGGACTTCCTGGATGTTTTGTGTTAGGAGTTTTTATGTCTTGTATTTTCATTGACAGTTGTATCAATATCTTCTATGGTGTCTTCTATGCCTGAGATTCTCTCTTCTATGTATTGCATTCTTGGTGTGACAGGGAAAGGCAAGAGGTCTTGTTGTCTAGATAGCTTTTTCTGGGGTTTATGTCTTATGGCCTTGGGGGGGGGGGGCTGAGGATCAGCAGGAAGGGAAGATTTTGCCAATTCTAGGTCTAGTGCTCACAACTCCTTTATCAAGGTTAAATGCTCTCTTTTTTGTTGGAGAATGCTTCTTAAGGAGGCTGTTTCATGTGAGAGTTTTGCCTTTGCTTTATCTATATAATCAGAAACATTATCAAGATCAAGGACAGGCACGCAAAATGGGGGACCTTGGGCATAAGGGGGAGGTCTAGAAGGGAATGAAGAAAGAAGGGGTGGGCAGTCAGGCTTGTGATATCTGGCAGCCTCCTCCTCTAGGGTGGCAGCTTTTCTGGCGATAGGCCCTCGTCGGTGTCACTCTTGAGTGATGTCTTAAAGGTTTTGACAGAGGGATAAATGCCTTTACATGACTTCTTAGAACCTCCTTCCTCAAGTGAGAATTTTTCAGGCAACTCTGTGGGGGCTGTGGGGACTTCGGCCCCAGGCATGGGGATAGACACCAATTCACAAACTGAAGGCAGCCTGGAAAGGCACTGAAGGACCTTTTTGTCCTCCTTAACTACTTCCTGGATGTCAGGGGAATGATTATAAATCTTAAGAACATCATTAACTACATTCCAATAAGAAAATGCCTGCACTGGCACCTTTTCTGGCTCAAATGTCTCATAATAATCCTGTAAGCAATTTCCTACCCTGCCCCATCGTTTTTCATTAATAGTTCTTTCCTGGGGAAACCAGAGGCAGACATCTATAAAATAAAGAAATTTTTAAAGATCCTTTTTCTTCACCCATGTTCCTTGTGTCTTGAGGGACTCCTTGAGTCCCTTTAAAAATAAGTCATGCTTGTTTAATCCTTGTCCCATATTTGCGCTGCTCTCACTTACCTTTACAATGGATCAGGCTCACAGATGGGGTAGTCTGTGGTGATCACAGGGAGGATCTTTGTTCTTGATTTCAAGTCTCACCGTGATCCTAGAAGTGACTGCCGTGCATGGTGAGGGGCGTTCATCAGTGTTCACGTTCCTCAGGCCTCACAATTGGATTGGGTGTCAAGATGTCCCGGCCTGCTGGGTCTTCAACGTGGACATAAGGAGGGGGCAGATGAATGAAGAGACAAGAGACACAAGAACGAGAGCAAAACAGGGTGTCTGATCAAGCTCCAAAAAATTTTATATCTCACCAGTGTTTTATAGTTAAAAAAAGGAGGAAGCTTATACATAGTAACATAGTAACAGAGGCAGGGGAATTCCATGAAGCAACAGAACACTCTGCCAACAGGATATGTTACCAAGGCAACTATCTATTGTCTTCTAACTGCCTAACTGCAAAAGAGTCACCTGATCTCTGGGAAAGAACTTCTCATCTCTCAGGAAACAGAAACTTAGGCCCATAGCTACTTTAGGCCCATAGCTACTACAAAATGGCATTAGCTAAGCCAAGAAAAAAATCTTTATTTGTACTGGCTCCTGGCAATTGTGTTTTCCTATATTCCTTTGAGGAGTTTGTTTCCTCTTTAAAGGGCTTCTACCTGTTTAACTGTGTTTTCTTGTATTTCTTTATGTGAGTTATTTATATCCTCTTTAAAGGTCTCTTATATCATCATGGGATGGGATATTAAGTCGTTATCATCCTTTTCAGGTGTATTGGGGTATTCATGGTTTGCTGTGGTGGGAGAATTGGGTTTGGTGGTGTCAAAGTACATTTGTATAGTAATTGAAGTTCTAGCTAGAGCAATTAGACAACAAAAGGAGGTCAAAGGGATACAAATTGGTAAGGAAGAAATCAAACTATCACTATTTGCAGATGATATGATCGTATATCTAAGTGACCTGAAAAACTCCACCAGAGAACTCCTGCAGCTTATAAACAACTTCAGCAAAGTGGCTGGATATAAAATTAACTCTAACAAATCAG
>CM052722.1:59570099-59615682 GCA_028551405.1 Uromys caudimaculatus
CCCATGGTTCGGACCACATATGTGACAGAGGATGGCCTCGTTGGCCATCAGGGAGAGAGTAGAGGCCATTGGGCCTGAGGGCCTTAGAGGCCCCAGTAAAGGGGAATGTCAAGGTGGGAATATGGGAATGGGTGGGCGGGTGGGTGGGAGGTCGAATTCCCCCATAAAGGCAGGGAGGGGGAGGGGATAAGGGGTTTCCAAAGAGGAGACCTAGAAAAGGGGAAACATTGGAAATGTAAATAAAGTATCAAAAAAAAAAAAAAAAAAGACAGGATTAGAAAAACAAAAAAAACAAACAAACAAAAAAAATGAATAAAAGAAACTCAGAAACCAACAGAAAGACATCTAGCATAATTATAAGCCAGTTCTGTTTTTAAATATGTTTTACAAGTGCATTTGAATTGATTTTTTGGAAGTCCTAACCTAGTTCCTTCTATAATAAATGTAAAAAAGAACAGCACATAGATTTTTAGGGTATCATGGTTTGTCTAAGTGACTGAGTATAAAAGGCAGTACTCAAGAGAGACAGAGACCTGGATTCAAATCCAAGCTCTCTAAGTTTGCTCTCCCATAACATGAGGCTAACTGTGACTTTCACTTCATGATGTCCTTAATGCATACTGTCAGCACAGATTCTTCTCTATAAAAAGCAGAATTATTATTTGCTCTTGCAACACATCTTCAGTTTATTAATTGCACATGTATGTAAATAGTGTCATGATTCTATGCATATTTAAAACATGTGATGATTAAATTCAGGTAAGCCTATTCTGTTTGATCTTGATACTCAGCGGTACTTGGCAGAACTGTCTAGTTCATTGCTATCACTCACCATATAATACAGAACTAATTATTCACTAACTGGCCTGGCAATTTGGTTATAGTGGAGGAATAGAATCATGAAAAAACAGTAAGCAAAAATAAGGCATATGAAAGTTCAAAGTCTATTTTAACCTGTATTTAATGAGTTAATGTCATCGAAAGTATTCTTCATGATATTAACCACCCTCTAGAAGTCTGTCCTTTATTTCAAGGTGTGTTCATGGGTTGCTTGTTTGTTGCCTGTCTCTCTGTCTAAAGACATAAGTATATAAGAACAAAATAAATGAATAAAAGAAGACATATGATTAAAAAAAAAGAAAAGAAAAAAAAGAAAGAGAAAAATAATCCTCACTTTCTGTTAGTAAAAACAGAAAACTTGTTGAATTCTGTATTAACATAAATGTTAAGACACATATTCAGTGAATGGGCTGTACTATCAAAAGAGACTGCTTCTTTTTCCTAAAAAGAACTAATAGAAAGCAAAGTTCATTGTAGCTGTTATTTGCTACTTTATGTGTTCTTTCTTCTACCCTTTCCAGCCCTCCTGATCCTTTCAACCAACACCAGATAGGAGAGAAACAAAAGATAAAGGGACAGGGGGTAATATTATCATTAGATTACTTCCTGCTGATTAGAGGTGGCAAGTTCCTTGGTGGCAAGTTGTATCTTTCAGTCAGTATATCTACTCTCTTCTTGTTTCTTCTTTGCACATGACTACTTAACAGAATGCAACCAACTGTTCCCATAGCCCAAGCCTGGGATTAAAACAAAAACATATTTAAAGAATATGTCTGTGTTTTTCAAGGAAAATAAAATATCACTATTGTTCTGTATATTAGTAAAATACTATATAATGTTTCACACACACACACACACACACACAGAGAGAGAGAGAGAGAGAGAGGGAGAGAGAGAGAGAGAGAGAGAGAGAGAGAGAGAGAATATTTAAATCACCTTAAATATTCTACCAAGTATGTATGATACTATTTCAACAGTGAAAAAAGTAAAAATCTATCATTTAACTTTTTAAAAGCATACAATATATACTTGATACATTTAGTAATTTGTAGTAATACCCCTGAGTGTCTTGTTTCTCCCTAATTATAGCATTTGAATTGATAATTCTGAACAAGTATCCTCCATATTGTTACAGGTTCTAGGTTCTAGAACCATTACCTCACAGCTTTTAATGACATGAAAAATTTGAGATTCCACATGAATAAGACCATGTGGTACTTATGAGTCTATATAAGGTTTATATCTTACATAATAATTCTGTATATTCACACCCATGGTGTTGCAAATGAAAGAATTTAATTTCTCCATGTTGAATATTATTCCACTGTTATATGTATCATTGCTCCTTTATTGATGAAATAGAGTATAAAATATATTATTTATAAAAGATATACTTTATAAATTAGATGACCACTCACCTTGTTTTACTTTCTTGAATATTGTAAAAGGTGCTACAAAATCCTAGGAACCCAGGTGTATGTAGTCTCATTTCTCTATGGTAATATATATATATATATATATATATATATATATATATATATACACATATACATACATACATATATATATGTGTGTGTGTGTGTTTGTGTGTGTGTGTATGTGTGTGTGTATGTGTGTGTGTGTGTGTGATGTATGATAGTGTGGTTAATATTGATTGACAAAATAATAGGATTTAAAATCAACATAGAAATATCTGGAAATGTCTATGAGGGGATTTCCAGATTATGCTAGTTGAGATGGGAATACCCTAAATGTGCAGATATTTGGTTTCTGAATAAAAAAGAAGAAAAGTAGGTGAGCACTCATTACTCACTTTTTCCTGACTGTACATGCAAAGTGATCAGCTCTTTCCTGCTCCTAACGCCTTAACTTCCCTGCTATATTAATCATATCTTTTGGAACTATAATCCAAATCAACCCTTCCTTAACTTCCTTTTATTGTTTATTCTGTATGAACAATGATATAATAATAAATATATCCATTTATATTCTATCACATTAATTTCTATGTTTCTCTTATATTGCTTTAATTTCCACAGCTTTGGAATATATTCTAAATGCAGACAGTGGAAAGGCTCCAGCATTACTCTGGGTATTCAGAATAGTAGTTTTAGTATTCCAGTTTTCTTGTGGTTCCATGTATTTCAAACGTGGATTGTTTTTCCTGAGTGGGGTAGCGCTGGAGAGATCGCTCAGTGGTTAAGAATATGTACTACTCTTGCAAAAGACAAACATTCTGTTCCTACTTTCCACCTGTGAGATTGCTCACAACTACCTATAGCTTCAGCCCCAGAAAATCTAAAACTATTTGCTCTTCTCTTGCCTATGTGATGTGTGTACAAGGGCACATTCATGCACAATACACACACACATAGTTAAAAGTATGTCTTCAAGAAGTAATTTTTCTAGGTCTGTGAAAAATACCACTGGTATGTTGATAAGGATTCAATCAGATCTACTAATTACTTTGGGGTTTCGAACATTTTGCAAATATTTGTTGAAAATAACTTTTTCTGCTTTTCTACATTTTTCTTCTCTTTTCTCCCTTTTTCCTTTCTTTTTATTTAATTTAATTAGTTTTTCTTCATACAATTTTCATTATAAAGAGTATCCCTTAGAGGGGACACAGGAGAAGGCTTGGAATGTGAATCGAAACCAGCAGGGAAGGGGGCATCTCTGGAACCAGCTGGATACTTGGAATGGGAGAGGCTAAGAGGAGTCTATGGGGCTGACCCTAGCTGATATTCTGTAGAGCGATCATCTTTTTATTGTGTGCATGCTTCTTCTGTCAATTAAAAAGCCCATGGCCTATGACTTAAGTAGGAAATAGAGGTGGGACACCTGGAGAAATAATTCTGGGAGAGAAGGATAAGTGGAGATGAGCAAGTAAATATGTGAGGAGATTGACACATGGTACCTGAGCACAGGTAACCAGCCATGTAGCAACATGTAGGTTAAAATAAATACATTATTTATAGTTATCATCTAGTCACAGTAGAGCCTGGCTATATGGCCAAGGTGTTTGTAAATATAATTTGAGTCTGAATCTTATTTCTGGGATCATGGAGCTGGGAGGCAGGATGGGCACCTAATTTCAACAATATTCCTCCTAGTGAGTGATATAGAGACTGACTGACATGACCGTATCTAGTAGCTAAGCAGGACTTCCAGTGTAGGGAGGGAGACATTAACACACCCACAAAACCTTCAACCTCAACTTTTTCCTGCCTACAAGATACTCTCAGATAAATATGGAGCAGAGATTAGGGAAACAGTCAAACAATGACTGGCCCAAATTGAGACCCATCCCATGGAAAACAGACAAGCCCTGACACTATTAATGATACTCTGCTTGATTTCAGACAGGAAGCCTGCATAACTTTCACCTGAGAGGTCTCATCAAACAGCTGATGGAAACAGATCAATGACTGATAAGCAAATACCAGGGAGTCTTGTGGAAGAGTAGGGGAGAGAATTGAATGGTCCAGAGGGGTGAATGACACCACAAGAAGACTTAAAGAGTTAGCTAGTCAGGGCCCATGTGGGCTCACAGAGACTCAACCATCAATCAAATATCATGCAGGGGCTGGACCTAGGCCCCCTATTCATTTGTAGCAGATATGCAACTTGGTCTTCATATAGGTTTCCTAACAATTGGAGAAGGCTGTCTTTGACTCTTTCCTACCATTAGACCCCCTTCCCTTAACTGGACTGCCTGGTTGGGCCTTAGTGAGAGAGGAGGTGCATAGTCCTGATGGTACAAGATGTCCTTGCTACCCCAGGAGGGGTTTTTCATTTCTCTGATGAGAAGGGGGAAGGTATAATGGGAGGAGGGATTTGCAAGAGTGGAACTTGGAGGAGAGTAGGGAGGGGGACCCGGGATTGGGATGTAATGAGAAAAACAATTATGGAAAAGCAGGAAAACAAGGACAAAAAATAAAGCAATGTTTTCCTGGGGAAAAAAAGAGATTATTTCTTAGATTTGATTTATGTCTTTTTGGTAGCTACTATAAATGAGATAGATGTTCAAATTAAAATTACTATTTCATACAATTTGCCCTTGACATAAACTTATGCTGATTATTTTTCATGTGGGTTCATCTTTTTCTATTACATTTATTTATTGTGTGTGCACATGTGTGCCACAGAATACAAGTGGAGGGTCAGAGTGAAATTTATTGAAGTCAGTACTCTCTTTACACTACATTGGTCTCAGGGATCAAACTTAGGTTCTGGCTTGGCAGAAAATACCTTTAGTCACTGAGGCATCTTTCTGTCCCCTGCTTTGTTGAGTTCTTACATTAGTTCTAATAGGGACTTGGGAAGGGGAGAATTTGTTGAGATTTCTATAAATGTTATGACACATAAAGTAACAATTGACATTTTTTAAAATCAATTTTAGGTGTCTTTAATTTCTTCACAATTTCTATGAACAGAGCTTTCAGCACTATGTTGAGTAGCAATGCTAAATACACCATTTTTTCTTCTAAATCGTAGATAGTGCTTTGCATATTCCTCCATCCAATATAATGTTACCTGTTACCTTCTTGTTGTTTTGTGCATGCCTGTCCACTGAGAATGACAAATTTCTTTTAGTTCTTTACTCTATTCTTCATTATTCAGACAAAAACTAACAAACAAACCTAAAAATTACATAGTCAAGTCCTAAAGAACAGCTGTATTAAGCAATAGGGAAAAGGTAAATTTCCTCAGTTGGTCCTAATGGGGACTGATTTTATCAATCACAAGTGTACGTACACAAGCAGGAACAAGTTTACAGAGATTTGAGACAGAACTGGAAAAGTCTATTTGCAATATCTTTCATCTCAGTACAAAATTCACTAGTAAAATACACAAGGGTGAGTATCTCACAATCTGTTTATCCTAAATCACTGATCTTCTAGATCTCTATCATTTATTTCCCATTTCTCCGTGTTCTTGACCATAACACTTTACTAACCACTCTGGTCTCAAAATGTTTTCTCCTTAAGACTTCTTCACTACAATATAACACTGCCTGAAAATTATAGGAGTAAAGAGACCTGGGATTTCACCAGCCTAGCACCCCTCCAGAGGTATGTTCTATTTACCTACCGGAATGGGAGGTAACCAAGATTGAAAAGGACATGCATGGTATGTACTCACTGATAAGTAGTTATTAGCTGTAAAACAGAATACCCATGATACACTCCACAAACCCAAAGAAGTTAAACAAGAAGGAAGGCTCAAGTGAGGATGTTTGACTCACATTTAGAAGGGGGAAAATAGTCTTAGGAGGCAGAGGAAGAGAAGCAAGTGGATGAGAGAGTAGGGGAAGGGAATGGGGCAGGATCAAGTGTGGGGAGAAACAGGTGAGATATTAGAGGGGCCAGGAGAATGAATGGAAATATGCAGCTACCTGTGGTGGGGGGATGGGGAAGTTCTTCAGAAGTGCCAGAGACTTTGGTGTGGGAAGCTCCTAGGAGTCAATACAGGTTACCTTATCTGAGATGCCTAACAGTACAGACATAGAACCTGAAGAGGCCACCTCCAGTAGCCAGACAGAACCCCCAGTAGAGGGATACTCACCCATAAAACTTTCAACCCAAAATGTGTCCTGTCTAACAAGAAATGTAGGGACAAAGATGGAGTAGAGACTGAAGGAATGGCCACGAAATAACTGGCCCAACTTGAAACCCATCCCATGGGCAAGGACCAGTCCCCGACATCACTAATGATACTCTGTTCTGTTTGCTGATGGAAGAGAACCATAATTGTTCTCTGAGAGGCTCTACCAAGTAGCTGACTGAAACAGATGCAGATTTCCACAGGCAAACCTTGGGCAGAGGGTGGGGACTCTTATGAAAGAGTTGGGGGAAGGATTAAAGGCCCTGAAGGGGATTGCAACCCCACAGGAAGATCAACAGAGTCAACGAACCTAGACCCCTAGGAGCTCTCAGAGCCAAAGAACACATTTGGGCTAGAACGAGGCCCCCAGCACATATATAGCAGACATGCAACTCAGTCTTCATGGAGCCTGACTGTGATATCTATTCCTCAAAAGGGCTGCCTTGTCTGGCCTCAGTAGTAAAGAATGTGCCTACTCTAGCAGAGACTTGATGTGCCAGGGTTGGCAGGATACCCAGGGAGGGCCCACAGTCTCAGAGGAAAAGGGGAGGAGGGAGGGATATTGTCTCTTGGAGGGGGAACTAGGAAGGGGGACTGGGAGGGGACAGGGTTTTGGATGTAAATAAATAAAAAAATAAAAATTTCTAGTAAAGACTTTAGCTATTCTTTGTTTTCCTTCTCTTTAAGAGTTAAAAGTAAAGCAACTCACTCCTGTAGGAGTTCTGAACATCGTTGTTCATTTAATGCTCTTGTTCACTTTTGTCATTTTGCTCAGTATCTTGATTTCTTTTGATTATTTTATTTTTATTATGTGAGCATGTGTGTGTTTGTAGTTGGGGGTTAGGTACACTGCGTGTAATTGGGTGTCCTTAGAGAACAGAAAAGGCCGTCAGATCCCATGGGACTAGAATTATGGGTTGTTGTGAGTCACCTTACATAGGTGTTAGAACCAACCTTCAGTCTTCTGCAAGAGTAGGATGTTCTTGGAACCACTGAACCAAGTCCTAGATTCCTGACAACCTCACTTAATTCTTTTGTTTCCCGTGTTTATTGTGTGTATTTTCCGAATCGCTGCAAGTTTCTATGCTGTTATTCTTCCAGGTAAAGCTGAAGAGTCCACTAAATTGCAGTAGTTACTGCCTGCTGCTCGATCCATCTTTTTAAAATACTGAGCTACATATAAAGCAAAGGCTATATGCAAGGGACAGTGGCAGGTTTAGCAGCAGCAGAGGGCCTTGCCAGGAGGGGCATGTGATTGGAGCCTGGTTAACTTGTTCCAGTGTGCTGTAGAAATCTGTGAATATTTACTGCTTCCCCCTCCCATGTTTCTGTAGTGTGTTTGGGAAATTGCCAACTCCTTCCTACACTGTGGGTGTGCTTTCTCTTCATTATTTATTCCTGGATATCTGTAGCATTTTCTAGGTTGGGGATTATTTCTGTGTTTTTTTTTTTTCTTTATCTTCTTTATTTGAAGTTTCTAAACCATTGCTACTTTCATTCCTCAGTGACAACAAAATTTGATCTTGTCATACTGCTTTCAAGTTTCTATAAGATTTTTTTGTACCATCTTTTTTTCTCTATCTATTGACTTCTCCAAATGCTGTCTGTGGCATGTACCGTGGCCAAAGCCACAATTTTCAAAAAACTTCTCTTCAAGCTCAATAATTATTCTCTATGACCTATCTAACTATTGATTCCTTTTAATCTCATTTTTTAATTTAACTAAGATACATTTTAGCTCAAGAATTTGTATGGTTGCTATCTTAATTTTCTCAATTAGAATGTTTAAACATTGTGTGTGTGTGTGTGTGTGTGTGTGTGTGTGTGTGTGTGTGTGTTTTCTTCAAGATATTGAGTATTTTGGGGCTACTTGGGCAATTTAAACTTCTTTAAATAAAAATATTACTTTATTAACCAGTGTTTCAAACCATTATTTTACTTACCATAACTTCTCAATTATTGATTCCCTTGGTTCATACTCTGTATATAGCAAACAATCAGGTGCTTATTCTTTCTTTATAAAGGGCCTTTTATGGTGTCCATCTTTTCATAAATTTTAAGTAGGATTTTTATTTTCTCTGTGCTTAGAGTCATTTTCATTGTTATTACACTTCATGATTCCTAAGTCCAAATTTCCCATTTTTCTTAATTTGTTGTCTGTTTCCGTACTTAAAGATATTCCAAGCCCATGCTTGCCCCAAATAATGGCAAATATATTCATGAGAAAGAATTAAGAGAGAATAATAAAAGTCTTTACCCAGGGTATCCCCAGAGCTAAGGTAGAAATAGAGCTAAGGAAGAAATTGTAAGTTCTTCTTGAGTGGTAACTCACAGGTTCCTACTTTATAAAAGTAGCTATCAAAGCTTCCAAACTGTGCTGTATCCTGAACTCATAGTCTATCAAGTCTAGTTAAACACTACTTGAAACCAGACACATAGTAACATGGACTCTGAGTTTGACGAGGACCAAGACATCTGCCATAAGTCACAGATCATGTTAGCTTTATAGAAACTTTACAGACTTGAATCACATGTACTCTCAGATGCTTAAACAGTTCCAAAGGCATCTGTATAAAGGCATACGAATGTGGGTTATTAGTATCTTGTCAGTGTTAGTACTTTCCATCCTAATGCTATGTTTCTGGGTAAAATCTGATTCTTATTTCTCTGTCCTATAATCAATCAATGGGTCATTCCCCATGTTATATTGCTCTCAGTTGGGTAGTGGTTTTAAAGGTATACCTGGCCATTGTGGTTCACTATAAGTTGCTTCCTGCCTCACTCTTATAGCCATGATGTCATACACCAAGGTTAATTGCACAAGTAGCAGAAATGCAGGCTGTTCCACTAAAGCATAGGTCTATGTTATTGCAAGAACAGATCTAGAGCCTTGTCTATGAACACTAGCTTAGAGATTCCAGTGCACATGGTTAGGAAGTGTGATATAAAGATGGACCCTTTGATAACAGGACTGCTGTTAAGCTGAGTTCCATTTGAATCACATGGCCAAAGGGTTCTTCATTGTCTAATGAGAATAGGTTCACTCTATGTACAGAATTCACATAGTTAATACTCAGGTCTCTCCCACAGGTCAACAAATATTCAGATGGTGAGCCTTATGTAGATGTTCTGTGAGCTCTAGTCTGCATACGGGCATTCCTGGGAAACAAAAAATACATAAAAGCTTTTATATCCAAATATTATCTTATTTTTTCTTTGTTTTGTTTTGTTGCTGTGATAAAATACTCTGATAAAAGCAATTTTAAGGAGAAAGGCTTATTTTTGCTCACAATTCAAGGAAGGATACAGTCTATTGTGGCAGGGAAGTCCAGGAGCACAAGCAGGAAACAGTTAATTACTTTGCATCTGCAATCAGGAAGCAGAGTAATGAATGAATGAATGAAAGAATGGTAGTTTCCTTCCTTCAATTTATACAGTCAAAAACCTTAACCAATGATAACCACTTTAATTAATGCAACCATGATAATTTTTCACAGGCATGATCAAAAATCCTTTTCCTAGGTGATTGTAAATGTTGCCAGGTTGATAAATAACAATACCCATCATATACTATACTATACTACCTATATACTATACTGCCAGTATATAATATACTGCCTATATACTATACTGCCAGTATATACTATACTGCCTGGAGCTGGCTAGTGATTCAGTGGAGACAGAATCTTCACTACTTGTCATAAAGAATTTCTAGAATTTTACTCCTAAGTATTGCATTACCTTGCCACTTTTCTTAGCTTACCCTGATAGATTGAAGTATAGATACCTTGTTGTTCCTGTGAGGAGAGAGAAAACATTAATTTCCATATTGTTCCATTCCCTTTGTAAAGTATATTTCTAGGCATAGTATCAAAATTGGCTTCTGACTTCTCCTGTGTTTTGCTGTTAAATTTTAATATTTGGTTTTATTCATTTTCTTTAATATGTACACATAGAGCTCTGTACCATGTACAGATTAGTTATTCATGCCTAAATAGTAGTAATAATAATAATAATAATAATAATATCTATGATCTTTCTATTGTTTCTCTTCTTATCAATGGGCAGGTGGAAAAGACAGATAGGAAGCTGGGTAGACAGCTTTATGAGTAAGGTGTTTTCTCTGTACAAGCACAGGGATCAAGTTGGCATCTCTAGCAGCTATATGAAAGTCAGGTATGTTGGCTCGTCCCTTTGATTCTAGGCATTAGTATGCAGAGACAGGAATGTCTGGAGGATTTTTGTCTAGTTGATACTGATAAACCTATTAATTTGCAAGCATGCACATATATACTAAAAACACATAAAGAGGAAAAGAAGGTGCTATGGATATGTTTCAGTAGATAAAATGTTTACTCTGCAAGCAGGAAGATCTCTACGACTATCTAAAAACCAGGCAGGTAGTATGTATCTATAACTCTAGTACTAGCATTGTCATTTGAGAAACAAGCAGATCCTGGAGTCTAGCTGGCCAGCCAGTACAACTAAATCAGTAAATTTAAACTCGAGAGAGAGACCCTGTCTCAAAACATTTAAGATGGAGAGATATATACAAAATCATCCAGTGCTGACCTCAGGCTTCCACATGTGCATGCATCAGTGCATACACCCATAAATATGTTTACCCCCCCACACACATATACAGTACTCATGCACAGATAACAACAATAATGCATACTTTAAGAAAGGAAAAGCCAGATGAAAGAGTTCAGTAAGTGGCCATTCTCTCTATAGATAAATGTTAGTAAAAAGACAGGTTTTCTCTTTTTATTTCCTGTGAGGAAAAGGTAGACTTAAATTGTCTTTATTAAAAAGAAAGAAAAATGGTTATCTTTCACACTGGAAACTGAATAGAGGCATCCCTGGTGTGTCAGGCAGTTTTCTGTTACTGTAACAAGTGTTTGAGTTAAATCAGCTTTGAAAGAGAGATTTGGAGTTTATGGTTTAAAAGTTTCTGCCCAGGATTGGCTGCCTTATTGCATTTAGGTGGCACTTCATGGCAAAGGAAGATGCTAAGTTTAATGGAGTCAAGGAAATGAACAAAGAAGAGACGATAGCCTGTATCTTACTACTATCTTCAAGGACACATCCCAACAATGTAGCTTCTTTCCACTGTTCTCCAGGTCCTAAAGTTTTAATCACTTATTGCACCATGGACAGACAGCATATTCAAACTCTTAATACTTGGATTCTCATGCTAGATTTTTTCTAATAACATAAATACATCCTAGTTATTCATGTCATGGCTTAGCTTTATATAGAATATTCTCAGCATCATTATCCCTTGATATACAACCATGTACCTTCAGAGTTAGGGAAATCTCTCTGGAATTCTTTTATTGTTTGTACAACTGACAGTTAACTTCACAGGTTTGATTCTTTTGTAATCAATTCATTTAGTAAAATTTATTTTACAGTGCCCAAAGTCTGTACAAATACACACACACACATACACACACACACACACACACACGCACACACTCATACACACACATACATACGTATTGTTCTTCACAATTCAACTTCCTTTGTGTTTTTGGCTTCTGGTAAAGTTTCCATACTATGCCACTCCATTGGTCTTTTTATTTTAACCTGACCAACAGGGAGTAGGACCGAATCTATTCGATTTTCTCTTAAACAACACTTACCCAGCAATTGCCAGCAGTAAGATAAGGTCTCTGAGGGTTTTAGGAGGTCAAATCTGTAGAACTGTCTGAGCTATATCCTCCAAGGATTTTGAGTCTATTCAGCTGAACAAATCTATTTAACCACAAAGCCCAGTGGCTTCCTCCTTAAATGTTTTTATTAACTTTTTCTAACTAACCTGGGGCATGTACCTAGGAACAGTATACTATATCAATAATTCTCACTGATTTTACTTTAGCTTGTAAAGAGGAAATTATAGATTATTTTCTTACCTATACAACTTGGGTCAGAGGTGAAACTGAATTTTGAATGCCTTCCAGACTATGGTGGGGTCATGATGCACTTGCTACAAAGTCCAGGATACAGTTCGTGCTGTATTTCCTTTCTAGTGAAATAAGTTACTTTGCTTACCAAAAAAAAAAAATACCATGCAGTATGTTTCTGAATACTTAAATGTTTCTGCTATCTCTAGGCATATATTTAATATGCAATGTAATATATACATATATATATACATATATATATATATATATATATATACACACATACGTATATACAAACACACACATATGGGTAGAGGAAGGGATTATTTGCTTTTGCTATCAGAAAACACAAAAATCATAACACCAGGGGCCAGTGCAAGAGGGAGAAAACAGTGCTGGGAACTATACACATCCAGCATTAAGGATGCTTCCTTATAGCTTGTCTCATTCTCCTAGCACTCACCTCCATGGGGGCTAAAACAGATTGAAGATAGGCCTGGGGATCATGTGTAGACAGTGAACTTGGCAACGAGACAGCACTGTGGGTACCTGAGAACACCTGCATGGTCCAGATTTTACACACATGATGTAGGGTGCTCAGAAATTTAAAAATGGAGTTTGAAGTCAACTTCAAATACAAATTTAAGAGCTGGTGGGGAGATGTGCTAGGAGCAGAATCACCACAGGCTGCAAAGCTATCTTGGCTAAAGCTCCTTAGTATAATGTCTAGTGCCAGTAGACCATCCATGTGAACAAGCCTTGAAATTCCTACACAGAAATGTAGAGTAAAATCAAGACAGGGGAAGAAAATAACTGAGGCCATCCAGGGTGTCAGAGGGCCTTTGGTCTCAGCTGGGGCCTGTTAGTATTTCCCACTTACACAGGAATAATGGGAAACCTGCCAGTGCCTTTGGTCTTCTGTTAACCTTATCAAGCATGTCATACTTCTGTCCTCTCATGCCCTACATCAAATGCCTAAAGTGAGGAAGGTAGCAGATAGTCCGGAAATTGTGAGACATGCCACCACAGGATTTGATTCCTAGAAATATCTTTTATTTTCTCCCACTCTGATACCTGGTACTAAGAAATGAATAAAATGAAGTGATTTTCCTTATTAAAGTTTTTAAAATATTTTAGAAAAATAAATTATTCACAAAGGAAACTTGTCTGTTTATGGCTGTTGGGGACAGGACATATATTATAATACCAAGCAGATCAAGTAGTTGGTCAGATAAACCACAATACTCCAGGCTAGTCCCGGTTAGATTACTCACTAGTAAATGTTTCATTTAGGTGAGGTCTGCAACTTAGATGATCCATCCCAAAGGCTTCATTTCAGACATCCTCCTTGCTTAACATCCGAATTCATCAGTTCCCCAATTATTTCAAAGAGGCTCATAATCTTTTAAACAAAATGACATTTATCTGAGCTCTTAAGTTTTCAAATCAATTTTCAGATCATATAGATAAGAATGTGTCCCCTGAGAGAGCGAGTTAGAAGATTTTTGTAGAGGTAAAAAGAGAAAATCTAAGTGGATCAAATCAATTATTTGTCAATATATAGAGAACAAGATTTTACTTCAAATGTTCACTGGTGCAGCAGAGACCACATATAGTTGTCTTAAAAAAGATTTTTAACAATTCATTCTCTCATGATCAACTTTTTCTGGCATTTTAGCAAGCTCATATGGTATGCACCTCAGCACAGATAGATCAAGTGCTATAAAATGTATTCACTGCTGTCAACATTTTTTGTTTAAATACACAAGATCTATAGATTCCTTATGCAGAAAAACAGGGAATAAGACCTGCCTCATGCATCTTGTGAGGGGAGTTTAGTTCTGTAGTAAATTAAAATTCAAAGAACCCAGAAAAACATGGGAATCAGGTAAGTGATTAATAAGGAAGCAAAGCAAACTTTGAATTCTGTGTATCTCATAGTTGCATTGCACTGGTGTCAGTAATAAGAGAAATGGTGTTTACCTCTTCAAATTGTTGGTGCTAGGAATATCCCTCAGCTTTATTTTCAGCCACAGAGGGAGACACATGTGTCTAGATGAGTTTATGTCTAAATAAAGATGAAAGATACAAGGCAAAGCTTTCTTTAAATGATTTGTTTTTGTTTTGTTTCAGCAAGCATTTTGCTTTGTTCTTTTAGAGTAGAATTTTAGATCACATAAGAAGGGACTATGGAGAAAACAAAATATTTATACATTTATTCCTGTAAACCAAGAGACTTTCTGAGGAAAGAGATTTTCCTGGATGTTTATATTATGTGTGCTTACATATATATAGTTTTAAGGGACTATATTGCTATTTAATGTAGGCTGCTCTAGAACTAACTATGTACCCCGAATGGTGTTCTACCTCACGATTTGGCAGATTATGTCTCTCAAGTACTTGAACTATAGATGTGTGCAATCATGAATAAATAATGTTCATATTTTTAAAAATTCTACTTTTAAGGACCTAGACTGTGAAAGTTGGAGAAGTAATAGGAATTAGAGAAGCATTTATCAAAATCTCTTTGTGGTTGAATGATCCTTTCAGAGGGGTCACAAATAAAATATCCTACATATCTGATATTTACATCATGATTCATAAGAGTAACAGAATTATAGTTATGAACTATCAATGAAAATATTTTTATGGTTGGGGTTTACCATGACATGAAGAACTGTAATAAAATATCACAGCATTAGGAAAGTTGAGGGCCACTGAATAAAAGGATAACTTTTAAGCTATAAGACTATGAGGCCGAAGAGGATCTTGAAAGGAAGGGCAAATTGAAAGGTATTACATAAAGGGATTACATAGTAAATTGGTACAGGAAGAATTAAAGTAAGTGTAGGATGGGATGTCAGGGTAAAGGAGGAAATATGAGGAGGGATAACTAAGACCAGAGGTCTTCTGAAAAATCAAAAGGAAGCCTATTATTCTTGAAGTTTCTTAAAATATATACACATATAAGAGGACTTTAAATGGAGTTACACTATAATGGGAGGGCAATAGTCCACCTAGATATTATATGCTATCAAATTAACACTCCTCCCTAGTACCAGGAGAAAGTGAATACGTTTTGAATTGTTGGACAGTAGGGTCACATACTATCCCACCAAGCATTATAGGCTATTGCAGTACTATTGGCTACTTTTACAACTTAACAGTAAGATTCCGTTGCTGAAGATACCACAGATTTATAGCACAGAACATGGAGAAATCTACTTGATACCCAATTGCAAGCTTTCTTTCTTTTTTTTTTTAAACACACACACACACACACACACACACACACACACACACACACACACACACACAGGGAAGGGAATTTCAGGCAGAGATATCCAGGTGTATAGGTCCTGGAGCAGGAGAATGTTTACATGCTCTGGGAATAGATTGTTAAGGCTGGAGGTGTGGTCAGGAGCCAGAGTACAGCTTCATTTTTTTTTTTTTGATACTTTATTTACATTTCCAATGTTTCCCCTTTTCTAGGTCTCCTCTTTGGAAACCCCTTATCCCCTCCCCCTCCCTGCCTCTATGGGGGAATTCCACCTCCCACCCACCCGCCCACCCATTCCCATATTCCCACCTTGATATTCCCCTTTACTGGGGCCTCTAACGCCCTCAGGCCCAATGGCCTCTCCTCTCTTCCTGATGGCCAACGAGGCCAACCTCTGCCACATATGTGGTCCGAACCATCCATGGGTCCATAGATGTGTATTCTTTGGTTGGTGGTCCAAACTCCAAGACGACCAAGGGGGGGGTCAGGCCCTTTGACGCTGTTGCTCCCTCCATGGGGCTGCAAACTCCCTCAGCTCCTTCAGACCTTTCTCCAACTCCTCTATCTGGGACTTCACTCTCAGTCCAGCGGTTACTGTAAAGTGAAACTTGGGCATTCTGAACTTTTGGGCTAATATCCGCTTATCAGTGAGTACATACCATGTTCCTTCTTTTGTGACTGAGTTACCTTGCTCAGGATGATATTTTCAAGTTCCATCCATTTGCCTGTGAATTTCATGAAGTCATTGTTTTTAATAGCTGAGTAGTACTCCGTTGTGTAGATGTACTACATTTTCTGTATCCATTCCTCTGTTGAGGGACATCTGGGTTGTTTCCAGCTTCTGGCTATTATAAATGTGGCTGCTATGAACATAGTGGAGCATGAGTCTTTATTACATGTTGGAGCATCTTCTGGGTATATGCCCAGGAGAGGTATAGCTGGGTACTCAGGTAGTATTATGTCCATTTTTCTGAGCGTCCGCCAAACTGATTTCCAGAGTGGTTGTATCAGGCAAGCTTTATTTCTACTGGCTAGTGTTAATAGTGCTGGAAAGTGCTGTATAAGTGACCAAAAAGAAAAGGAATCATCAATCTCCCTTAGCTATGAGCCATGCAACCTACAATAATGACCTACCTGGTTAGATCCCGATGCTATAATGACACTAATGTTATGGCAGTAAACAACCGAACTTGGTTTTCCAATTGTCAAAATTGGACTTAAGTTATCCCTGCTCCATGAATGAGATAAAACACATACATGTTCCAGTCAATGAGACCAAGAACCCAAGGAGAGGTAAGTCTTAGACCCTAGTAGAAAACCTACTACTATCATTCTGTTAAAGAACATAGCAATAAAATGACTTATAATGACTTATAAGTCAGTGCATTGCTCAGCAAGCACTAGAGAACTTTCTGTTTGCAAGAGAATGAAATTAACACAGAAAGGCAGAACTGGTCAATGTGCAGACAATAAGAGACGTTGGGATGTTCATCTCTAGAAGGGATGTCTATAGCTTATCCTTTGCCTCACGGCTTAAATGTCTATGCAAAAGATAAAGAAGGAAAATTATAAAAGTCAGAGGTGGTAGATGACTTTAAGGAAACACAATAGGGCATACAGGCATATGAACACACAGAAACTAGCAATATTCAAAGACTAACACAGTTTCAAGCCAGGCCAGTCCCACAATGTAGAAGAGGAGGTACATAAGAAGTTTCATCCATAGCCACAGTCAAAGTGCTATTGATATTTTCTTGCTGGTTGGTCAGAGAAAGTCAGTTTTCTACAGATGGATGGCACTTGGTATTTCTTATAGCTCTTTGTATTACAAACACTAATTATGTTCCCCCCAAAAATGCTTGCACAAGAGTGTCTGCAAGTAGCTTCTGGGACTCTGCTCCCAGTTGGTTTTGATTGGTAAACAAAGATACCAACAACCAATAGCTGGGGAGGACAGACAGTGGCTGGGTTTTAGGATTTCTGGGGCTTGGGGCTTGGAGGAGAGAGAAGGGAAGATCCACTGTGCCTGAGAAGAGTGCAGGACAGAAAGATATAGCAGCCAGGTTAAGGAGCCAGGACAGTGCAGCCCAGAGGGCTGCTCAACTGGATCTAATGCAGCCAAGATTGAACATAAAAATTAGTACGTAGTAACTCGAAATTATCAGCGTGAAGTCGATTCTAGCAACACTGGAGGTTATGCAGTGGATCAACTATAGTGCTGTTTAAGGCATATTAAAATATAACGGCTGGGAGTGTGTGCGTCGTTCATGCAGGAACATAAACTATTGAGGCAGGTGTGAACCTATCGCCAGAATTTATTAGTAAATATTTCTATACTTCAGGGGAAGTCCCATGTCCAGAAGCAGTTAGCCAAAATAGACTGGACTCCATATTTGTGTTTGTCTGAAGAGAGAGAGAAAGACAAAGAACATGAAGTTAGGCAAGGTAAGGAGGTAGGAGAGGAACTAGAA
The DNA here is from genome assembly GCA_028551405.1 of Uromys caudimaculatus. Classification (NCBI taxonomy): domain Eukaryota; kingdom Metazoa; phylum Chordata; class Mammalia; order Rodentia; family Muridae; genus Uromys; species Uromys caudimaculatus. Next base: position 59,588,207 of record CM052722.1, read on the forward strand.
GAAGTTTGGGGAGAGTAATGAATAGCACCAAAATTTAGTATACAAAGTTATTAAAAGGTTAAATAAAAACAAAAGTAAAAAATAAAAAAAACTTACATTATTTTTAAAAAATGTGTTTATTTTAATAGCTTTATATAGTTTTATATATATGTATGTAGGTGCCAGAAGAGGCCAAATGGATCAGAACACCTGGACCTGGAGGTATAGGTAGTTGTCAGCTGACTAATGTGAATACTTGGAACTGAACATGAGTCTTCTGGAAAAGTGGTGCATGTTCATAGCTGCTAACTCCCCTCTCTCTCTCATTACAGAGAGATTTAGGAGGGAAAAAGGTAATTGCTGATCTTAGTGCCTGAGCTATTTGTGTTCTGATTAGGAATTTGTCTCTTATTCCAATATGTTCAAAGTAGTTCCTCACTTTCTCTTCTGTTAGATTTTATGTGTTCAGATTTATGTGGAGGTCTTTGATCCACTCGGGCTTGAATTTTGTGCATGGTATTAATATAGGTCTATTTCTGTTCATTTACATGTATACATCCAGTTACTCCAGTACCATTTGTTGAAGATATTTTCTTTTTCCATTGTATGATTTTGGCTTAATTTCAAAAATCAAATGTGCTTAAGTGTGAGTTTTTTTCTGGGTCTTCAATTTGATTTCACTTATCAACGTGTCAGTTTTTATGTCAGTACCACATGTTTTTTTCTATTATTACTGCACTCTAGTATAGCTTGACGTCAGGGATGGTGATACCTCCAGAAGTTTTTTGTTTGTTTGTTTTGTTTTTTGTATACAGGATTGTTTTAGCTCTCCTAGCTTTTTTTTTTTTTTTTATAAGAATTTGAGAATTGCTCTTTCAAGGACTCTAAAGAATTCTATTGAAATTTAAAGAGAATTTCATTAAATCTGTAAATTACTTGGAGGAAAATCACCATTTTTACTATGTTAATCCTACTAATCCATGAGCATGTTTGATCATTCCACCTGATACCTTCCTCAGTTTCTTTCACCAGAGACTTAAAATTACTGTCATAAAGGTTTTTCACATGCTTGGTTAACGTTATATCAAGATATTTTATATTATTTGTGGCTAGTAGTGCTTGTAAAGCTTGTATTTTCCCTATGTTCTTTCTTACCCTGTTTATTATTTGTGTAAAAGAGGGCTACAATTTTTTTGTGGTGGTTAATTTTATTTCCATCCATTTTGCTGATGGTGTTTATCAGTCATAGGAGGAGTTTTCTGGTGCAATTTTTGTGGTCAATTATGTATACTATCATATAAGATACAAATAGTGATACTTTGAATTCTTCCTTTCCAATTCGTATCCAATTGACCTCCTTTATCTGTCTTATTGCTTTAGCTAGAACTTCAAGTACTGTGTTGAATAGACAGTGAAAGAGTTGGCAGCCTTTTCTTGTCCCTGATTTTAGTGGAATTGATTTAAGGGTCTCTCTATTTAAATTGATGTAGGTTATTGGGTTACTATATGTTGTATTTATTATGTTAAGTCATATGCTTTGTATCCCTGATCTCTCCAAGACTTTTAACATGAAGGGCTGTTGGATTTTGTCAATGGCTTTTTCAGCACCTAATGAGATGATTACGTATTTTTGTTGTTTTAGTTTGTTTATATGGTAGATAACATTGATGATTCTCATATGTTGAACAATTTCTGCATACCTGGTATGAAGTCTACTTGATTGTGGTGGATGATGTTTTAGCTGTGTCCTTGAATTTGTTTGGCAAGTATTTTATTATTTTTGCATTAGCGTTCATAGCAGATATTGGTCTGAAATTTACTTTATTTCTTGAGGCTTTGTGTGTTTTAGGTATCAGGGTGACTGTGGTCTCATAAGATAAGTTTGATAATATTGCTTCTGTTTCTACATTCTGCAATAGTTTGAGGAGCATTGGGATTAGATCTTCTTTTAAAGTCTGGTAGAGTTTTGTACTAAAGCCATCTGGCCTTGGGTTTTTGTTTTTTGTTTTTTTGTGTTTTTTTGGATGGAAAATTTAACAACTACTTCTATTTTCCTACACTTTATTCTGAAGTAGTCCTTATCTTTTTTGCTGAGGTATGTTTCTCCTATTCAGTAGAATGGCCTTGATTTAACTTTGATTGGTGGTATACATCTAGAAAGTCATTAGTTTGGTTTAGATTTTCAAATTTTGTAAAGTACAAGCTTCTGAAGACTTAATGATTCTTTGAATTTCCTCAGTATCTGTTGTTATGTCTCCCTTTTCATTTCCAATTTTGTTAATTTGAATACTGTCTTTCTGCCTTTTAGTGAGCTTGGCTAAGGATTTATCTATGTTGTTGTTTTTTTCTCAAAGAACTAGCTCTTTTTATTGTTGATTATTTTTATTGTTCTCTTTGTTTCTAATTTACTGATTGCATTCCTGAGTTTGTATACTGCTGTCTATTCCTTTTGGGTGCTTTTGCTTCTTTTTGTTCTAGAGTTTTCAAGTGTACATTAAATTGCTAGCATGAGAACATCCAAATTCCTTATGAAGGCACTTAGCAGTATGAACATTTCCCTTAGCAGAGCTTTCTTTTTCCCTATAAATTTAGGTATGCTATACTTTCATTTTCATTGAATTTTAGAAAGTCTTCAATGTCTTCCTTTATTTCTTCCTTACTCAATGGCCATTGAGTAGAGTTTCATTCTGTCTCCATGAGTTTGTAGCATTTCTGTTGTTTCTGTTGTTGATGTTATCTAACTTTGATCCATGGTGGTCTGATAAGATATAAGAAGTTATTTCGATTTTCTTACATTTTTTGCAGCTTTATTTGTAAGTGACTATATGATCGATTTTGAAGAAGGTTACATGAGGTGCTGAGAAGAAGGTATATTCTTTTGTATTTGGGTGAAATGTTCTGCAGATATCTGTGAGGACCATTTGATTCACTTTAGTGAGCTTCATTATTTTTCAATGTAATTTCTGTTTCAGTAAACTGTCTGTTGGTGAGAATGGGATGATATATTCTCACACTATTTATGTGCTGGGCTTTGTGTGTGATTTAAACTGTATATTGTTCCTTTTACATATGTGAGTACCCTTGCATTTGGGACATAGATGTTTAGAATTAAAATGTCATCTTAGTAGATTTTTCCTTTGATGAGTATGAAGTGTCTTTCACCATCATTTTTAATTAACTTTGCTTGAATATGTCTGTTTTGTTAGTATTAGAATGACTGTTCCAGCTTGCTTATTGGGTCTGTTTGCTTGAGAATCGTTTTCCTGCCCTATACTCTGAAATAGTGGTTATCTTTGTTGCTAAGGTATATTTCTCCTATTCAGTAGAATGATGAATCCTGTTTATGCATTCATTCTGTTAGCCTGTGTATATTTGCAAATCAAATCCATTGATATTGAGAGATATTAATGACCAATGATGATTAAGTCCTGTTATTGTGATGTTGGCAGTGTGCGCGCACGTGCGTGTGTGTGTGTGTGTGTGTGTGTGTGTATGTATGTATGTATAAGCTTTCCTTCTTCTGTTTTTGATGATGTAGAATTATTTATTTCCTGTGTTTTCTTGGGTCATTCCAGAGACATTCCAGAGTCAAAGTATAGTATTGAAAAAAAGTATTTTTATTGTTTATAAAATAAATTGATTAAAGAACTATGTTTTTTTTTCTGTTGCTATATAATAAAGTACCATAATCAAAAGTGAGCAGTAGAAGGATTTTATTCTGAGTTAGGGTTCCAGAGAGAGAAGATTCAAACATGTTGCTGAAGCATGGTAGCAAGATGAAGTTATAGTGACTCTGAACAAGAAGCTATGGGCTCATTTGGTCAGCTAAAAGCATGAGGTTAGCAAACATGGATAGAAATTGGGACAAATCAATAAATTGTCAAAACTTGCCAGTGACAAGAGAAGACAGGGCAGGGGCTCCTTTGTCTTGCATTCTTGCTGATGCCCTTTTCAGTTTAACTAGAATTTAGTCTCTTGGATTGGGAATCTTTTGAAAAATTACCCAATTCTATTCTAGAAACATAAGATTAAGATGCTCTAGATAATACCTTATCTTAGCTTCTGCTAAATTATTTGCTTGTATGAAGCCCCCATTGCAGCTGCTAGCAAGATGCTGGAATGTGGTTTTTACCTTTAACCACTGTGCTCTGAACACTCAGTAATACACTTAGATCCTCAAATAACCCAAGTTTCCTACCACTTAACTGGAGTAAAGACTTTTAGTTGGCTATAAACTGTTTCTGAATGGCCATCTTTCATAGATTCCCTATAACATACCCCCAAGAAAGTACTTCTCCCAATAACGCTAAACCTCCTAAACCTTCACAAATAGTACATCCATTTTGAAACCAAGTGTTAAAATATCTAAATTGTGTAAACCTTCTTGTGGTAGACATTCTCACTGAAACTACTGCATATGACCATCAACAGGATGATAGAAAAACACTCTTTCTCTAGATATATTTTATTTCACAAATCACATGAATAATAGACATTCACTGTTACCAAAAAGAAAGGCTAAAATAAGTTTCTCTTGTTACAAAAATCTGTGCTTCATTGTGTTTTACTACATATCTATGGTCCCCTCCTCCTGTCATGCTCTATTTTCATATTTATGATAATATTAACTAGAAGAGAAAAAAATAACTTTTTCACAGGATATTTTTATATGCGTGTGTTTGAAGCTCTATACTACCTATGTATCCACCCAGACAGGCCCAGTTATAATACATGTGAAATAAAGGCACATAAGACCCAAGAGAAGAACTGGATCACAATTCTGAATTTTTATTAGTTTTGAGAGAGAGAGAGAGAGAGAGAGAGAGAGAGAGAGAGAGAGAGAACACTACTATATGTCAAGAGGGAAGATTAGCATTAGCTGGTCACTCTTCCATTTACTAAATTATATTTCTTACCATTGTTGTATATACTCAGAATAGTTAAGTGTGTACAGGCAGGCTATCAGATTTTTGTTTGCTATTTTTTTTCAGAAATTACACACATTTTAGACTACAAGTAATATCAATTTAAAAAAAAATCCATTGATGGTGGGTACAAAGTTTTACTTAATTTATTCACACAAGAGATGTGGAGAAGGATGCTGTTTCTTTGTGGCAGTATGGGCTTCCTTTATCTTGCAATTTTGTCAACAATTGCAAAACAGGAATTACACCATTGCAATGAACAGTGGTTTCATAAGTGAACAGCCTTTCCTGTAGGCATTTGTGTGGAAATCTGCCAGATCAACCAAGAGGAGTGATATAGTTCAACAGTTCAGGAACCCACGGAGGAGTGGCTTTTAATAGTTGCAACATACTAACTCTGCCCACTAAGAGACAAACCATGCAGTCCTTTCAATCCTCAAAGCTAAATGCCACAGCAGTCAACATTGCTTCAGCCAGTCTCTGGCTATTATAGAAAATTTGGGATTTCTAGGATGTCAAAAGGCAAAGATAAAGGTGAACCCCCATCCCCAAAATATGGCATTTATTTACTTCTGGAATCAGAAAGGACAATTATTATCCACATGCAAATCTGAAACTCTGCTCTGATACACTGGGTTTCTATGTTTTCTTCTTCCTTCACCTTCTTCCTCCTCCTCCTCCTCCTCCTCCTCCTCCTCCTCCTCCTCCTCCTCCTCCTCCTCCTCGCCCTCCTCCTTCTCCTCCTCCTTGCATTTTACAGTCCTGTTCTTCAGTTATTTTGCTTAATTCCCCATTCCAAATAGGGTGGTGGTAATCTTTTCTTTCCCACAAATCCTCATAAGCAAGATGCAAAGCTGAGTTTTAAATATTCAACCATCTAGTGCTATCTCTGAAACTCCAAATGAACTGTTATCTAAAGTGCCCACCCTTTCCCCTGCTCTATTCATTTACATGTTACCCCTCCATGGTACAAATCATAGCAAAAATACATCAATATTTCACCTCTCGTCCCTCTTCTCTCTTGGAGCTAAGGATAGAACTCAGAGGGTGTAAGTGATAACCTTCCTCAAAGAAACATTTCCCCCTTCTAAAACTTCTCTTTATATTTTTAAAGTATTTACTGATCTATGTTGAGTACTATGACAAGGATTCATTAACCAATATCAATGACCATTGTTCACCCAAGCACATTAGCAAAGAACACAAAACTAACCATGAAGAAACAATAAATGAAAGCAAAAACAAATTCTGTGTCATTTTTTGCGAGCTTTATGCTTTGTCTATATGTTCAACTTTTAAAGGGTTAAAAGTAAAACTATGAAGCGAAGCTCTTATCTTTAGCTCCAGCTCTGAGAAATGCATATGTGAGTTGCATACCTAATTCAGTGGAGTCTTATAAACTTCCTTTCTCCTGTGCACAACATTTGATGATCAGTGTTTCCCACAAAGTTTCAGAATCTGATTTTCAGCCACTTTTCATACTGCTGTGATTTTACCCTATAGCATCTCATTCACCCACTTTTTATATCCCCTCGTATGAAAGTGACAATGTCTTTCAGAAGTCAGAACATTCAAATTCCTTGCTTCTTCACTTTTTCTCCCATGTAAAAAAAACATAACTTCACCGTTTATTGACTCAAATGTAGTCCATGATCTGGCCATCTACATCTGACAGATAAGTTCCCCTAATTAATACATCTGAAAATGGCACAGTTACAACTGCCTTATAATCTATGAACACAATCTCTGAGCCTTCTAATCTGTCAGGCCATTTGTACCCTAACTTCAGGTCTTATTTGATTTACAAATGATACTCTACTATATCCAGACTAGGTAATTTAGAGCATTGAGGATTTTTACTTGCCTTATACAGATTACTCTGGAATGGGCCAGATAGCCTGCATAAGCACAATGTAGCAGAATGGTAGTTATGGCCTCCTGTATAGTGTTTTGCATGAGAAATGTTCCTAGAAGGCTTTGACCTTTTAACGGTACAAAGTTGGTGGCACTGATTGAAGAGGTCTAGGAAGTACAGTCTTACCAAAAGAAATACCACAATGGGGCCAGATTCTGAGATTAAAATGCTCTCAACCACTTCCAATTTGATACTTTCCAATTTTTGCCTGCTTCATGTCTCTTGCCCTTATAAAGTCTAACTCTCTGAACTAGACAGCAAGTTAAAATAAATTCTTCTATGAATTGCTAGGTTTAAGCATTTTTATCACAGCAACATGTAAGTAACTAATATATAGAGCAACTAGGTGAATCTGCCAAAGCCAATTCCAGTTTGTTAATCACATGACTGAGTGATTTTAGAAATTAATCTTTCAGCTCAAATTAGAATATGAGATATTTTTATAGTAGTCAACCTTGGCCTGCATCTATATTGAAGACCTCAAGCCAGAACTACTCTGCCAAGCCACTTCTAAACTCATGATCCATAGGAATGATGAAAAAACTAAAGTCTTCAACTGATAAGTAATGAACCCCATAGTGCTGTCATTTTAAGTGTTGTGTATACTATCTCTGCATATACAAGTATACACACTAGCATCAGATAGATTTCAAAACTAGAAAAAACTAAATATTCTTTCTTAGAAAAGTGATAGTGAGTTCTTCTACAAAGACTTATGTGGAGTCAAAGAAACCTATATAACAATGAGGTTAAAGTATGATTTTGATCAAATAATTGATTCTTCTTAGTGTTCTCTGGTTCACAAAACATGTCTGTCTCTTGATGAATTAAAAGCCAAATGTGATTGAGCATGGGCAGAAAACACAGATTAAGGTTGTCCCAAATGAACATGATGATGAAGTTTTTAATAACAGAACAGGGAAGTCACAAATGAAGATGATCTTTGAATACTTTGATTCATACATCAGATAAACAAATTACAGCAAAGTAGGGAAATCTCCTAAAGGTCACAGATGCTATCTAATTACATTCATAGATTTTGAGTGGTAAAAACTTTACACTAAGGTGGCAATTCAATAGGTCAAATAGCCCAAAGATGTTTGTAATGGGGTTCTGAACCTGCCACACTACAATCTCTTCACGATCAGTAATCAAGTGTGGTAGAATATGTAATTTAGGTGGAATATTTTTCTCAGAACTTCCGTTAACAGTGCTATGTGGCTTCATTTGCATAATTAATAAAAAGGTCCTATGTGCTATCATTTGGAAAAATGTTTACCAAAGGCCCATGTGTTCATAGGTTAGTTGCATATTTTAACATTCTTGTAAATGAAGGCACTTCTTTGTGTGTGACATTGTATGTGACATTATGCCTGCTGTGACATGAATAAACATCTACTTATCCTAGATAGGTAATGAATGACAGACAAAAGAAATTATTTCACTGGAGTTAAATTTGGTAAACCAATAAGATTATTGGACATTTTTACAGGAGTCTGAGAGGCACAACACTTAAAGGACTATGGATAACTCAAAGGCAGCTACACCCCAAAATAGCTAACACCATCATTGAATAGGACTCACAGAATCTCTTCCAGGTAGCTCAGACAGTCTGAGTCTCATCAAGGTAACTAGGATGATATAAGACTTCTCAACATTTCTTACTGCCTAAAAAAAACTGGGAGATACATTGGGGTGGGATTTGTACATCTGGTAAATTTCAGGGGCATTTTGAGATGTCTGAGTAGTTTTCTTCCTGAATCTTAATGAGTCTCCCATTAGAAAATTCTACATCCTAATGAGTCTCAGAGGAAACTGCTATGCAACACTTTTAATAGGTGAGACCTTCTTGTAGGAATTTAGGTCACTGGGATAATTATCTTCAATGTAGTTATTGGGACTTCAGTTCCAAGTTGAGTAGCATATTCCTTCACTAAGTATTTGGGGCATGGATTTCTGGGTTACCAGAGGAACAGTGGTAATGGGATGAAGAATTCATGAACTGAAACCTTTGAGCCAAAAGGAAACTTTTTTCACATTAAGCATTGATTTTCTCAGCCAGGGAGCTAATCCTTTACCACAGGCCTCCATATCCAATTAACACAGGGAGAGAGCTAGCCTCCCTAGAGTGTGGACAAGCCTGAGAGGGGAGGTAAGACCAGCACTTCTGCTCAAAGGGTCCCTCCCAGAACCCTCAGGACAAAGGAATCTAAGAGCGGCCTGGAACAGGAGCCTTCTGGATTCTGCCTGCAGGCTGTGCCACAGTGTTCCAAACCCAAATAGTGCAGGGAAAGAACAAGCCTCCCAGGAGTGTGGACAGACCTGTGAGTGGGGTAAGAACAGCACCTCTGCTCAGAGGGACCTGCCTGGAACCCTCAGGACCCAAGGACCCAGGGGGACTGTCACAGAGCCGTCAGGACACATGAACCAAGGAACAATCAGGGACAGGATCCTTCTGGTTTCTCTCTGCACCCCAGAGCTGACCCTGTACCGCAGCTCTCCAAACCCAAATTCATCTCAGAGAGAGCTGGTCTCCAAGGAGTACTGACACAGAGGACTTCAGGAGGGACAAGCCATAGTCAGAGAGCAAGACCAGCTAATACAAGACCAGCTAATACCAGAGATGAGCAGATGGCAAAAGGCAAGGACAAGGAGATAAGCAATAGAAACTAAGGCTACTTGGCATCATCAGAACCCAGTTCTCCCACCATATAGAGTCCTAGGTACCCAAACACACCAGAAAAGCAAAACTAAGAATTAAAATCACATCTCATGATGATGATAGAAGATTTTAAGAAGGAAATAAATAACTCCCTGAAAGAAATACAAGAGAACATTGGTAAATAGCTAGAAGTCCTTAAAGAGGAAACACAAAAGTCCCTTAAAGAATTGCAGGAAAACACAATCAAATAGTCGAAGAAAATGAACAAAAAAATCCAGGATCTAAAAATAGAAATAGAAATAATAAATAAATCACTAAGGGAGACAAAAACTGGAGATAGAAAACCTAGGAAAGAGATCAGGAGTCATAGATGGAAGCGTTGCCAACAGAGTACAAGAGATACAAGAAAGAATCTCAGGTGTGGAAGATACCATAGAAAACATTGATGCAACAGTCAAAGAAAATGCAAAATGCAAAAAGCTCCTAACCCAAAACATCCAGGAAATCCAGGACACAATGAGAAGACTGAACTTAAGGATAATAGGTATAGATGAGAGTGAAGATTCCCTTCTTAAAGGACCAGTAAATATCTTCAACAAAATTATAGAAGAAAACTTTCATAACCTAAAGGAAGAGATGAACATAAACATTCAAGAAGCCTACAGAACTTCAAATAGATTTGACCAGAGAAGAAATTCCTCAGTCATATAATAGGCAAAACACAAAATGCACAAAACGAGGAAACAATATTAAAAGCAGTAAGGGAAAATGTCAAGTAACATATAAAGGTAGACCTATCAGAATTACACCAGACTTCTCACCAGAGACTATGAAAGCTAGAAGATCCTGGGCAGATCTCACAAAGACCCTACGAGAACACAACTGCCAGTCCAGCCTGCTATACCAGCTAAACTTTCAATTACCATAGATGATGTAACCAAGATATTATATGACAAAACCAAATTTACACAATATCTTTCAACAAACCCAGCCTTGTGAAGTAGCATAGATGGAAAACACCAACATAAGGAGGGAAACTACACCCTATAAAAAGCAAGAAAGTAATCTTCTTTCAACAAACCTGAAACATTGAAAATAACAGGAAGCAACAATCACTATTCCTTAATATTTCTTAAATTCAATGGACTCAATTCCCCAATAAAAGGACATAGACTAACAGACTACATACATAAACAGGACCCAACACTTTGTTGCATACAGCAAATGTACCTCAGTGTCAAAGACAAACACTATCTCAGAGTAAACAAGCCGGAGTAGACACTCCAATATCGGATAAAATCAACTTTCAACCAAAATTAACAAAAGAGGTAAGGAAGGACACTTCATCCTTACCAAAGGAAAAAAAATCTACCAAGAAGAACTTTCAATTCTGAACATCTGTAGTCCAAAAGTAAGGACACTCAAGCATTCATAAAAGAAATTATACTAAAGATCAAAGCACACACTGCACCTCAATCAATAATAGTGGGAGACTTCAGCACCCCACTCTCATCAATGGACAGATCTTTGAAACACAAACTAAACAGAAGCACAATGAAACTAACACAAGTTATGGAACAAATAGATTTAACAGATGTCTACAGAAAATTTCATCCTAAATCAAAAGAATATACTTTCTTCTCAGCACCTCATGGTACCTTCTCCAAAATTGACCATATAATCATTCATAAAACAAACCTCAAGACATATATGAAGACTGAAATAATCCCATGCCACCTATCAGATCACTACAGAATAAGGATGGACTTCGATAGCAACAAAACAACAGAAAACCCACATACACATAGAAGCTGAACAATGCTCTACTCAATGGCAACTTGGTCAAGGAAGAAATAAAGAAAGAAATTAAAGACTTCCTAGAATTTAATAAAAATGAAAGTACAACATACCCAAACTCATGGGACACAAAGAAAGCAGGGCTAAAAGGAAAACTCATAGTTCTGAGTGCCTTCAAAAACAAACTGGAGAGAGCATACACTAGCAGCTTAACAGCACACCTGAAGGCTCTAGTACAAAAGAAGCAAATACACCCCAGAGGAGTAGAAGGCAGGAAATAATCAAACTCAGGGCTGAAATAAACCAAGTAGAAACAAAAAGAACTATATAAAGAATCAAGAAAACCAGGAGCTGGTTCATTGAGAAAATAAACAAGATAGATAAACCCTTAGCCAGACTAACCAGAGGGCACAGAGACAGCATCCAAATTAACAAAATCATAAATGAAAAGGGAAATATAACAACAGAACCTGAGGAAATTAAAAAAATCATCAGATCCTACTACAAAAGCTTATACTCAACAAAATTGGAAAATCTGGATTAAATGGATAATTTTCTAGACAGATACCAAATACTAAAGTTAACTCAAGATCAGATAAACCATCTAAACAGTTGCGTAACCCCTAAAGTAGTAGAAGCAGTCATTAAAGGTCTCCCAACCAAAAAAAAAAAAAGCCTAGGACCAGATTGGTTTAGTGCACAATTCTATCAGACCTTCAAAGAAGACCTAATACCAATATTCTTCAAACTACTCCACAAAATAGAAACAGAAGGAACACTACCCAATTAATTCTATGAAGCCACATTTACACAGATACCAAAAGCTTACAAAGACCCAACAAAGAAAGAAAACTTCAGACCAATTTCCCTTATGAATATCGATGCAAAAATACTCAATAAAATTCTCGCAAACCGAATCCAAGAACACATCAAAATGATCATTCACCATGATCAAGTAGGCTTCATTCCTGGAATGTAGGGTTGGTTCAATATATGGAAAACCATCAAAATAAATCATTACATAAACAAACTCAAGGAAAAAAAAACACATGGTCATTTCATTAGATGCAGAAAAAACATTTGACAAAATTCCACATCCCTTCATGATAAAAGTCTTGGAAAGATCAGGAATTCAAGGCCCATACCTAAACATAGTACAAACAATATACAGGAAACCAGTAGCCAACATCAAACTAAATGGAGAGAAACTTGAAGCAATCCCACTAAAATCAGGGACTAGACAAGGCTGCACTCTCTCTCCCTATCTACTCAATATAGTACTTGAAATTCTAGCTAGATCAATTAGACAACAAAAGGAGGTCAAAGGAATACAAATTGGAAAGGAAGAAATCAAAATATTACTATTTACAGATGATGTGATCACATAGTTTAGTGACCTGAAAAACTCCACCAGAGAACTCCTACAGCTGATGAACAACTTCAGCAATGTGGCAAGATATAAAATTAACTCAAACAAATCAGTAGCCTTCCTATACTCAAAGGATTAAACAGGCTGAGAAGGGAATTAGGGAAATGACACCCTTCACAATTGTCACAAACAATATAAAGTATCTTGGTGTGACTCTAACCAAACAAGTGAAAGATCTGTATGACAAGAACTTCAAGTCTTTGAAGAAATAAATCAATGAAGACCTCAGAAGATGGAAAGATCTCCCCTGCTCATGGATTGGCAGAACTGATATAGTAAAAATGGACACCCTGCCGAAAGCAATCTATAGATTCAATGCAATCCTCATCAAAATTCCAACTCAATTCACAGAGGTAGAAAGAGAAATTTTCAAATTCATTTGGAATAACAAAGCACAAGATAGTAAAAACTATTCTCAACAATAAAAGAACTTCTGGAAGAATCATCGTCCCTGACCTCAAATTGTACTACAGAGCAATAGTGATAACAACTGCATGATATTGGTAGAGTTACAGGTAGGTAAGTCAATGGAATAGAACTGAAGACCCAGAAATGAACCCACACACCTACAGTCACTTGATCTTTTTCAAAGGAGCTAAAACCAACCAGTGGAAAAAAACCCAGCATTTTCAACAAATAGTGAAGGTTCAACTGGCTGTCAACATGTAGAAGAATGCAAATTGATCCATTTCTACTTCCCTATACAAAGCTCAAGTCCAAGTGGATCAAGGACCTCCATAAAAATCCTGATACACTGAATCTAATAGAAGAGAAAGTGGGGAAAAGTTACACATATGGGCACAGGGGAAAAGTTCCTGAACAGAACACCAGTGGCTTATGCTCTAAGATCAAGAATCCACAAATGGGACCTCATAAAATTGCAAAGCTTCTGCAAGGCAAAGGACACTGTAAATGGGACAAATGATAACACACAGATTGGGTAAAAATCTTTACCTATACTACCTTTGATAGAGGGCTAATAAACAATATATACCAAAAAACTCCTGAAGTTAGATTCCAGAGAACCAAATAACCCTATTAAAAAATGAGAAGAGAACTAAACAGAGAATTCTCAACTGAGGAAACTCGAGGTCTGAGAAACACCTAAAGAAATGTTCAACATCCTTAGTCATCAGGGAAATGCAGATCCAAACAACCTTGAGATTCCACCTCACACTAGTCAGAATGGCTAAGATAAAAAACTCAGGTGACAGCAAATGCTCGCAAGGATGTGGACAAAGAGGAATATTCCTCCATTTCTGGTGAGATTGCAAGGTGGTACAACAACTCTTGAAATCAGTTTGGCAGATCCTCAGAAAATTGGACATAGTACTACCTGAGGACCCAGCTATTCCACTCCTGGGCATATACCCAGAAGATGTTCCAACATGTAATAAGGACACATGCTCCACTATGTTCATAGCAGCTATATTTACAATAGCCATAAGCTGGAAACAACCCAGATGTCCCTCATCAGAGGAATGGATACAGAAAATGTGGTACATCTACACAATGGAGTACTCCTCAACTATTAAAAACAATGACTTCATGAAATTTGCAGGCAAATGGATGGAACTTGAAGATATCATCCTGAGTGAGGTAACTCAGTCAAAGAACAAACATGGTATGTCCTCACTGATAAGTAGATATTAGCCCCAAAGTTCGGAATACTCAAGATTCAATTCACAGACCGTATGAAGCTTAACAAGAAGGAAGACCAAAATGTGGATGCTTCACTGTTTCTTAGAAGGGTGAACAAAATACTCACAGGAGGAAATATGGAGACAAAGTGTGGAGCAGAGACTCAAGTAAAGGCCGTCCAGAGACTGCCCTACTTGGGAATACATCCCACATACAGCCACCAAACCCAGATGTTCTTGTGGATGCTGGGTAGTGATTGCTGATGGAACAATGAAAAGCTGTCTCCAGAGAGGCTCAGGCAAAGCCTGATAAATACAGAGGTGGGTGTTTGCAATCAACCATTGGACTCAGCCTGGGGTCGTGGATGGAGGAGTTGGAAAAGGGACTGAAGGATCTGAGGGATTTTGCAGCCCTATGAATGGAGAAGCAGTGTCTACTGGCCAGATCCCCTGGAGCTCCTGGAGTCTGGACCATCAACCAAAGAATACGCATGGAGAGATCCATGGTGCTGGCCACATATGTGGCAGAAGTGGGCCTTATTGGTCATCAGTGGGAGGAGAAGTCCTTGGGCCTGAGGATGTTAGATTCCCCAGTGTAGGGGAATGCTATGGAGGGAAGACAGGAGTGGGTGGGTGGGTGGGGGAGCACCCTCATAGAGGCAGGGAGAGGTTAGGAGGTTTCCAAGGAGGAAAACATTTGAAATGTATATAAAGTAAATATCCAAAAATAAAAATAAATAAATAAATATAAAGAGAATTAAAAAAAAAGAATTGATTTTCTCATATTTAGTTATAGTCATGGAAACAAGAGAGTATCCAATCTCCTAGTGTTGTTTGAAAGAACATATTACTATTAACCTATAACACACTATTCCCAAATTTAGTATATTAAAGCAATGCTTTTTGTTTCCTAGAGCTTTGTGGGTCACATATTTAGAAGTAGTTTAGTAAGGAACACTCTGCTTTGCAATTAGAGAATATCTTGGTTGGAGTCACCTTACATGGCAGACATTTGTCCTGAAATTAATAAATAGGTACAGTATGAAAAATCTTGGGCCCTTTGCATCTTTTTGCTCTTTTAATCTGTCTTATCTTTCCATGTGGCTTATTCAATACATTGTGTTCAATATGACAATATTTCTTATATGGAACACAAAGACTAAAAGAATGCCTGAGGGGGTTATAATGCCTTTTAAACTGACCTTCAAAACTTGTGTATATATTAGAGAGATAGAGATAGAGAGAGAGAGAGAGAGAGAGAGAGAGAGAGAGAGAGAGAGTTTATATATTACAAAAATATCTTTTATAATCAAAGAAATTAGTAATTTTGATAGACTTCCTAGTTAAGGTTCATTATATAACTTGATGTTACTTAAGACTTAAGATTGATACCTTACTTGGTACTCAGCCTGTTTAACCTACTTTTAATAGAACAATTTAACAACCAACCGTACTTGACTTGGATGCCCTATATAATCAATGTTTATAATTTAAGCTAATACATAGGTAAAATCTCATGTTATGCACTCTTACACACCCTGAACCATGAATAACATGTGTATATATATGTTATGATAATTGTATGCCAAAAAGAAACAGAATAAAACCGGTCTTATAAAAAGAATAGCCATTAAAATTGTTGAAGGCAACATACAGATATTACTTACTAAACAATGTTTGTAATTCTATTTGGCATTATTTAGTCAGGATCAATAGGAGTAATTTTCATAAATGTTGAAGGCAGCATGTGGATATTCCATAATAAACAACCATGTTTATAATAGTATTTGTTACCTATGTCATTTATAGTCACATAGAGTCAATCCATTTGAGTGATTCCAAATAATTAAGGCACTAAATATCTTCTAAAACTTGGTTATAGACTTCTATAAAGTATCCCCCATTCTTCCACGTGTGATGCTCTCTGTGTTGTTCAGTAAAAGAGAGAGCAAAGCCCTTTGTTAAGAACAGATTCACAGGGAAAGATATAAGAACATATTAGCAAGACAGCATTGAGGCAAGCAGAAATACACACTCACAAAACAGACACATGGATGATGGAAGTAGAAAATTGAAATTTGGACTCACTCTTGATTAAATTACACCAAGGGGAAGTGCTTCATTAATTTCTTTTCCTTAATGTGACACTGACAAATTATTCGTGATTATGAGTCTATTATTAATACATTAAAAAAGACACCAGCATCAACCAAAAGGCCCACACTTCTAGCATTAGAATGCTCTATTGTGAAATTAATACATTTAGGTACCCTGTGACTTGATCAATTGACAAAGACTTCCCTTATTAGAATGAACCTTATTTGCATGAATTATATTTGCATGAGAGAGATTGCACAACTGGAAATTACTAAGTGCCCTTCAGGTAATGCTAATGTCCAGAACATTGACCATACCTGGACTTCCCTCTTTTACATGGTTTGAGTTATATGTCAGGAAACACTATAATCCACTAACTGTCAAATTAAGCCCCTGTCAGACCATGCCTCGGTGTTCAAGGTCATACTTTCATTACAACCCAGCCTACTGCTTTCTTGCAGGGTACTAGATAAACACTTTCTTCTGTGGAATAAAAGGTATGTTCATCTACTGTCTGATAGTACTTTGTTTAATATTTGAGTGACTGGTTTTCTAGTAGACTGCAAGCCTGTGATGGCTAATCTTAGCTGTCAGCTTGACCACACTGGTAACTAACTAAAACACTAATGACTGGGCATACCTATGTGGATTTTTTTCCTTAATTAAATCATTTGAAGTGCAAATAGCCAAATTTAAACCAGATCTTTGAGGTGGAAAGATAAAACTTTAATCCAGATATTTTGAAGTGGGAAGATCTACCTTTAATCTGCACCACACCTTCTGTTGGCTGCCTATATTAAAGAAATGGAAGAAGGAAGAAGTTCTCTTTTTTAAAAATTTTATTTTATTTTTTTAACTTATTTCCTTTACATCCTGCTCAGTGTTCCTCTCCTGGTCACCCTCTCCCATAATCCTTCTCCCATCCCCCTCCTTTTCTCCTCTGAGTAGGTGGGGGACCCCTGGGTATCTCAGCCAGGCTAGCATTTTAAGTGTCTGCAAGGATAGATGCTTCCTCTCCTATTGAGGCCATATAAGGCAACACTGCTAGAAGAACATATCCCACACACAGGCAACAGCTTTTGGGATAGCCTTGACTCCTGTTATTTGGGACCCACATGAAGACCAAGCTGCACATCTGCTACATATGTGTGGGAGGCCTAGGTCCAGTCTGTGCATGTTCTTTGTTTGGTGGTTCAGATTCTATATCCCCAAGAGTCCAGGTTAGTCGACTCTGTTTGTCTTCCTGTGGAGTCCTTATTGTCTTCAGGGCCCCAAAGCATTGATACCCATAGACCATAGCAGATGGATTTTGGGAAAGAATGGTACAGGAGAAAGGATTAAGCTCACCCAAGGATGAACAACTATCTCCTAATTGTCTATTGTGAACATCTTCCCCATCCATGTACTAATCAGCCCAACCCTGTCTTCATTCCAAGATCAGACTAGATCAGGAACCTTCAGGGTGTTATGGCTGGAAATGTAAATATTTCTCATTTGAAAGAAAGGATACTAAGGTGTTACAGCTGCACATGATGTATATCCTTTTTGAAAAATTTGGCTCAAAATGTGAATCTTTAAAGAAGTCTTGCCGGGCAGTGGTGGCGCGTGCCTTTAATTCCAGCACTTGGGAGGCAGAGGCAGGCGGATTTCTGAGTTCGAGGCCAGCCTGGTCTACAGAGTGAGTTCCAGGACAGCCAGGGGCTACACAGAGAAACCCTGTCTTGAAAATACCAAAAAATAAATAAATTAATAAAAATAAAAAAATAAAGAAGTCTTGTGTGGTTCTGAAAAATGAGAGACTATCGAAGTCTCATAATCCGTGTGTGTCTATTTTAAAAGAACCAACAAACTATAATTTTAACATTTTATTATAGTTCATATTATATGGCTTGGAGGTCAGTGAGGATTGCCACTTCTATCACTCAACTTAGTTTTCACTAGCATTTACCTTCATAGGCTATTAATAATCACAAATGCAGTTTTTTTCCTACAATATGTTAACAAAAATGACCATTTTTTCACATATAGAATTTTTGTTCATTTGTTTGAGATTGTGTCACATCCTGTCTTAATACTCTACAATGTAGGCAGGCCAGCCTTAAACTTAAAGAGGTCCACTTGCCTCTACATATTGAGTGCTAGGATTAAAGGTATATACTACCATATCTGGCATGTACAGATTTTTGTCTAACCTGAATTACTTACACAAATTTTCTCCAATTATAAGTCTTTTATTGAAATAGAACACATTATTTTTTATTATTAGTAGTAGAATAATGGAATTGTGGTCTCTATTCCATTTCATCTGAAGACTTGAATAAACTCAAATATTTACAATTTTATGATTAATTATTGTTAATTTAGGAACTGGCTCAGAACTTTTTATATGACTCAGTCTTTTACTCTCATGTTTCTTCAAGAATATTCATCTTTACTTCATTTCCGTTGTCTTCATGTACATCTTCTGATTAGTGTTTAGGTTCACTAAATTGAAGGAAAACATAATTTAAAACATAAAATGAGGGTGCTTCTCCCAGATGGGGGATTTGTGTAGAGGTAATCAGGAATAAGGATATCATTTGAAATGTCAATAAATAGAATGATTAATAAAAATTCATAAAATAACAATGTGTTTGCAGTGGCCATAAAACTATGATAGGAAGCCAAGGGAGAGGCTCATCTAGTGAGAGTACTTGATATACAAGCACAAGGATCTGAGTTTAGATCTTAGTACCTATGTAAAAAGTTAGACATGATCAAACAAGTTCCTGTAACCATAGCAGTTTTGGGAGGTAGAGATAGTAATATTGCTGAGGTGGATGGATTTTAGCCTAGCTAGTTTTAATGAGAGATCTTATTTCAAAGGAAGGTAGTGAGGAATGATAGAATAAAACAACCAAATGTCTTCCTCTGGCCTTTACAAATGTGGAGGGGCACACACCACACCCCCATCCCACGTTCACATACACCGACACTCCCACCACCCCCATGTAGATAATGGTACAAATGTAGATGTCTCTTTGTTAACATAGAGAACCAAGATTTCAGGAATAAAAGGTTATGCAGACACAGTGATCTGCCAGAACCTATGAAGTGACAAATCTCTTAGACAACAAAATAAATTCAGAATGTTAAACCATTGTCTTAGTTTAGACTTCTAAAGATGTGATCAAATAAAAAAAAACTGAAACTAACTTACGGTTGAAAAGGTTTATTTCAACTTACAATTCTCAGAGCATGCTCCATTTTTGAACAATGTCAAGGATGGAACTGGAATACAAGGTAGGAACCTGGAGGCAGGAACTTCAGTAGAAGCCATTGAGGAAGGCCATTTACTTGCTTGATGTTCATGGCTTGCTCAAATGTCTTTCTTATAGAATTTAGAGACACTGTTTGCAGGAATGGTGCGCTGGTATTAGGCAATGCCCTTTAATATTATTCATATCAATAAACACCTTATAGACTTACCTACTGGCAAATCTGATGGGAACATTTTCTCAATTCAAATTTTCCCACATATGTATAGGTATAAGTATATATAGAATAGCTATGAGAATATGTATAATTATATGTATAAGTTGGCAAAAACAAAAACAAAACCAACTAGGACAGCCACTTTAACTTTATTTCTGATATTTCTAATATAGCTATTTCTGTTATAATGATTCCTTAATTACTTCCACATCATGAACTAGGTGCATGTATTATATATTTGTCCTCAGAGTGTTCTCATCTGAGAGGATAATTAGTATATACTGTGCTATAAAATGCATTGAGGACACTGGCACAAGCAAACACTCCATTTGGAATTATTCTTCTAAAACTGGTTAACGTACTTCATAAGATGTTCTGCAGTATAGACTATCATATCATATGTCATGTAATGAGAATTTAAACTTCAAATTTAAAGAGTAATAAGTATTTCCTGCCTTATGCTTTCTGAAAAGCCTAAAGACTGTCATTTACAAAATAAATCACTAACTAGTACTGAGTTTGAGCTGGGAATGCTAATTAAAAATCTGTTAACATCCCCTGTTCTGTGATAAACAAAACAGGGTCTTAATGTTTGCACTAAAGTAATTTTATTGATGAAAGTTTGGCATCATAAAATGCCAAAACTTCAGATTTAGCTTACAGTGTTTTGAAGAGTTTTGAAATGTGTCCAAACACTTAATTTTGTAAAGCATCTGCTACAGACCAACTCCTGGAATGCTAAACATTTCTGTGTGTATTTCATTCCATTTGGTAAAAATTTAATTTTGTTTTAGTTAACATTTCTGTTGATATGACACTCTGGTAAGGCAGATTTTCAAAGAAGACACTATGGCAAATGTAAGCATGTGACACTGTGTTATTTTTATATTTTCTGAAAATCTGGAAGAGAATTATTGTTTAACTAAATAACACTAAAATCTGAGAGAGTGTTTAACAAATCTTTATTTAAGTTTTAGTGAGATGATTAACAGTCTTAAATTTAAAACACATATTTTAATCTTCCTATAAGTATAAGCAGACAGCCAGGGAATTCATTTTTAGGAGTAAATTTTGAGACATTTTGGTTACCATATATGTGTTTACTATTTTTATATCATTACTCCAAATTGAAAAACTAAATAGCATGTATTTCTTTACCTTCAAACAAGCCTCACAAACACATGAAGTCATTATAGCAATTAAAATTAATCTTTAATACTGGCCAGAACAAAATTTCTTCATAAAATATGTTCTACTGGAGAAGTAAAATGAAAGATATTTGAAACAATTATTGCATTTTTTTCAGGTTCCTAGATAATGAAAAATTGAAAGTTGGTGAGGTACATGGGTTTTCATTTGACATAGCATAGTCAAGAATGAGTGTTTGATTATATATCTGAAAAAATTTATCAAAATAATAGTCTCCATGTTTCTTTCCAATATCAGCTGTAGAAATGGTTATATTAGATACCAATATTTTATATGCTTTACTCTGTTTTAACTGTGCTTCTGGGTTTTTCAATCTTTGATGACATTAATAATAGCTTATCATAAACATCTCATCAAAACACACCGTAACTTTGAAAAGGCACTGATTGTAAACATCAACAATGTACTGGCACAATACCACACAATTTATAGTTTTTACATGTGATTAGATTCTATAAAAATTGTCTTTACAAAGATCTTCTTGACAAAGTTGTTTCATGTTTGGGGTACATAAATACAAAAATGGATTAAGGCTTTTTGTTTGCCATAACAACCAGACATTGAATAGACTCTTTCAAAGTTCCTGACAACAAGAAAGAGTTTGAAAGAAATTCTTCTAATGGCAACCCATGTTTCTTGGTTCTCAACTTTTAAAGTTTAATTTACTTTCCTTCACATTCCCAAATTCTTTATAATCAAGTCTTTTATTATTTATTCTTTCATATTTTCTAGTCAAGAGGGCACCTTCTTTGTAAATGTCTTAAGATGTCACAAATAGCATTATATTTCTCTATCACTGTGCTAGAAATATAATCCACAAGTACTTGTCTTCTTCTGTTTAATCTCAAAAGCCTATTTTTCAGGAAACAAAGGAATAAATGCATCTTTTTAAAACTAAAACTCACTCTTCAATTTCAATTGATATGGACACCTTTATTAGCTAAGGGAATTTTTTTTCTTTTACCAAGTGAATAAAGAAAGTGAAAAAATAGAAAAGGACAAGTAGGATTTTATTTATCCTGTTTTATCCATGAAATATAAGCCAAATTGAATCTTTGTGTATTCACAAACTAAAATCAATGATGAAGAGAGCCTCCATTGTTCTCATCTGTTCCTACACTATGGAAAACTATTCCAATAGGCCTTTTATCCCTGGGGTAGGGGCATAGTAGCACATTTTACTTTATTTTACAATAAATGGTCTATTTCTTGCTATGTGAAGGTTAGTAAAATAGTTTATGTAATTCTATATATAGAAATGGAGACTCTACTGCCAATAAAGCAGAGTAATCTTAGTATTTGGAATCAGATTTTTTTTTTTTTTTTTTTTTGTCTAAACACTTGGTCAAATACAAGCTAAAAAGAATTTTGCTGCTTTATTTTTCATTTCTTCCATAAAATTGAATTTGAATATTCATAGGCTTAAGAGCCATTTGCATTCTCTAATTTTCTTATTTGTAATTACTTTTCACATATATTTTTCTTCTCCTAGTCTATCTTTTGCCTTAGTAACATTTAAAGCTTCCTATATAACTATGGTATGTCCAACAATATCTCATAATCATAGAAAAAAACATACAAGTTATAACACCTGAAACAAATGAGCTACCTGTGGTGGAAAAACAATGAGAAGAGAACACCAGGAATAATTGTCTTCAGAAAAGAATGATGCTCTAATTCCAAGCTGTGAATACCAGAAACTAGGGAAAGATGAAGTATTTTGGGATGAGTATTCAGTATAAGAATAGCATCACAGCAGGAAATCCCACCCAGCTGGAGAAACACATTCTCCCTGGTTTTCCCCCAGGAATTATGACTCACCCAGGTTCTCAAGTAAGTTCCCAACACCTACTGCAATACCTGGCCCAATTGGGATATCGCATGGGTCTAGAGAGAGCAGGAATGTCCCCTAGCTAGAAACACATGTTCCTTCCTCTTTGCATCTTTGCCCAGGAGCAGATCCTATGCTCTGCTCTCCCACCCAAGCCACACCCAGAGGCAGCTTGACCCCAAGGAGTTCAACCAGGCTCACAGATCAGGCTCTCCAGACCCCCTCCATACCCAGAAACATCCTGACCCAAGGAGGCCCAACATAACCAGGATCACAGTTGGGACAGGCTCCAGTCAGAGAAAGCAAGACCAGTTAATATCAGAAATAACCAGATGGTGAGAGACAAGCACAAGAACATAAGGAACAGAAACCAATGCTACTTGACAACAACAGAACCCAGTTCTCTCACCACACCAAGCCCTGGATAACCCAACATGGCTGAAAAGCAAGATTCAGATATAAAATCTCATCTCAGGAAGATGATAGAGTATTTTAAGAAGGACATAAAAATAACTACCTTAAAGAAACACAGGGAAACACAGGTACACAGGTAGAAGCACTTAAAGAGGATATACATAAATCCCTTAAAGAAATGTAGGAAAGCACAATCAAACAGGTGAAGGAATTGATCCATCCAGGATCTAAAAGTGAAAATAGAAACAATAAAGGAATCACAAAGGGAGACAAAAACCTGGATATAGAAAACCTAGGAAAGAACACAATAGTCAATGAAAATACAAAAAGCAAAAAGCTCTTAACTAAAAATATCTAAGAGATCCAGAACACAATGAAAAGACCAAACCTAAAAATAATAGATATAGAAGAGAGTGAAGATTCTCAACTCAAAGGGACAGTAAACATCTTCAACAAAATTATAGAAAAAACCTCATCTAACCTAAAGAAAGAGATGCCAACAAACTTACAGGAAGCCTACAGAAAGCAAAATAGACTGGAGCAGAAAAGAAATCCCTCCCATTATATAATAATAAAAACTCCAAATGCAGAGAACAAAGAGGAATATTAAGAGGTAAGGAAAAAAAGTCAAGTAACATATAAAGGCAGACGTATCAAAATTCACCGATTTCTGACAAAGACCCTAAAAGGCAGAAGACCTTGGGCAAATGTCATACAGACCTTAAGAGAACAAAAAAACCAACCCAGGCTACTATATCCAGCAAAATTCTCAATCACCATAGATGGAGAAACCAAGATATTCCATAACAAAACCAAATTTAAACAAAATCTTTCCACTAATCCAGCTCTACAGGGGATAATTGAAGGAAAACTCTTAACATAAGGAGGGAAACTACACCCAAGAAAAATTAAGAAATTAATCTTCCCACAACAAACCACAAAAACAACAATATTAACCTGTAGACCTGTCTATGAGCTATTTTCTTAATTTCTAATTGTTATAGGAGGTTCCAATCCACTGTGGGTGGTATCATCCCAAGGCAGTTACCCTGGACTGAGAAAACCAAAGGAATCAAGCTAGGAAGCAAATCTCCTCTGTAGTTTATGCTTTAAGCTCCTACCTAAAATTGCTGCCTTGACTTTCTTCAGTAATAGTCTGTAACGTATAAGCCACATAAATTCTTTAGTCCTTTGGTCATGGTGTTTTATGACAGCAACAGAACACAAACTATAACACTTTTATTTATAGGATGACATTATAATCTCCATCATATTTTTAAGTAGCAAACACTGGGGTATTACAGGTGACTGTAAAGAAATTCCATGTCAATAATGAAAGAATTCTCTTACTACAGGTTGATACCTACAAGAGTTTTAGGATGGAGAAACTATTGTTTATGTTTTAGAAAATCATAATGGTCTTTAAATCTGATTCTACCTGTGGTGTCTGAGATTGTCCTACCTGCCATGGATGTCTGAGATTGTCCTACCTGCCAGGATATTCACTCATAATTGTGGGTTAATATGGAGACAATAAAGTTTGATTCATTTCTTGTTCCTTAGGAAAGGTGATTATGGACAGTACTGTAGGATTATATAGCAAGGTTAAGATAATTTGGGTCCATTTTACCTAATAGGTCTTTGTCCAGTGAAGGAAGAAGCTTATATTATTTGAAAAGTATTAAGTTGTTCCATAGACAGCATAAGGGAAAATTAAATATTTTGACATAGGAGTCCCACTGATGCCCCAATTTTTGCATGCTCTGGGGGTAAATTGTTTAAAATGTAAATTAAAGAGTGAAAAGGCTACATTATCAAGGGAAAATTTATGGTCCTACCTGGAATTTTAAGAGTTACCCAAGGCTCTGTGCCATTGATAGTAAAGGTTGAGTAAAAATCCAATTGAAGCTGAGGGTTTCCTCACTCCAGGGATAACATCTACAGTTCTGAGCATTGCGGCCTTTAATCCACGTGGTAACATGTGTATTGTCTTGTCAAATTGAAGAGAAGTAAGATTAGGAGAATGCTAAATATTCAGGCAATTTTTCTTCCAGTGACCTGATTGCAGCTATATATAGCATTTATTTGCCACTTTACTTTGAATATCTAATTAGGTACATAATAATAATTTGATGCTGTCAGTAAACCATGGTTCACGATCAACTATAAATCATGAGGACAAATTGTCACCACTCTACAGTGTGCAGGATATGGTAAGCTATTCATTTGGTAAGTTTTATGCATTTTTTTCTGAAAATGTTTTCCATTTCCAATGTTGTAAATTGAGGTGCACCTAGACAGGAAACAAATACAAAGAAGATCTTCATTTTCTTCCTATTCACTTAAACACAGCACAATAATTTTTTCATTTCTAAAACTACTATGTTGTCAGGATTGCTACTCCAAGTAACAGCTCATCTCATGAGAGAATAGTAGTCATAACCTGTTATCTCTTATCATATATTGGCTTCCCTCATCTTGAGAAAGCTCCCATTCCTTTGTTTGGCTTAAGCTACTACATATAATTCAAATTCTTACCTTCTCCTTGGATCTAATTTATTCATCTCTTACTAATTTCCTTTCATAAATTCGCCAGTTACTGAAACCAGAATGGTTTAAAAAAGTTCATTTTGTTCTACAATAGCCTCATTTATAGACAACTTTGAAGTCTTTAGAGAAATTATGTATTATCTGGCAAAGATATAATACAACAGGAGCAAACAGTGAAACAATGAATTTTCTCTTATTAGTCCCTTTATTTTTGTGGCTTTAAACATAATTTCACTAATTCAATATTTGGCCGAATAAAGAATTAAAAAAATAGTTGTTACCGTGTCATTGCCAGAAAGTTATATTTGGTGATGAATTTTATTAATTGACAAAATGAAACTCAATATTAAGAAAAACAGACTGGCTGGGCCATGGTGCCGCACACCTTTAATCCCAGCACTCGGGAGGCAGAGGCAGGCAGATTTCTGAGTTCGAGGCCAGCCTGGTCTACAGAGTGAATTCCAGGACAGCCAGGGCTATACAGAGAAACCCTGTCTCGAAAAAACAAAAACAAAAACAAAAAAACAAACAAAAAAAAAACGAAAAAAGAAAAAAAAAAACAGACTGTACATAGTATCTCAAAACACAGCTACAATTTTTCTTTAGAAAGTAGTTATTATCTGAACTTGATAAGTAGAAAAAGTCATGAGTTTCTAAAAAATAGGGCTATTTTTACAAACAAACAAACATGGAGCTAGAGACACTGCTCAGCAATTAAGAGTACTTTCTTTTATTCCAAGCGACTCCAATTCAGTTTCTGGCACTCATGTAGGCAGCTCACAATTACCTACCTCTCCAGATTCCTGGTCATTACCTCTTTGGGTCTCTGCAGATAACTACACTCATATGCATGTATTCCCCTCCCAATATATACAATACTAAAATAAAATATTTTTAATTGAAAACGATAGATGCTGGTATTTTATGTAAAACCAAGAGAAGTGTAATTTTTGTCTTTTTCTGTGGGTTCAGGAAGGCAAGGTGACACCAATGGCTTATGATCTAAGATCAAGAATCGGGCCGGGCAGTGGTGGCGTACACCTTTAATCAGAGCACTTGGGAGGCAGAGGCAGGCAGATTTCTGAGTTTGAGGCCAGCCTGGTCTACAGAGTGAGTTCCAGGACAGCCAGGGCTACACAGAGAAACCCTGTTTCGAAAAAACAAAAAACAAAAAAAAAAAAAAAAAGAATCGACAAATGGGACCTCATGAAATTGCAAAGCTTCTGTAAGGCAAAGGACACTGTCAATAGGACAAAACGGCAACCAACAGATTAGGAAAAGATCTTAACCAATCCTACGTCTGATAGAGGGCTAATATCCAATATATACAAAGAACTCAAGAAGTTAGACTCCAGAGAACCAAATAATCCTATCAAAAATGGGGAGCAGAGCTAAACAGAAAATTCTCAACTGAGGAAATTTGCAGGGCTAAGAAGCACCTAAAGAAATGTTCAACATCCCTAGTCATCAGGGAAATGCAAATCAAAACAAGTCTGAGATTCCAGCTCACATCAGTCAGAATGGCTAAGATCAAAAACTCAGGTGACAGCAGAT
>CM052722.1:59622148-59642860 GCA_028551405.1 Uromys caudimaculatus
ATCAATTTGCATTCTTCTGCATGTAGAACCCCAGTTGAACCAGCACCATTTGTTGAAAATGCTGTCTTTTCTCCATTGGATGGTTTTGGCTCCTTTGTCGAAAATCAAGTGACCGTAGGTGTGTGGGTTCATTTCTGGGTCTTCAATTCTATTCCATTGATCTACCTGCCTGTCGCTGTACCAATACCATGCAGTTTTTATCACTACTGCTGTGTAGTACAGCTTGAGGTCAGGAATGCTGATTCCCCCAGACGTTCTTTTGTTGTTGAGAATAGCTTTTGCTATCCTGGGTTTTTTGTTGTTCCAAGTGAATTTGAGAATTGCTCTTTCTAAGTCTATGAAGAGTTGAGTTGGAATTTTGATGGGAATTGCATTGAATCTGTAGATTGATTTTGGCAGGATGGCCATTTTTACTATATTAATCCAGTCAGAATGGCCTTCCTGGAGGCTGGACCACCAAGCAAAGAATACACATGGAGGGACCCAAGGTTCAGACCACATATGTGGCAGAGGAGGGCCTTGTTGGCCATCAGGGGGAGGAGAGGCCCCAGTAAAGGTGGGAATGTCAAGGTGGGAATATGGGAGTGGGCGGGCAGATGGGTGGGAGGTGGAATTCCCTCATAGAGATGGGGGAGTGGGAAGGGATAGGTGGTCTTCAAAGAGGAGACTTAGAAAGGGGGAAACACTGGAAATGTAAATAAAGTATCAAAAAAATAGTCTTTTAATCAAAAGTTATCACAAAAGATGGGGAAGGACAGTTCATACTCATCAAAGAAAAAATCTACTAAGATGATCTCTCAATTCGGAACATCTACACCCCAAATGCAAGGATACCAACATTTGTAATAGAAATGATACTATAGCTCAAAACACACATTGAACCTCCAACAATAACAGTGGAAGACTTCAACACATCATTCTCACTAATGGACAAGTTATTGAAACAGAAACTAAACAAAGACACAGTGAAACTAATAGACATTATGAACCAAATGGATTTAACAAATATCTACAGAACTTCACTGTAAAACAAAAGAATACACCTTCTCAGCATCTCATAGTTCCTTCTCCAAAATTGGCCATATAATCAGATACAAAAGAAGCCTCAACAGAAACAAGAAGATTGCAATAATCCCATGAATCCTATCAGATCACCACAGACTAAGGCTGATTTTCAATAACAATGAAAACAACAGAAAGCCCACATAATCATTGAAACTGAATAATTCTCTAGGCAATGATAATTTGATCAAGGAAGAAATAAACAAAGAACGTACAGACCTTCTAGAATTTAATGAAAATGAAGGCACAGCATACCGAAACTTATGGGACACTATGAAAGCAGTACTAGGGAAAATTCATGGCACTGAGTGCCTTCACAAAAAAATTGGAAATATCCTACACTACCAAGTTAACAGAACACCTGAAAGCTGTAGAACAAAAACATGCAAACACACCTAAGAGAATTAGATAGCAGGAAATAATCAAACTCATGGTTGAATTTAATCAAGTAGAAACAAAGAGAGCTATACAAAGGATCAACAAAACCAGGAGCTGGTTCTTTGAGACAATCAACAAGATAGATAAACCCTTAGCCAAACTAACTAAATGACACATAGACAGTGTCGAAATTAACAAAATCAGAAATGAAAAGGGAGACATAACAGAAACTGAGAAAATCCAAAAAAAAAGAAATCATCAAATCCTATTACAAAAGCCTACGCTCAACAGAACTGGAAACTCCAGATGAACTGGATGATACACTTTCACAACTCTTCAGAAGATAACCTTGCTATGGACTAACACAGAATATAGAGAATGTGTGAATTTACTGTCTCTACTTTTATCATATATTGGCAGCTTCTTTAATACCTAAAGACTAGATATCATAGGACTTGTTTATCCAGTATGTGCAATATACAGTGTATATCAAAGTTAAATGAGATGCAACCAACATACAGGGTAATGGGTGAACTTGAAATGTCTAGCACACTAATCAAATCTTTTTTCAGTTTGTTCACCTAACCTCCTCAGTCCACCAAACAAGTACAGCAGTAGGCACACTGTTCTCAGAAGAGGGTTTAACAATTCTATTTTGACACAGTGTTCTGGCTGGTTTTGTGTCAACTTGACACAAGCTGGAGTTATCACAGAGAAAGAATTTCAGTTAAGAAAATGCCTCCATGAGATCCAGCTGTAAGGCATGTTCTCAATTAATGATCAAGGTGGGAGGGCCCCTTGTGGGTGGTACCATCTGTGGACTGGTAGTCTTGCGCTCTATAAGAAAGCCAGCTGAACAAGGCAGGAAAAGCAAGCCAGTAAGGAAAATCCCTCCATGGCCTCTGCATCAGCTCCTGCTTCTGGCCCTGCTTGAATTCCAGTCCTGATTCCCATTAGTCATGAACAACAGCATGGAAGTGTAAGCCGAATAAACCCTTTCCTCCCCAACTTGCATCTTGGTCATGATGTTTGTGCAGGAACAGAAACCCTGACTAAGACACACAGTATTTCTCCAGGTTTTTTTTTTTTTTTTTTTTTTGGATATTTTGTTTATTACATTTCAAATGTTATCCCCTTTCCCAGTTTGTCCATTATATACAGTATATATGTAGCAAAACAAAATGTAGGTATATAGAAATGGTATCTTAATAGGTCCCATTAAAAAAATTACATGATCTTTGTCACTGCCTCCGAGCACCTCCTCCAAACCACTAAGCAAGTATAGACAATACTGCTCAGAGAGTGGCTCCACACCCCACTCACAAAAGACTGGAAGTGGTTCATGAATTTTAGCAAAAATATATTTACAAAGTGATATTTCACTACCTCTATATTTAACATAAGTCAGGAAGTCCTAAGCATCTAGACAGACCAGATGTTTCAAGTAAGGACTGTTGTCCACTATGTATACAGCAGTCCAAAAAATGACACACATGTAACAAGATTAATTAAAAATTCTTTAACATAAAAATTTTAAAAAATGTATTGTTCTACTAATTCTCTTTGTCATACACTGGCAACCACTTTAACATCTAGAGTGATTAGATGTTGTAAATTAGGTCCCCTTTGTCCTTTACATACACTGTGTACACAGCAAAGCCAAACAAATGCGATAGTGGTTCCTTTCCACCCACAATGGCTCAGAGCTTCGAATTTCCTTCTTCTGGGATCCAGGGCACAAACACAATGTCGTCATCTCAGGAAAGGTTTGGCTCTTCCTCCAAAAACAATATTTTAAATGAATCCTAACAAAAATGTATTTACTTAATGTTTTACTACTTCTTATAAAATATGTCAGGCACTTCAGTGCATCTAGATAGATATTTCAAAAAAATGGCATTTCAAATAGTAAAATACACACACACAGACACACACACACACACACACACACACATGAGAGGCAAGAAATGAGAAATAAAATAATACACAAGAGAGAAGGGAGAGAGGGAGAGAGGAAGAGAGAGGGAGGAGGGAGGAGAGAAAGGAAAGAGAGGAGAGAGATCTTCTTCACAGGACCAATTTGGTTCAAGATATTTTCCTCCTCGTGCGGGGTCCTCTAACCTACTAAACAATGACTAGTCGCTCTTGGGTCTTTCTAAAGGCTGCCTAAACAATTCCAATTCAAAGTCACTTGTAGAAGATATGTCTACAGTTTTCTTTTTATGACTGATGACTAGGTACATAAGTGATCCTCTACCTCTACTTTACCCTGCACCTTCAATCTCTACAACTAGATGTCCAGAGTTAGCCAAAAGTCTCTTTAATGGGGTCCCAGGAAAGGTTGAGAGCAGCTTTTTCCTATTATGTACACAGGCCTTCTAGGGTGGCAACCAACATTTCTGACTGGCCACATGCAAATTGTTAAGTCTCCTCAGGTAGAAGGAAGATCTGTGGCCCAATAATGGTTCATTCCTCTCACCTCTATGCAGGACTCCACTCACCTTCACCCAGGCCCATCCATACTTTTGTTCATCCAGGTCTGAGGGCTCATGAGGCAGTCCCCTACAGGTAATGGCCTAGTATTCCTGCTCACACCATCCCAGTGAGAGCCAAGTGTTCTTGAGCAGTACTGCCAACTCAGGCCACAGAGGTTCTGAAGGGCTTTCCTTGGCCTTCAGGTGGCCGCCATTCTTTCAACCATGCTATGCCCACTGCCACCCGGAAACGTCTCAGAAGGCCTGGCTTGGCTTCTCCATGGGCATAACCCTGGAGATTAGGGGCTAGTGGCGTTGTGGATGCCACAAAGAGACCACTGCCATCCAGGCTTATTGAAAGAGTCTAGGCAGAATCATGGAGTGGTGTGATGGTGGCTGCCAGTAAGGTTCAGGCTCCCAGTGGCAGGACTAGGTCAGGGCTTCTTGCAGCCACCACTACAACTAATATTTTGTGGATTTCATGACTAATCTTTTTTGTCAACTTGATGACATTTGGCTGTTGCTATGGCCACTACTACTGTATCCAATGTCTTAAGAATTACAATGCAGAGTGAAATCCAACAGCTCTCTAGGAGTTCTCCAGGACTCTAAGACTAGGCTGAGACTGCTAAAATATCCAGCCTCAGGGACTAACAACCTGCAGATTGTCAGCTTTCTGTTGTTAAAGAGTCATTATTGGAATATCTGGAATACACATCCTGTAAGTGTGGCTAATAAATACATGCCATATGTTGGCTTATTAGGCATACAAACATGCACACACATCTTAAGTTCTGTTCCTTTCGTAAACCAGTATCATAAACCAGAATACAACCAGTATCATCCTTTTCTGTAGTTACCACAGAATTTATATAATGAAGTTCTGAGCTTTTAATAGAAACATTTCTGCTTTTAAATATTTTGTTTCTATATTCTCAGATCACTTGTTTTGTGCTTTAAATGTAGTCCTATTAAAATAACTTTCTTACATAATAACATTTAAAAGTGTCTGATATATCTAGTTTACTTGTGTAGCTTTATTTTGAGTAGAAAAAGTATGCGTAAAATAACAATAAAATACAGATACTTTTAGTATTATTCATATTGTATAAAGGTAAATATTTAAGTGTAAATTCAATATAATTATTCTAGGAGAAATCTGTGAAAGACAGTTTGCAGGCTAGTTTTATGTTAATGTGACACAATTTATAATTATTTGACTAGAGAATACCTCAGTTGAAAAAAAAATGCTTCCATAAAATCTCCCACATCACTAATTTTCTTAATTAGTGATGTGTGAGGGTCTAGCTCATTGTGGATGAGGACAATCCTGGGCTGGTGGTTCTCAATTCTATGAGAAATCAGGCTGAGAAAGTCATGAGGAACAAGCCAGTAAGGGGCACCCATCCATGGCTTCCACACCAGCTCCTGCCTCCAGGATCCTGCCCTATTTGAATTCCTGTCTTTATTTCCTTCAATGCTGTTTAGTGATGAGGATGCATAAGCCAAATAAGCCCTTTCCTCTCCAAGTTGCATTAGTTAAGGTGTTTCATCATAGCAAGATTAACCCAAACTAAGACTGTGCCTTAATGAATAATTCATGTTTTTGTCATATGAAAAAATCTAAATAGGAAATAACTATTTGGAAATAAGATTTATCTTCTGTATTTTTCTTTTATTCAAAAGTAATTTTCTGAAATATATTTTATATCAATCTCATTTGGAAAATATCAAATATACCATTGGAAATTCCTGTTCTCATTAAGAGTAATCAGAGATACAGAACAATGTTTAATATTTTAAAAATTAGAATAATTAGATATTTTAATGTAGATATCCGCATCCTCAGAATGATGGTCACATCTTGATAAAAATTGAAGTGACTAGGGTTGATCTGAGGCCTCAGGCACATATATACCAGAGGACTGCCTGGTGTGGCCTCAGTGGGAGAAGATGTGCCTAATCATCTAGAGGCTTGAGGCCTTAGGGACAGGAGAGGCCTAGTATGTGGAGGAACACCATCTCTGAGGAGAGAGGGAGAAGGAGTCGGATGAGGAACTATGGGAAGTGGGACCAGGAGCAGGGGGACAACAGTTGGAACGTAAATAAATACAACAATTTAAAAACAAAGAAAAGAAATTGAAGTGACTATAAAATACAAGGACAATAAACAAAATGCTGTGTGAAGTCCTTTTAGGCAAAGTTCTTTTAGGCAGCCTTCAAGAAAAAAAGTCTTCAGACTTCAATGCCAAGAATCAGTGGGGAAATCCCAGAGTAATTTCATGGGAGCACTGGAACTGGAGAGGAATTTGGAACTCAAGGCTGTGTCAATACAGCTGTATACTATGGCTTCCATGGCAACTGAAGGTAGGAAAGCCATTATAATTTCTGTTCTAGTTCCTCAACTGTAATATTTCCAAAACATCCACATCAAACTAACATGTGGAATAAGGAAAAAGTTCAAGAGGAAGCAGCCTGTCTTCATTGTTATCCACCTCAGTCATCAGAAAGGAAGGAAGGAAAGAAAGAAAGAAAGAAAGAAAGAAAGAAAGAAAGAAAGAAAGAAAGAAAGAAAGAAAGAAAGAAAGAAAGAGAAAGAAATGGGAAGGAGGAGGGAGGGGCAAGGGAGGAGGGAGAGGGAGAGGGAGAGGGGGAGGGGGAGGGGGAGGGGGAGAGGGAGGAAGGGAGAGGGGGAGAGGAAGGAAGGGAGAGAGAGAAAAAAAGGGAGGCAGAACGACTTGAACTATCTACCAAATGTTTGCCATATGGTCTATGAGGATTCTGTCTTTTTTGTTTTCTTTTCTTTTTCAAAGGAAATCTAGGCATGAGATTGAATGGTTACTGGATCAACACCGGAGAATTCAAGGTAAGATTTTATTTATTACCTATATAAGACACTGACAGGCAAGTATGTTAACTTTGCATTTTCAGTATTTCAGTAGTACATAAGAGTGAATAACATTACCATTCACAATAAAAATCAATAGCCAAAAATTATGGATTGATTTTAAGGTTCAGCTATTTTGTGCCAGACATGACAGTTAATAAGGAAACTATTCTATATGTAAGTAAAAGGAATAGCTGTTATTAAAAGTTCAGTAAAATTAGCATTATACTTAAAAAATCATGTTTCTCTCCAGACATATAAAAGACAAACTGTATTACCTTAAAGTTATCCATTTATAGCGAATGCTATCCCTTAAGGCCTGCCCATAGTTTTTAAGATCTTTCAGCTGAATGTAAGAACTGATTTGTGATATGCTCTGTATTCTGCAGAATAGGAGCTGGAGGGCTGCAATGCAGAGATGAAATAAAAGCACAAGGTTCCCTTTGGATTCCCCAGAGTTCTTGTAGCTTTTTAAAGATCACTCAAAGAAAACTTGAGAGAGATGGTATTCAGCTGAATTCAGTAACTTTGCAAGGACTGATTTAGATGCTTAGAGTAAAAGAATTTGATCTTATAGTTCATTGAACAGGATTACCATTGCTCACGAAATAAGTTTTAAAACTAATATATTGGTTATTATTGAGGCTGTAAAAATATTTTGAAATTTAGGCCAGCATCAAATTTGAATTACGTTGCCTTTTCGTATTGTTTTACAAGTGTGTGAAATCATATCCTTTTATGTGTGTTTTTAAGGATCTGGATAATTTTTAATCAATTTGTTCTTTTTATTCTATAGTTCATTCATTTCAACATATAGCCATACTGGATGCACCTTTGAATTTGCACAAGCAGTAGGAATTCCCAGGATCTTATTCCTCACATCCTCATATCTTCTCCAATGGTTCTTTTTTTTTTTTTGTCATTTATTTACTTGATAATCATTCACACTGAGGAGAGATGTAACATAATAACATAGTTTCAATTTGCATTTCACAAGTGACAAATAAAATTAACCATTTTGTTTTCATATATTTGTTGGTCTTTGGTGTTTTTTCTCTAGAAAAAGTATTCATTAGTTGATTAATTTCAATTTGGGGGTGTTTAATTTATTCAATTGTTTATAGATTCTAGATATTAATTTTCCATCAGTTGTATATCTATAAAAGATTCTTTTCCCTTTTATAGGCTATTTATTCTCTTTTTGACTTTTTTTTCCTATTCAGTGCAGGAACATTTTAATTCCGTGCTATTTTGTTTGTCATGTCTTTTTATTATATCCTGTCCCACTGGAGTTCTGTCTAGAAAATCTTTTTAGCAGTTATTGGTGAATTTGAAAGATGAGAAAAACAGACTAATATACTGGATGTCACTTCCCATTACTTCCTTGGAACTTTTCCCAATTACTTTAGTGTATACAAAACAGTTCTTTGAACTTCATAATCACTGAAAGCTTATATATTCTTGGCTCTTTGTACATTAACAAAGCTATATATTTATTTAGTCTTTCCCGGTACTAGAAAATAATCTGTAAAAAATCTATTTGCAGTTAAAACTGAAATAAAATAAACAAAGAGTGCACAGAAATCTAGATGTAAACTATGCCTCAGTAAAAGCATGGTGGTTTATTGGTAATATTCATTTCAATGGCTATGTAACCTGAGTGAGGACATGCAAAATCACGTCTTCAACTTTGAAAACAACAAATTATTGAAGCTTGTATTTGTTTTAATTTGAAAGTATTATATAAATCTTTAACTGCCAATTATACTGTACATATACCTGTAGTTATGTGTTTTGAAAAAGTAATGTAAGGATTCTAAACTACTTAATAAAGTAGTTTTGATAGGTTAGAAGTTTTGCTAGTCATTGCATATAGAATAGTAAAATAACCTAAAAGTTACTCCTAAAGATCATTGACTTCAGCACATTGAATTATAAAATTTAAGAACTGTAATGTTAAGACAGGATAACTTCGCCAAGGTAAAACTGGAATGAAATAAAGCATTACATTTTTTCAATAAAAAACAATGACAAAATAAAAATATCAAGCTTAGGAAAATATAAGAAGGTATTCTGTATGTTTAGAAAATCTTAAAGCTCATTTAAGAAAACATTTCAATCTAGAATGATGTAAGAAAAAAAATACAACAGGGCCATCCCTAAGTAATAAAGTTATATTGTGCAAGGCCAGCAGAATGGTATATTATATCATAACAAAATTGATTTTAATTTTATTTAAAATGCTGCAGAAAAGGGGATAGTATTCTAGTTTTGAAAGTGACTCTTTCTACGTAAAATGTGGTCATTGTAAACACATTTTGTCATAGAGACAATTTTATACAGGTGTTAAGGGTGACCAGTAATAGGCAACTATATATCATATTTAAACATGTCTAATTCTATCTCAGTAAAATGATTTAAATTGCAGTATATAAAGATCCTAATGGATGATCCAATATATACAAAGAACTCAAGAAGTTAGACTCCAGAGAACCAAATAACCCTATCAAAAAATGGGGAGCAGAGCTAAACAGAGAATTCTCAACTGAGGAAACTCGGAGGGCTGAGAAGCACCTAAAGAAATGTTCAACATCCTTAGTCATCAGGGAAATGCAAATCAAAACAACCTTGAGATTCCACCTCACACCAGTCAGAATGGCTAAGATCAAAAACTCAGGTGACAGCAGATGCTGGCGAGGATGTGGAGAAAGAGGAACACTCCTCCACTGTTGGTGGGACTGCAAGTTGGTACAACCACTCTGGAAATCAATTTGGTGGACCCTCAGAAAAATGGACATAATACTACCTGAGGACCCAGCTATACCTCTCCTGGGCATATACCCAGAAGATGCCCCAACATGTAACAAAGACACATGCTCCACTATGTTCATAGCAGCCATATTTATAATAGCCAGAAGCTGAAAACAACCCAGATGTCCCTCAACAGAAGAATGGATAGAGAAAATGTTGTACATTTACGCAGTGGAAAACTACACAGCTATTAAAAACAATGACTTCATGAAATTTGCAGACAAATGGATGAAACTTGAAAATATCATCCTGAATGAGGTAACTCAGTCACAAAAGAATGAACATGGTATGTACTCACTGATAAGTGGATATTAGCCCAAAAGTTCGGAACACCAATGATTCAGTTCACAGCAACTATTCGACTGAGCGTGGAGTCTCAGATGGAGGAGTTGAAGAAGGGACTGAAGGAACTGAGGGAGTTTGCAGCCCCATGGCGAGGGAGCAACAGTGTTAACTTGTCAGGCACCATGGTGCTCCCAGAGACTGGACCACCAACCAAAGAATGCATATGGAGGGGCCCATGGTGTTGGCCACATATGTGGCTAAGGAGGACCTTGTTGACCATCAGTGGGAGGATAGGCCCTTGGATCTGAGAGTGTTAGATGCTCCAGTATAGAGGAATGCCAGGGAGGGAAGACAGAAGTGGGTGTGTGGGTGAGGTAATACCCTCATAGAGGCAGGGGGAGGGGAGATGGGATAGGGGGTTTCCAAAGGGGAGATCTGGAAAAGGGAAACATTTGAAATGTAAATAAAGTATTAAATAAAAATAACATCCTAATGTTGAAACAGTTGTGGGCATAAAATAAAAGATTACTGATGTCCTAGAAGTGGACATAGGTCTGCTAATATTACTGGATTTCTCTGTTCTGCAGTCCGAATGTGTGGTCTTAAGCAACAGTGTCTTACAATACATACATATTCATTGGATAAAAAAGAGATACAGCAATGCATTGTATAGTTTGGGAGTCCTCTGGGGTCTTCTTCATCAACTACTCATAGGTATACAACACCTGGAACTAAGATTTTCATTTAATATCCCAAGTCTTTGGGGACAACTTTATCTACCCATTCAGTGTATTACCATCCAAAATATGCTTTAATCATAATTTGGACAAAGTAGTAAGTCCCCCTGAGGCTTTTCCTATATCCTTAGTCTAACTTTAACTTCCTCACAATCATGATTTCCCACTCTCCGACCCAGCCCCATTTAAACGGTTTCACTAACAGTATTTACCCACTTCTATTTTCATATAGTTTTCCACTCTATGCCTTTCCTCAAAGATTTCTTTTTTCATAAAGGACCTTTTTTAGGGTTCCAGGTCTCTGGAGGCATCTCAGGTATAGCACACAAATCTAAAACTTTCAAGCTACTATCTGTATATGAGCAGAACATGAAGAGTTTTAAGGAACTCTGTCTCAGTTACCTCACTCAGTATACTTCCACTTCCATTCATGAGATGAAATTTTCATAATTTAGTTTTCTTTTCAACTTAGTAAAATGTTCAATGTACATATGTACCACACTGTCATTATTCATTCATCAGTTGATGGATAGGTATGCTGATTCTATTTCCTAGCTCTTGTGTATTGAGCAGCAATGTACATTGAAGAGAAGGAGCTTTATAGTAGGATACAGAGTCATTTGGGTGTATGATCAAGAAGGTTGCAGCTAGGTCATATAGCAGCTCTCTTTTTAGTTTTTATGAGAACTCCACACTGATTTTCACAGGGGTCACAGCGCTCTATACTCCTACTAGCAGTATATAGGTGTTTCTTTCCACAAAATTTCACAGTATCTCATATCATTTGATTTTTTTGAGAGTAGTAATTTTGACTGTAGTGAGATTAACACTTTGTAAAACATTTTTTTAATAGCCAGTAATATTTCTTTTCTGGAGAAGTTTATCTTCAGTTCCAAAATTCACTTTTCTTTTATTTGGATTATTTCTTTTCTTATTGTTTAAATTCTTGAAGTTTTATGCATTCTATACATCAACACTATGACTGTTGAATAACTGACAAAGCTTATCTCCTATTCTATTAGCTGCCTCTTCACTCAATGAACAGCTTCTTTTGTTCTATAGAAGCCATTTAATTTCATTAGTTCCTATTGTCTATTGTTGGCATCATTTTATAAATAAGTTGCTTCCTAATTATAAAATATTTTCCTAAAGTTCCTGTTATAATTTAAGACTTTTAGGTGTTACAATTAAAATCCTTGATCCACTGGAGTTGATTTTTTTACAGTTAAAAGAATCTGGTTTCATTCTTCTACATGTAAATATCTAGCTTAACCAGCACCATTGCTTGGTTTTTGTAATCTTTATCAAAAATCAGGTGACTGTAGCCATGTGGGTTTATAACTGTGTCCTTTGATACATAATATATATACTATTGTGTCACTGCCATGCTATGTCTGTTGCTATGGTTCTGTGTTATAAATTAAAATTTTATATGATACAACTTTCAGCTCAGCATTATTTTCATTATTATGGGTCTTTTGTGCTAACACATGAGTTTTGAAATTGCTTTTTTTCCCATTTCTGTGAAGAATGGTGTTGAAATTTTGATAGGTTTGAATTTTTTTTTTTTTACTAAAGTAAGAAAAATAAGAAACAAAGACAATCCTTTATTGACTTGTCCCTATTTCCCAAGATTATGGTTCACAAGAAGGTCTCAGACTGTCAAGACAACATGATAGTGCAAGTTCTTCACATGACTTTGTGGTTGCCAATTCTAGCACCCAGCACCAAATAAACTTTCTTTAGCTTTTAATCCCACTGCTGCTGTTGTCTAAGGTATAGCTATTTTCCCCCAACCATTTAGAGTGCTCTTTACTTTGTTTTTTTGGGTTTTTTTGGTATTTTTTGGTTGTCACTTTTCATTTTTCTGCAGATTATTTATTTCCTGTGCTTGCTGATAAATCATACCTGAGTATCTTGTTTTGTTTTGTAAATTTGTAAATAATCACACTCATTATGGCAATTGATGCATGCTTTATTTTTATTCATCACTCTTCACTATTGTCTTCCCCTGTGTCTTTGGGCCTTTTTGCTGATTCCTTTGTTCTACACCAGTATCTCCTTTAGGCTTTTATGTCACAAACATTACATTTCACTCTTTCTGTTTCCTTTTTCATTCCCTCCCACTTCTTTCCTCCTTTAAGATTTTATTTTCCTCTTTCTTGGTTCTTTTTATTGTTTCATACACTATATATTCTGAACCACACACACTCTCTTTCATACACACACACACACACACACACACACACACACACACAATTCATTAAAATCTAAATTTCAACATATGATAGAAATGAACTATTTACATATTACATTCTTAATCTGGATTATTTTGCTTAACAATGAGTTCTATATTTTGCAAATTTGATCATTTAATTTTTTCCTGTATGACTGAACAAAATTACATTTTGTATATATACTGCATTTTGTTCTTCTAGTCATCTAGACTGGTTCCATTATTTATGTACTGTAAATTATACATTACAAAGTGTGGAAGTACATGGATATATGTATTATGTTCACTCAGAGTTCTTAGGTTAAGTACCAAAGAGAAATATAGCTGAATTATATGGTAATTTTATTTCTAGATTTCTCAGGTCTTCAACGACGATTTCCATAGTAGTTGTACACATGAAGATTTCCAGTATTAATGAGCAGAAGTTACTCTGTCCTCAGATCCTCGCAAACAGTTGATTAGTATTTTTTTTTTATAAAAGTTTGCTATTTTCATTGCAATGAGATAGAATCCCAAAGTTTAGAATGTGAAATAATTTTTGGAAATATTGTTGACTATGCTTCTTTTTTAAATGAAACATTCTTTTTATTCATTTAGTTTACATTTGGTCAAATTGAGGAGGGAAAATAATTAAAATAGATGATGAGAAACCAATGCAGAATTCAACAATGAAGCATGAACATTTCAAGAAGTGGTCTACTTTTCAGAACTTGTGTCAAATCTCAGTTACCCCCATCTTTTCATTTATTTATTCACTTTACAACCCAATGGAAGTCCTACCCTTGAAAATTCCAGGCAATTTCCCCCTACCATACTCCTCAGATAAAGGGAAGCCCCCATTGAGTACCACCCTGCCCTTGAACATCCAATAGCAGTAAGACAAAAGACAACCTCCCACAGAGGCCCAATCAGACAGTCCAGTTAGGTGAAAGGGATCCAATGGGAAGCAACAAAGTCAGAGATAGCCTCTACTCCAATTGATAGGGACCCATATGAAAAACAAGGTATATGGGGCTTAGGTGGAGCCACTGCATGCACTTTGGATGATGGTTCACTAACTCTGAGCCCAAATGGGCCCAGGTTAGTTGTTTGTATACATTTTCTTGAGGTGTCCTTGGCCGCTTCTGTTCACTCAATTCCATTCCCCACTCTTCCACAAGACACCACTAGCTCTACCTGATGTTTGGGTGTAGATCTCTGTATCTGTTTCCATCAGCAGCTGGATGAAGTGTCTAAAGAGAGAGTTATGTTACGCTCCTGTCTACAAGCATAGTAGGGCATAATAATGTCAAAGTTTGGCTCTCACCCATGGGATGGGTCTCAGTTTGGGCCCATTATTCGTTGGCCATTCGCTCAAGATCTGTTCAGTTTTTATCCCTGTGAATATTGTAGGCAAGGCACAGTTTGGGTTGAAGGTCTTATAGGTGGATTGATGCTTCCTCCTTTCACTGGATGTCCCTCTTAGACAGAGGAGGTGGCCACTTCATTCTCCAAACCTCCCACTGGTAGGAGTCTCAGCAAGGGTCATTCCCATAGACTCTTCAGAGCCTTTCCAATCCCAGGACTCTATTTAGTACCAGAGATGCTCCCCATCA
The DNA here is from genome assembly GCA_028551405.1 of Uromys caudimaculatus. NCBI lineage: Eukaryota > Metazoa > Chordata > Mammalia > Rodentia > Muridae > Uromys > Uromys caudimaculatus. The sequence goes on from CM052722.1 coordinate 59,636,614, forward strand.
ATTTCTGTTCTCACTCATAGCTCTTTGCCTCCTCCCGTTTCTCCACCTCCACCCTCCTTCCCCTCTTCACCCCTTCTTCCACACAGTTCCCTCCATCCATCCAACTTTGATGACAATTTGTTTTTGCTTCTAAGTGAGATTTGCACATCCTCCTGTGGGCCTTTCTTAATACTTAGTTTCTTTGGATCTGTGGATTGTAGTATGATTATCCCGTACTTTACAGCTAATGTCCACTTAAAAGTGAATACATAACATGCATATATTTCTCAGTATGGATTATCTCACTCAGAATGATATTTTCTATTTCCATCAATTTCCCTGCAAATTTCATGCTGTCTTGGATTTTTAAAAAACATTTATTTAATCTTTTTTTTTACACTCCAGATTTTATCCCCCTCCCAGTTCACCCTCTGACTGTTCCACATCCCATACCTCCTACCCCCCATCTCCACGAGGATGTCCCCACTCCCTGGGGCCTCCAGTCTCATGAGGGGTAGGTGCATCTTCTCTGACTGAGCCCAGACCCAGCAGTCCTCTACTGTATATGTTCTGGGGGCCTAATTTCAGCTGTTGTATGCTGCCTGTTTAGTGGTCCAGTGTCTGAGAAATCTCAGGAATCCAGGTTAATTGAGACTGCAGGTCTTCCTACACGGACACCCTCCTCCTCAGCTTCTTCCAGCTTTTCCCTAATTTAACCACAGGGGTCACCATTGGTTGGGTGTAAATATCTGCATCTGACTTTTTCAGCTGCTTGTTGGGTCTTTCAGAGGTCAGCCATGGAAGGTCCCTTTTTGTGAGCACACCATAGCCTCAGCAATAGTGTCAAGCCTTGGGGCTTCCCCTTGAACTGGATCCCACTTTGGGCCTGTTGCTGGACCTACTTTTCCTCAGGCTCTTCTCCATTTTTGTCCCTGTAGTTCTTTCAAATAGGAACAATTATGGGTCAGAGTCTTTGACTGTGGGATGGCAACCCCATCCCTCACTTGAGAAGTTTGTAATTTGCAGTCTACTTTCTAGCAAAACAAAATGAAAATTATTTACATTAATTATTCTTCTAAGACATTACTTAAATTATCAGTAAATGTTTCTTTTATATTGCAAATGTTGAAATTTTGCTTGCTTTCACTTTCTGAAGAGCTATATACTTAAGAAAGTAATTTTTCTTCACAGATCCAGATAACTTAAACAAGTAAGGATGGTTATGCCTCTGATGATTGATTTAATCACTAACAAGTCCACAGCCTTAGAAATGCCCTTCAGAAAATTTACAGGAAGTTTTTCTCTAGTTTGATGGTAGAGCCTTTACTTAATATGTGGGAAGCTGTTATATGATCCTAAGAACTACCAGCAAGATAATTAATTATTTTTAAATCAACCTATTCATATTCTAATATAAATAGATTAAAAACAAAATTTGCTAATAGTCTGTCAAAGTAATGGGGGGAGCAACAATAGCAACAGGCCAGACCTCCTGGAGCTCCCAGGGACTGGACCACCAACCACAGAATATACTTGGAGGGACCCAGGACTCCAGCTGCATACGTGGCAAGGGATGGCCTTGTTGGACATGTGGGACCTCTTGAAATGACAAAGCTTCTGTAAGGCAAAGGACACTGTAAAGAGGACAAAATGGCAACCAACAGATTAGAAAAAGGTCTTTACCAATCCTATGTCCCATAGAGGGCTAATATCCAATATATACAAAGAACTCAAGAAGTTAGACTCCAGAGATCCAAATAACCCTATTGAAAAATGGGGAACAGAGCTAAACACAGAATTATCAACTGAGGAAACACATAGGACTGAGAGGCACCTAAAGAAATGTTCAAATATCCTTAGTCATCAAGGAAATGCAAATCAAAACAACCCTGAGATTCTACCTCACACCAGTCAAAATGGCTAAGATAAAAAACTCAGGTGACAGCAGATGCTGGCGAGAATGTGGAGAAAGAGGAACACTCCTCCATTGTTGGTGGGATTGCAAGCTTGTACAACCACTTTGGAAATCAGTTTGGCAGACCCTCAGAAAAATGAACATAAGACTACCTGAGGACATAGCTATTCCACTCCTGGGCATATACCCAGAAGATGCTCCAACATGTAATAAAGACACGTGCTCCACTATGTTCAGAGCAGCCATATTTATAATACCTAGAAGCTGGAAACAACCCATATGTCCCTCAACAGAGAATGGATACAGAAAATGTTGTACATTTACACAATGGAATACTACAGAGCTATTAAAAACAATGACTTCATGAAATTCACAGGCAAATAATGGATGGATCTTGAAAATATCATCCTGAGCGAGATAACTTAGTCACAAAAGAATGAACATGATATGTACACACTGATAAGTGGATATTAGCCCAAAAGTTCAGAATACCCAAGATTCACTTCATAGCAACTGTTGGACTGAGTGTGAGGTCCCAGATGGAGGAGTTGGAGAAGGGACTGGAGGAGCTGAGGCAATATGCAGCCCCATGGAGGGAGCAGCAGTGTCAACCTGCCTGATGCCCTGATGTTCCCGGAGACTGGATCACCAACCAAAGAATACACATCAAGGGACCCATGGTGCTGGCCACATATGTGACAGAGGACGGCCTTGTTAGCCATCAGGGGGAAGATAGGCCCTTTGTCCTGAGAGTGTTAGATGCCCCAGTATAGGGAAATGCCAAGGAGGGAAGACAAGAGTGGGTAGGGGTTTTGGTAGGGGAATACCCTCATAGAGGCACGGGGAGGTGGATGGGGATAGGAGGGTTGCAAAGGGAGACCTGGAAAGATGGAAACATTTGAAATGTAAATAAAATATTGAAAAATAAATAAATAAATAAATAAATAAATAAATAAATAAATAAATAAATAAATAAATAAATAAAAAGAGAATATACCTTCTTCTCAGCACCTCATAGTACTTTCTAAAAAATTGAACATGTAATTGGTCATAAAACAAATCTCAACATATATAAGAAGACTGAAATAATTCCATGCCTTCTATCAGATCACTATGGATTAAAGCTGGTCTTCAATGGCAACAATAACAACAGAAAACCCACATACACATGGAAGCTGAACAATGCTCTACTCAATGATAACTTGGTCAAGGAAGAAACAACAAAATAAAGAAATTAAAGACTTCCTAGAATTTAATGAAAATGGAAATACAACATACCCAAATGTATTAGATACGATGAAAGCAGTGTTAAGAGGAAAACTCATAGGTCTGTGTGCCTCCAAAAAAAACTGGAGAAAGCATACTCTAGCAGCTAAACAGCACACCTCAAAGCTCTAGAACAAAAAGAAGCTAAAACACCCAACAGGAATAGAAGGCAAGAAATAATCAAACTCTGGGCTGAAATCAACCAAGTAGAAACAAAAAGAACTATGCAAAGAATCAACAAAACCAGGAGTTGGTTCTTTGAGAAAATAAACAAGATAGATAAACCCTTAGCCAGACTAAACAGAGGGCACAGAGACAGCATCCAAATTAACAAAATTAGAAATGAAAAGGGAGATATAACAATGGATTTTGAGGAAATTCAAAAAATCATCACATCCTACTACAAAATCCTGTACTCAACAAAATTGGAAAATCTGGATGAAATGGACAAGTTTCTAGACAGATACCAAATACCAAAGTTAAGTCAGGAACAGAGAAACCATCTAAACAGTCCCATAATGCCTAAAGAAATAGAAGCAGTCATTAAAAATCTCCCAACCAAAAAAAGCCCAGGACCAGATGGGTTCACTGCAGAATTTTATCAAACCTTCAAAGAAGATCTAATACCAATACTCTTCAATCTATTCCACAAAATAGAAACAGAAGGAACGCTACCCAATTCCTTCTATGAGGCCACAGTTACACTGATACCAAAACCTCACAAAGACCCAACACTAAAAGAAAATTTCAGACCAATTTCCCTTATGAATATTGATGAAAAAATACTCAATAAAATTCTCGCAAACCGAATCTAAGAACACATCAAAATGATAATTCATCATGATCAAGTATGCTTCATCCCAGGGATGCAGGAATGGTTCAATACCTGGAAATCCACCAATGTAATTCACTACATAAACAAACTCAAAGAAAAAAACCACATGGTCATTAGATGCTGAAAAAGTATTTCACAAATTTCAGCATCCCTTCATGATAAAAGTCTCGGAAAGATCAAGAATTCAATGCCCAAACCTAAACATAGTAAAAGTAATATACAGCAAACCAGTAGCCAACATCAAACTAAATGGAGAGAAACTTGAAGCAATCCCACTAAAATCAGGGACTAGACAAGGCTGTCTACAATCTCCCTCTCTATTCAATATAGTACTTGAAGTTCTAGCTAGAGCAAATAGACAATCAAAGAGATACAAATTGGAAAGGAAGAAGTCAAAATATCACTATTTGCAGATGATATGATCGTATACTTAAGTGATCCAAAAATTTCCACCAGAGAAGCACTGTAGCTGATAAACAACTTCAGGAAAGTGGCCGGATATAAAATTAACTCAAACAAATCAGTAGCCTTCCTATACTTGAAGGATAAACAGGCTGAGAAAGAAATTAGGGAAATGACACCCTTCACAATAGTCACACACTTCAAAGTATCTTGGTGTGACTCTAACCAAACAAGTGAAAGATCTGTATGACAAGAACTTCAAGTCTCTGAAGAAAAAAAATCAAAGAAGTCCTCAGAAGATGGAAAGCTCTCCCATGCTCATGGATTGGAAGGATTAATATAGTAAACATGCTCATCCCGCCAAAAGCAATCTACAGATTCAGTTCAATCTCCATTAAATTCCCACTCAATTCTTCATAGACTTAGAAAAAGCAATTCTCAAATTCATTTGGAATAACAAAAAAACCAGGATAGCAAAAACTATCCCTAACTTTAATAAAAGAACTTCTAGGGAATCAGCATCCTTGACTTCAAGCTGTACTACAGAGCAGTAGTGAAAAAAATTGCATGGTATTGGTACAGTGACAGGCAGGTAGATCAATGGAATAGAAATGAAGCCCCAGAAATGGACCCAAACACTTATGGTCCCTTGATTTTTGACAAAGGAGCTAAAACCATCCAGTGGAAAAAGACAGCATTTTCAACAAATGGTACTGGCTTAACTGGTGGTCAACATGTAGAAGAATGCAAATTGATCCATTCCTATCTCCTTGTACAAAACTCAAGTCCAAGTGTATCAAGAACCTCCACATAAAACCAGATACACTGAATCTAAAGAAGTGAAAGTGGGGAGAAGTGTCGAACATGTGAACACAGAGGAAAAGTTCATGAACATATCACCAATGGCTTATGCCCTAAGATCAAGAAACGACAAATGGGACATCATAAAATTGCAAAGCTTCTATAAGAATAGGACACTGACAATAGGACAAAATGGCAACCAACAGAGTAGGAAAAGATCTTTACCAATCCTAGATCCCATAGAGGGCTTATATCCAATATACACAAAGAACTCAAGAAGTTAGACTCCAGAGAATAAAATAAGCCTATCAAAAAATGGGAAACAGAGCTAAACAGAGAATTCTCAACTGAGGAAACTTGAAGAGCTGAGAAGCACCTAAAGAAATGTTCAACGTCCTTAGTCATCAGGGAAATACAAATCAAAACAACCTTAGGATTCCACCTTACACCAGTCAGAATGGCTAAGGTCAAATACTCAGGTGACAGCAGATGCTGGCAAGAATGTGGAGAAAGAGGAATACTCCATTATTGGTGGGATTGCAAGCTGGTACAACCACTCTCGAAATCGGTTTGGCTGACCCTCAGAAAATTGGACAAAATATTATCTGAGGACCCAGGTGTACCACTCCTGGGCATATACCCAGAAGATGATTCAACATGTAATAAGGACACATGCTCCACTATGTTTATAGCAGCCATTATTTATAATAGCCAGAAGCTGGAGATAACCCAGATGTCCATCAACAGAGGAATGGATACAGAAAATGTGGTACATTTACACAATGGAATACTACTCAGCTATTGAACAGAACACCAATGGCTTATGTTCTAAGATCAAGAATCGACTAATGGGACCTCATGAAATTGCAAAGCTTCTGTAAGGCAAAGGACACTGTCAATAGGACAAAACGGCAACCAACAGATTGGGAACAGATCTTAACCAATCCTATGTCTGATAGAGGGCTAATATCCAATATATACAAAGAACTCAAGAAGTTAGACTCCAGAAAACTAAATAACCCTATCAAAAAATGGGGAACAGATCTAAA
>CM052722.1:59642960-59686211 GCA_028551405.1 Uromys caudimaculatus
CAGCAGAGGAATGGACACAGAAAATGTAGTACATTTACACAATGGAGTACTACTCAGCTATTAAAAGCAATGACTTAATGAAATTTGCAGGCAAATGGACAGAACTTGAAAATATCATCCTGAGCGAGGTAACTCAGTCACAAAAGAACGAACAGAGTATGTACTCACTGATAAGTGGATATTAGCCCAAAAGTTCGGAATATCCAATTTCACTTTACAGTAACTGCTGGAGTGAGAGTGAGGTCCCAGATGGAGGAGTTAGAGAAGGGACTGAAGGAGCTGAGGGAGTCTGCAGCCCCATGGAGGGAGCAACAGTGTCAACTGGCCTGACCCCTCTCCCCCGGTCCTCCTGGAGGCTGGACCACCAACCAAAGAATACACATGGAGGGACCCATGTTTCGAACCACTTATGTGTCAGAGGAGGGCCTTGTTGGCCATCAGGGGGAGGAGAGGCCCTTGGGCCTGAGGGTGTTAGAGCCCCCAGTAAAGGTGAATGTCAAGGTGGGAATACGGGAGTGGGTGAGTGGGTGAGTGGGTGGGTGGGTGGGTGGGTGGGAAGTGGAATACTCTCACAGAGGCCAGGGAGGGGTAGGGGATAGGGGGTTTCCAAAGAGAAGACCTAGAAAGGGGGAAACACTGGAAATGCAAATAAAGTATCAAAAAAAAAAAAAAAAGCAGGACACAAGGCACTAGAAAAGACACACAGCTATTGTGATTGCAAGAGGTTACATTACTTAACCTGAAATGCCTTTTGAACAGACTTTGAGTCTGGTTATTCTTGCTGCACAGTTGTTTTTGCATAAAATTTTTCTTCAGTTTAAAGTAATAAAAACCAAACTCATTTACTGTTAAAAAACAAACAAACAAACAAACAAAAACAAAACAAATGTCTTCATGAAATTTGCAGGCAAAAGGGATGGAACTTGAAACTATCATCCTAAATGAGGTAACTCAGTCACAAAAGAACAAACACAGTATGTACTCACTGATAAGCGGATATTAGCCCAAAAGTTCGGAATACCCATGATTCAATTCACAGTAACCCTTTGTATGAGCATGAGGTCCCAGATGGAGGAGTTGGAGAAGGGACTGAAGGAGCTGAAGGAGTTTTCAGCTCCATGGATAGAGCAACAGTGTCAATTGGTCAGGTCCCTTGATGCTCCCAGAGACTGGACCACCAACCAAAGAATGCATATTGAAGGGCCCATGGTGCTGGCTACATATGTGGCAGAGGAGGACCTTGCTGGCCATCAGTGGGAGGAGAGGCCCTTGGGTCTGAGAGTGTTAGATGCCCCAGTATAGGGGAATGCCAGTGAGGGAAGATGGAAGTGGGTCGGTGGGTGGGAGAATACCCTCATAGAGGCAGGGGAGGGGGATGGGATAGGTGGTTTCCAAAGGGGAGACCTGGAATGAGGAAAACATTTAAAATGTAAATAAAGTATCAAAAAAGAAATATTATTTCAAAAAGTGCTCAATGTTCAACATGCTTAACTGTTAGAGTGTTGTAAAATAAAACTACATTTGAGATTGTAACTCACTCCAGGCAGAATGACTATCATCAAGAAATTCAATGAAACCAAATGTTGGTAAAGATGTAAAAAAAAATAGAATTACTTTTCTCTGTTGGTAAGGGTTGTAAATTTGTTTAACCACTATGAAAATCAGTGTATGAAGTTTTTACAATGCTATATGGAAAGCCACAAAGCTAACTAAAATCCATAATTAAAGTGTTTGTAGGGCTATATTCTGCATACTGCTCCTGGAAGTCACAGGTAACTTAAAAGTACACTGTATAGGTTATGTCCCTATATTGGTCAGGCAGGCTCAAAGGACTCAAAAGAAAACTGGCTACTGCCTTTCCTCATGTCTAGCAGAATTGTATAATTACCTTGCCTAGCTGAACAAGCTATAACTTTGATTCTTAAATTAGGTACATCAAGCTAGAAGGTGAAAACCTTCTCCTTACTGGCTAGATTTCATAATCTTGAATGGTTAAATGTATGTTCTTGAGGGAGAAAGCTGTTAGCCGTATTAGCTACAATAGCAAACTGGCAGTCAAGATATGCCTATTTGTACATGGTGGCATTACTGTGATATGAGCAACTAAGTACTTTCCAACTGTATTTGAAGCCTGTTCCATACAAGGAATTTATGACTAGTGTGGTAAATATCATAAATAACCCATAGCTGGTTAAATCATAGGCCCTACTGAGAAGTCTATTGTTATATTTTGGTAAATGGACATGGTATCCTTCCAAATAACTTTGCCCTTAAACTCATGGATTTGGACTGCTTTCAAACTTGGTCTGAGTCTTTTTCTCTTGGAAACATTATTTATTGCAGATAGTAATAAACTATCAAATGGCCAATAGCAAGTGATTCTTGAATACTCAGGGCAAAGGTATAAAGGAACATCACAGAAGTTAGTGGAGAAAAAAAGAAACAGCCTGAAAGTAGTGCTGTGAAATAGTATCTTCTTGTTGCTACATGAGTATTGCAATCATGAACTCACAGCTGTAGTGGTTTACCTGCATGAGACCTGCACAGGATTAGATTCATTAATGTTCCTGTGTGGGTTGGAAAGAAATTATGAAATCCTGTCACTTCATGAAGAGCTATAGGCAGTTAATGTTTTTGGGGGGTGATGAGCCCTTTATCAATCAAGTATATAACAACTTTTAAATCAGAAGATCTAAACTGAATTTAGTTTGATATAAGCACAAGTTTAGAGAACAAATTGAAGTGAAGCAGTGTTTCATGTGATTAATGTATGTACTTAAATTATGATTCTGAAGATTAGGTAACATATCCTCAAAATGTTCTAACAATAGGCCAAAAATAAATCAATACCTACCAGAATATGTTGCCTAATAACTGAAATACTTCAATTAAGAAATTATAACTAAGTCTACGATCTTATAATAGAAGAACACAGACTAGGTGTACTATTTTGCTTTCTGTTGCTGTGGTAAACACAATGACCAAAAGCAACATGGGGAGGAAGTGGTTTATTTCACTTTAAAAGTTACATTTGACCACTGAGGTAAGTCAAGGCAGAAACTTGTAAGCATACATTTTTTGCAACCTACTTTTAATAAGGGTTCAATCTCTCCTCTAGCCCACCACCCAGAAGAGGTGACAGAAGAGAAAAGTAACTGGGATATGGTGGAAGTAGACTTGTTCAGCAATAGTTCTTTGGTGGCAAGCTTGATCTTCTTGGGCAGCAGTTCTGTCCTATAGCAAACATCAAATATATTTCAGTAACTGCAGACTAGTCCTCTAGGAAGGCAGGCAGACACAAGGCATTAACCAGCAGCTACAGTCCAGTCCTTTCAGCAAGCAGACACCAGGCAGCTGCAATTTAATTCTGCTGAAGCCACCAGGCTTGTCAACAGGCCTGAGTGAGGCCACAGAAGCTGCAGGCTGCTATAGGAATCTCACGAGCAGTTTTTAGGTAAGCTTTCATCAATGATAACATTACCACAAATTGAGCTCAACAATGCTATGTAAGGTGAACCAACACTTGTTTGTCTTCTGCGAAGTATAGTGAGGCAGACCAAACCAAACCAATGCTCAGTGCTCGTCTCCCAATGTCTGTGGGGTTATATTTATACTCCTTCCTCACAGGTCCTTCCATGTATTTGCTATATCAAAATGTCCCTTCACCTGTGTCTGCTTCAGGAAAACAGACTTTTACATGTTTGTTTTGGCAAGACAACCTTTCACATGTATGCCCCAGCAAAACATCATTTGACATAACTAACTTTCCAAAGAACTAGAAATTGCCACTTCAGAAACTGAAGCAGGAATTGGATGCAGGAATGGAAGCAGAGACCACAGAGGATCACTGATCACTGGTTTACATTCCTAGCTTACTCAACTATTTTTTCTTATACATCTACTTAGGGATGGCACTGTTCACAGAGGGCTAGGCCCTCCCACATCAACTATCAATTTTAAAAAATTGCTCACAGACATGTCCACTGGCCAATCTGTTTCAGGTAACAGTTCATCTGACTCTAGTTAGATGACTCTAGTTAGTGTCAAATTGACAAAACCTAAAGAGTACACTGAGAATTAAACAAAGAAACAAACTTATTTTTCAGAAATTTAGAAGCTGAGTAGTCCAATATTATCACGGCATCAACTTGGGAGAGGAATCTTGGTATAGTATTATTTGGTAGAGGAAAATACATGGAGAAAAAATGCATAAGCAAGAATATGTCTGATACCAGTTGGGTATGCATGATAGAGGGAGAGAGAATCACTTTTATAACAAAGTTCCCAAACTAATCTACTGTAGTAATAATGTCATTAATGTCATTCACCAGTTAGAATGAGACATTTTGAGACATTTGCTATAACACTTATCTGCTTCACACCAACTTTTGTCTTCTTTAGTCAATACTGATAAACTGTATTTGGAGGAGTAATTTTAAGCCTCCACATTTGAATGCAAGCAAGCTTTGTAAATACTTAACCACTCATTTTATTTCTAGAGTTTTAAAAGTGTTGAGAGTTTTTGTCAACACGAAGTATTATCAAACTAAATGCTGGTGCTTGTAAACTTTAAACAGTGAAATTCCAAATAAAAAAGCAATATCATTATATAACATGCCCCAGATACACAAGTAAAATACATTTATGGAAGTTTATGCCAGAGCATAATATAATGTTCTTTCTCCCTTCTTTCTAAAAATAGATTTTCTAATGGCTATGCTTTATCCAGGAACCTGCTGTTATATTTCCAAAGTCATTTTCTTTAAAAAGCTATACTCCAGCTTGTGCACAATATTTCCAATGTGGAAACACTGCACTACAGAAGTTTATAATGATAAAATATATCAGAGCTAACATTCTTGTAACTTTCAAACTGTCACAGACACACTAAAATGGGAATGAAATTAATTATTAAATAAATAAGCAAAAAACAATGTTGACATTCTGGGTGTAAATTCTTAAAGTTTGAGAAATAGTCAGCAATATATTCTTAAAATTAAACAATCTTTTCATGTTGTCTAAAATGAACTGTTTTTTAGCACTGTGGTTTCTTTTAATTGCTCTTGCCATTTAAATAGTTTCATAATGCAAAGTGTCTATCTGTACTCATGTTTCAGTAACAATACAAACAGTTACATCCCTAAACCATCCAGTTGTACTATAATTATAGTATTCTATAAGAAAACTATAATGGAACTTGTTGAGGCCAGCTAGAAAACATGACTCTACTCATGGCAGCATATGCTGATGATTTTCCAATAACTTCTTCTTAAACTTCAGTATGAGAAGCTGCATGAGGTTATATCAAAGATATCCGATAATCTACAGGTATTATCAGACTTAGAGTTATTGGTATATATCATGGTTATCCCCAAGCTTTTTCAAACATTCTCAGTAATAGCATAAGTAAAAGTACTGCTTTTAAAGAAAAAGACAGAAAAGATTCCTGTTTCATGTCTGTGTTATCAAACCATTTGTTGTGTTTCTGTTTTGTAAGGTAGGATCTTTTAAGGTCAGACTCCTCCTTTCTGAATGGTAACCATAAAGATAGAGACTTGTCTCAGAGGCTTAGAGTGTCTCAATGAGTGAAAGGAAGTGTGCTACACCCAGTGAAGACCATTTTTTCCTATAAAGGAAAGTCAACTGCAAAAGAGAATCTCATCTTTTTTCCTGCCATGCTCCATGAAGTAAGGAAAAGAAGAAAGGCATAGTTGGTAAAGGTGGAAAACATGGAAGTCTTCAACATCATGATGGGTGCTATGGCAGTAAAGCTTCCCTAATATCCTCTTGTACATGGCCTTGGACAATAACAAGCCTTTGTTAGTGATAATTCAAAAAGTCTTCCCTGGCCCACTCAATGTTTAAATTCTCCAGTTTTATATGCCAAGGAGCAGGATAGCTGGGTCACCAGGTAGAACTATATCCAATTTTCTGAGAAACCACCAGATTGATTTCCAGTGTGGTTGTACAAGTTTGCAATACCACCAGCAATAGAGAATAGAGAAGTGTTTTCCTTTCTCCACATCCTTGCCGGCATGGACTGTCTCTCGAGTTTTTTGTCTTAGTCATTCTGATTGGTGTAAGGTGGAACCTTCTCTCATAGGAGAAGGAGAGAGGGATAGGGGAGGTTCATTTTAAGGGGTGACTGGGGCAGTACTGGATGTAAATAAATAAATAACAAAAAACAAACAAATCAACAATGAAAAAAAAAGTACTGATTTTTCCAGTTTAACTCATAAAGGAAATTCCTCACCTGTTCATGGTTTGCCTTGTCTAGCCTTGTCTACTCTCCGAATTTCTTAACACGATTTCCAATGTCTACTTTCCTCAGGTCTATGTATTTATGTGGCTATGTACTGGTCATATTCCGATCCTCACTGTAGTGAACAACCACAAGACTCTTGTGAGTACTGCTCTTATATAGATCATCTTAAAGGTAGTCCTTCTATTTTATTCTTACTGACATTAAAAGGATACTTTTGTGCGTACTTTGATACAAATATTCCTCTCAGTTCCCTTCAAAATGATGCCATAAACAAGGACCAGATGAGTGGTTTCTTTTGTATCTGTATAGAACATGGCCAGAACCAAGTAGGTGCTCATAGATGAGAATGAGATATTTTAAAATAATATATTGTTATATCTTATTTTTTTATATATATATATATATATATTTTTTTTTGTAGAGTTGTTTCTAAAGAAATTATTTATATTTCTTGTTATTTTTGACATCTCTTAGGTTCCAATACTTGTGATTGGTATTGAATAATTCAGAAATATATGTGCATCATATCCATTACTATTCTTTTGGGTGATAAGACACTATGACCAAGACAAGTTTATAGAAGAGAGAGTTTGAGCTCATGATTTCCACGGAATAAGAGCCTGTCAATGCAGGTAAGCTTGTCAGCACGCAGCAAGCATGTTAACAGGAACCAGAAGTTGAAAATCCACATCTTCAAATGCAAACACAAAGCAGAGAGAGAAAATTGGAAATGGTGTGAAACTATATGACTGAAAAGCCCATCTTCAGTGATGCACTGAAGGTAGTACCACCTTAACCTTCTGAAACAACATCAACTAGGTTTCAGTTATTCAAACACTAGAGTCTATTGGGGGTACATTTCCCATTTCATTTGCCACATGCATTAAACACTCTGGTGGGGCAAAAAAAAAAATTCAAAAATCCAAAACAGAAGAAGAAACAAAATGATAGAATATTTTAAATTTTATTTCTAAAAGTTAACAAAGCTTTGCTGTGCAAGGAACCTTTAAAAATCAGCAAGTAAAATATGTGCACCCTAACAGAATTTTTAATGAAAAAATACAAGGCCACTAATATTTAGAGAAAATGCATAGTGAAATAAGAAAACAAAAACATTAAAAAATTGTATTGTGTGCATCCTGTTAACAAAAGAAGGAACACAGAGCATACTGTAGAAAGCAGGTAGCATTTACTACAAAGGTGAATGCTCCTGTGGGAGAAGAGTGGAAAATGGCAAAATGAAACATTTTATAAAGCACACTTTATGATATGAGATGAGAATTTTCAAAGGTCATTGCTTACCTACATTCTCAAGGGGTGAGAGTAGACCAAAGGAAAGAGATCACTGTCCTGATTTACATTTTGAGAAGTATTTGTTCTGGTTCTTAAGCTCCTAAAACAGACAGCTCTCATTAGGGATATTTTCCTGTCCAAGTGATGGACAGGCCCATCTGGATTCAATTTGTATTAAAAACAAACAAACAAATAAACAAACACAACCATCAACAACAAAAAGAAGACAATGTTATACCTTTGTGGTTTATCAGAGAGCTCCTGCTATACAATAATGAAATACGGTAAGAAGTCCTAGTATTATGTTTACATAGTTATGAACTAATGTCCTCTGAGTAGATTATGATATCATGTTTCTCCTGTAAGGACTATATAGATAGATAAATCATCCCTCTAACCAGTACTTAGGATGCAGCAGTTAGAATCCTTGGTTCTACAAGTTCTTGATTATAAGGAAGAAGTCCAGCCCAGTTTTACTAGTATTTGTTTACCTAACAATGTGAGGGACTGAGAATGTATGTGAAATTAAAAAGAAATTCTAATTCTTTAAAATAAACACCATAATGACACAGCAAAATGAATACTGGAACGAGAGACAGAATGCCTGGCTCATTCAAAAAGCTCAATTTTTGTCTTTCCTGTTTCTCAACTACATTATAGTGGTATGGGAAGTTTTTAGAGGTCTAATATCGGTAATTTTATCATATTTTAATTTTTCAATAAACACTATTACACTTAAAAATTCAAAGTAACTTATTGAATATTAAATAATGTGGGGTTTTTTGGCCATTAGAAATATTTGTTAAGTTTATTTATTTATACATGAAAATCCCAGTATCAGCTCCCATGTTCCTTGCTAAATATTTAGTCATTTTAAAAACTGTGTACCTGGCAACAGTATTCCTCAAGAAGAGAGACAAGCTTGGATATTTTGCTACACCTCAGCTGTTGAGGTCTTTCATGCTTGTCTCTGCTGAATAATGCAAAGAATTGTTAAGTATTGTTCAGAAAAGTTGAAGGGGGAATGGGTTTCTTTCATAACAGTAGCTCTTATTAACTAGAGCCCTGTATTAACCAGAGCAATGTACTCTACTCATAGCAAGAAATATTTCTATTCCTGGTTGTTTTGATATCCCACCTCCCCTTTCCCTATGCTACTGCTTCTTCATAACATATGCTACCAAACAAGAAATAAATAAAATTGTGTTTTAATGTTGCCTGCTAAAGATTTCTTATCTCATTCAAACCCATCTTGGATGAGGAGTAGGGAAGTCAACTATCAGCAAATAGATATTCATTGCTTTCTATTCGTTGCTTTTCCATTCTTTTCTTTTAAAATGTGTCAAATAATCTGGACCCTTGAGGTTCTCAGAGACTAAACCACTAAGCAAAGGGCATACACAGGCAGGACCTAGCCCTCCCCTTTCATATGTAGCAGATGTACAGCATGGTATTCATGTGTTTCCTGAAAAACTTGAGCAGAGGCTATCCCAAAAGCTTTTGTCTGTTTGTGGGATATGTTCTTTTGGCTAAGCTACCTTGTATAGACTCAGTGGGAGAGGATGTTCCTACCCCTTCCTTGATGTGCCAGGGTGGAGAGATGAGTGGGTGGGGTTCTCTACCCTTTCAGAGGAGAAGGGGAGGGAGGATGGACTCTGGCAGGGGAGAACTGTGAGGGAAACAGCGATCAGGATCTAAAGTGAATAAAAAATAGGCAAGAATACAGGAATGAATATATATATATATATATATATATATATATATGATAAGTCAGGAAACATTTTCAAAGTGGGATATGGCTTTTCCTTGAACCTCTAAAGTGTTTGGAATCAGATAAAATTCTGACATAAATCTAGTAGCAAATTAGGTTTGATAGCCTTTGATTTGCTATAGCTTAGACAGAATGAGGCCTTCCTCTGTATCTAATTCATTCAGTGTTTACACTTTCTGAGATGACATCCATACAGGCTAGCAAGAAAATGTCATAATCAATAATAAAATATTAACAAGAAAGTAGACATTTTAAAATGAAAGATGAAAAATAATGGGAAGCAGTAAAACTGTCAGAAATTCACATTCTGGATAATAGTCTTAGATTTTTCTCTGAGTAAAGAAACAATTCATTTCCTTCAAACCCTGTATTTACTAATCATTAGTCTTTTATAATTAAACTCTTGCTAATTTACTTTACTGATTAAAACTATTACAAAGAGTTCTTGTCCAGGCTGCATTTTTAGTTTCTTGAGTTGTTTTTTGTCATGGTCTTTATTACAGCAATACAAATCAAACTAATGAAGTTACTCTAATAAATACTGCAAGAGGTCCTGATAAGTTTTAGATTTCTGCTCTTAAAATGTTAGAAGTGAGTTAAATGAAGAAATATTAGACTCATATTTTTATTATATTAGACCAAATATTTATATTTATCTAACCAATTTATACATTGGCTGTTAAAAATAATGTTACCTGATATTTATTGAGAATTATATCATGGGCAGTTTGAAATTATATTGTAGATGTTATTACCATTTCAATATACATAATTTAAAAATAAAGTATGGTATTACTTTTACTTATATTTAAAAATAAGAAAATACGTGAAATAAAAAGGTTAGCCATATAAAAATATTTATTCTATATACAAACCTCACTGGTTGGTGAGGTATTGAGTTATTTTATCAAATATTATTCTGCATGTTCCATGAGAGGAATGACTACTGCAAGAAGTAAAATTAGCCTCTCATAGTGATGAGTTCCTTATTGTTTGTCCAATGCAAAGTGGTTAATCTTGAAACTAATACACAAAGCAACAACAAAAGTAGTGAAAACAGGTTTCATTTGCATATTTGTGTATGCATGTATACACAGATATATGTGTAACAATAAAAATATAAAAATGAGGCTATCAATATAATAGTGGTGGTGGGCATGGGAAGGGGAGGTATCTGGCAAGACATAGAGAGAGAAAAGGGAAGAAGAGAAAGTGATATAATTTTATTTGAATTAAAAATATTAAAATAAATTAAATTTATTTAATTAATAGAATTAGCATCTAATTCAGAGCCCTAATAAATTAAAGTGTTCTTTCTAAAGTTAGTGGACCACGCTCAATAGTTTAAAACCTGGATAGAACAAAATGCTTAACTTGTACTAAATAAATGAGACTTGTACTGTCTTATGATATTTAGACTGGAGTATCTTTTTAATTGTGCAATCAAATCTGACTCCAACTTGGATATGAGTTCTGAAATTTTGTCATTGCTCAGTTTCTGTAGGACATACTATAATTTTATTGCCTTCTTATCTATCTATCTATCAATTTATCTATCATTCACCAATAAGGATATATGTATATGTTCAAAAATGTGTCTATTGCCCTGGAGAATTTTCATACACTTCATATCAAACAGTGAATAAAGAAGAAGGTTGACAAAGAACATAGACTGGGCCTAGGTCTCCTTGTACATATGTAGCAAATGTGCAGCTTGGTCTTCATCTGGGTCCCGAACAATTGGAACAGGGGCTAACCCAAAAGCTGTTTCCTGTCTGTGGGATATGTTCTAGCTGGGCTGCCTTGCCTGGCCTCAGTGGGAAAGGAAGCACCTAGCCTCACAAAGACTTGATGTGCCAAGGTGTGGAAGGGATATCCAGGGGGCCTCCATTCCATCAAAAGAGAAAAGAGGAGGTAGGGGAAGGATTGTGAGAGAGGGTACCTAGGAGGGGGACAGTGAGAGGATATAAAGTGAATAAGTCAAAATAAAAAAATAAATAAAAAGAATTTTAAAGAAAAAAAAAGAATGATGGACTTTAAATTTAATGTGCATGTTCACTTTCTCAGACCTGCCTTTATATTATTTTGAAAATATGAAAAATAATTTTATTTCAATATCATTTGAAAGACTGTTAGATTCTTATTGTGTTCATATTGTATATCTATCAGTATTCCAAATGAGACTATGGGGGAATCTGATTTGCATTCTGCTTTCTCAGAGGACTATGGTCCCCTCTTACCCAGAAGAGATGTGTTTCACTGTTTATATAAAAATATAAATAACACTAGGCCCTATATAGGTTGCTTTATGCAGACATTCCTATTAATTAAGCTTAATTTGTAAATTAACTTATAAACTCAACACAGTATGACTTTAATATCATAGAGTAATAAAATAGACATATTATGTCATGTTGAATAAAGATATGAATACAGTTTATTTTTCTTTCAAGATCTTTCCTGCCTTGCATTCAACTTTCCTCTTTTGTGCTGTCATGCGATACAAATCCATGGTTGATAATAGGTAAATACAATTGTGATAAGCAGAACACAGATAAAAAGAGTAATTTACAACCCCCCTTTTTTTTCTTGTATGAACATACCTATATGTATACTTACATAGTGATTCTTGATACCCATTATAGAAGGAGCCCCCATTCATAAATTAAAGTTCTCAGTCACAGTTTGAATGAATTTCAAGTTCAGGCTTTGAAGAGGATACATAACTCTTTACAAAGTCAAAAGCATAGAGTTCTATTTCAGAATAATGACCTAAAGAAATAACTTCAGAAATCTCTTTTTACTCAAGGAATATACAGAAGAAAGCACAAGTGAAAATATAGTCAGTTGTCTGCAAAACAGGAAGGAAAGAGCATCAGAGGCTAACTTTGCCATTTAGAATGGAGTCCACTACTTGAAAACCAAACTATTTATGAGGAGACTCAGGGAAGTGGATGGGGAAATCCAGGTCAGCTTTGGTTACCTTGTAGGAATTTATCTCCAAAATAAATGAATAAAGCATTCACAGATATTTATGGCATATATAAAAAGAGTGAAAAACAAATTTTATGTTTTCTTCTTTTATTTTATTTGTTATTGGTTATTTTATTTATTTATATTTCAAATGTTATCTCCCTTCCCAGTTTCCCCTCCACAATCCCTCCATCCCCTCGCCCTCCGCCTGCCTCTATGAGGGTGCTCCCTTATCCACTCACCCACTCCCATCTTCCCTCCCTAGAATTCCCCTACGCTGGGTCATCGAGCCTCCACAGGAACAAGGAGCTCCCCTACCATTGATGCCAGATAAGGCAGTCCTCGGCTACATATCCGGCTGAAGCCATTGGTGCCCCCATGTGTACACTTTGGTTGGTGATTTGGTCCTTGGGAACTTTCAGTGGTCTGGTTGGTTGATATTGTTGTTCTTCCAATGAGGTTGCAAACCCCTTCAGCCACTTCAGTCCTTCCCCTAACTTCTCCATTGAGGACCACATGCTCAGTCCAAAGGCTGGTTGCATGCATACGCTTCTATATTGGTTAAGCTTTAGCAGTGCCTCACACGGACAGCTAAACCAGGCTCCTGTCAGCAAGCACTTCTTGGCATTAGCAATAGTGTCTGGGTTTGGTGTCTGTGGATGGGATTGATCCCTAGGTGGAGAAGTCTCTGGATGGACTGAAGAAGACTTTAGTCTCTGCTCTACTCTTTGTCCCTACATTTCCTTTTAGATTGAGGAATTCTGGATTAATATTTTTAAGGCGGATAGGTGCCCCCATTCCTCAAACGGGGGCCATGCCTATCCACTGGATATAGTCTCTACAGGTTCTAACTTCAGTTTGTTGTTTATTTCATTTAATGTCCACTCTGTTGGGTCCTGGAAACCTCTTGGTCCCAGGCATCAGGGACTTTCTAGTGGCTACCCCCAGATCCCCCTCCTCCACTGCTACACACCTCCTTTCAAATTCCTGACCCTCTGTACTTCTCAGTCATCTCTTCCCAAATCTGAACTGGCTCCCCCTTTCCTCCTTCTCCTCTCTCCCTCCCAGATTCTTCTCCCTCTACTTCCCAAGATTATTTTCTTTTTCCTTCTGAGTAGGACTAAAACATACATAAGTTGGCCTTCCATCTTCTTGGGTTTCATAAGGTCTATGAGTTGTATAGTGGTTATTCTGTGCATTTTCTGGCTAATATCCACTTATTAGTGAGTATATACTATGTGTGACTGGGTTCCCTTACTCAGGATGATATTTTCAGTTCCATCCATTTGCCTGTAAATTTCATGACATCTTTTTTTTTTTTTAATAGGTGAGTAGTATTCCATTGTGTAAATATACCACATATTCTGTATCCCTTCATTTGTTGAGAGTCATCTGGGTTGTTTCCAGCTTCTGCCTATTATAAATAAAGCTGTTATGAACATAGTGGGGCTTGTGTCCTTGTTATATGGTGGAGCTTCATTTGGGTAAATGCCCAGGAGTGGTATAGCTGGATACTCAGGTAGAACTATTTCCAATTGTCTGAGGAACTGCCAGCCTCATTTCCAGGGTGTTTGTACCAGCTTGTGTTTCCACGAGCAATGGAGGAGTGTTCCACTTTCTCCACACCCTCACCAGCATCTGCTTTCACCTGCATTTGATCTTGGCTATTCTGATTGTTGTGAGGTGGAATCTCAGGGTCCTTTTAATTTGCATTTCCCTGATGACTAAGGATGTTGAACATTTCTTTAAGTGCTTCTGAGCCATTTGAGATTCTTCAGTTGAGAATTCTTTGTTGATCACTGTAGCCCATTTTTAATAGGGTTATTTGTTTCTCTGGAGTCTAATTCTTTAGTTCTTTGTATATTTTTGACATTTGCCCATTATCAGATGTAGGGGTGGTAAAGATCTTTTCCTAATCTGTACATGGCTGTTTTGTCCAATTGACAGTGTCCTTTGTGTTACAGAAGATTTTCAGTTTTATGAAGTCCCATTTGTCAATTGTTGATCTTAGAGCCTGAGCCATTGGTATTCTGTTTAGGAAATTTTTCTCTGTGCCAATGTGTTCCAGGCTCTTTTCCACTTTCTCTTCTATTAGAATCAATATATCTGGTTTTATGTGGAGATCCTTGATCCACTTGGACCTGAGCTTTGTACAAGGAGATAAGAATGGATCAATTTTCATTCCTGTACATGCTGACCGTCAGTTGAACTCATACCATTTTCTAAAAATCCTGTCTTTTATCCACTGGATGGTTTTGGCTTCTAATCAAATATTCAGTGACCATAGGTGTGTGGGTTCATATCTGAGTCTTTAATTCTATTCCACTGATCTACCTGCCTGTCTCTGCACAAATACCATGGTTGGTTTTTTTTGTTTGTTTGTTTGTTTTTTTGGTTTTTATCACTATTGCTCTGTTGTATAGCTTGAGGTCAGGGATGGTGATTCTCCCAGAATTTCTTTAATTGCTGAGAGTAGTTTTTGCTGTCCTGTTTTTTTTTTTTTTTCCAGATAAATTTGAGAATTGTTCTTTCTATCTTTGTGAAGAATTGAGTTGGAATTTTGATGGGGATTGCATTGAATCTGTAGACTGCTTTGGTGAGATGGACATTTTAACTATGTTAATCCTGCCAATCCATGAGCATGGGGGATCTTAGCATCTTCTCTGGTCTTTGATTTCTTTCTTTAGAGACTTGAAGATCTTGCCATGCAGATCTTTCACTTCTTGGTTAGAGTCACACCAAGATATTTTATATTATTTCTGACTATTTTGAAGGGTGCCACTTCCCAAATTTCTTATCAGCCCATTAATCCTTTGAGAAGAGTAAATCTACTGATTTATTTGAGTTAATTTTATATGAGGCCACTTTGCTGATATTATTTATCAGCAGTAGGAGTTCCTTTGTGGATTTTTTGGATCACTTATGTTTACTATCATACCATAAGCAAGGAGTGATATCTTCACTTCCTCGTTTCCAATTTGTATCCCTGTGAACTCCTTTTGTTGCCTAATTGCTCTGTCTAGATTTTGAGTGCTATTTTGAATAGACAGGAGGAAAGTGTCCAGCCTTGTCTTGTCCATGATTTTAATGTGATTGCTTCAAGTTTCTATCCATTTAGTTTGATGTTTGCTACTGGTCTGCTGTCTATTGCTTTTATTAGGTTTAGGTATGGACCTTGAATTCCTGATCTCTCCAATACTTTTAACATGAAGGGGTGTTGTGTTTTGTCAAAGGCTTTTTCAGTATCTAATATTTTTTTTTCCTTTGAACTTGTTTATATAGTGGAATAAGTTGATAGATTTCTGTATATTGAACCCCAATGATTTTGATTGGTAAATAAAGTTGCAGGTGGCTAATGGCTGGGCAGAGAGACGGAGGTAGGACTTTTTGATTCCAGGGCAAGAAACTGAGGAAGTAGGAGGAAGGGAGATAGCTACCATGCCAGGAAGAAGTAGAAGATAAGATTGAGGTGTGCAGGACAAAGACCATAGCTGTCATATAGGTGCAAGGGAACTGTTCCTGAGAGCACTGCAGGTCTGGGTCCTGGGCAGACTAGATGGAATATAGGTCTTATTAAGTAATGACTCAGAAATATCAGTGGGGAGTATATTAGCCATGTGGAGGTTTGAAAGTAGCCAAGCCATTGAGCTATTCAAGGCATATTAAAATATAAAGGCTGCATAAGTATGTCTTTTATTCGGGAACCCAGAACATCTGGGCAAGTAGAAAGGACTTGCAACCTCCTGGACAAATTGAGTAGAGTTAATTGGGTTCAGCAACAAGGTATATCTTTACACACTGCATCATGATGAGTATTAATTTTTGTATAGTGTCTCATTTTTTAGAATATATTCATATTTTTATACTTTACTGTTTTCTTTCAAAGTTCTCTTTTGCATAATATATGCCAACATAAATACTCCCTGTTAAAATTTCCTATGATGTTCAAAATATTTTACTTTGTTACAGAGACAAAGTTTCACACTAAGGTCCAGACAGCCTGGAGTACACTATACAGCAGAAACTCATCTCCAACTCATGTCAGTCTTCTCACTGCATGCTCCTGGAATATTGAGATTAAGAAGATAGATCATGCTTCCGGTTTCCATCTCTGGTGGAAGACCTCTGCCTGGGCCACCAGGGCTCCATAGCCAAATAGCATGGGGAGAAAGCTAGCCTCCCAGTAGTGTGGAAGCCCGTGAGTGGGGGTAAGACAAGAAACACAGCTCAGCAGGACTTGCCCAGAATCCTTGGGACACAGGGACTGAGGAACAGCCAGGGACAGGAGCCTTTCGGTTTCTACCTGTAGCGGGAGACCTCTACCTGGGCCACCAGGGCTATAGCGAAATAGTGCAGGGAGAAAGCTAGAATCCCAGGAGTGTGGGCTAGTCTGTCTGCTCAGAGGGACCCACTTGGAATCCCCAGGACACAGGGACTGAGGATTGGTCCTCTGGTTTCTTTCTGTGGCCAGTGAGTGGATCCTCTGAAACAGGACTCCATACTCAAATGGTGCCAGGAGAGAGCTGGTATCCCAGGAGTGCCAACACACTTTCAAGCACAGGCAAGACCACCATTTCTGTTCAAATGCACTGGATCAAGAGGGACTCTTGCAGAGCCATCAGGAAACTGGAGCCAAGGAACAGATGGGGACAAGATCCTTCTGGTTTCTGTCTGCACCCCAGAGCTGAACATGTACAATAGCTCTCCAAACACAAATTCCTCTCAGAAAGAGGTGGTCTTCAAGGAGTATTGTCACTGAGGCTTACAGGAGGGACAAGCCACAATTAGAGAGAGTAAGACCAGCTAACATCAGAGATAATCAGATGGCGAAAAGCAAGAACAAGAACAAAAGGAACAGAAACCAAGGCTACTTGGTATCATCAGAACCCAGCTCTCCCATCACAGCAAGTCCTGGATACCCCAACACACCAGAAAAAAGCAAGACTCAGATTTAAAATCATTTCTCATGATGATGATAGAAGACTTTAAGAAGGAAATAAATAACTCCCTTAAAGAAATACAAGAGAAGACAGATAAACAGCTAGAAGCCCTTAAAGAGGAAACACAAAAATCCCTCAAAGAATTACAGGAAAACACAATCAAACAGGCAGAATTATAGGAAAACACAATCAAACAGATGAAGGAAATGAACAAAACAATCCAGGATCTAAAAATAGAAATAGAAACAATAAACAAATCACAAAGTGAGACAACCCTGGAGTTAGAAAACCTAGGAAAGAGATTACGAGTCATAGATGCAAGTATCACCAACAGAAAACAAGAAATAGAAGAGAAAAACTCTGGTGCAGAAGATACTATAGAAAACATCAACACAACAGGCAAAGAAAATGCAAAATGCAAAAAGTTCCTAACCCAAAACAAACAGGATATCCAGGATAAAATGAGAATACAGAACCTAAGGATAATAGGTATAGAAGAGTGTGAAGATTCACAACTTAAAGGACGAGTAAATATCTTCAACAAAATTATAGAAGAAAACTTCCCTAACATAAAGAAAGAGATGAACATAAACATTCAAGAAGCCTACAGAACTCCAAATAGATTGGACCAGAAAAGAAATTCCTCCCATCACATTATACAGAAAACACCAAATACACAAAACAAGGAAAGAATATTAAAAGCAGTAAGGGAAAATGGTCAAGTAACATATAAAGGTAGACCTATCAGAATCACACCAAACTTCTCTCCAGATACTATGAAATCTAGAAGATCCTGGGCAGATCTCATACAGACCCTAAGAAAACACAACTGCCAGCCCAGGATGCTATACCCAGCAAAACTCTCAATTAACATAGATGGTGAAACCAAAGTATTCTATGACAAAACCAAATTTACACAATATGTTTCCACAAACCCAGCCCTACAAAGAATAATAGATGGAAAACACCAACTTAAGGAGGGAAACTACACCCTAGGAAAAGCAAGAAAGTAATTGTTCAACAAACTTAAAAGAAGTTAGCCACAAAAACATAAAAATAACATTGAAAACAACAGGAAGCAACAATCACTATTCCTTAATATCTCTTAACATCAATGGACTCAATTCCCCAGTAAATAGACATAGACTGACAGACTGGATCCATAAAAATGACCCAGCATTTTGCTGCATACAGGAAACATACCTCTGTTTAAAAGACAAACACTACCTCAGAGTAAAGGGCTAGAAAACAATTTTCCAGGCAAATGGTCCCAAGAAACAGACTGGAGTAGCCATTCTACTATCGAATAAAATCTACTTTCACCGAAAAGTCATCAAAAATGAGGAAGGACACTTCATCAAAGGAAACATCAAAGGAAAAAATCTACCAAGAAGAACTCTCAATTCTGAACATCTACACCCGAATGCAAGGGCACTCACATTTGTAAAAGAAACCTTATTAAAGCTCAAAGCACACATTGTATCTCACACAATAATAGTGAGAGACTTCAACACCCCACTCTCATCAATGGACAGATCTTAAAAACACAAACTAAACAGAGATACAGTGAAACTAACAGATGTTATGAACCAAATGGATTTAACAGATAGCTATAGAATATTTCATCCTAAATTAAAAGAATGTGCTTTCTTCTCAGCACCTCATGGTACCTTCTCCAAAACTGATCATATAATTGGTCACAAAACAAACCTCAACAGAAATAAGAAGATTGAAATAACCCCATGCCTCCTATCACATCACAACGGATTAAGGCTGGTCTTCAATGGCAACAACAACAACAGAAAACCCACATACCAATGGAAGCTGAACAATTCTCTAATCAATGATAACATGGTCAAAGAAGAAATAAAGAAAGAAATTAAAGACTTCCTAGAATTTAATTAAAATTAAAATACAACATACCCAAACCTATGGGACACAATGAAAGCAGTGTTAAGAGGAAAACTTATAGCTTGGAATGCCTCCAAAAAGAAACTGGAAAGAGCATACACTAGTAGCTTAACAACACAACTCAAAGATGTAGAACAAAAAGAAGCTAATACACCCCGGAGGAATAGAAGGCAGGAAATAATCAAATTAAGGGCTGAAATCAACCAAGTAGAAACAAAAAGAACCATACAAAGAATCAACAAAACCAGGAGTTGGTTCTTTGAGAAAATCAACAAGATAGATAAACCCCTAGCCAGACTAACCAGAGGGCACAGAGACAGAATCCAAATTAACAAAATTAGAAATGAAAAAGAAGATATAACAACAGATTCTGAGGAAATTCAAAAAAAACATCAGAGCCTACTACAAAAGCCTATACTCAACAAAACTGGAAAATCTGGATGAAATGGACAAGTTTCTAGACAGATACCAAATACCAAAATGAAAACAAGATAAGATTAACCATCTAAACAGTCCCATAACACTTAAAGAAATAGAGGCAGTCATTAAAAGTCTCCCAACCAAAAAAAGCCCTGGACTTGGTGGGTTCAGGGATGAATTCAATCAGTCCTTCAAAGAAGACTTAATACCAATAGTCTTCAATAAATTCCACAAAACAGAAACAAAAGGAACACTACCCAATTCCTTCTATGAGGCCACAGTTACACTGTTACCAAAACCTCACAAAGACCCAACAAAGATAGAAAACTTCAGACCAATTTCCTTTATGAATATCGATGAGAAAATACTCAATAAAATTATCACAAACTGAATCCAAGAACACATCAAAACTATCATTCATTCACCATGATCAATTAGGCTTTATCCCAGGGATGCAAGGATGGTTCAATACCGGGAAATCCATCAATGTAATCCACTACATAAACTCACTCTAAGTCAAACACCACATGATCATTTTATTAGATGCTGAAAAAGCATTTGACAAAATTCAACATCCCTGCATGATAAAAGTCTTGGAAAGATCAGAAATTCAAGGACCATACGTAAACATAGTAAAAGCAATATACAGCAAGCCAGTGGCCAACATCAAGCTAAATGGAGGGAAACTTGTAGCAATTCCACTAAAATCAGGGACTAGACAAGGCTGCCCTCTATTCAATATAGTAATTGAAGTTCTAGCTAGAGCAATTAAACAACAAAAGGAGGTCAAAGAGATACAAATTGGAAAGGAAGAAATAAAAATATCACAATTTACAGATGGTATGATGGTATAATTAAGTGACTCAAAAAACTCCACCAGAGAACTGCTACAGCTGATAAACAACTTTAGCAATTTGGCAGGATATAAAATTAACTCAAACAAATCATTAGCCTTCCTATACTCGAAGGATAAACAGGCTGAGAAAGAAATTAGAGAAATGACACCCTGCACAATTGTCACAAACAATATAAAGTATCTTGCGACTCTAACCAAATAAGTGAAAGATATGTATGACAAGAACCTCAAATCTCTGAAGAAAGAAATTGAAGAAGACCTCAGAAGGTGGAAAGATCTGCCATGCTCATGGATTGGAAGGATTAATATAGTAAAAATGGTCATCCTGCCAAGAGCAATCTACAGATTCAGTGCAATTCCCATCAAAATTCTAACTCAATTCTTATAATTAGAAAGAACAATTTTCAAATTTATATGGAATAACAAAAATCCCAGGATAGCAAAAACTATTCTCAACAATAAAAGAATTTCTGTAGGAATCAGCATCCCTGATCTCAAGCTGTACTACAGAGCAGTAGTGATAAAAACTGCATGGTATTGGTACAGTGACAGGCAGGTAAATCAGTGGAATAGGATTGAAGACCAAGAAATGAACCCAAACACTTATGGTTACTTGATATTTGACAAAGGAGCTAAAACCATCCAGTGGAAAAAAGACAGCATTTTCAACAAATGGTGCTGGTTCAACTGGCGGTCTACACATAGGAGAATGCAAATTGATCCATTCTTATCTCCCTGTAAAAGGTCAAGTCCAAGCGGATCAAGGACCTCCACATAAAACCAGATATACTGAATCTAATAGAAGAGAAAATGGTGAAAAGTCTCAAACCCATGGGCACAAGGGAAAAGTTCATGAACATATCACCAATGACTTATGCTGTAAGATCAAGAATCAACAAATGGGACCTCATGAAATTACAAAGCTTCTGTAAGGCAAAGGACACTGTCAATAGGACAAAATGGCAACCAACAGATTGAGAAAGATCTTTACCAATCCTACCTATGATAGAGGGCTAATATCCAATATATACAAAGAACTCAAGAAGTTAGATTCCAGAGATCCAAATAACCCCATCAAAAAATGGGGAACAGAGCTAAACAGAGAATTCTCAACTGAGGAAAGTTGTAGTGCTGAGAAGCGCCTAAAGAAATGTTCAACATCCTTAGTCATCAGGGAAATGCAAATCAAAACAACTCTGAGATTCCAGTCAGAATGGCTAAGATCAAAACCTCAGGTGACAGCAGATGCTGGCGAAGATGTGGAGAAAGAAGAACACTCCTCCATTACTGGTGGGATTGCAAGCTGGTACAACCACTCTGGAAATCAGTTTGCCAGACCCTCAGAAAAATGAACATAATACTATCTGAGGACCCAGCTATTTCACTCCTGGTCATACACCCAGAAGGTGCTCCAACATGTAATAAAGACACATGCTCCACTATGTTCATAGCAGCCATATTTATAATAGCCAGAAGCTGGAAACAACCCAGATGTCCCTCAACAGAGGAATGGATACAGAAAATGTGGTACATTTACACAATGGAATACTACTCAGCTAGTAAAAACAATGACTTCATGAAATTAGCAGGCAAATGGATGAAACTTGAAAATATCATCCTGAGTGAGGTAACTCAGTCACAAAATAATTAACACGGTATGTACTCACTGATAAGTGGATATTAGCACAAAAGTTCAGAATACCCAAGATTCACTTCACAGCAACTGTTGGGCTGAGTGTGAAGTCCCAGATGGAAGAGTTGGAGAAGGGACTGAAGGAGCTGAGGGAGTTTGCATCCCCATGGAGGGAGCAACAGTGTCAACTGGCCTGACCCCTGATGCTCCTGGATACTGGATCACCAACCAAAGAATACACTCGAATGGACCCAGGTTGCTGGCCACATATGTGGCAGAGGAGGGTCGTGTTAACCATCATGGGGAGGAGAGGCCCTTGGGCCTGAGGATGTTAGATACCCCAGTATAGGGGAATGCCAAGGAGGGAAGACAAGAGTGGGTGGGTGGTGGATGGCGCAATACCCTCATAGAGGCAGGGAATTGTTGGAGGTGATAGGGTGGTTTCCAAAGAGGAGACCTGGAAAGGGGGAAACATTTGAAATGTAAATAAAGTATAAAAAAAGATAGATCATCATATCCAGCTTTGATGTTGCTTTAAACATACTAAAAACTATAACAAGTACATTCACATAGAATCCCTAGGTGAGGTATAAATAGTAACAGTGATCAAAGTTCAAAAACAATGGATATTTTCTGATTTATTTTATGCATAGAATTTTTCTTGAAGCAGTCAGTATCTTGAGTTTTATAATAGTTTACTTTAAAAATGATCAGATAATTCTGTCAGTTAATTTTATGTATTGCCAACATAGCTAATCAACAACAAATTATAAACAAATATTTGCATTGTTATCATAGTACATAACCAACAAATACTTTCTCTATATTTTGATTACCCTTCCCTCATCTGTTCTTCCTAAACTCTTATTTTTCCTATTCTGGTATGAGAAGTCTTCTAAGTTTTTAGTCATAGAAGTCCAAGTGATACCCCTAAACAATACAGTTTACTGATGTTACCCTTGGCTAATTTCCAGTAGTTGAAGGCAAGTCCTTTTTTTCTGAACACACCACAAATTGGATATGACCCAAGCTGCCAAGATAAAAAAGCAATCAATAATTTTATCCCCATTTGGAATGTATGAACCACTGAAACAATCATCCTGGTAAGATAACCTCAGTGGTGCAATATTTCTACTTATATTGTGTAAGTAACCAACATCCCTCTCGTTGAACATATGACCCATTCAACAGGAGGGTGATCCTGCCAAGTAATTTATACCTATACAATTACTCATGGCTAGATCTTACAGGAGAGCCTTCTACTGTTACTTTCTTTAGCCAGTGTAATTTCTACCTGAATTCCAAATACTTATACCCACACGTACAATATAATCCCTCTTCAAGGAAACTTCTTTTCACAGGAGGAGACCATTGTAGAAAGTCACAACTGGCCAAATTACATACAAAAACTGACTCTGGCGATCCCAGCCTCAAATAAAACATCTATAACATAGCCATTACACCAAAAGTTTATAGAACATCACATAAGAAGAGACAAAAAGACAGTAAGAGCCAGAGGACCAGGAAGTCTACTGCAAGATTTTTGCCAGAGCACCCCATGAAATATCAACAATATGGCTACTTAAACAAGACTTTATAACAATTATTTTTCCTTAGGGATAAGCCCGCTGATTATTCAATATCAGGTGGTAAACCATAAGAACATATAAATAACACTAATCTTAAATTAAGTTAGCAGGTTGTATTTATTAGAAACTCACATAAGCATAAATACATACATTTGTGTGTGTTTCTGTAAGTGTAATAATTAAAGGAGGGCATGGATTTGAAATATATCATGATGGAGAACATAAGAATGACTATAGGGAGGAAAGGGACCAGGAAAATAATGTAAACATATATACACATATAACAAACATATATAAGAAATCTTAAATTTTAAATTAATTTAATATAAAAATATTTAAAAATTAAAAAGCTATGACTGAAGCACAGCTTCCTGACAAACTTATTACTATGTTTTTAGTGAACAGGGAGTAAGGGAAGGAGAGGATGGAACAGTGCTCTACATCACCTACAACCACATCTCAGAATGCTATAATTTTTCTTTCTGACTTGAGTTCTTTGTTCCTAAGTCTTGAAAATACAACTTTCTTTTTTTCTTAGCTCTGAACATTGTAAAATATATCTATCACAGCCAATTTATAGTATTCTAATAGGCAAGGAATTAGTGATGTGTAAGGGCTCAAGTTTTGTCTTTTATACAGAAAGTGTCATTGTATATTGGGGACACAACCATAGTTCAGAAAAAATACAGTTAAATAATGAAAAAAGTAGGTGACAAATATTCGTATCTTAGTGAACAGTAGTTCAACACTAGCCTTTATTTATTTATTTTTTTGAATTGTGGACATTTATTAAATCAGTTATTTATTTATTTAATTTTTAATTCTTTAATCTTTTTTCCACAATCCAGACTTGATACCCCTCCCTGTCCATCTTCCAACTGTTCTATATCCCACATCTCCTCTCCCCTTCTCCAAGAGGATGCTCCCTCACCCATTCACTATGCCACCAGATCTCCCCACTCCATGAAGCCCCACGTTTCTTGAGGGCTAGGTACATCTCTGAGTAAGTCCAGATCAGGCAGTCCTCTGCTGTATATGTGTTGAGGGCCTCATATCAGCTGGTGTTTGCTATATGGTTGGTGGCTAAGTGTCTGAGAGATCCTGGGGTCCAGGTTAGTTGAGACTGCTGGCCTTCCTATAAGGTCGACCTCCTCCTCAGCTTCTTCCAGCTTTTCCCAGATTCAACCATAGGGGTCAGCATCTTCTGTTCATTGGTTGGGTATAAATATCTGCATCTGACTCTTTCAGCTGCTTGTTGGGCAGTCATGATAGACCCCTATTTGTAAGCACACCATAGCATCAGTAATAGTGTCAGGCCTTGGCATCTCCCCCTGAGCTGGATCCCAATTTGGGCTACATATTTACAGTGAGAAAAACAGAGCTACATCTATTGTTTCTAATCATCAGTAATATATAAAATAAAAGCAGAACTTTGTGGTGGAATGCAGGCATGTAACATAATAACAAACATTTATAAGTTTCACTAGCTTCCACATGTTTATTAAATTTTCTTATGACTAAGTTATTCCATCAGTCTAGGAAGAAATAGTGTTGTTCTCTATATTAATAGATTCATTTATTATTCAATCAATTTTGAGGTAGTAACTAAACATACTTTGAAAGTATTTTAAAATCAACTGACTATAGTAGTACATACCTACAATGGCTGGAAGTAGAGCCAAAGGATCATATTTTTAAAGCCATCTTCAGCTATCCAACCTCAGAAGCACAAAGGTCCTTGTGCCCTCAGATAAGCACTAGAGAAACAGGAATGTTAAATAAGTAGGATTATCTCTTTCAGAGACAGATGTTTAACCTGCTTTTCCACAAAAGGTGATGGTTAATAGCGTGCTTATTTGTGCCTATCTCTAGGGGCCAGGTCTTACCAAGAACAACAAGCAGGACTGGAGGTGGCAAATAGTCTCAGTGATCTTTACATTATCAGCATGGCCAACCACTATCCTAACATCCCACAACCAGGACTAAAGGTAGCTAATAGCCCAAATGACCTCTACACTGTCTGCATAACCTAGACCAGTGTAGTTCCTCCATTAGGTCCTTTAGATCATACACATGACCTGTCTCTAGAACCCATTTTCATGGAGGAAGTAACATGTACATTGAGAAGAGTTTCTATGTAATTATGCGTCCTTGTCCACAGGGGATTGTATTATACCGGGAAACATTCTTCCAAATTGTACTTACATGACTTAAATATGTCTGTAATTGTTAGGGTTCAGGAAATTGCCACACAACCCATAGGTATACCAATCTCAGTTAAGCAAGATTAGTTTATTGAACACATACCATAATACTGAACATCCAGGACCATAGAAATGATTGTAGGCCTAGTCTACTCTCAGATTAGGCTTTTTATAGGAAAAACATGTTTAAATGTTTGAAGAGCAAGGAAGGAGCAGTTGGTTTACTAAGAAAAGAATTATCAGCTAACCTTTAAGTTTACTGGTCCTGAGTAAGTTAAGGGGAGTAGTGGATGAGTGGTGAACTAGGAATTTCAGAACATTGAGATAAAAGAGCATGAGTATTATAATCATAAATTTTTGACTGCAGAAATCTTCAGTGTCAGCCACAAAATACATAGTGAGCTCATCTGTAGGTGCAGGAAGGGATACCTGCCTTTCATCTCTGACTCAAGATATTTTAGACAAAACAGTTCATATTGACCTTTGATTGCATGTGTCCTATCTAAAGCTTTGAGGAATTTCTTAAGATTAGAAAACATCACACAGAACATTCAGAACATACAGAACAAAACAAGTTATTTGGTCAAGATGTCCTTGAGCCAAGTCACTTCTCTGAGTCAATTACTGGCAGACATATTACAGGAGCAATATGAAATAGCTAGCAGGCTTTGAACAAAATGACTACAGCTGTTCTAGGGTGGCAGATGTCAGACCATAAACTGTTTGAACAAATGCTGGCTAACTAAGTCATGTTGAAACAGATTTCCTTCTTCCCTCATATGGATCATTCCCGTGCTGGCCATGGCTTATGCAGAGACTCCTACAAAACAGGATGACCTGTTTCAAAAAATCCCTTAGTAAGAAAACAAACTTCACCCATTCAGACATTAACTGAATGACATTTCTTCCAATTGAACTTTAAATATTTTCATGTCATTTTCATGGTGTTCTCAAGATATTCGAAAAAAGTTAGTCCTTTTCCCCAAGAGCAAGGAAAATTCAGTGAGAAAAAGGATGAACATAAAAATTCCTTCTAATAGTTCATTCTTTCTATATCAGTGAGATAGTAAGTTTAAAAGCAAGGATTCAAATTGTTTGGACTACATCATTGAATAAATAAATGTACTTTCCCTATTTTGAGAAGATTTTGATTTGTTTTATCTACTTTGCATTATTCTAGTGATTTTAGTAGCTATTCCCTGCTATTTTATCTATGGCATGTACTTTGTTGGTAACAATTTTGAATGACTCATCTTTGAATTTCTACATTTACAGGCTATGCATAACCTCATAAATTTGTACATATATATAAACATTGATGAAAGATCTCAGCAATTTATAAAATACAAATAGAAAGAAATTAAGGTATATAGTAAAGTTTTGGTAATTACTATTGAAAAATGATTTTTACTTTGAAAAATCTTTGAATGCTTAAAAACAGTAC
Source organism: Uromys caudimaculatus (assembly GCA_028551405.1). NCBI lineage: Eukaryota > Metazoa > Chordata > Mammalia > Rodentia > Muridae > Uromys > Uromys caudimaculatus. Next base: position 59,670,260 of record CM052722.1, read on the forward strand.
AGCTAAGAAAAATAAAGTTGTTTTTGTAGTTATCAAAATGCCCAGAAAAGTAATAAATGCAAAAGATATGCCTAATAGCTAAATACCCTTATTTATATCTTAAATTCTTTTTATAGGAAGCCAATCATAGGAAAGAACTAAATTGATAAATAGGAATTAAATAAAGTTTTTAAATTTTTTACTCTATTAATTATATATATAACAATTGGGGAATATTAAGTTTTTCTTGATTTCAAATTCATCTTTAAAGAGAGGATTATGTTTAAGAAATTTCTGATTCCTTAGAGCCTCAAAATTAAAAAATACTTTATATTAAAGTTGCAAAATTTTGAAAATTTATTATGGTTACAATCACAGTTATATATTGGTTGTATCAGTTGCAAGTCTTGAATGGTGGCACACACTTTTGATCCCAGTACTAGGAAGAAAGAAGTTGGTATATCTCTGTGAATTTGAGTACATCTTGAGTAAATTAATGAGACTATGTCTCAAAACAAATAATAGCAACAAACTTACATCAATAGCAGCTATAAAGTTTGAGAAATATTATCTTACAAAAATAATAATTAAATTATTCTGCTATAGATCACATAAATTAAGAAAACATATTTCTTGGAACTCTACGAACAATGTAACATAATTTAAAATTTTAAAATATGACATCAGACAACACTAAACAAATTTTATTGAAAATATTGCATTTTCAGGGTCAGGTAATACAGAGTTATTTGTGACTACTGTCTTGTATGTATAAAACACATGACATACTTATAGTATATTAATAGTTGAATGTAAAAAATTATATAATATAAATGCTTAAAGAAATATTGCTAGACCTATAAATGATTACAATGTTGATAAAATGATCTGCCATGTTTATAGTCCTTCAACATCATTGACTATAAAATTAAAACTCCTTTTCCCACACTAACTCAAGTCATTTTATACAAAAGTCATAAATTAAGTCCTAAAATATGTTCAAAACTAAAATATCACACCAATAATTTTAAAAATAACCTAAGTAAATTCAATTAAGCCAAATTCTTTCTAATATTTAATTTATTTTAATTTTATGATGTTGTATTCTTTCAGACCACATGTGTATGTTTAGACAAAGTCTGACTATTAAATACATTTTCCAATCTTTTCAATACAATTACTTTGAATCACTTGCCACCTTCCATTTTGCACCATTTTTTCCTTTTGCTGCACAGAGTGAAAAAACTTCATGAAGTCATAAGATGATATTCTTGGCTCTCACATATTTCAAGCAGAGAGACTTTATGTTAGACCCTTGAATAATCCTATATAAAGAACTCTAAACAAATTACCACCCCAAGGAAACTGTGTCCGGAGACTAAATTGCTAGCCACACGGCTACATGCAAAATAGTTCATAGTCAGGTAGTCAAGAAGACATTGTGACTGCTGCCTTTGAGTGAGTATGGAAGAACTCCAGCTGGCAATTTTAGAAAATGAGCAATGAGAAAATCATTTTCTCTTGGTAGGAGGAAAAAAATATGAGATAATGAAAAACAATGTTTTAAACATTTATTTTCTGGTGTGCAACTTTTGTATGGTAATGTGTGCCCTGTTCCTGGAGAAATAGTGCCATTGGTTATCTGCATAAAAATGTTCAGGCAGAAAAAATGCAAAATTCTGTAGAATTAATTTTTACTTGATTTCAGATAAAATATCATTACTTCCATGTGTTAAAACTATCGGGTACACTAATGTTAAAAAATAAGAGGATTATCAATCAGATATACAAATAAACACTTCTCCATTGTACATTATTGTCAGGTTTTCCTGTGCTCTTAATTAGAACACTTTATCTCAAAAAGTGGGTACGTTTTTCAACTTCATAAATGGAACCCAGAATACCAGCTCCTAAGAAAAATTTGTATATATCTGTATCTCTCTATATATCCCTCTCTATATATATGCTTTAATGTTTATTAACATAAACATATCAAGATCTTATTTTCTTTAAACAATTAAATGTTATTTTTATACTTTTATGTCTTTTAAAATCCATGATTTTCTTATATTTTTGGTTGTGAGCCTAGCCTTTAACAGCTGAGCCATCTCTACAGCCCTATGATTTTCTTGAAGGTAAACTTGAGTACTAATCATCTTGGTTATTCCAGAGTCAGATACAATTTTCAATATATAATACATATTTTATAAATGAGAAATAATAAATTAATATATTCACATTCATGTGAAGTAAGGAGTTTTTTTTTTAAATAAGGCAGAAATATATCAATCAATACCATGGTTAGCTACTATTAAAGATTCTGCTTTTTCTATATTAATTTACTATTGAAATATCATCCTGAGCAAGGTAACTCAGACCCAAACGTACATGCATTGTATGTACTCACTAATAACTGGATATTAGTAAAAAAAAAAAAAAAAAAGCACAGAATACTTAGGATACAATCCACAGAACTCAAAAAGTTTACCAAGCAGAGGGGCCCAAGTGAGGACATCTGAATTCAACTTGGGAGGGAGTAGGAAGCAATCACAGGAGGGGGGAGGGAGGGAGGGACCTGGGTGGGAAAGGGGACAGAGAGGGGAAGAAGGGAACATGATCAGGTATTTGGTGGGGGAACAGGACTGAAGCTCTGAGGGCCAGCAGAAAGAATGGAAACAGGCAACAAGGAGATAGGAAGTACGGAGGACACTCAAGAATTTACCAGAGACCTGGGAAGTGAGAGACTCTAAGAACTCAAAGGGAGGAACCTTAGATGAAGTGCTCTATAGTGGGGAGAGAGAACTTATAGATCCCGCCTCCAGCCCATAGGGCATCAAGTGAAGGATGGGGTTGCCATCCTACAATCAAAAACTCTGACCCATAATTGTTCATGTCTGAAAGAACTGCAGGGACAAAAATGGAGAAGAGCCTGAGGAAAAGGAGGTCCAGCTACAGGCTAAAAGTGGGATCCAGCTCAAGGGGAGGGCCTAGGCTATGGATTACTTACAAAAAGGCACCTATCATGACTGCCCTCTGAAAGACCCAACAAGCAGCTGAAAGAGTCAGATACCGATATTTGCACCTAACCAATGAACAGCAGCTTCTGACCCTGTGGTTGAATTAGGGAAAAGCTGAAAGAAGCTGAGGGGAGGGCGACCCTGTAGGAGGACTAGCAGTCTTAACTAACCTGGAGCACTGAGATCTCTCAGACACTGGACTACCAACCATTCAGCATACACCAGCTGATATGAGGCCCCCAACACATACACGGCAGAGGACTGACTGGTCTGGACTCAGTAAGAGAAGATGCACCTAACTCCTAAGAGACTGGAGGCTCCAGGGAGTGGGGAGGTCTGGTGGGATTGGGGGTTGGGAGTAGAGAGTGGGAATATCCTCATGGAGATCAGGGGAAGGGGTGCGGGGAGGAGGTATGGGAAGTAGAACAGTCAGAGGGTGGACTGTGAGGGGGATAAAAACTGGATTGTAAAAAAAGATTAAATAAAATTTATAAAAAGAAATATTTTAACTGAATTACTGATGCTTCTAACAAGATAATTTTCTTTGAAGTATGGTTTAGAAATTAAAATTTATAAATCATGTTTAAAATTAATCTTCATAATCAGTTCTGCTATTCATTTTTAACATTTTAGAGCATAGAAATGATTGAACTTCATACATGGTCTAAAACTCATTTTTGCAAATACATTGAATTCATGAGCAAGAAATCATGTTTGCAGATTTATGATCAAAAGAAGTTGTATGTTTCCATATTATTTTTGTTTTATTTTGTTTCTATAGGCTAGTTTAGGAAACCCAAAATCTGAACCTGTCAGTCTATCATTTTATTTTCAGTACAGTTCAAGATATCTCTCTTTGGCTGAGAACATAAAGGTTTGCACAATACATGCTACCAATTACTTTATCACTGAAAAGATCATGAAAGAAGATGAAAATGCTGATTACAAACATTTCCTCTTATTCCTAAGCACAAATATTAAACTTTTTGTATGGGAAAAGAAGCATCCATTATTATGTATGCTTCATAATACTTATTAAGTATAAATATGTAATATTTATGTACAAATATAATAATATGGGGGCTGGAGATATGGCTCAGCAGTTAAGAGCCTTGACTATACTTCCAGAGGTCCTGAGTTCAATTTCTAGCAATCATATGGTGGCTCACAACCATCTGTAATGGGATCTGTTGCCTTCTTCTGGTTTGTCTGAAGACAGCGACAGAGTACTTATATACCTAAAATAATTAAATATATGTTTTTAAAGCCCCAAATATAATAATATTATATATTAAATTAAATAATATTAAATTAAGATTTAAATATCAATATATTTTCAAATTATTAAACATATTCTTTTGATATTACTTTCATGAAAATACAGAAGTGTTTTCTCAAGTTTAAATGTGAAAAATATGAGATGTTTATCATATGAAATGTTTCAACAGACTTTTCAAGAAACTTAAATAAGTTTTGTTCCAAAACAAAAGTGATTATCAGTGTCTAAGTTGAAGAAATACATTCAACAAATTTATAGTAACAAGCAGAAATTATTAATATCAGTTCATTCCTAATTTAATACTTCTGCTTGAGTTGGATTTGATGCACAAAATTTTAAATTTTTAAAATATTCATTACTCATTAATCTATGAATATTATTAAGAGTGACCTATATAGTACAGTGTTTGTTCATATACAATTAGAAAGAGATCTTACAGCACAATTTGATAGATCAAAATTCATAAAGTTCTTACTTTCATGGAAATTTCAGTATATTTCAAAATGCATTTTACCTTTTTGAAATATATTTTAATGAATATTTGATGTATTATTTGTGATAGCAAATGCAATTCAGATGACATTTCTTTGGCAGTGACAAATATGTCTGTACAAACTTCAATTTGAATTGCATTAATTTGCCTTTTATCTATCCTTTCATCTGATTATCTACATGTAAATTCTGTCATTTAGCCTGTTCATATTTGGTTTCCAGACATTTACATTACGGTATTAGCCACTGTGCTGGGCACTAGAGATTCAAAGGTGAGGGTTAAATATGTTCTTTTAGAATCTCACTGCTTATCCTGGGAGATATGGGAACAAATAAAACAGAAAGTGTATGTATCATAAAAATGAAAGCTCAGAAGTGAAGGAGTCCAAAAGTGGTCTTCTGAAAGTGGCTCTTGAAAGGTAAACTTGTAAATGAGAGGGAAGAGGGTAGTAACATGCTAGGAACAAAAATTGAACTTTGCTTAGGTCATAAATATTTAAGGGAAGAAATGAAATGCACAATGAAAACTGTTTTCTAATCGTACTAGAGACTGATTTTATTGGGAACTAAACTTGAACCTTCAGAGACATGAGACTTTAAATTGGTGTTCCAGTTTGTAATTTGAAAACTAAAATATCCTGAAGACTATGGCAATGTCTTTGTTCATTTAAGACAAGGTGTCACTTACACCTGAGCTCTGACTGGCATGATACTCTATAGCTTAAGCAGACCTCAAACCTGTGCCTTACTTAAGAGTTTTTCAGGAAATAAAAGGAATATTGGTTCAATCAATGTTACTCAGAAGAAAGGGATATTCTCAAAAGGTTAATGAAAGGTAGTTAATTATAATTTAACTCAGTACAAATTTACCACCAATCTAATCAAGAAGCCTATTGTAATGGTCCTGGTGCAGATATATCTGAAGTTAAGTGAACAGAACCTAGTTGTTGACCTCTTTTATGTTCTCCAAACCAGTACGACTCATTGTGGTAATTTTTCCTAGAAAAATTAGTATAATGGTAAAATACCATGAAAAGATTACTACACTTTAGTGAATGTTTGTCAATGCAAATAATAAACATATTTTTATAATGAATTTTACATACCTGAAACTTTAATAACAAAACTTTAATAAAAATAAATAACTTTTATTGATTAAAATTGTAATTGTATGCTATTACTTGGCCAAAAGTAGGTTTGGTAGTTTATTCATTAAAAAATGTATATAACATTTTCACTTAAACATTTCATTTTGTCAGTTGGACATAGTAGTTCACATTTTTGTGTCAGCATTAAGAAGGTCAAGTAGAGCTTTCATGAGTTAAAGACCAGAGTTGCCCACCTATTGTGTGATCCAGGCTAACTGTGGTTCAACATTAGGCTCTGTCTCAAGAACCAGAAAACAAAATTCTTTATATAGAAAAACATAAATTCAATATGCAATCTTTTGCTTGTTTCTGTTTTAGGTGCAAAGTCTCACTGTGTAGTTCAGGCTAACCAGGGTCTTATGAACCTCCAACTTTGGCCCTGTCTTTGCTGTGGCCATAGGTTTGAACCATTCAGACTAGACCTGACATTCCTATGCAGTATTAATTAATAATACACTGTTGTCTGTGTCTAGTGTCAATAATTCTTGTTAATTTTCCTTTGACATAAGGGTACACTCTATTGACCAGGTGGGCCTTAAACTTACAGACAGCAACCTATCTCTGCTTCCAGAATGGATGTGCCAGAATACCCAGCTTAATAATTCTTCTAGTAAACTCCTTATACCTAAAGATAATCCACCCTAGTGTCCAGCTTGGCTCCTAACCCAAAAACGTTGCACAGATAAACTAAGACCATACAATCAAGATATAATATATTTCCATCCACACAAAGATCTTTGTTGTCATCCTTTGTAGCCATATCCAGTTCCCTTTCATCTGTCCCTAACTCCTACAGAGTACTAATTTCGTCTCCCTTTCTGAAAGTTTCTCCTATCAATAGCATTATAGGAATCATATTACTCACTATATACTATAGTTGAACCCTTTTTATTCTATTTCATACTCTGGAGAATAATACCACATGTTCCAATGGATTAAGGGGATAGTAAGTGGAGATTAAGTGAGAGCAGTATTCTAATGAGAAAGATGTACCAGATTGTTTAGAATTTTAAAACTAGTTCCTAACAAGATATTTTAGCTAGCATAAATACACTGCTACACTATGCATGTGCAGGTTTTTATTCCCCATTAATGTAAGTTTTAATTTTCTGGGAGTAATGACCAGGAGTGTAATTGCTATGTTGTATGCCTGTTACATGTTTTGTTTTACAATAAACTGTCAAGCTATTTTCTTTTAATTATTTGATACTTTATTTACATTTCCAATGTTTCCCCTTTTCTAGGACTCCTCTAAAGTGGCTATAACTTTTACATTCTCATCAAAAAATGTATACATGATCTGATACTCTGCAGCCTAACTTTTCTAAAGTAGTGTTGCAATATTTCTTTTTCTTTCTTTCTTTCTTTCTTTCTTTCTTTCTTTCTTTCTTTCTTTCTTTCTTTCTTTCTTTCTTTTTTTTTTAAGATTTAAGACATCTGAGCTTTATTTTTGATAAATATTTTTGTTTGTTTGCTTTTTAAAATTTTAAATTTTTGATACTTAATTTACATTTCAAATGTTTCTCCCTTTCCAGGTCTCCACTTTGGAAACCCCAAATCCACTCCCTCTCCCTCTGCCTCTATGAGGGTATTCCCCTACCCACCCACCTGCCCTTACACTCCCCTCTTCCCAACTTGGTATTCCCCTATACTGGGGCCTCTAAAACCCTCAGGCCCGAGGGCCTCTGCTCTCCCTGATGGCTAACAAGGCCCTCCTCTGCAACATATGTGGCCAGGAACATGGGTTATATTCTTTGGTTGATGGTCCAGTCTCCAGGACTACTGGGGAGTCAGGCCAGTTGACACTGTTGCTCCTTCCATGGGGCTCCAAACTCCACAGCTCCTTCAGTCCCTTCTCCAATTCCTCCATCTGGGACCATACACTCATTCCAGCAGTTACTGTAAAGTGAAACTTGGGTATTCAGAACTTTTGGGTTAATATCCGCTTATCAGTGAGTGCATACCATGTTTGTTCTTTTGTGACTGAGTTACCTCGTTCAGGATGATATTTTCAAGTTCCATCCATTTGCCTGCAAATTTCATTAAGTCATTGTTTTTAATAGCTGAGTAGTACTCCATTGTGTAGATGTACCACATTTTCTGTATCCATTCCTCTGATGAGGGACATCTGGGTTGTTTCCAGCTTCTGGCTATTATAAATATGGCTGCTATGAACATAGTGGAGCATATGTCTTTATTACATGTAGGAGCATCTTCTGCGTATATGCCCAGGAGTGGAATAACTGGGTCCTCAGGTAGTATTATATTCATTTTTCTGAGGGTCCCCCAAACTGATTTCCAGAGTGGTTGTACCAGATTGTAATCCCACCAGCAATGGAGGATTGTTCCTCTTTCTCCACATCCTAGCCAGCATCTGCTGTCACCTGAGTTTTTGATCTTAGCCATTCTGACTGGTGTGAGGTGGAATCTCAGACTTGTTTTGATTTGCATTTGCCTGAAGACTAAGGATGTTGAGCATTTCTTTAGGTGCTTCTCAGCCCTATGAATGTCCTCAGTTGAGAATTCTCTGTGTAGCTCTGTTCCCCATTTTTTGATAGGGTTATTTGGTTTTCTGAGTCTAACTTCTTGTGTTCTTTGTATATATTGGATATTAGCCCTCTATTGGACTTAGGATTGGTAAAGATCCTATTGACAGCGTCCTTTGCCTTACAGAAGCTTTGCAATTTCATGAGGTTTCATTTGTCCATTCTTGATTTTAGAGCATAAGCCATTGCTGTTCTGTTCAGGAACTTTTCCCCTGTACCTATGTGTTCGAGAATTTTCCCCACTTTCTCTTCTATTAGATTCAGTGTATCCGATTTTATGTGGAGGTCCTTGATCCACTTGAACTTGAGATTTGTACAGGGAGATAGGAATGGATCAGTTCACATTCTTCTGCATGTAGACCGTCAGTTGAACCAGCACCATTTGTTGAAAATGCTGTCTTTTTTCCACTAGATGGTTTTAGCACCTTTGTCAAAATTCAAGTCACTATAGGTGTGTGAGTTCATTACTGGGTCTTCAATTCTATTCCATTGATCTACCTGCCTGTCACTGTACCAATACCATGCAGGTTTATCACTACTGTTCTGTAGTATAGCTTAAGGTCAGGGATGCTGATTCCCCTGGAAGTTCTTTTGTTGTTGAAAATAGCTTTTGCTATCCTGGGTTTTTTGTTATTCCAGCTGAATTTGAGAATTGCTCTTTCGAAGTCTATGAAGAATTGAGTTGAGATTTTGATGGGAATTGCTTTTGGCCAGATGGCCATTTTTACTATATTAATACTGCCAATCCATGAGCATGAGAGATCTTTCCATCTTCTGAGGTCTTCTTTTATTTTGTTCTTCAGATAATTGAAGTCCTTGTCATACAGATCTTTTACTTGTTTGGTTAGAGTCACAACCAAGATACTTTTATTGTTTGTGACAATTGTGAAGGGTATCATTTCCCAATTTCTTCTCAGCCTATTTATCCTTCGAGTATAGGAAGGCTACTGATTTGTTTGATTTAATTTTCTTTTCTTTATTTCTTTTTTTTTCTTTTTTCTTTTTTGATACTTTATTTACATTTCCAATGTTTCCCCTGCTCTAGGTCTCCTCTTTGGAAACCACCTATCCCTGCCCCCTCCTCCCACCTTTATGAGGAAATTCCACCTCCCACGTACCTGCCGGAGCCACAACCATATTCTCACCTTGACATTCCCCTTTACTGAGACCTCTCCTACCCCTGATGGCTAACAAGGCCCTCCTCTGCCATATATGTGGTCTGAACCATGGGTCCCTCCATGTGTATTCTTTGGTTGGTGGTCCAGCCTCCATGAGGACCGGGGGAGGGGGGTGTCAGGCAAGTTGACACTGTTGCTCCCTCCATGGGAGCAGACTCCCTCAGCTCCTTCAGTCCCTTCTACAACTCCTCCATCTGGGACCTCACTCCCAATCCAGCAGTTACTGTAAAGTGAAACATGGGTATTCTGAACGTTATGGATAATATCCACTTATCAGTGAGTACATACCATGTTCGTTCTTTTGTGACTAAGTTACCTCGCTCAGGATGATATTTTCAAGTTTCATCCATTTGCCTACAAATTTCATTAAATCATTGTTTTTAATAGCTGAGTAGTACTCCATTGTGTAAATGTACCACATTTTCTGTATCCATTCCTCTGATGAGGAACATCTGGGTTGTTTCCAACTTCTGGCTATTATAAATATGGCTGCTATGAACAAAGTGAAGCATGTGTCTTTATTACATACTGGAGCATCTTCTGGTTATATGTCCAGGAGTGGTATATCTGGGTCCTCAGGTAGTATTATGTCCATTTTTCTGAGAGTCCGCCAAACTGATTTCCAGAGTGGTTGTACCGGCTTGCAATCCCACCAACAATAGAGGAGTGTTCTTCTTTCTCCACATCCTCGCCAGCATCTGCTGTCACCTGAGTTTTTGATCTTAGCCATTCTGACTGGTGTGAGGTGGAATCTCAGACTTGTTTTGATTTGCATTTCCCTGATGACAAGGGATGTTGAACATTTCTGTAGGTGCTTCTCAGCTCTGTGAATTTCCTCAGTTGAGAATTCTCTGTGTAGCTCTGTTCCCCATTTTTTGATGGAGTTATTTGGTTTTTTGGAATATAACTTCTTGAGTTCTTTGTGTATATTGGATATTAGCCCTCTATCGGACAGAGGATTGGTTAAGATCTTTTCCCAATCTGTTGGTTGCCTTTGGTCCTATTGACAGTGTCCTTTGCCTTACAGAAGCTTGGCAATTTCATGAGGTCCCATTTGTCGATTCTTGATCTTAGAGCATAAGCCACTGGTGTTCTGTTCAGGAACTTTTCCCTCGTACCCAGGTGTTCGAGAGTTTTCCCCAATTTCTACTCTACTAGATTTGGTGTAACTGGTTTTATGTGGAAGTCCTTGATCCAGTTGGACTTGAGCTTTGTACAAGGAGATAGGAATGGATAAATTTGCATTCTTCTACATGTAGACTGCCAGTTGAACCAGCACCATTTGTTGAAAATGCTGTCTTTTTTCCACTGAGTGGTTTTAGCTCCTTTGTTGAAAATCAAGTGACCATATGTGTTTGGGTTCATTTCTGGGTCCTCAATTCTATTCCATTGTTCTACCTGCCTGTCACTGTACCAATACCATGCAGTTTTCATCACTACTGCTCTGTAGTACAGCTTGAGATCAGGGATGCTGATTCCCCCAGAGGTTCTTTTGTTGTTAAGGATAGCTTTTGCTATCCTGGGTTTTTTGTTGTTCCAAATGAATTTGAGAATTGCTCTTTCTAAGTCTATGAAGAATTGAGTTGGAATTTTGATGGGGATTGCACTGAATTTGTAGATTGCTTTTGGCAGGAGGGCCATTTTTGCTATATTAATCCTTCCAATCCATGAGCATGGCAGACCTTTCCACCTTCTGAGGTCTTCTTCGATTTCTTTCTTCAGAGACTTGAAGTTCTTGTCATACAAATCTTTCACTTGCTTGGTTAGAATCACACCAAGATACTTTATATTGTTTGTGAATTGTGAAGGGTGTCATTTCCCTATTTTTTTTCTCAGTCTGTTTATCCTTTGAGTATAAGAAGGCTACTGATTTGTTTGAGTTAATTTTATATCCGGCCACTTTGCTGAAGTTTTTTATCAGCTGCAGGTGTTCTCTGGTGGAATTTTTCGCGTCACTTAGGTATACGATCATATCATCTGTAAATAGCGATAATTAGATTTCTTCCTTACTAATTTGTATCCCTTTGACCTCCTTTTGTTTTCTAATTGCTCTAGCTAGAACTTCAATTACTATATTGAATAGATAGGGAGAGAGAGGGCAGCCTTGTTTAGTCCCTGATCTTACTGGGAGTGCTTCAAGTTTCTTGCCATTTAGTTTGTTGTTGGCTACAGGTTTGCTGTATATTGCTTTTGCTACATTTAGATATGGGCTTGAATTCCTGATCTTTCCAAGACTTTTATCATGAAGGGATGTTGAATTTTGTCAAATGTTTTTTCAGCATCTAAGGAGATGACTATGTGGTTTTTTTCTTTACGTTTGTTTATGTAGTGAATTACATTGATGGATTTCCGGGTATTGAACCATCCCTGCATCCCTGGGATGAAGCCTACTTGAGCATGATGAATGATCATTTTGATGTGTTCTTGGATTCGTTTTGCGAGGATTTTATTGAGTATTTTTGCATCGATATTCATAAGTGAAATTGGTCTGAAGTTTTCTTTCTTTGTTGGGTCTTTGTGAGGTTTTGGTATCAGTGTGATTATGGCTTCATAGAAGGAATTGGGTAGTGTTCCTTCTGTTTCTATTTTGTGGAATAGATTGAAGAACATTGGTATTAGGTCTTCTTTGAAGTTCTGATAGAGTTCTGCAGTGCACCCATCTGGACCTGGGCTTTTTTTGGTTGGGAGACTTTTAATGACTGCCTTTGTATCAATGACTCCTTATCTCTTTTCTAGCTTTTCTAACTCCAGTGTTGTCTCACTTTGTGATTTCTTTATTTTTTCTATTTCTATTTTTAGTTCTTGGATGGTTTTCTTCATTTCCTTCATTTGTTTGATTGTGTTTTCCTCTAATTTTGCCTGTTTGATTGGGTTTTCCTGCAATTCTTTAAGGGATTTTTGTTTCTTCTTTTAGGGCTTCTAGTTGTTTACCTGTCTTCTCTTGTGTTTCTTTAGGGGAGTTATTTATTTCCTTCTTAAAGTCTTCTATCATCATCATGAGAAATGATTTTAAATCTGAGTCTTTCTTTTCTGGTGTGTTGGGGTATCCAGGGCTTGCTGTGGTGGGAGAGCTGGGTTCTGAAGATATCAAATATCCTTGGTTTCTGTTCCTTATGTTCTTGCCCTTGCCTTTCGCCATCTGGTTAACTCTGGTGTTAGCTGGTCTTACTCTATCTGGCTGTGGTTTGTCCTTTCTGCAAGCCTCTGTGTCAATACTCCTTTAATACCAGCTCTCTGGGAGGTATTTGGATTTGGAGAACTGTGGCACAGTCTCAGCTCTGGGGTGCAGTCAGAAACCAGAAGGATCTTGTCCCCAGCTGTCCCATGGTTCCTATGTCCTGATGACTCTGCAAGGGTCCCTCTTGATCCAGTGAATTTGAACAGAACTCGTGGTCTTTCCTGTTCTTGAAGGTGTGTCAGCCCTCCTTGGATATCCGCTCTCTCCTGGTACTATTTGAATATGGATCCCTATGTCAGGATCAGCTCCCCAACTGCCAGAAGAAACCAGAAGACCACTCTTCAGTCACTGTATACTGGGATTCCAGGTGAGTCCCTCTGAGCAAACAGGCTTGTCCACACTCCTGGGAGTCTAGCTTGCTCCTGGCACTATTTGGCTATGGAGCCCTGTGCCACAGGCTGAGGTCCCCAGCCACAGATGGAAACCGGAAGGCTCCTATCCCAGACTTTTCCTCAGTCCCTGTGTCCCGAGGGCCTGGGTGGGTAGTTTTCTCCTGGCACTATTTGGCGATGGAGCCCTGGTGGCCCAGGCAGAGTTCTATCACCACAGATGGAAACCTGAAGGTTCCAGTCCCCTGCTTTTCCTCAGTCCCTGTGTCCCGAGGATTCTGGACAGGTCCCGCTGGGCATTGGTGCACTTCTTAACCCCACTCACGACTTTGCCTCACTCCTGGGAGGGTAGCTTTCTCCTGGCACTATTTGGCTATGGAACCTTGTTGACACAGGTCTCACAATATTTCATTTAAACTTGTGTGAAATTTGTATAGGAATATTTTGTTGTGGTCTTCATTGTTATTTACCTAGTGGTTCACAATGTTGAACACTTTTCATATGCTTATGGAGTAAGCATCCTCCTCATATGGAGTAAGAGGATTTCCAATCAGATTTCACAGAGATTCGAATGAGAAATGACTCCTGTAGGCCCATGTATTTGAATACTTGGTCCTTGTTTGGTGATGCTGTTTGGAGAAGGCCTTTTGTCAAGTGGAGCCTTCCTGGAGAAAATTAAATAAATGTCCCTATGAGCAGTATGTTAAATTTACCAGGCAAGAATGATGCTAAAGACAGAGCTGAGAGAGTTACATCTTGATTTACAGGCAATGGAAAGAGAGATAGAGAGACAGAGATAAAGACACAGAGACAAAGACAGACAGAAACACACAAGGAGACAGAGAGAGAAAGACTGAGAGAGAGACAGAGGGAGAGATAGTAATTCTGTCTTTCTGACAATTGATTCTGTTTCATGTTGCTGTTTAAGATGTGATCTTTTAGCTTTCTGTTCCTGCTGCCACGTCTCACTCCACTCGTGCCATGAAATACAGATTTTTCTGCATTCATATTCCAGAATATGCTATTTCCTCCTTAAATTGCTTTTAGTCTTGGTGTTCTATTAGACCAATAGAAAAGCAACAAATACACAGTGCCTAGCCTCTTGTGTAGGTAATTTTTGTTCCACTGATAATGTAATTTTGTGAGCTTTGTTATTTTGTGTTATTTGACCTACTTAAATTGTCTGGTATCTTTGAGTCTTATATTCATCCCAGCCAATGCTGTCTCTCATTTGCAAAGAGATTCACTGGGTAGGAAAAAAAAAGTACATGTAAGTGGGGGAGAGGAGTTTCCAACCCACATTGTAGAAAAGAGTTTACTAGCCTGGGAATTTGGGGATTTCCTCTGTTGAACACAATCTGTTTTGAACAGTGGATTTCTTTTGGAGTGGGGATTTCCTTTGTTATCTTAGTTACTGTTTATTGCTGTGAAGAGACAATATGACCAAAGCAACTTATAGAAGAAAGCATTTAATTGGGCAGTTGCTTACAGTTTCCGGGGTTTGTACATTATCATCATGATATGGTAGTAGTCAAGCACTCTGCTGAAAACATGGCTGTGAGCTTTATATCACAATCTAAAGCCAACAGAGAGAGATGAGGGAAAGAGATAGAGACATAGACAGGCCGAGAGAGAGAGATAGAAATTGACAGAGAGATACCTGGCTTTGCAAAGGCTTCTGAAGCCTCAAAGTTCACTTTCAGAAACATACCTATTCCAACAAGATCAGATAGCCTTCATCAAAGCCTCACCTAGTCCAATAAGACTAAACCTCCTAATTCTTCATAAGTAATTCGACACTCAGGTTACTAAACATTCAAATAAATGAGCCCATGAAGGCCATTCTCATTCAAACCACCTCACATATCAATTTCCTCCTCATTATTTCTTTGCTTGCAAAAGTGCTGTATCAGACACAGTGATGAGGATGATGATGATGATGATGATGATGATGATTGCCTTAGTTACTGCTTTATTGCTATGAGGAGACTCTATGACCAAGGCAACTTATAGGAAAACAGAAACAACAACAACAACAAAATAAAATCCATTTAATTGGGGGCCTGTTTACAATTTCAGGTTTGTCCATGATTTTCATGTTGGGGGACGTGGCAGAAGGCAGGCTTGGGACATGATGCAGAAGCTCAGAGTTTACATTTGATTCACAGGCCAAAGGCAGAGAGAGTGCTAACTAGGAACGGCTTGGCCTTTGGAAATAACAAAGCCCACCCTCAGTTATTCTTCAACATGAATACTGCCGAATCCTTCCCCCAATCAATCCTACCAACTTCTACCAAGGAGTCAAATCCTATGGGGACTATTCTTAGTTAAACAAACAGCATAGTGAGGAAAGGACTGCTCTTGGTGAGACTCCTGCTTAGTTTGGGGACATAATCAGTTAGTTCATCAGAGTGATCTCTTTTGTTGTTTGGTGTCTAGAAGTCATGATATATGTAACATTCTTTGCTGGCTATATAAAGTAAGTGCTGATTGTTAGGAACAAAGAAAGTCCCAAAAACGGCAGTGCTGCTGGCAATGTCCTAAATGACAGTCTGAGCTCAGCTTCTACTGGACTCTGACTAAGTAAACAAAAGAATTCCAGGTACCTCGCTCAGGATGATATTTTCAAGTTCCATCCATTTGCCTGCAAATTTCATTAAGTCATTGTTTTTAATAGCTGAGTAGTACTCCATTGTGTAAATGGACCACATTTTCTGTATCCATTCCTCTGATGAGGGACATCTGG
>CM052722.1:59686711-59712839 GCA_028551405.1 Uromys caudimaculatus
GGCAGTACCTGGTGAGCTGTGGGGCGTGTCTTTGGCCGTCTGCTGGGTCTTGCGATCTCCGGCGAGGGATCTTTGTCCAGGCGCCGATTAGCTGTGGGGCCCTGTGGCCCAAGCTGAGGTTTCCGGCCCGACAATAAATATTTTCATTACTCAGTTACAAAAGGAAAATCTCACATCCAGATTCATCTTTGCCTCAACTTGAGAAGTCATTGGCAGTATACATACATATGGTTGTGACTATGTTCAATCAAATTGTATGACCCTATAAATTTGAATTTAACCCAATTTTTGTCTGTTTATAAATAACCATCACCTTCTTCCTCCTCCTCATCTTTGTCTTTCTATATTTTTATTTAAAAGGTAGCCTTTTATTTTTAATTTTTAAAAATAATCTTTTATTAATCATTTTATTCATTTACATTTCAAATGATAGTCTCCTTCCTAGTAACTCTTCCACCAATCCCCTCATTCCATCCCCTCTCACCCCCTCCCATTTGTCTCTGTGAGGGTACTATTCTACCCATTCACCTACTCCTACCTCAGTGCTCTAGCATCCCCCTATGCTGGGGCATCAAGCTTTCTTCCCCTCCCTTTGATGTCAGATAAGGCCATCCTCTGCTACATATGTATCTGGAGCCATGGATCCCTCCATGTATACTCTTTGGTTCGTAGTCCCCGGGAGCTCTAGGGGATCTAGTTAGTTGACATTGTTCTTATGGAGTTTCAATTCCCTTCAGCTCCTTCATTCTTCCCCCTAGCTCTTCCAATGGGATCTGTGGGCTCAGTTCGATGGTTGGTTGTAAGTATCTAAATCTACATTGGTCAGGTGCTGGTAGAGCCTCTCAGGGAACAGCCATATCAGACTCCTGTCAACAAGTGCTTCTTGGTGTCAGCAATAGTGTGGGTGTTTGGTGTCTGCATATGGGATGAACCCCTAGGTAAGGCAGTCTTTGTGCGGCCTTTCGTTTAGTATCCATTCCATTTTTTGTCCCTGTCTTTTCTTTGGACAGGAACATTTCTGTCTTTTTATATTTTAAAGCATTTCACAATATCACTCTTAAGTCACAAAGAGATAAAAATAGAGTTAAAGCCATTTAAACTCTCCTTTCCCAATTTTCTCATATATTATAGGCAATAATAATAACTGTACGAAAGCAACTAGAATGAATGGAATTTGATTCTCAACCAACTTAGCCTGTCAATGTTTCAGTGTCAATAAATGTTATATCTACATAGATTCATTACAGAAAAAAATTTCTCCCACACTGTTTGTCTATACTTTGTACTCTGTATCAAATTATTTCTTCTCCTATTAATATATATCTTTTCTTTTCTATTTCTTACCGTGCCAGATGTTTAGGTGCATCAGAATCCCACAACTCTTGCCTCAAAAGATTTAGCTTCAGAGTAAATAATTTTTGTCCTTCAATATTCAATATTAAATCTTCTGTTTCAATAAGTTCTGCCTATGTATTTACAGAAGAAATTAGGCATGAAATCAGCTAATAATAAAGCTGTTATTTTATTTTAATTTTTATTTAACCCTCCCTTTCAGAGCTCTATTGGGAGCCTTGTGGTAAGGCTAGATAAATAATTAGTAAGACAAAAATTAGGCTATAAAAATTTTTCAATACCTCAATTTGAGAACTGGTACTTGACATTTAGCTGCAGAATAAATATAGTTATTATGACTAAAGTGCTTGATCAAGCATATTTCTAAAAATAATTTCATATTTTCCTTTTACTCAATGGACACAATGAAACACATAATTAAACTTCCAGATTGAGATTAATTTTCTACAATTCTGATATACTGAAGGCTTCAAATAAAAAGCTTTAGGTTGGTTCCTCTACCTATTCTTTGAAGGCTCTGAAGACTGTTTTATATATCTGTTCCAAAGTTCCTAAATTAACAAATTACATTTTCAAATATATTTCAAAAGTACAAGATGTCTAAGGACTGTGTGAATTGTTTTAAAGGTGATGTGAACTCATTTAATAGTAGGTTTTCTTTTTGTCTATAGAAATATGCATTTTATTAGAAGTTTATTAGAAGTTGATGAGGAAAAAAGATTTTTTTCTCATATCCTTGTCATCTTACTAGTAGAAAATCAAATGTTTTGAGCTAAATTTTGTTATATGTACAGGTAATAATAAGTGCGCAGATTCTACAAATGTGAAATAAATCACAGCTCTACCATTTTAGTTCATTTGACATTTCGTTACATAAAATTATAAACAATTGTCTATTTGGATCATTGACAGTCTGTTATTTTTCAATCACAAGCCAGAGATGATGGATGGTAGAGAATGACAACTAGGCAGACAAACAGACAGACTAATCAATAGATCAATCAATACTCGGATGTTTTTGTAAAGACATTTGTACATGGATAAATGAGAGATTTATAGGTACATGAGAGATTATATATATATATATATATATATATATAATTAAGAAAGTAGGCTTATGTGCTTGAAGAGGCTTAAATTTTCATTGGCAGACCATCCACTAGCTGAAGATCCAGGGATACTTGTAAAATGACTCAATCTATGCCTGATCCTTAGAATAAGAAAGTTGATAATATTACTTTTGATCTGCAGCTTAAATATCAAGAACCAAGAGGACATTGAGATAAATCTTCAATCCCAAAGGCCCCAACCTGGAATTTTTATGTCATTAGCAGAAGTTTCTCAAAGCTACAAAAGATAGAGAGAGCTGATTACTCTCCTCTGTCCTTTCAGATATCCGTTCATCTACATCCATGGTTACTCTTACATTGGAAAAAGGTGGCTCTTACCCACTTAGTACACAGGTTCAAATACTATCTCCTAGAAGCAGAGTAGAGTGTTTTTTACTTTTCTTATTAAATCCTTGAAAAAAGTTTTCTAAAGAAGACAAAAGTTCCTTTGTTTCATAG
This sequence comes from Uromys caudimaculatus, assembly GCA_028551405.1. Taxonomy (NCBI): domain Eukaryota; kingdom Metazoa; phylum Chordata; class Mammalia; order Rodentia; family Muridae; genus Uromys; species Uromys caudimaculatus. The sequence continues at coordinate 59,689,633 of CM052722.1, forward strand.
TCTCAGAGGGTAATGAAGAAGCATTGCAGCTGGAGTCTGCATCTCCTGTAGTGTTGGTAGATCTAGATTAGGCAATGGCGAAGGAATAAAAAGCAAAAATTGGGTTAAAATTTCAAAGTCCCACACCTAGAAACCATCCTCTGCCAGAGAGGCCCCAGAAGTTTTTAAGAGTTTCACAGCTCTCAGAACAGTGTTAACATTTGGGCCCACTTGTTCTTTAATACATTCAGACCATATCAAAAATGATACTTAAGGGCCAACAACTTGGCTTAGTGGGTAAAGACAATTGCAGCAAAGCCTGACGACTTCAGTTCAATAGACAAAACAATACTAGAAAGAGAAAAGAGACTCCTAAGGTTGTCCTCTCACATTCATATGTGGGCTGTGCACTTAACTTTCTCCCACACAAAACTAAACAAACACATATAGTACAAATGCTTTAGCAGTTATCTAGCAAACCCTTACTCATATTAACACCTAAATGTAACCATTGCAGTCAACAAGCACTCTCAGAAGTCACTACGTAAACACAGGACCACTTAGCTATCAAATGTACAAATGTAATATTAAAGATGCAGACTATCAGATGACTAAATTTTATATCCCTCGAATGGAAGTGTGAGAAATACCTTAAAATTATTTCTTTGGTCAGATACTCTCTGCTTGCCTTGTCAATACTTAAGCCTTAGACAAACCAGTTTTATCCAAGTGTAAGTAAATAGCACCTCTTATTGTCTAAGTCTTGTGTTTCTTACATTCTGCTCTGGGGTTTCACCAAAAGCTACTATATAGGATGCCCAGAGAACCCTATTGAGTACTTCCTAGAGGATATGATGTATATACAAGATAAGTAATTTTTTGATTCAATCTACTCAGTTTCTCAGACAGCGCTAGCTTGATATGGTCTGTTAGCCCACAGCAATCACTAGCTTTAGAGTATATCCTATTACTTTAACACCTTCCTTAATAAATTCACAGTTCTACATTAGTTCTCTAGAATTCATTTCTACATTGGTTCTCTATAATCATTTCTAACCAAAATAAACCATACACAAGTTCTTATATTCTTAGTCTTTGATTTGTGTATATGGGAAACCAATATAGTATAGTGATATATATATATATATATGTATATATATTGCTTAATATCTTCAATATGCTGAATATTACCAACTTCAGATCATTTATAGTCTCTAGTATGTTGAATTACCAGCCACCTCTATTTACTGGAAATAATAAATAACAAAATCAATTATATCAAATTGCTTACTGCAAAGCTTTCTTTTAAGTGCATCCTGAGCACATCTGGAATGTGAAATTTTCAATAGGACAATTGGGCTGCCCAAGAATTGTTTAAATATCAGTATGCAAAAGTATCACATATTCTGAACGTTGACATGAATGAAAATTAATTATTCATAGTTAGAATATATTTGATTTGCTTTAATTCTTCATAGTGTATTTTCAGAATCATTTGGAGAGCTAATCCAAAATTTACTTATGGCTTTTTGTTGGCTGTTTTCAATTTATATTTTCAAAACAAACTGAAGGTGCTGGGACATTACTTTGTTGAGATGAACGGATGGCCCCATCCATCCCACTGTTGAGTATTTCAGTTAATGTCATCCCTACTGGGTCCTTGGAGCCTCTAATATCCCTGACTTCTGGAAATTTCTAGTGATTCTCCCACACTCCCCCTTCTACATATTTCTATTCATTCTCCTGGACCTCCTGATTTCTCTCTTGTCTCTTTCCATATCTGATCCTGTCCCAACTTTTCCCCTTCCCTTCCATCCCCCACCCAGGTCTCTCCTTCCTTCTCTCTGCATACTTTGATTACTTTGTTCCCCCTTCTAATGGGACTGAAGCATCCACACTTTAGCCTTCCTTCTTGTTAAGCTTTATATGGTCTGTGATTTGTAGTGTGAGAGTTCTGAGCATTTGGACTGATATCTACTTATAAGTAAGTATATACCATGTATGTATTTTTGGGTCTGGGTTACCTCACTCAGGATATTTTCTAGTTCCATCCATTTGCCTACAAACTCATGGTGTCCTCATTCTAAATAGTTGAATCTTATCCCTTTGTATAAATGTACCACATTTTCTGTATCCACTCTTCCTTTGAGGAGCATCAGGGTTGTTTCCAGCTTCTGGCTATTATAAATAAGGTTGCTATAAATGTAGCGGAGAATGTGTCCCTGTTATATGGTAGAGCATATTTGGGGTATATGCCCAATAGTGGTATAGCTGGGTATTTAGATAGAACTATGTCCAATTTTCTGAGGAACTACCAGACTGATTTCCAAAGTGGTTGTACCACCTTACAATCCCATCAGCAATGGAAGAGTGTTCATCTTTCTCCACATCCTCACCAGCATCTGCTGTCACCTGAGTTTTTTATTTTAGTCATTCTTATTGTCATAAGGGGGAATCTCAGGGTTGTTTTGATTTGAATTTCCCATACCTGATCCTGTCCCCCCTCCCTTTTTAAAGTAACGTTGAACATTTGGTAAGATGGTTTTAGGCCATTAGAGATTCCTCGTTGAGTATTGCTTCTTTAGCTCTGCACTCTATTTTTTAATAGGGTTATTTGATTCTCTGGAATTTAACTTCTTGAGTTCTTTGTGTATTTTGGATATTAGCACACTATCAGATGTAGGGTTGGTAAAGATCTTTCCCCATTCTGTAGGCTGCCTTTTTGTCCTATTGACAGTGTCATTTGCCTTACAGAAGTTTTCGTTCCATGAGGTCCCATTTATCCATTGCTGATCTTAGAGTCTGAACCATTGCTGTTCTGTTCAGGAAAATTTCCCCTACGCTAATATGTTCCAGGCTCTTTCCCACTTACTCTTCTATTAGATTCAGCTTATCTAGTTTTATGTGGAGGTCCTTGATCTGATTTTTTTTTTTCAATTTCCTTAGTGTCTATTTTTATATTTCACTTTTCAATTATGATTTGCTAATTTGGATACTAATTCTGTGCCCTTTAGTTCATTTGGCTAAGAGTTTATCTATTTGTTATTTTTGTGGAAGAACTAGCTCTTAAGTTTGGTGATTCTTTATATATTTCTCTTTGTTTCAAATTGGTTGATTTCAGCCCTGAGTTTGGTTATTTTCTGCCTTCCACTTCTCTTGGGTGTTTTTTCTTCTTTTTGTTTTAAAGCTTTCAGATTGGCCTTTAAGTTGGTAGTGTAGGATCTCTCCAATTTCTTTATGGAGGCTCTTAGTGCTAAAAATTTTCCTATTAGCACTACTTTCACTGCGGCCTATAAGTTTGGTTATGCTGTGCCTTCATCTTCATTACATACTAGAAAATAATTTCTTTATATCTTCCCTGACCAAGTTATCATTGAGAAAAGAGTTGTTTAGATTCAATGAAGATGTGGAACTTCTTCTTGTTTTTATTGCTATTGAAGAGCAGCCTTAGTCTGTGGTGGTCTGATGGAATGAATGACATTATTTTAGTCTTTTTGTCTTGTTGAGGCTTGTTTTGTGACTGAATTGTATGGTCGATTTTGGAGATGGCACCATGAGGTGCTAAGAAGAAGGTATATTCTTTTGTTTTAGGATGAAATGTTCTGTAGATATCAGTTAAATCCATTTGGTTCATAACTTTTGTTAGTTTCCCATTGTCACTGTTTAGTGTCTGTTTCCATGATCTGTTCTTTGGTGAGAGTAGTATGTTGAAGTCCCCCCACTGTTATTATGTGTCAATGTGTTTTTAAGATTTAGTAAGGTTTATTTTACAAATGTAGGTTCCCTTGTATTTGGGGCATACATGTTCAGAATTTAGATATCATCTTGGTGGATGAAGACTATGACGTGTCCTTCCCCATCTCTTTTAATAACTTTTGGTTGAATGTTTATTTTAGTGAATATTAAAATAGCTACTCCAGCTTGTTTCTTGAGACCATTTGCTTAGAAATTTTTTCCAGCCTTTTACTCTGGGTTAGTGTCTGTCTTTGCCACTGCAGTGTATTTCCTGTAGTCAGGAAAAAGCTGGGTACTGTTTACTTATCCAGTCTTTCAGCCAGTATCTTTATATTGGGGAATTGAGTCCATTGATATTGAGAGATATTAAAGACCAATGATTGTTGGTTCCTGTTATTTTTGATGTTAGAAGTGGTATTATGCTTATATGATTCTCTTCTTTTGGGTTTGTTGTGAGATGATTAATGTCTAATTTTTTCATGGGCATACTTTTTCTCCTTGTGCTGAAGTTTTACTTCTATTATCCTCTGTCGGGCTGAGTTAGTGGAAAGTTGTTATTTAAATTTGGTTTTGTTGTGGACTATCTTGCTTTCTCCATCTATGCTGAATGTGAGTTTTGATGGCTATAGTAGGCTAGGCTGGCATTTGTGTTCACTCATGGTCATCATGACATTTGTCCAAGATCTTCTGGCTTTTAGAGTATCTGTTGAGAAGTCTGGTGTAATCTTGATAGGTCTGCCTTTATATGTTGCTTGGCCTTTTTCCCTTACCACTTTTAATACTCTTTCTTTGTTTTATGTATTTAGTGTGTTCTTAGGTGATGAAAGGAATTTCTTTTCTGGTTCAATATCGTTGGTGTTCTATAGGCTTCCTATTTGTTTATTGCCATCTCTTTATTTAGGTTTGAGAAGCTTTCTTTTATAATTTTGCTGAAGATACTTTCTGTATCTTTGAATTAGGAATCTTTACTCTCTTCTATTCCTATTATTTTTAGGTTTGGCCTTTTCATTATGTCCTGAATTTCCTGGACAATTTGGATTTGTAGCTTTTTTGCACTTTATATTTTCTTTGACTGTTGTATCAATATCTTCAATGGTATTTTCTATACCTGAGATTCTCTCTTCTATATCTTGTATTCTGTTGGTTATGCTTGCATCTGTAACTTATGATCTCTTTCCTAAGCTTTCCATCTCTAGGGTTACCTCCCTTTATGATTTATTTATTGTTTTTATTTCCATGTTTAGATCCTGGAAGGTTTTGTTCAATTCCTTCACCTGTTTGATTGTGTTTTCCTATATTTCTTTAATAGATTTATATTTTCTCCTTAAGGACTTCTACCTATTTATCTGTTTTCTCCTTTATTTCTTTAAGGGAGTTATTTGTATCTTCCATAATAGTCTCTTATCATCTTCATGAGATGGGATTTTAGTAGGTCAGAATCTTGCTTTTTCAAGTTTGTTAAGGTATCTATGGCTTGCAGTGTTGTGAGTACTGCGTTCTGATGATCCCAAGTGGCATTGGTTTCTGTTGCTTATATTTTTGCACTTGCCTCTTGCCTTCTTATTATCTCTGGTGTTAACTGCCATTGCTATCTCTGACTGGTGTCTGTCCCTCTTGTGAGCCTGGTTATGATGGATCTTCTCAAGTCAGGCTCTCTCTGAGTATAGTAGGGAGTCTGGAGTGCCATATCTACCACAGACAGAGTTGTGGTCTGGATGGAAGATGTGTCTCCACCAGGACAAATATGTCCTGTGTCCTCTGGGCCCTGTCAGGGTCCCAGTACGGCTAGATATTGGGGTGTGGTGGCTTGTGTCTCACCTTTGAGCCTGTTTGTAACTGACCTCCTGGGAGTAAAACTGTTTCTGGGTTGAGTTTGAAATCTTAAGGTAACCCAAACGGAAACAATTCTGGAAATATAAATTTTAGTAAACCTACTAAAATATTACTGAAATGTCTTACCAACTAAGCAAGTCCTATCAAAAACAGGGAGTCAAAGATTGAAGACAAAGTTGAGGAATTGGATAATTCAGGAAAGGTTAATGAAAACAGATACAAAATCAATATTCCTGGAAGATAGGAAAGTTTGGAACACCATGAAAGGACCTAATTTCTGAATTACTAGTATAGAAGTAGAATACCAGAATGAAAGTATAAATAGTATCCTCAGGAAGTTTATAGAAGAAAATGTCTCAAAGGTAGAGAAAGAAATATCCATCTATATACAAAAAGCTAAGAGTTAAAGAATGATATTTTCTAAAATGTTTGATTTATCTAACAGTTTTTTAATAGCTCATATAAAGGGGGCTTGAATGTATGAGACATGAGTAAATTTAGATGCAAGACAAACAAGACAAACTCTAAAGAGTGAATGAATTTATATACAAAGCCAGAAAAAGCATGTAATCAAACAACATCCATGATCCATTATATACATGATAAGATCATAGGAACCCAATATCTAAGAAACATTTGGTATTGGGTGGGAGAAAAGGACTTAAACTCTGAAGGTCAACAGAAAGAATGGAAACAGGCAACCTCAGAAAGTAGGAGGTAGGGGAACCCTCCAGAATGTACCAGAGACCTGGAAGGTGAGAGACTCTCAGAACTCAAAGGGAGAGATCTTAGATGAAGTGCCTGATAGTAGGGAGCTGAAATGCTCAACAGTACTGAGAGGGAACTTGTAGAGCACGACTCCAGGAGGAAGACAGTGTATCAAATGAGGGAGGGGCTTGCCATCCCACAGTCAAAACACTGACCCATAATTATTCCTTTCTGAAAGAACTACAGGGATGGAAATGGAGAGGAGCCTGAGGAAAAGAAGGTCCAGCAACAGGCCCAAAGTGGAATCCAGTTCAAGGGGAGGCCCCAAAGCCTTACACTATTACTGAGGCTATGGAGTGCTCACAATAGGGGACTTAGCATGACCACAATCAGGAAGACCCAATAAGCAGCTGAACGAGTCAGATGCAGATATTTGCACCCAACCAATGGACCGAAGCTGCTGACCTCTGTGGTTGAATTAGAAAAAGGCTGAAAGAAGCTGAGGAGGAGGGTGATGCTGTAGGAGGACCAGCAGTCTCAATTAACCTGGACCTCTGAGATCTCTCAAACACTAGACCACGGAACAGACAACACACACCAGCTGATATGAGGCCCCCAACACATATACAGCAGAGTACTGCCTGGTCTGGACTCAGTCAGAGAAGATGCACCTAACCCTCTAGAGCTGTGGGGCCCCAGGGAGTGGGGACATCTGGTGGAGTGGGGGGTCAGAGTGGAAGCATCCTCTTTGGGAGGATATATGGAATGTGGAACACTCAGAGGGTGGACTGGGAGGGGATAAAATCTGGAGTGTAAAAAATAAATAAAAAGAAATATAAGTGGGAATCACAATGAGATAAAAATGAAGCAAATTTTATTGGTGTAAAGTTGCTGGGTGTTACTAATGAACTCACCATACTTATTGAAAATGTCAAGTTAGCTTCAAGTAACCTTACATTTTGTTTTCATTTGGAATCTTAAGAAGTGTTCTAGCTGCTTAAATCATTACAGCTTTGTGCAATTGTGATTTAAATAGGAAAGCGACATCTTCAAAAGTAAAGATTGGAAAAGGAAAATATGATAATGTACAAAATTATTTATTAAATTTAGGGACAGATAAAATCATTCAAATTAAGTTTTTCAAATGCTAAAGGTTACTATTTTACATTATATTAGATTGTGCTTAGAAGGTAGTTCAGTTAAATGACAGTTAGGATTACATATTAAGTTTTGTATACTATTGTTATCCGTTCATTTTAAGAAGTTCAGAAAAGCTACATATTTCTATACAGGAAAAAAAATCAAACTTATTTAAACCTATTTAAGGAGAATTTGAGAACTTCAGACTGTACATTTCAAGGATGAAATACAGTAGGATTCTTCCTGGTGAAATTTCCAAAATGGCACATAAAATCACATGTCCTATTGGAAATGGCAACTTACATAGGTACAATCATAGGAAACTTATGATTTTTAAAAATTCCATGGTATTAGGATGGAAAAATACCTGTGTTGTACATTATATGTGAATACCTGATATTTTATTCCAGGTATAAAAATAATCACTGATTTCTGAGTTTTTAAAAGTAACTTTTATTTGCCAGATGTAATTGTTGACTGAGAGGCTTGCTGCTGAATAAACTCACCCTTTCTAGTTCTTTCTGAACTCTGGATGGCTGGTTCAACTCAGCTGTTATGGATCAAACTCCTGTCCAAGTTGACTTCTCTCAGCTTTTCACTGAATTGCTCTGGTTGGCCTTAAACTAAGTCTAGCAATAGGTTCTAATCTTCTGACTCCTTCTTGTTCTTTGGCTTCAAGTGACTTTGCTGACCTTCACGAAACTGCAAGTACTCACAAACAAACTAACCCTTCATTGTAGTGTATTCATTCAATAGAACTGTACCGAACTCAAGTCTACTCAAGTGAACTGACTGACTCTCTCTCCCTTCTCTCTTAAGTTGTCTCTCTTTCCTCTCTGTTCTCTGAGGTATCCTATCTCTGACTTATTCTGTCATATTATTGCTTTCATTTGTCACTTTATCTGCTCCACAATAAAATATCACATTCAAATATGGCTACTTCCTTCTATAAACCCAATTTACCTTCATTGTTTGGAAATAAGGTGTGCTTTAAGGGTCTCTCTCTCTCTCTCTCTCTCTCTCTCTCTCTCTCTCTCTCTCTGTGTGTGTGTGTGTGTGTGTGTGTGTGTGTGTGTGTGTGTTTCAGCCAGAGGGATTAACGTTTGTACTAAGGGCATATCTGTATTCCAGGAAGATCACATAGACATAGAAGGTTTTTGTAAAGATGATCCTTTGCCAGAGTAGCAATGTTGCTGGGTTAAAACTCCTCTTTATTTCCCCCCTCCTGTTTAAGCTAAAAATAATACAAAGTTTAACTGTTACAACAGAAACAATTATCAATCCCATAAATGTAACAGTTCAAATGTTATTATGAAGATCCACTGATGCAATGATCCTTCATAACTACAGTCCTGATCATTTATCTTTCAGCAAAAAAGCATCAAGGGTTTCTAGTCTCCCAATCTGATGATTTGTCACTCTTCAACTGGTTTGTTGAGCCCCTGGAGTGGGTGATGACCCTTCTGTGTCATCTTTTCTACAACCCTGTATGTTTCACTTAATCTTATTCCCCCTTTCTGTTTATCAAGATTCAATTAAGTCTTTATGAATACACAAATAAATTATACACTTGAACAATCTCATTCCATGCCCAACTCCACCCTAGCAAGTGTGGCCGCTCACCCATTTAAACACAGAACCAATCAAGCCCAATATACAGCTTCTCCAATACCTAGTTTAGTTGTTGTTTGTTTGTTTGTTTTTGTTTTTAGTTGCTCTGAAAGAAAATGCCTGGCTTGTGTTTGTTGCTGAGGTACTTGTACCAAAGCTACTTAAGGAAGAAGGATATATATTGGCTCACAGTTCAAGAATATAGCTCATCACTTTGGAGAAATCATAGCAGGGAGAACTTAAAGCATTCAATTATACTGAATCCGCTGTCAAGAAGCATGGAGAGATACATGATTTTACTTGGTTAGTTTTCTCCGTTTTACCTATCCCAGAATAAGCCCAAGGAATGACATCATGCATGATGGTCAGAGCTTCTCATTTCAATTAACCTAATCAAGTTATTCTCCCAAGGGCATGCCCATCACCCAGGTCATTATTAGTTCTCATCAAACTGAAATTTCAGATTATCAAAACTAAAAAAAGAATTGTTCATTTCTTTCCTTTATTTACTCTGAGCATCATATGGATGATTTGATATAGGAACAGGAGCACAGACCTAAAGAATATGTATCTGATTGCTGTAGAGTTACTAACATGCATAGTGAAAAATGTCATACATACAAATTAAGCTGAGCAAAGTATACAAAACACATGATTACAAGCCTGTTTATTTTGTAGATTATGTGATTGTTATAGATCTAGAAGGAGCCATGTAGACTGATATTTTCACAGCAAGGTTTACAAAGAAGGTGAACTTTAAGGCAAACCTTAGCACCTAGGTGGAATTTGTATAGGAGAAAAAAATCAAAAGATTTTTCAGTCAAGAATAATAGGAAAGAAAAAGAATGGATACATTTGCAGGACAGTGGTAAATATAGCAATAATACAATATGTAGCTGCTCCTTTGTAAAGTGATTTTCTTTTGTTTCTGATGTTTGACAGAATCATTATCACTGTTATAATAATGTCTTAAAATAATTCATTTTTACTGAATATTAACTTTGTTTAGGCCATGCAATAAACCAGAATAGAAAAAGAAAGACAGTATAAAACTCATGTTGTTGCTGACTTGGAAGGAAAAATTCTAAAGGAAATTAGTAAAGGAGTATTGATAATGTCAAAGTGTCATAGCATATTTAGAATTAGGAGTTAAATTTGGACCATGTGAGCAAGATATTCTAAATTATTACCAACCTTTGAGTTTTGAAATTCTTATGTTATTGCTCTGCAGGAGAATTAACTTGTCCAAGGGGGAAAACCTGATTACTTCTCACTTTCAAATTCTCTTCTTCCTGTTCTTCTATTATCAAATGTTTTGCAAAATCCTTTAAATTATCTTGCTGTTTTTAACAAATTTACATTTGATTCTCATTGTAGTAAGAGTTCTCTGAATTGTTCATGAAAAAAACTTGTCAAACTTTGTGATGCTTTCTCAATATTAATTTAATCAGTGTCATCAATGATAGAACAAAGTATCTTTTTACTGCTTCTTCATTTCTCAAACTCTTTTTAGGTGGTTGCCTTTACAGTGCAGGCATCATTGTACATTGCAAATTTTATTTTCTCAATAATTTTATCACATCATTAAAAATTGTCAAAGCAAACATCTTATCCTTCACCTACTATCCACTTGATTTCTCATAATCTCTGCCTTAGAAAGTAACAAATCCCCAACCCCAAGTAAAAGAAATCCCTAAATCCTGTAAATACAAATTTTTAAATTTGAGCTTCTTGTCTGTCATGAGATAATCATAGAAAGATTTCTTCAACTCTGGCATGTAGTTGCCAATGAACTATTTTACAGATCCACTGCTTGCAATTGCTCCAATTTTATCTATGTCCTTCTCTACATCATCCCAATTAGGTCCAGTCATATTATTTGACTCATTATTGTACTGGTATGCATAATGAATAGCAGATGTATTAAAATCTTTAATGATGAAAGCGACCCCTCAAGCTGCTGCAACTGACATGTGTAGTCCTGATACCATGTGTACTATATAGGCCAACCTAGCCTTAAATTGGAAATCCTGTTACTTTGCCTCTTATGGCTTGAACTATAAGTAAATATCATGACACTGTTCAATAGGAGAAAACACTGAGTGTACACAGAGGAAGGAGAAGTATTTACGAACTGCCTATTTAAAAACATTGTATTATAGCAAATGCCTAACGGATGCTGGTTCGCATAATCTTCTCAAACATGCATTTGGTTTAGTGCAATTTCGCTTATTTTTACATTAAAATTTAAATAGTTTTCTTTGATAAAAAGTCAACTTTATTTTATTCACAAATGGTTCTCAAATTTATTAGAAAGCTATTTCACAATAATTTATCCAGCTTCCAAACAAGTGCTGAAATTTAGACACTGTTTATTGGTATAATGACTGATACTACAATTTTGCATGCAATTCAATTATGAATGCATATTACAGCTTATTAAGCACTTGATGCTTGAGTTCACTTTCTAATTAATTAAAACCTTGTAGATGTGACATAAATTACACTGAACAATGAAGTTTCTAATACTTATAAACAGCACTCTTAAAACCAATTACTCTCCTATAAGGAGAGTGCGAGCATTCATTTTAAGATAGTACAGTGAGAAAATAGAACTTCAACGTTCCTATAAGTCATTAAAATCAGACACCTAGTTAGTGGCAGAGCAAATATTTCAACTCAGGTTTTTATAGTGCTTGTTGTAGTCTGTGTTGACTAGAGTATACCATTGTGACAAAGGAAATATGGTCTTAGCTTCAGTATCTAGAGTTTAGGTTAATTTGAACAAGATACTTGTACTACACAGAAATACATCAAGAATTTATCAGTATATATATATATATATATATATATATATATATATATATATATATATATATATTATTCTGTCTTTTTTATTTTTATATCACTTATGTATCTGTATTTAATATTGTAGGCATGGAAAACTAAAGTGTGAGAGATTTCAATCATTTTATGGAGATCCATGTGTCATATATCTAAATATTTAAACATTTAAAAAATCAAGTGGCTGTATATTAAGATATATTCTTTGTGATAAAATCTTTTCCTAAAGATCTAGAAGGACAAATGTAATCTAGGAGGACAAAAACAAATCTAAAACAAAACAAGACAGATTCTGGCATACAATTTTCAGATTCCTTAGGGTTCTATGCCTAAAGATGTTTGTCAATAATCTTTCTCCCAATTATGCTTCAAGAAGTCTTGAATGTCTATGTACATGACAGCTTACATGTCTAAAGTCTGCCCATAAATTTGACAGTGGCTTCAGCTGTATATGTGATAAACATTTTAAGAATTTTTTATCAGACAGAAAGAGCCATAGTTGTTACATCCTAACTAAATGAACCACCTAGATAAAACTCATGAAATGTTTACATATACATTCATAAACATTTAAATAAAGAATATCAAAGATGTAAGTTGTAAAGAAAGAAACAATTTCTCTCTACTGGATCTTGTAAGTTTATCAAATAAACTGACAACATGCAGAATAGTAAGAGGAAAAGATGCAAATTTATTGTGTGCATTTGGGCTTCACAGAAAATGAAGTTATGGGAGCTTATTCATTGTGACTGCAGAGAAGAAACGAGTTCTAGGTAATTTATTTATGAATAAATGACTTTTGAGAAGGTTTAGTTGTTTTAGAGTAACAGATTATAGTTTGTAATAGTTTTTCAGGATATGATGAAGATTCAAGAGAAACCTTTTCCCATACGTGAGTGTTTCATGTGTTCTTAGTATGAGTTCTTTTACAATCCATAGTATTATCTTTGGAGGTGGCATTTTCTTAATTCTGTTGCAATGGATAAAGAGTAGTTGACAAAGAAGATTGAGACAAGAAATATCACTGCAAATTTCCTCTTCAGTTTGTGATCAACCCCCTCTCTCAAAGAGACATAGCCTTAAGAAATCCAGAGTGAAGCCCTGCAAAATGCAGGGACTATTAGGGAATCAGAATATAGCACCTGAAAATATGACTATGGAAAGCTACCCTGTGTTATTCAAAGTATATATCTCTGGCATATTTATTATTTCCAAGTTCAAAAACTATAGGCAAAGAATTAGCTTTGAAAAACTATCCTTCAGTAACATATGTCAAAATTCATTGTAGAAAGCAGGTGAAATCTGGAATGAATGTGTGCTTTTAACATGTGGGTGGCTACGTGAAGGGCCCATGCTGAAGACATGGGAATAACAATGCCTTCTCTGAGTAATATTAAAGACTTCCTCTGGTGCAAGTGCAAATAGTAACAGTGTTTGCAAAAAATATACAACTTAGCTTTTTTCCATTGGATGTTTCTTGCCTGAATACTGTTTCCCTACCTATAAAGATTAGCTAAACCCACTTCCCTTTTTGCCTATGTATTATAACCCTGCTATCTTGTTTATCTCTATTTAGTGACCTCTACTTTGCTATTCAGTTGTGTGTAGTAATTCTTCTCATCTGCATAGACCTTCTAATCCCAGCTTTTCTGTGTCCACGTTTCTATCCTTTCTTTTTTTTTTTATTTTTTGATATTTACTTTATTTACATTTCAAATGTTTTCCCCTTTGGAAACCCCCTATCTCATCCCCCCCTTGCCTCTATGAGGGTGCTGCCCCACCCACCTACTCCCGTCTTCCCTCCCTAGCATTCCCCTACACTGGGGCATCTGGGCATCTAACATCTGTAGGCCCAAGGGCCTCTCCTCCCACTGATGGCCAACAAGTCCTCCTCTGACACATATGTAGCCAGCACCATGGGTCGCTCCATGTGTATTCTTTGGTTGGTGGTCCAGTCTCTGGGAGTTCCGGGGTGTCTAGCCAGTTGACACTGTTGCTCCCTCCATGGGGCTGCAAACCCCCTCAGCTCCTTCAGTCTGTTCTCCAACTCCTCCATCCAGGATCCCACGCTCAGTCCAATGGTTGGCTGCAAGCATCCACCTCTGTATTTGTCAGGCTCTGTTTGAGCTTCTCTGGAGACAGCTTATCATGCTTTCATCAGCGAGCTCTTGCCAACATCCATAAGAACATCTGGGTTTGGTGGCTATGTATGAGATGTATCCCCAGGTTGGGGCAGTCTCTGGATGGCCTTTCCTTGAGTCTCTGCTCCACAGTTTTTCTCAATATTTCCTCCTGTGAGTATTTTGTTCACCCTTCTAAGAAACACTGAAGCACCCACATTTTGGTCTATCCTTTTCTTTATTTCCTTCCTACTCCAGTTGGTCTGTCCCTAAAGCTGTTCAGAGCATAGAAGTTTATAGAGGAATTTTTCTTTAATAAAGTTATCTATATCAGGAATAGAATGGGGTAGACTTTATCACCTTAGGGATTTTCATCCAGAGTAAAATAGCCATTATTTACCATGTATTCTTCTCCTCCCCATACTCTCTGGTAATTTATGCAAGAATTTGTTTCTACAAACACCCAGAGGCTTCCCACTCTTGCTCCTTCCTGTAGTTCAAGATGATATTGAAACTTCCATCCTATGGTTCTTCTTTGAGTCATATTTTATTTTCTAATTCTTATCTGCACACACACACACACACACATACACACAAACACACACTTTTTTTCTCCTGTTAATTTGTTTATGACAATTTTATGGATTTTCCAGTCAAAGAAATGGGGATACTAGAAAGAGGTCTTTCCACCACCAAGCTCAGATGACATTATTTTTTTCCTGGTCTAAAAGAAATATCTAGTAATTTGGACCCTCCAAAGGTCATGATCAAGCAAATGTTGACTCAATGTTTCTTTGCACATTTTATAAAGAATACATATTCTCTTTTCAGAGTTTATAAATTATAACATCCAAAAATGGTTTATACCCTGGATTTGTGAGATCCTTACTTATCCATGGGAGTGAAAATATCATTCACTTATCCCCAATATAAATGTGTAAAATTATAAATGAACCTAGTAGCTTTTGTAAGGGCTTCCAAAAACCTTAACCTCAAAACTATTGTTTTACAATAAAAGGTATGTGCTTTAAAAGCCAAAGCTAAATTAAAATGTAGCTCAGCTATTATCTCACTTTGGTGACCTTGCTCCATTCTTTAACCTTTCAGCTTGATTTATCACATACAACTTTTGAAACAAGCTTTTCAATTAGTCAAGAAAACGAAAAGTTTGTCCCACTCTAGATTAAGTTAGCATGCACACAGTTTCAGAGGATTTGCATTAGTACAACTTAGAAAACATAGTGATTGGAAAACAGCTGAGAAAGCCCCTAGGAAGAAAAGCAAATTTTACAAATTGAAATAACACAAGCTTAGCCTATAGTGTGCTGATTTCAGCAAGATACCTGTATGCAAATCTCTTTAACAGTAACTGGCTGGTCGTATTTATGTTGCTGTTATGGTTCACAGGATTTGGAATTCATGTACTCTGTAATAGATGCCAGTGCCTATTAAGTGACAAGAGGAAGCATGCATAAATTTAAAGTGGTGACCCCACAGGCTAGTATTTTGTCATGAAAGATATTGGTACAATGAAGAATAAGTCACAATTTCATCCTTCCAAGAACTAGTAGATAATGGCTTTTATTTCATCATTTATATTTATGAATATATTTATTGTTTATAGAGTAGAGCTAGATGGCATGGTGAGGCTGAAAGAAATATGTGAGATTCATAACAAAAAAGGCAAGAACAGAAATGATAGTAGTAAAAAATAGACGCATGCTAATTTTAAAATTAAAATCTAAGACAGACAAAGGGCTGAGGTTGATGTATATGTGACAAAATTTGCAAAGGTTATTCATGTGACTGTGATGTCTAATATTATGATTTAAATTTAAATTCTGGTGCTTAAAAGAGCTATAAAACAAAATTCCTCTAATCTGAAAGCACACTTGTCCATGGACATATAAGTTTCTGAAATTCCTGGAGCTATTGTTACAGTAATATACCAAGCTGCATACTTTCTCTTCTGGAAACAAGTTTAGTTGCTTCCTATCATACATGATGTGTGCTTGGTCACAAGTAGGCAGGAAGTATGTTCGAATATGTGCTTGCCTCTGATTGGAGGAAGGCAGGAAGTACATATCCTTGCAAATTTTGCCTTTATAAGCCCCTGACTACTGCAATTTGGTGTTCTACTATAAGCATTAGTCTTGGGTATGGAGATGATCATATTCATGGCCCTGACCAGTATTTAATAAAGACTCTTATTTGTTAAAATGTATTCGTGGTCAGACTGGTGAATCTCTGAATGATCCCGGACCCATAATATGAGTGTTTGCCAAACAAAAGATTGAATTATTATTTAAAATTTACCAATCATTTAGATAAAAGAATGCAAATATCCAAATCATATTGAACAAGTTACCAAAATCTATGAACCGTTTTGAAGATTAAGCAAAATAATGAAAACAGCCTGATTTGATATTTGATACAAAATAGAGTTTTGATAAATATTAGCTCTCCTCCCCCTTAGTACATAACACTAAAACATTTAATATTTCCTTGATCTAGAACTAACTATAGATATATATTAGAAATATTTATACTGAAGTTTCCTATTCTAAATAGCCTTTATAGTGTTATATATTGAAAATAATTATCAAGCAATATACAAACCAATGGATTTAAATATGTTAGTGGTTTTTGGAGACTTGTATGAGGAAGAGCAAGCTTCCATATGATAAGGTTTGCTTGGTTAGGTATGAGGCAAGATAGCAGGCAAGGGAAATCATGTGAAGATGAAAAAGTGCACAGAGGCTCCCCATGCAGATTGAAGCCTTTACCAGGAATGGAACTAGAAATCTAGAACAACGGCTGCTTAACACATTTCTTCATTCCCAGCTAAAGGCTGAAATCTTGCCGACTCTCATCAGAAAACCTATTCATTGGAGAAGGTCGTGTACTAAACACTTTGAATAAACCTATTGATTTCTGGCTTTACCTTATCAAATTATAATTCCAGCCAGGGTGTCTCAGCTGTCCCTTCATATACCTAACTTACCAGCAGATGGAAAGAAATGGACAAGAAATGGTTTCTGTACAGATTTTTAGGTATAATTTGAAAGTCACCAACACAGTATTTATGGTTAATTCAAAGATGATTAATTGCTTTCTTTGTCTAAGGAGAAGTCACTACCCATACTTGGCTCTCTTTTACTTTCCCCTACTCTCCCTTAAGAAGCACATGCCCCTACTTAAGTATGGCTTGCTTTCTACCTAGTACTTCTGTATCCCTTAGCCCTCATACTTGAGCACATATTAAACTATCTTTACGTTAACATTCAACTCTGCTTTGCTACTCCTTTACTTCCTTTTAGCATTGAGGCCAGGAATCTCAACATCGCCAAAGTTGAGGGCTCTTAAAGTTTAGTTTCTAAATTCTGGAGGATGCCATCAGGGTACTGAAATAGACAATTTGATCTATGTCCCTATTTACCTTTTGCTGTCAGACTGACACCATTGAAGAATATAAGTAGCTACAGAATAGGCGTATCCTGAAGATCAAAAACAAAACAAAACAAAAACAAAAAACAAAACAACAACAATAACAACAGCAACAACAAAACGAAACCAGAAAAGCTTATATAAGGGAAAATTAAAGAAAGGTTAAGTAAAAATAAAATCCTATCAAGAAGACATATTACTCTCCTAAGAAAGTAATGGTCCACCTCTGTGGTGGGTTACATATGCTTGGCCCAGGGAGAGGCACTGTTAAGATATGTGGCAATGTGGGAGTATTTCTGGTCTTGTTGGAGGATGTGTGTCATTGTAGGGGTGGTATTTGAGATTTTATGCTCAAGCTCTTCCCAGTGTAAAAGAGTGCCTCCTTCTGCTGCCTATGGAAGGAAGCCAGTCTCTCCCGGTTGCCTTCAGATCAAGATGTAGAACTCTCAGCTCCTCCAGCATCATGCCTGCCTACACAATATCATGTTTCTTGCCATGATAATAATGGACTGAATCTCCAAAACTGTAAACCAGTCCCAACTAAATGCTATCCTTAATAAGAGTTTCTTGGTTTTGGTGTCTCTTAACAGCAATGGAAACCCTGAATAACACAGAAATTGTTACCATGGACTGGGGTATTGTTATTATAGACCTGTCATACTTTTGTTCATTGAAATGTGAATTTGGGGACTTAGGATTTGGAAAGCAGTAGAATGTTTAAGTGGGGCTTAATGGGCTTTCTTAGGAGGAGTATGGAATACATTAGTTCTGAGAGTGATTTGAACTTTTTGACATTTTGTCCTAGTAGAGTAACTAAATATCTTACTAAAAGACACATTAAAACTGACAATCAAAATGTACCTGATAGTCTTTACCTTTAGTATATAAATTATGCTTTACATTTATACAGTAATTTGTCATATGCAAGATCCTTTTAGATTTAAATATATTATCTGCATTGTCACAATATCAACTATGTTATGAATTTATATTCATGAATTATTAATTCTATGGACATAAATTTTATTGGATATTTTATTTATTTACATTTCAAATGTTAGCCCCTTTCCCGTTTTCCCCTCCGGAAACCCCTATCTCATCCTCACCCCCCCCCACTTTCTATGAAGGTGCTCCCCCTCCCACCAAATCATTCCTGCCTCCCCTCCCTGACATTCCCCTACATTGTGGCATCGAGCCTTCCCAGGACCAAGGACTTCTCTTCCTATTGATGTCCAGCAAGGCCATCCTCTGCTACATATGTAGCTATAGCCATGGGTCCCTCCATGTGTACTCTTTGGTTGGTAGTTTAGTTCTTGGGAGCTCTTGTGGGTCTGGTTGGTTGATATTGTTGTTCTTCCTATGGGATTGCAAACCCATCCAGCTCTTTCAGTCCCTTCTCTAACTCTTCCATTGGGGACTCCATGCTCAGTTCAATGGTTGGCAGCAAGCATCCACATCTGTATTTGTCAGATTCTGGCAAAGCCTCTCAGGAGACAGCTATATCAGGTTCCTGTCAGCTAGCACTTCTTGGCATCTGCAATAGTGTCTGTGTTTGGTATCTTTATATGGGATAGATCCCCAGGTGGGGCAGTCTGTGAATGGCCTTTCCTTCAGTCTCTGCTCCACACTTTTTCTCCTCCCATACCTGATCCTGCCTCCCTTTTTTAACCTCCCCCTCATCTCTTTCTCCCAAGTCTCTCCAACCCTCTACCTCCCTTGAGAGTTTTGTTACCTTTTCTAAGAAGGACTGAAGCATCCACACTTTCGTCTTCCTTCTTGTTGAGCTTCATGTGGTCTGTGAATTGTATCTTGGGTATTCTCAGCCTTTGGGCTCCTATCTACTTATCAGTGAGTGCATACCATGTGTGTTATTTTGTGACTGGGTTACCTCACTGAGGATGATATTTTCTAATTCCATCCATTTGCCTAAGAATTTCATGAAGCCATTGTTTTTAATTGCTGAATAGTACTCCATTGTGTAAATGTACCATATTTTCTGTATCCATTTCTCCATTGAAGGACATCTGGGTTCTTTCCACCTTCTAGCTGTTATAAACAAGGCTGCTATGAACATAGTGGAACATGTGTCTTTATTAAATGCTAGAGCATCTTTTGGGCATATGCCCAGGAGTGGTGTATCTGGGTCTTCAGGTAGTACTATGTCCTATTTTCTGAGGAACCACAGACTGATTTCCAGAGTGGTTGTACCATATTGCAATCCCACCAACGATGGAGAAGTTTTCCTCTTTCTCTTCATCCTAGCCAGCATCTGCTGTCACCTGAGTTTTCATCTTAGCCATACTGACTGGTATGAAGTGAATCTTTAGGTGCTTCTCAGCCATTCAGTATTCCCCAGTTAAGAATTCATTGTTTAGCTCTGTACCCCATTTTAAATATGGTTATTTGGTTCTCTGAAGTCTAACTTCTTGAATTCTTTGTATATATTGGATACTAGTCCTCTATCAGATATAGGATTGGTAAAGATCTTTTCCCAATCTATTGTTAGCTGGTTTGTCCTATTGACAGTGTCTTTTGCCTTACAAAAGCTTTACAATTTTATAAGGTCCCATTGTTGATTGTTGATCTTAGACCATAAGCCACTGATGTTCTGTTCAGGAAAATTTCCCCTGTACCCATGTATTTGAGGCTCTTCCCCACTTCCTCTTCCTTTAGTTTCAGTGTATCTGGCTTTATGTTGAGGTCCTTGATCCACTTGGACTTGAGCTTTGTACAAGGAGATAAGAATGGATTGATTTGCATTCTTCTACATATTGACCACCAGTTGAATCAGCACCATTTGTTGAAAATGCTCTCTTTTTTCCACTGAATAGATTTTGTTCCTTGGTCAAAGATCAAGTGGCCCCAGGTGTGTGGGTTCTTTTCTGGGTCTTCAATTCTCTTCCATTAAACTACCTGCTTGTCTCTGTACCAATACTATGCAGTTTTGATCACTATTGCTCTGTAATACAGAAGTCAGGGATGGACCTTCTTAGACCCATGTAACTCAAATTCCTGATATTTCTAAGAACGATCTTTTATTTTGCACCAAAACACTGCCACACTCAAATTTTATTCATATATCTATTACTTTTTCTCAGTGTGTTTGTTTTCAATTCGACTTCTTTCCAGAAATAATTATGGACTCTTCCAAAGAAATCCTAGCTATTCTTCAAATCTATTTAAGTTGTTAGTTATAAACTTAAGACAGCTTCTGTACTTGTGCATGCCACATTTTCATACTAAAAACTGGTTTCCATGTACAACTTCACTCCAAATGTGTCCTGACACATTCATCTCAATTTTCTACAGCAGACACTGAGATTGAATATTTTTCATTAGTAAGAGTACAGTGATCATGGTTGTAAAAAAAAAAAAAAATTCAATCCATCACAATCAGAAATTGCAAGAGTCTGAAAATTGCTAAAAGAAGAACCCAGACTCAGATGTATGCAAAGACAAAGAATATTTGTTCTGCAGAAACAACTACCATGCAGGGTTCAAACATTTTTCGAAATGGCTACCACAGGAAAAGGCACTCAGGCCTTCTTATAGGAAACTGGAGAAACTCTCTAGAAGGTTTAGGTAATCTAAAATTTCATTGTTGGGTGTTAGGGGGTCACAGGTGGTAGTGGTGTGCATTCCTGTGATGAATATTTAAACATAGGATGAGATAGGGCTGCCCAATACAGCTGGCCCATCTTGTGATATTTCCCCATATTTTTGATTATCCCCAAGCTGTTCTCTGGGAGGGGGTTTTATGACCCTGTTTGTGGATTTTATGGTCTGTTCCCCAGAGGAGCTGGTGCCTTATGGCCTAGTTTCTGCAACTTATGGTCTGTTCCTGGACCAGGTGCTTTTATGGTTTTCTTTTAGAAATCAGGTCTAATCCTTTCCTTAAATAGAGACAAATGGGGTATATGTTGTCCTTTCACAACTGGCTAGAGCTTTCTTTTCCTTTCCTTCCTTATCTATTTATTTATTTTTGTAGTACTGGGGATAGAACTCTGGGCTTTGCATGTCTCTAGGTTAGTAGTGGGGAGTTAGATTATAGTCAACTATTTTGTTTATTTATTTTTGTTGTTGTTTTGGTTTGGTTTGATTTTGGTTTTAATATTTCATCTTGAGATGTAGGTCAGGTGGTAGAATACTCTGGCATGAGTATTCTAATATTCATGATATTGTCAGGGCCTTGTCAATGGCCTCAATATCTCAGACAAAATGGAATGGCAAAGCCCTTTTTCTTTTTCTTTTTTTTTCTATTTCGAGACAGGGTTTCTCTGTATAGCCCTGGCTGTCCTGGAACTCACTCTGTAGACCAGGCTGGCCTCGAACTCAGAAGTCTGCCTGCCTTTGCCTCCCAAGTGCTGGGATTAAAGGTATGTGCCACGATTGCCCAGCTCCTTTTTCCTATTGGAATTTGGATGTTGATGGTATGTGCAGAAAATATCAAGCATTTCTTCCTCTCAAAGGACTATAACCTAAGACTTCTCCCCTACAGAGATTTACTACTGAATTTAGGGAACCTTACCCTAGTTCATACGTATATAGGAAACCTAACTCCTCATTCAGCTGTTTTACAGCAGACTTGATAGTCTTCTAGGCTGTTGGTGCATCTCCATCAGAGACCACATCCCAACAGATTCCAGCTTTTCTCTTTTTTATCATTTCTTTAGTCCTTCTCACACCAGTCAGGTCAACCCCAAAGCCATAAAGGTCACAGCAGACATGATCTCTGTTAATTTCTTATGATAGCCTTGATGTGATCTTATAATTGAGCAGGCCTTGAAATTGAAATCTTCTTAACTTGCTCCCATGAACAGCATGAATTATAAACCAGCACATAGTTAAGTTCTGGCTGCAACTTTTTTTGAACTGTACAAATTTAACCAACATAATCATGTTCCCATACTGGGAATACACATATTCATAGCTCTTCTGCCCAAATTTCTGTTATCCTTTATTTCTAAATTCCAAAGAAAGTTAACTGAATTTTCAAAATGGCAACATTATACTGAAAAGCAATTTAGTTTGATTTCCATTTCATATTGGAATTTACATTTAGCATGATATAAACAAAAGTTTCATCAAGTGAGCTACATATTAAAAGGGAAACAATATTTTTGCAGAAAGTATTCAAGACTCTACACCCAAAGAAACAAAACTTTCAGGCACTTTTAGATATCTATTTCTTTTACCTACTATCTTCAGAGTGTCAAAGGACCCTAAAGAATCAAAGGTTTTGTAGAGGATCTCAAGGTTAGGGAGAGGGGTCTAAAGCTATAGATTCAAAGGAAGAAGTGTCTCCCAGGGAAGGGGTAATATAACGTTCTGGTACTTTAAATAACTCCTAAATCTATATACGTTTGTCTACTGTATTTGGTTCCTTCTTTTCTATGAGTTGCAACAATGCTACTAGCAAAGCAGAGGAAACCTGAAGGTTTGTTTCCCTCTCCTCTCCCCACCCCTGACAATTCTTACGTCTTAATTTTTCCTTCATGATTTTTTTTTTTTTTTTTTTTTTTGCAGTGAGGAATAACTTCAGATTCTGGTAAATTCCAACTGGTGTCCAGGTTAGAGCATTTGATAAAACAAACCATATGTGGCTCCCTGTCCCTACAGCCAAATTAATAGTAAGAAAAAAAGAAATGAAGATTTGTTAAACGTGGGCAAATTGGAAAGAAAAACAAAAACGTGTATATATATACATACATATATATATATATATATATATATATATATATATATATATATATATATATATATATATATATATATATATATATATATATA
>CM052722.1:59713339-59735742 GCA_028551405.1 Uromys caudimaculatus
TTTATGTTCTTGCCCTTGCCTTTTGCCATCTTGTTGACTCTGTTGTTAGCTGATCTTACTCTGTCTGGTTGTGGCTTGCCCCACCTGCAGGTCTCTGTGTCAGTACTCCTTGAAGACCAGCTCTCTCTGAGAGGTGTTTGGGTTTGGAGAGCTGTGGCACCAGGTCTGATCTTGGTCCTGGAAGTTGCTGACCTTCAGTCTCTGTGGCCCGCGGAAAGCGGGCGGAGTCAGTGAGCTCTGGGGACACGTTACCCCTGCTAGGGGCTTTTCCGCGTTCCTGGGAGAGAGGATTTTTTTCCCGGAGCTGCTTGTCTATGCAATCCTAGTGTCCCAGGCAGAAGTTTCCTGCCACAGCCGCCCGCTTTTGGGATCCAGGGGGGTTTCTAGGCCCGCCTACCTCGGTCCCTGTGTCTCGCGGGTTCGGGGCAGTACCTGGTGAGCTGTGGGGCATGTCTTTGGCCCTCTCCTGACTATTGCGATCTGAGAGGGATCTTTGTCCTGGCGCTGATTAGCTGTGGAGCCCTGTGGCCCAAGCTGAGGTTTTCGGCCGCCGGAAGCTGCTGACCTTCAGTCTCTGTGGCCCGCGGAAAGGGGGCAGATTCAGTGAGCTCTGGGGACGCGTTGCCCCTGCTATGGGCTTTTCTGCATTCCTGGGCGAGAGGATTTTCTCCCGGAGCTGCTTGTCTATGGAATCCTAGTGTCCCAGGCAGAAGTTTCCTGCCACAGCCGCCCGCTTTTGAGATCCAGGGGGGTTTCTAGGCCCGCCTACCTCGGTCCCTGTGTCTCGCGGGTTCGGGGCAGTACCTGGTGAGCTGTGGGGCGTGTCTTTGGTCCTCTCCTGGGTCTTGCGATCTCCTGAGAGGGATCTTTGTCCCGGCGCTGATTAGCTGTGGGGCCCTGTGGCCCAAGCTGAGGTTTCCGGCCGTTGCCGGAAGCTGCTGACCGTCAGTCTCTGTGGCCCGCGGGAAGCGGGGGAGTCAGTGAGCTCTGGGGCCACAGTCCCTCTTCTAAGGACAAGTATAGTCATAATGTTACTGTATGCTGTGTAAAGTTTTCACTTTTATTATTCACATGCTTACTTCTCTATTCTACTATCTGGTTTCAATCCAGACATGGTATTATAATGCTTATATTAAGAATCTCCTGTCTCAAGTTTGTGTAAACAAAGATCACCATTTATTCTCTGCCTTGTTAATAGAAGCTGGAACAGCCAATAACTGGGTAATAAAGAGAATAGGGTGGGACATTCAGAAGGAGAAAGGATTCTGGGATATAGAAAAGAGAATATTTTTTCAGCCAGAATAAGAGAAATCAAGATGATGAGAGTTCAGCTGGAGGATGAAAGACCCTAAATGCAAGTATTATAGGGATTTTAGTTGGGAGGTAGCAAGACTAGATTAGACTATTAGAATGGAATTATAATGCCTAGATATTGTGCTTTTAAGTTGTAAATAAATCTCAGTCTCTCTGTATCATTATTGGGGAACTAGCTAGGATAAAGAAAAACTGCTGCGGTATTAATTTGCTCCTTATATTTATAATAGCATTAATTGTTACCAAAGGGAAGGCAAGACCTTGAAGAAGGAACAGAAGGAGAAGCTATGCAGAGTGTTTCTTACTGACTTGTTCATCATGGCTTATTCAGCCTGCTTTATGATACAAGTCAGGATCATTTGTCTAGATACGACAACCTCTCAACATTGTTCTGAAACCACCTATATCAATCATTTATATACCAAATGTCCCACACTCCTCCACAGGCCAATCTAGTGGAATCATTTTTTCAATCCAGGTTCCCTCTTCCTAAATGACCCTAATCAATAATGTAGATGTAATTAATTTGAAAATTTCTATAGCCTGATACAATAATAGCATTTAGAACTGCCAAACAGCCCAGCAGCTATTTTTACAAGAATGAATGAGATCTGAACAAGATCAAGCTAGGTAAAATTTTATTTTGGAGTAGGAGTGGATCCTGAAGACCTATGTCTATCTTAAGAACTATTGAGAGTTTAATGGCATTTCTGGGAGGTAGAATCACTTTGCTATAGGATTTATGATAGTAATAGGCTTTTCTTACCACAGTAAATGATCTCACATTCATACACTGTCCTAGGTTCCTCTTTGTTGCTATGATGGCAACAAAGATTTTGCCTAGAGTCAAAAATCTAAAGCAGAGAACAGAGACAAATGTTATTTACTTGATTTGCTTGTTTTCTTATACGATATAGTATCACTTTCCCAGGGACAGCACCACTTACAGTGGGCATGACATTTATTATTCATCAAGAAAATGTTCCACATGAGCAATGTCTTATCCACAGGTTATTCTGATGGCATCAAGACTTTGATTAAGGTTCCTTTATCCTAGATGAAAAGACACCATGACCAAAGCACTTAATTGTGGGCTTGCTTATGTTTTTCAGAGGTTAAGGCCATCATCATCCTGGTAGGGAATATGGTAGCATGCAGGCAAGAGATGTATAAGTAACGGAGAATGGCATCCTGATCCGTTCACAGATAGAGACTGGGTCTACTAAGGGCTTTTGAAGCACTACATTAATTCTATTACATCTCCTGGTACATATTTTCCACTCAAACTATATTTTACATTGTCCCTAGTTCCATTTTCTTCTTATAGTGTAGATCTGCATAAGAGTTACTACTAGTAACCAAACGACACAGTCAATACTAGGTTGTCTTGCTACCTTCTTTGCCAAAGTCCAAAATGCTTCACTTTAGACTTAGGCAGATTTTTATGACAAGAATGAAAAAAATCTTTGCCAAAATACCACAAAAGTAGTCTCTGGGATACTTACTAATCTTTTTCCTCTCTGAAACATCTTGAACTTGGTCCCCATAGTTCAAATTGTCCACAGCTGTCTTCCATGTTCCTACTGGAATTTCACATTCACTCCACTTAAAGTACCCAAATGATTTTCTATTTCAAGTTCCCTAATCTACATTTTTCTAATCAAAAGCATTTTCAGGCTTGACACAGCAATGCCACAAAACTGGTACCAAATTCTGTCTTAGTTCCTGTTCTATTGCTTTGAGGAGATACCTTGATCAAGGTAACTCTTTATGAAATAAAGCATATACTTTGTGGCATGTTCACAGTTTCAGGTGTTTAGTCAGCCTTAATTATGTCAGGGTGCATGACAGTATGCAGGCAGGCACTAAGTGTAGAAACTACAAGCTACATCCTGATGTGTATGTAGAGAGAAAGGAAAGGTGTGTGTGTGTGTGTGTGTGTGTGTGTGTGTGTGTGTGTGTGTGTGTGTGTGTGGTGTGTGTGTGTGTGTGTGTGCATGTATGAGAGAGAGAGAGAGAGAGAGAGAGAGAGAGAGAGAGAGAGAGAGAGAAAGAGAGAGCCTGGCATACACTTTTGCAACCTTAAAACCAGCCCTCAGTGACTGACTTCTTCTAAAAAGACCAAGCCTACTCCAACAAGACCACATCTCTAAATCCTTCTAAACATTTCAAACACTCCCTAGTGATTAATATTCAAATATATGAACGTATCAGGCCATTATTATTCAAACCACCACACTATGTTACTCTATTTTGTGTCCAACTGGCTAAAACTAACCAGCATATGAGCATAGGGGCAGTAATTATTAGACTCACTGGATTATAAAAACTAAGTAAAAATATGAAAAAATAATAGCAAAATAATTTATAGTAGAATATTATTTTGTTTTCCCAAGGGAAACAGGAATACTCTGTGGACAAGTTCTTTTCCCTATTTTATTTTGAGATTAATGTCACTCCTAACTGCATGGATATCCTAAACAAATCATCCAAGCAGAAAAGAAATGCTTACTGATTTGTCATTAAAACAAAACAAAACAAAAAAGTAATATTCTAAAAATAGCAACTCTTTCTTATGTCTTCAACTCTTACAGTCTCAAGAGGTCTTTGATAAATACCCTATGATCATAACTGATGTTGTTAGATAATTGAATTCTTTACATCTGCAAAAGAGAAAATGGAACCAATTTTATTTATGCCAATATAGTAAGTACCTCTTCTCATTCTATGGATCACAGAATGAAATAAAAAGCCAAAATGTTTATTGTCAATTATCCTGTTGAGTGGATCCTATGTGCTATATACTTCCCAGGAACAAGAAAAATAAACATTTAATATAAATAGACTATGAGCTTAAGATATGTGTTCATAGAGTTATGATATGATTTCTTTTATTCTTAATTTTACTTCTAGTTTTTGCTGTGATCCATAGTGAAAATATGACTTTTAGTGGAAAGAAACAAAAACCTGAAGTGAGAAAACCCCTCTCCTTATTTATTTATTTATTTATTTATTTATTTATTTATTTATTCATTCATTCATTCACTTTACATCCCAATCACAGTCCATACTCTCTGCTCTACTCCCAGTCCCACCCTTACAAATCCTTCACCACATTACTTCCTCCCCTATACCTCAGAGAAGGGGAAGCCCTCCTTGGATACCACCCTGCTCTGGGACAACAAGTCACAGCAAGACTAAGTGTATCTACTGAGACTGATGCCCAACCAGGCAGTACAGATAGGTGAAGGGAATCCAATGGCAGGCAACAGAGTCAGACAGTCTCCACTCTAATTGTTAAGGCACCTACAGGAAGACCAAGCTGCACATCTGCTACAAATATATATGGAGCCTAGAGAAAACCCCTTTGTGATCTTTGATTGGGGGTTCAAACTCTGTGAGCACTCATAGGCATAGGTTAGTTTAATCTGTTGGTCTTCCTATGGTATTCTTGACCTCTCCTGCTTGTTCCATCCTATCCCTCACTTTTCCACAAGACTCCTCAAGCTCTATCTGATGTTTGGCTGTGATTTTCTATATCTGTTTCCATCCTCTTCTAAGTGAAGCCTCTTTTCATTTTATTTTATTTTATTTTATTTACATTTATAATGTTATCCCCTTTCCCGTTTTCCCCTTTGCAAACCCTCTCTCCCATCTCTCCTTACCCTGCTTCTATAAGGGTACTCCCCCACCCACCCACCCACTCCTGCCTCACCACCCTAGCATTCCTCTACACTGGATCATCAAGCTTTCAAGGTACCAAGGTCCTCCCCTTCCATTGATGCCAGATAAGTCCCCTTCAGCTCCTTCAGTCATTCCCCTAACTCTACCATTGGGGTCCCTGTGCTCAGTCTGATGGTTGGCTGCGAGTCTCCACATCTGTATTAGTCAGGATCTGGTAAAAGCTCTCAAGAGAGCTGTATCAGTCTCCTGTCAGCAAGCATTTCTTGGCATCTACAATAGTGTCTGGGTTTGGTGTCTGCAAGTGGGATGGATCCACAGGTGGAGCAGTTTCTGGACAGCCTTTCCTTCAGTCTCTGCTCCACTCTTTGTCCCTGTATTTCCTTTAGACAGCAATTCTGGGTTGAAATTTTGGAGATGGGTGGGTGGCCCTTTCCTCAACTGGGGGGCCATGCCTAGATATGGTCTCCACAGGTTCTCCCTCCACTTTGTGGGGTATTTCAACTACTGTCACCCCATGGGATCCTGGGAGGCTCTTGCTTTCCTGGCATCTGGGACTTTCTGGTTGCTATCCCCAGTTCCCCATCCCCCATTGCTAAACACCTCTGTTTGATTTCCTGGTCCTCTGTACATTTCGTACATCTCCTCCCATTCCTGATTCTTACCCTTTCTCCCCTCACCCTCTTCTATTCCTCCCATGTCTCTTCCACCCTCTACTTCCCTTGATTATTTTGTTCCACCTTATAAGTATGACTGAAGCATCCACTCTTTGGAATTCTTTCCTCTTGAGTTTCATGTGGTCTGTAAATTGGATCGTGAGTATTCCAAGCTCTATGTATAATACCCACTTATCAGTGAGTACACGCCATGTGTAATCTTTTGTGGCTGAGTTACCTCACTCAACATGATATTTTCTAAAACCATCCATTTGCCCGTGAATTTCATGAAGCCATTGTTTTTCATGGCTGAGTAGTATTCCATTGTGCAAATATACCACATTTTCTGTATCCCTTCTTCTGTTGAGAGACATCTGGGTTGTTTCCAACTTTTGGCTATTATAAATATGGCTGCTATGAACATAGTGGAGCGTGTATCTTTGTTACATGTTAGAACATCTTCTGGGTATATGCCCAGGAGTGGTATAGCTGGGTCCTCAGGTAGTATTATGTCCATTTTTCTGAAGGTCTGCCAAACTGATTTCCAGAGTAGTTGTACCAGCTTGCAATCCCACCAGCAATGGAGGGGTGTTCCTCTTTCTCCACATCCTTGCCAGCATCTGCTGTCACCTGAGTTTTTGATCTTAGCCATTCTGATTGGTATAAGATGGATTCATGGTCGTTTTGATTTGCATTTCCCTGATGACTAAGGATTTCTTTAGGTGCTTCTAGGCCATTTGAGTTTCCTCAGTTGAGAATTCTCTGTTTAACTCTGTTCCTCATTTTTAATAGAATTATTTGGATCTCTGGAGTCTAACTTCTTAAGTTTTTATATATATTGGATATTAGTCCTCTGTCTGTTATAGGATTGGTAAAGATCTTTTCCCAATATATTGGTTGCCGTTTTGTCCTATTGACAGTGTCCTTTTCCTTACAGAAGCTTTGCAATTTTATGAAGTTCCATTTGTCAATTTTATGAATGTGGGTGCCCTTTCATTTGGAGCAAAAATGTTCAGAATTGAGAGTTCACTTTGGTAGATTTTTCCTTTGATGAGTATGAAGTGTCATTCTTTATCTTTTTAAATAAATTATGGTTGAAAGTTGATTGTATTCGATATTAAAATGGCTATTCTAGCTTTTTTCTTGGGACCATTTGTTTGGAAAATTATTTGTCTTAATTTTTTATTCAGCCATTTTGTTGAGGGTATTTATCAGCTGTAGAAGGTCTTTGGTAGAATTTTTTGGGTCAGCTATGTATACTATCATATCATCTGCAAATACATACTTTGACTTCTTCTTTTTCTATTTCTATCCCCTAGATCTATTTTAGTTGTCTTATTGCTCTAGCTAGAATTTCAAGCCCTAGGTTGAACAGAGACAGAAAGAGTAGGCATCATTTTCATGTCCCTGATTTTAGTAGAATTGCTTTAAATTTCTCTCAATTTAATTTCACCATGGTTATTGGCTTGCCATCTATTGCTTTTCTTATGTTTAGATATGCACCTTATATCCCTGATCCCACCAAGACTTTTAACATGAAGGGGTGTTGGATTTTAACAAAGGCTTTTTCAGCATCTAGTGAGATGATCAAGTGATCTTTTTTCTTTCAGTTTGTTTATGGGGTGAACTATGCTGCTGGATTTTCATATAATGAACTCCCCTGTTTCCCTATAATGAAGCTTACATGGTCATGGTAGATGATGTTTTTGATGTGTTCTTGGATTTGGTATATTATGTGATTATATTTGTACCAATATTCATAAGGGAAGTTGGTCTGAAATTCTCTTTCCTTGTTTTATCTTTGTGTGGTTTTGACTTCATAGAATGATGTTGTCAATGTTCCTCCTGTTTCTATTTTGTGAAATAGTTTGAGTAGTATTGGTATTAGATCATTTCTGAAAGTCTTGTAGAATTCTGCACTAAAGTAATCTAGCCTTGTCTTTGTTTGTGGGTGGAGATTTTAGTGACTGTTTCTATTTCCTTATGGGTTTTAGGACTGTTTAAATAGTTTATCTGATTTTGGTTTAACTTTGTTAAGTGGTATTTGTCTAGAAAATTGCATATTTACTTGAATTTTCCATGTTTTTGAGTGAGTCCTAATGATTCTTCAAATATCCTCAGTTCTGTATTTATGTCTCCACTTTCATTTCTGAATTTGTTAATTTGAGTACCATCTTTCCGCCTTTTACATAGTTTGACTAAGGCTTTGCCTATCTTATGGATTTTCTCAAAGAAACATCACTTTGTGTTGTTTATTCTTTATATTGTTGTGGTCTTCTTTCCTAATTTCTTGATTTCCACACTGAATTTGATTATTTCTTGCAGTCTACTCCTCTTTGCTGTGTTTGCTTCTTTTTGTTCTAGAGCTTTCAGGAGTACTTTTAAATTACTTGTATGAGAACTCCTCAGAACTTCATGAAGGTACTAAGTGCTATGAACTTTCCTCTTAGCACTACTTTTATTGTGTCACATACAAATCCAGGTCTTTAATTTCTTTATTTCTACCTTGTCCCAAGGATCATTTAGTACAGAGTTGTTCAGTTTCCATGACTTTTTAGGCTTTATTTATTTATGTTGTGATCTATTAAGATATATGGGGTTATTTCAATTTTCTTGTATATGTTGAGAACTGCTTTGTGACTGAGTTTATGGTGAACATTTTAGATCACTCTGTGAGGTGCAGAGAAGAAAGTATATTCTTTTGTATTCAGGTAAAATGTTCTTTAAGCATCTGTTAGGTCCATTTGATTCATGACATCTGTTTGTTTCATTATTTTTTTTCTAATTTGCTTATGTTTGGATGAGTTGTCCATTGGTAAGTGATAGGGATTGAAATCTTCCACTATTAATGAGTAGGGTTCAATGTGTTATTTAAGCTTTAATAATGTTTGTTTTATGAATGTGTATGTCCTTTCTTTTGGGTCACCGATAATCAGAATTGAGATGTCATCATATTGGATTCTTTATTTGATGAAAATGAAGTGTTCTTCCCCATCTCTTTCGCTTAATTTCTGGTTGAAAGCCTATTTTATTAGATATTGGAATGGCCATTCCTGCTTTCTTCTTGGGTCTGTTTGCTTTTTCTAATCCTTTCCTCTGAAGAAATGCTACCTTTATTGCTGAGCTGTGTTTCTTGTATGTAGCAAAATGACAGATCCTGTTTTCACATTCATTCTTTTAGCCCACAGTTTTTTAATTGAGGGATTGAATCCATTGATGTTGAGAGATAATAATGACCAAAGATTGTTACTTCCTCTTATTTTGATAATTTTTTTTTTTTTTTTTTTTTTAGTGTGTGTGTCCTTTCCTTTTTTTTGCTTTTGCTATTATGTAATTATTTATTTTATATCTTGGGTGTATTTAATCTCCTTGAATTGGAGTTTACTTACTAGAATTTTCTGTAGGACTGTATTTGTGGATAAATATTACTTAAATTAATTTTGTTTTGGAATATATTGTTTTTTTTTTCCATTTATGGTCAATGAGTGTTTTCCTGGGTATCATAGCTGGGTTGGTATTTGTAGTCTCTTAGAGGCTATAAGACATCTGTTCAGGTCTTTCAAGATTTTAGAGTCTCTGTTGAGAAGTTTGGTGTAATTCTGATAGGTCTACCTTTGTATGATGCTTGTCCTTTTCCCCTTGAATCTTTTAATACCCTTCCTTTGTTCTTCAGATTTTGTGTTTTGATTATTATGGGGCAGGAGTATTTTCTTCTTATTTTTCTTCTTCAATCTATTTGGTGTTCTGTAAGATTTTTGTATGTTTGTGTGATAATTGTTTTCTTTAGTTTGGGAAATTTTTCTTCCATGGTATGTTGAAAATATTATCTGTTCCTTGGATCTGGGATTCTTCACCTTCTTCTTTTCCTATTATTCTTAGCTTAAATCTTTTGTTAGTATCACAGTTTTCATCAATACCTTGTGTCAAAAATTTTCTTTCACTGATGTATCAATTTCTTCTATCATATCTTCTATATCTGAGATTCTCTCTCTCTCTCTCAGCTCTTGTATTCTGTTGATGATGCTTGCTTCTGTAGTTTCTGTTCTCTTCCCTAGGTTTTCCATCTCCAGATTGCTGCACTTTGTGTTTTCTTTATTGCTTCTTTTTCCATTTTCAGGTCTTGAGAAGTTTTATTCATTTACTTCACCTGTTTAATTGTATTTTCCTTTATTTCTTAAGAGATTTATTCATTTCCTCTTTAAAGACCACTGTCATCCTTATAGGACTGGATTTAAAGTCATTTTCTTTTGCTTCTGTTGTATGAGAATATTTAGAGCTTGCTGTAATAAGATAGCTATGCTCTGGAGGTACCATATTGCCATGGTTCTAGTTAATCTAGTTATTATAGTGGACTTTATTCATATGGTTGTTGGTGGATGTTCCTATTGTAGGAAATGGGCCTAAACTGGGTTTTTCTGGCATTGTAGGCTTTGGGTGGATAGCCTTGGTCTGGGTAATGCTACTCAGGGGACAATACAACTCCAGGGCAGCTGGTTGTGCCCCAAGGGACTAATCAGGCAGGAGATGGGGCTTGAAATAGAAGTGATCCAACATAGATGTTCCTGGTGCAGCAGGCCTGTTGAAGGTAGATGGACTGGGGGGATGCACGACAATATATAGCATATAGCTTAGGGTATCTGTCATGTACCAGGGGTGCCAGTTGTGGCCTCACAGTGGTGTGTGCATGTGAATAATTAGTGATATGTAGATGGGAGACAGTATAAACTGTATGACATGTATATTCCTGGTGTAGAATGCCTGGTGAGCCGAGTGGTAGCTTGGCAAAAAAGATTTGGGTTAAGGTAACAACATGCCACTGAAATTGCATAATTTTTACTTCATTCTTTATTGTGGGAAAATATAGTTCTTGACTTCTTTTTCTTTTTAACAGATAATAAAAAATAAACCAATTCAACCAATCAATCATAAAAACAAACAAAAAATAAAAAGAGGAAAGAAAGAAGAAAGAAAAAAAGGCCAGGAATGGTATTAAACAATTTTAATCCTTATATACAAGAGGCAGAGCAGGTCTATTTCTGTGAGTTTGAGGATATCCTGGTTTACATAGTGTGTTCCAGGCTACCAAGGGTCCCAAGGATTGCATAACTTCTCTCAAAACAAAGAAACAACAATAACAAAATGTGGATTTTTGACAGACTTATATTTTAACCCTGATTCTATATTATTTAAAAATATATTTACTTGATTTTCTTTGTTTTCTCTTCTTTGTTACTGTAGAGTTTTCTTTTCTTTGAATTATATGATGTTAGCAGCCACTTAAATGACACTTTTCTACTGTAGTTTAGGTCCATAATGAAGATAGAAAACCTTAGAAACTACATATAAATTTTAAGCTAATACTTCTAGGAATCTAAGTCAAAAAAGCCTTTTTATTCAATTGAGCTAATAAAGCAAAGGAATCGACTCTAGTGAACAGCTCATTGAAGTCTTGATAGAAATTAATTGACTGCCAGACTTCTCTGCACACTCAATGTAGTGCCATCAATATAGTCCAACTACACACAATGACAGCAACGTTGGTCATTCTTAAGTACAATCTGGGGCTATGTGAATGTTTCTATTGGAATGACTTTTTTTGGTCTGAGAAATGCAAGCTTACTATGTGGATTTTAATGAAGTAATAAAGTCCTTAATATAGGAGAGCTTTTCTGAGAACTTGTACTGATTTTGATGCTTACCTTCTGAACCCATGTAGCTTTCATGAAGTTAAAGATCAAAATAAGTCCATTTACTACAGCATAGTAACTGTCTAAAAGTTGCCTGGGAGATGATTAATAAATACTGGGGAATAAAAATTGGATATATAATTGGAGATAATCCTATTAAGAAGCTTAAGCCAGACTCAGAAACAAAATTATATCACTATTTTCTAATTTGTGGTTCCTAGAGTATATATAGCCATAGAAAATTATGTATGCATGGATAAAATGAAAAAAAATTTACAGAGTTTTGATATAACTGTATGCTTAAAAGCATAATAAAAATATTTGAGTTGGTTATTATTTAGAAGCTGCAACATAATCTATTTTAAAATGTTTTGTTGTTGGTGGTGGTGATGGTGGTGGTGGTGATGATGATGATAATGATGATTTGAAAATTATGCTGCAGAAACCTCCACCACTCATTGAAAATGGATACAGTTAGTTAAGAAGGCAGAGCAGGGATTCAGATTTAATTCTAATGAAACATGCAAATATGAAGATGATATAAGACTTATCAAATTGCCTAATCTTTCTTAGCTTTAGGTTAGCTTTAGGACATCTATAAATGAAGCTATAGGTAGGTGCCTCATCTATAAATAGAGATCTGGGTCAAACATTCTTTCCTACTTAGATGCTCAGAGATTGGAACATAAAATCAGTTGGAAAAACTGGCAAAAGTAATTTAAATATAAGTATTTACTTAGAAACAATTCCATTATTGAACTAATGACTATGGATCATGTGTTAACCTTTTATAAATATAATGCAAATAATAGAACTCTTGTATAAAATAGGACAATAGTTAACTCTGTAGTCGAATACAAGTGATCATGGCTTAGGAAAAAAAAATCATGTTATCCTAAATTCCATGTTCCAATGTAGTAACAGCTTAAAGAAGTTTTATATCAACAGAATGAAGAAAAGCATAAAGCAAAACAGTTTTAAAATTAATTGGTGCAGACATAAGGTAGGAGATTTTCATAAAAGTTGAAAAATCTCACCTATACTATCTGACAAAATTCTTAACCTTTTGGTTGGTGGAAGCTAGTCATCTGTTGACACATTCCAAAGAGTTATACCTGACAGTCAGAGTTATATTACATCAGACACAGGTGTGGGCAAGAAATGGCCATTAAGGGAGCTAAAGATAGCACAAAAAACATTATAACATGATTTGGGGGCAGCAACAACAGCCTTCCACTATACAATCGCTTAAATTTTAATCAGTTATTTAGCTTTCCAGAAGGTTCAACTTAAGGAGACATTCTTCCCAGGAAATTTTGCTCACATGATTATAACATGTTTCTGTTTACATGATTATAACACATGTGTAATTGCAATGTTAAGACAAACAATAGTGATTTATAGAGAGTATATGAAGGAATATATATATATATATATATATATATATATGATAGACAAAATTGATAAACAAACAGAATATATACCTGTGATTTTATTGAAATTAATAGGTTAGTGAAATCAATATTTGAAGAAAAATATATGGTGAGAATTTTTATACATGAAAATCCCTCAGAGATACTCACAGTTTAATGAAAGTGATGGCAAATCAACAAGAGAAAGAAAATAGAGCCATGGGTTCTCCTGAATCACCTCCTAACTCTAATCCTAGACCTCAAAAAAACCTCCATTTTCAAATCTATCAGTATAAATGCCATTTGAATATCTACTAACATGAACTGATAGTGAGAAGTTATATGTTTTTCATTGCCCATTGAACTGACTTTACAATTAACAAAATAAAGAAGGATCTGCATTTAACCATTTTGATCTTTAAGATAGGGAATAAAATCAAAAGCATCTCAAAAAGTTACATATGTATTTGTGAAGTATTTAAAATTGTTTATAGGTAACATGTATTCCTGTCAATAAATGATAATTGTAATATATTACTCAGAATGAGCTAAATAGGTCACAAACTAGGCAACAGAAAATTATATTCTAGTTAAGCTAACTTAATTATAGGGTGTAACTTTGTTGTGAACTTTGCTTCATACCAAGGCAGAGTATCAGCAACTGGAGAGTTCTGAAACTAAGAACACATGCTATTCCTGCAAAGGACTTGAGTTGTGTTACACCTGTCAGCTCACAACCATTTTTAACCCCAGTTCCAGAGGATGTGGTGTTTGTCTCTAGCTCCCATAGCAATAGGTATACACATGGTATACATATAAGCAGCAAAACATTAATAGACATAAAATAAAAGTAATGAAGTCTTTAAAAATAACAAATATGACATTTCTTATTTTAAGCACTGAATTTAATGGTGTTCAATGTTTTGAAAAACAGTAAACATTTTCTCTCATTACAAAATTTCCTAAAGATAATACTGAAATTTACACTAATTTCATATTTAGGCACTTATATATTTGATGAATATTCTTTCACTTCACTCACCCTGCCCTCCAAGCTTGCTTTTTTTTTCCTTTTAAAAATACCAGAGTTAAATTTTTAAAACTTGTCACATATTACTTAGTGATTCTCATCACCAACATAGCACTTATAAAAACTAATTGATTAAACGAGATCACTGAAAAGGCATTTGAGTGAGTTTTATGTAGATATGGAAATTAGAATCCCGGACTACCAGGAACTTACATTGATTATTTTTATAGGATTTATTTTTATTTTTTATGTTTTATTGACTATTTTCTTTATTTACATTTCAAATGTTATCCCCTTTCCCTGTTTCCCCCCTCCCAGAAACCCCTATCTCCTCCCCCTCCCCCTGTTTCTATGAGGGTATTCCTCCACCCATCTACACACCCACTCCCACTTCCCCGCCCTTGAATTCCTCTACACTGGGGCATTCATCCAGCCTTCACAGGACCAAGGGCCTCTCCTCCTATTGATGCCTGACAAGGCCATCCTCTGCTACATATGCAGCTGGAGCTATGGGTACTCCTTGGTTGATGTCTTAGGAGCAGAAGAGGTTTGTGACCCCATAGGAAGAACAACAATATCAAACAACCAGACCATTCCCCCAGAACTCCAAGAGACTAAGCCACCAACCAAGGAACTTACATTCTATTACAGTCTAAAAATCTTGCATATAAAAATGACACCAAATCTGAGGCTGGGATGGGTCAGGAAAGACTTTAGAATGCAAGTTCTGTTCTAGTTCCAGTCTCAACTATGACATGATCATAAAGAGAACAGATACAAGCATTAAAGGAATTTAACAAATTACTCATAAACATTCTGTGGAACATTTGTGCATAGTAAACTTGACAAAAACAAATAATCTCCATTTGACTCTAGTTTATGAGCTCAAAGATAAATGTGATATGATACAAACCTGGTGAGCTTGAGGAGGCCAAAATCAGGAAGTCTTTTGTATGTCACATTGTGGGATTTGGCTTTCACTGTAAAATCAATAGGTATTTAATGAAAAACATAATTTTAAACTATTCAAAGATTTCTTATTGTTTGAATTTGAATGTTTCTCTAAGTCCATGAATTAAAGGCTGGTCATCTCAAATGCTACAATGGGAAGAGTGCAAAGGGTAGGGTCTTGTTGGTCATCAGGGGGAGGAGAAGCCCTTGAGCCTGAGGGTGTTACAGGCCCCAGTAAAGGGGAATGTCAAGGTGGGAATACGGGAGTGGGTGGGCGGGTGGGTGGGAGGTGGAATACCCTCATAGAGGCAGGGAGGGGGAGGGGATAGGGGTTTCCACAGAGGAGACCTAGAAAGGGTGAAACATTGGAAATGTAAATAAAGTATCAAAAAAAAGTTATATATGGCTAATAGATTTTAGGACAGAAGAAAACATAAAACTGAGAAAAACCTGAAAAAAAAAAAGACTGAGGGCTATTGGGAAGTCTTTGGATCTTTGGAATTGTGTCTTTTAAAAAGATATCAATACATTAGTCCTTTCTTCTTTAGCTCATTCGTTTTCAAATTTCAGGTATGTAGTTTTGTTCTTCCAAATTCTCTGTCATGTGCCAGCATTGTCCCAAACCAATAACTTATCATAGACTCAATTACCTAACATTATAAGCCAAAATAGATTATTTTTCTTTAGAAGTTGGTTTTAATGTATTTACTACAATAACAGTTAATTAGTACACAATATTTGCATTCAAAAGTTGGTTATTTTCCTTTACTGTATATATTTGAAGATGTGGAAGAGTTATTGAAATTATTCTATAGCAGGATCTGGGTAAAGGATGAGGGATCATACTTGAGAAGATGAAGATTGTTATAACAGGTTAGTAGATGACTCTGGTAAGTAGTAAAAAGGTAAGACTAATAGAGTGTAGTCGGCAAGGTGAAGTACTTCAGGTTTCAGACAGAAATGAGGATAGTATGGCAAAAAGCACTATTGAGTTAGGTTAGGGATGCTTAGATGAAAGAAGTCTTCTCACCTTAGGTGGCTTTAAAATTAGTGGCCAAGAAGGCCACCAATTTTACACTGGGCCAGTGAATTTCAGATTTGTGAAGTGAAAGAATGAATCTCATCAACAATAGAAAGGAGAGCTTCAGAAATAAATTTTATTTTATTATAGGAGAGTGCTTAAGAGAAAGCTTGCAAGCAGAGCTCCCATATAGCAGCAGCAGTCACAAAGATGTTCACCAACTGATGCTGCCACTCTAGGGCTAAATCTTTCTTCAATGAATTGAGAAGTGGGAGGTGAGACAAAATGAACATTCCAGTTGTCCCATCCAAAAAGCGAACATGCCTTTCTTTGCAGGGTTTACACTAGAGTTTCAAGCACACCATCATGTTAAAAATAAAACAAAACAAAACAAAACAAAAGGGAGCTTAGGAAAAGATGTGTAGAGAAAAGAGGGCATGCTTCTACAGCCTTCAAAACCTAAAGATTAAAAGATACAAGTATTCAGTTACATACAAAACTTCTTTAAAAAGTATTCAGAGATAGCTCATATGTTCTCAATCAAATGAAGGCACGTCTAGAAATCCTAAAATCCTGCATTCATCTGAACAGAAGCTGAAAACAGGAATTATCTGAAAAAGATATTCCACTGGAGTGGAACCCAGTGTTATTAAGCTTGATCCCACAAGTTTCTGCCATGAATTTATAAATACTACCTGTCAGGATAACCAGAAACCAAGAAATAGCACATGAGATGGTTAAAAAATAAAAAGTTTTGCAAAAAGAGAGACTTGCAAATCAGCAGGATATATGAAATACGAATGGTAGAGGAGGAATTACTAAGGACAGACTGGCACACTAGAGAAAGAGGAACTGGAATTTGGGAAAGGGAGCAGGGATTTTATATCATAATGGAATATGTACATTTTTCTTGTTATTTCCTCACTGTCATATTTTCAATTTTTATCTTATATTTGATGCTATCAATAAAAAAAATGAGAAAATGTTGTAAAGTCAAGTCAAAAGGAAAGCGTATAAACAATGACAAAAAAAGCTGAGAAGTTGAATATTTTACTGGCAGGAAGAAGGTTAATAAAACCACTCAGATATAAAAACATGTTCCATTTCATTGAAAAAAAGGGCTGAGTCAGAGGAGGAAATCAAGAACTGGGAGAAACTAATGAACACACCAGTAACTCCAAGACCCCAGGGAGTTAAATAAAGAGACAAAGAGAATGGAGTCAAGACCTTAGATTATGTCCGAAAAGCATCCAACAGTTTCTTGGTTCTGAAGTGCCTGGGCCTGTGATTTCTCGCCTTCTGACTCCTCCCTGCTTACATTGTATGATTCACTTCTCTGCTGAGCTCACTTGCTAATACATATTTTAACACTGTGTGTTGAAGGTAGCAGGGAAAACTAACTTGCCTCTTTCATTTTATGTGTTGTTAGATGGAAAAATTTTAGTCCTCGGTACTTTGTTTCTACCATAAATTAGGGGTTGAAACTTTGACAACTGTAACAAGGCAACTTAAGGGAGATTTTAGCTTATGTTAATTTAGATAAAAGCACTTATACTTCAAAGGTGAGGTTTGGAACATAAGTGAAATGATGCTTTATTTTGCCTGTCAAACTGAGACGATCTAAAGGTAAATTAGGAAAACAGCCTTGGGCTATGTTTCTAAGGAACTATCCTGATTAGGTAATAAATTGGAGTGAAGGAGTCCCCTTTAAACTGTATACAGCACCATTCCATATGATGGAGTCCTAGACTGAGTACAAAGGAGAAAGCAAGCTGGGTGCCAGCATTTATCACTCTCTTTTGTGTATGCCACAGGACCTGCTTCCTCCAGTTCCTGTCACCATGATTTCTTGCCATGGCAGGCTGTTCTCACAAATTGTGTATCAAAATGAACCATCCTTCTTTAAACTGCTTGTGTTGGTTATTTTGTGCTAAATATGAGACATGTAACTAACATGTAAATAGTGTGATGAGAACAAAACATAAGGAACTTAGAAGATGGTAAATTTACTTTTTAATGAAGACTAGAAAAAATGTGTGAAACAGATCTCTTCCACCTAATAACAGTCTTGGTATAATGCTATATGAAAGAAATAAATTTGTAGACATAATTAAATTATTAATCAACTGACCTTAAGAAACAGTAAATGATATGATAGGCCTACACAAATTCATATCAGAAGAGTGTTCTCTTGCCAATTACAAGATTATCTTGAATTATAGACCAACCTGAGAAATACTCACTTGCATTGATCATCTCTATTAAAAGTAAAACACTATTAAATCCACTATAACTTAATAAAATAAAACAAAGAAAATTCACCTGTTTTTGATTCTGGATCTGTAGGTAGTCATATTTCTAATCATTCTGCTTACATAAAAAAGTGAAAAAAAATGCTATTTGACCTCCTACTTATTCCATTTTCTTCAACTCATTTCAATTACATTTTTCTCCATTAGATTTTCTAAGACCTCCCATGACTTTGATATTAAATACAATAGTGACACTTCATCTTCATCTTATCTAATTTAGCAGTGGTGTTTAACACAGATGGTAACCACTGTTTAGGCTCATCACTACTTTAGTTACT
Organism: Uromys caudimaculatus; assembly: GCA_028551405.1. NCBI lineage: Eukaryota > Metazoa > Chordata > Mammalia > Rodentia > Muridae > Uromys > Uromys caudimaculatus. Next base: position 59,731,682 of record CM052722.1, read on the forward strand.
CTTTTGTTGCTGTGATAAAATGCTCTGGAAATAAAGCAATATAAGGACAGTATATTTTGGCTCACAGTTCAAGATACAGTTGATCATGATAAAAAGTCAAGGCAGGCGAAGCTTGAAGCAGCTGGTATGTGCCATTCATAATCAGAAAGTACAGAATGATGCATGCATGCTGCTGTTTATCTCCCATTTTTACTTATAACATAGACCAACATAAGAACATAGAAATGGTCAACACTCAGTGGGCAATGATTCCCTCCTCAATCAATGTAATAAAGGTGATATTCTCACCACTAGGAATGTGTGAAATGCTTACTCTTATATATAAAATGATGAGAACACTATGGAATGCTTACCTTATTTTTGTTTCACAAAAGAAGTTGAATAAAGTTCAGATATTCATCTATCAACATTTATGAGAGTTGGACAACTGCTCTTGTGAGAGTGACATTAAATTCTTAGAATTTTCTGTTTTCTTTGTGTAAGAACAAATTGCAATTTAGTGTCCAGAGAAAATGCTAAAAATAAAATAAAACTTCATTGCTGCTGAACTTTGAATTTGGGCTAATATATGCACAAATGATAAATGATACAGGGAGGTAGGCAAGGGAGCATATAGCATTGGATGTTTTTGGTATATAGACATCTAATATCCCCCAACCCTTTTTAAAACCACTGCTAAATAATTTTGTTATTGCAACCAATACAATGGATACAAATTTCTTCTTGTTCATATCCATAACTGGTTCATGATAAAATTTGGTAGTCCTGTAAAATAGCCAAAATTTGCTATTTCTGGAGCTGGAATATTCTTAAAGAAATAAAAAGTCAAGATGAGCTGGGCAGTGGTGGCACACGCCTTTAATCCCAGCACTTGGGAGGCAGAGGAAGGTGGATTTCTGAGTTTGAGGCCACCCTGGTCTACAGAGTGAGTTCCAGGACAGCCAGGGCTACACAGAGAAACCCTGTCTCGAAAAACCAAAAAAAAAAAAAAAAAGTCAAGATGAATGTGGTAGTTCACACCTGAAATCCAAACAATGAAAGTTGAGGCAGGAAGATTAAATTTGAGCTAACATCAAATAATCCATATAGCCAACGTCTCATGTCATTAATATACGCAAAAAGTTTAAATGGTTTCTTAGTTGGAACATAAACCAAGAGGTTTTTATAACATATAATGTCATGCATGGTTTATATTTTTTGTTTTTACTACAATTTATTCATTATAAATTAAGATATGTGTTAGTCCAATACCTGTAAGTTAAATCTTTATGTACAACCTATTACCTCAAAGGTATGCTTCCTTTATTCTATACTCCTGTATTCTACATTTTGCTGTTTTTCACAAATATTTGATTACTAATTGTCATATATAAATTTTCATGTTAATTTTGGTATATGCTGTGACTGCTTTATATTTATGCTCTTATATATCAACTAATCATATTTTTTTTCATATTTAAGAACTGTTTTAATAACCAGTTATTAATTATTTAAAATTTTCAAATGAGAGCATTGACATTCAATAGATATTATTGATTGACATACAGAGACAAAGTATCAAACAAAATACATTCAGAGCAAATTTTATTAAGGAACAATTCACTTAAGTCTCAGGGAACATCAAAGGAGAAGGAAGAAGAAAGATTGTAAAAGCTAGAAGACCAGGTTGGGACATGGGCTATAATATAATGTTTTCTACATATGACAAGGATCTGTGCCCATGTAATATCAAATATAGTCACCTAAACAATTCCTGCACAAGGATAACACCTGTTACCCTGTCAGCACAGATGAAGGAAATCTCACAAGTTCCCATGACTAAATGAAAAGCTACAAGAAATAAATGGTTACTAAGAAATAAGAATCAATCTCCTCCAGGGACAGGTATCCTAATAGGTTATTTAACCCAAAGATTTCAGCCTAAACACATATGATCAACATTAATAAACTTAGCAGCTTGAATTTATAAATGTGTTTGTGTGTGTGTGTGTGTGTGTGTGTGTGTACGTGCATGAGTGCTTGTGTGTACATGGTTGCATGTGTGTTTGTGTGTGTGAGAGAGAGATGAGAGAGAGAGAGAGAGAGAGAGAGAGAGAGAGAGAGAGAGAAACAATAATGATTAAAGCATAAAGGTCAAAAATATTTTGGCCCCCAAAAATTTAAAAAATGTATAATTCAATCTGAAAATCCATGCTTTAAGCTCCATGGTCACTTTTTTATAGATAGAATGCCTAAAAGACTCATAAATCATATTTAGGAAAAAATATAGCAATAATTTTTAATCAGAGTCAAAATATAGATAAGTAATAACTGATATATATGTAAATTTACTGGCATTTTGTTGTCTAATCCAAAGAGGATTAGCATGTGTACCACGGGAGTGATTTTTTTTAACACTGGTGCTAAAGGAAGAAGCCTGCTGTATGGTATCACATTTTGCCAGTGACTAGCAAACTGTTATGAGTCAGGATGTGACCCATAGTGTGCTTGTCTTTTTACTACAACAAACCACACTAAATAGGATTATTTATATACTATCCATTTGTCTTCAAAAGGTTATTTCCACAAAATCACCCTCATGCTACATCTCTGACCAGCAATCATTTGAGGTATAGAATGTAATCACACGTTGTTGCCGAGGCTTTCATTTCTATCAAAAGATTTTTTACAGAAACCAAAGTGGTAAATAATTTAGCAGCTGGATAAACTAAAGAGGATTTTCAGCAAAAACATTCCATTGCTTCATCCTTTGATGTGAAGGAGAACAGGGGGAAGATGAGAATTTAGTCAGTGGAACTTTCTCAGTAAATTTATCTATAGTCAGTAGCATAAAAATATTTTTTGAAATCCTCTCAACTTTACAGTCAGGGAAAAAAATGAAAGGAGAAAAGTAGAAAGTAGAAAAAACTGAGAGTAAGTGTCCCAAGGTAAGTAGCCTAGAGAAAAAAAAGAAATCAATTTTTTCACAAACACATATAGCACAGAAGATAAAAGGCACATACCTGAGTTTACAGTATTCCTTCCTGCTGGGACAGTTTTACACTCTGTGTACTTTATATCTATTGGACTTATGTAAGAAACATATTTGAAATATAGTAGATGTTGGAGTTGATATTCAGCAATATTTTTCATGTATCAGTGATAGAGACAGTGAGGTAGAAGTAAACAATGGTGTGTGATAATTTTTGGAAAGTTACCTTAATTTTGAAATTTAGTAGAAAACTAAACTGAAAATGTCCTTTACCATTTTTATCATTTGTTTACCTTGCATTTTCCTAGCCAGAATACCAAGAAAAGTTGAATAACTCTTAAATTTAAATGTTTCCTGCCATTGTGTATTATAGATGTATCCAATGAGATTGGGTTTCACAACTCTGCATTTTGATTGGTTGTGGTACTCTGTAGTTATTTCCAAGAGAAGTTTCTTTGATGAGAGTAAAGAGAAATGACAAAGGGATAAAATCAATATTAAAATAAACCTCAACAAAGGAATATAATAATCTATTAATTATAGGCAAATTGAAATATTTTTAAATCAAAAGAATACATGGTAAAATGTAATGGGTAGCTATTGGCTTAATAGAAGTATTTAAATAATATAGAAATATAGAATATTAAACAGAATAAACCATTCATATCAAATTCCTTTAAGAAAGCACATAATGAAAAGATTTTTGTTGGTAAGTAGAAATTTGGAAATTAAGCATAGATATCTTTAGTAGTCATATATCAGAAACAGGGAACAGAAATAAGAACTATTTTTATCTACAGGAGAATAACAATGCAGAGAGTGAAAGTAAATGTAGCAGAATCTGTATGTAATATAAAACTGCCAGTGTTAATTTGACCAGTGTTTACATAAAAGAAAAGGTATCAGCAAATATTTCTGCAAAGGGACAGACAATAAATATTTTCTTTTTTTTTTTTTTTTATTTATTTATTTATTTATTTATTTATTTATTTATTTATTTATTTTTTGATATTTTATTTACATTTCCGATGATTCCCCTTTTCTTTAGAAACCCCGTGTCCCCTCCCCCTCCCCGCCTCTGTGAGGGAAT
>CM052722.1:59736242-59756363 GCA_028551405.1 Uromys caudimaculatus
CATATGAGGCAGAAGAATCACCTCGATGGCCACCAGGGAGAAAGGAGAGGACTTTGGGCCTGAGGGTGCTAGTGGCCCCAGTAAAAGGGAATGTCAAGGTGGGAATATGGGAATGGGTGTGTGGGTAGGTGGGAGGAGGAATTCTCTCACAGAGGCGGGGAGGGGGAGCGGACACGGGGTTTCCAAGGAAAGGGAAATCATCGGAAATGTAAATAAAGTATCAAAAAAAAATAAAAAAATAAAAAAAATTTAAAAAAAAAAGAAGAGGGACGGTGCTATTGAATTGTGAAATAAAATAAACTATTTCTTCTTCAGGTTATTTTTAGTTGTGATATTTTATCACAGCAACTGAAACAGTAAATTAATAGGTAACATAGCTTTAGAAATGTTATTCTTTCTCAAATAAAGGGACAATGCTACCATTACTATTTATATTTGGGTAACTATAAAGTTCTCAATAATGACATATTTCTGTGATATGGGACTTCTGGAAGTACAATGACAGCTGTCTAAAGTGAAGTACATCATCTTCAGCTGTCCATACAGAAGACTGGGATATAGAGTTATTGGTAAAAAGAACTCCTTTTGAGAATCACAGTATGCGCTTTTCATCTGACATACTATGCTCAAAGCCCCGGTCAAACTTCCTGATTGGCATGTATTTTTTCCTGCCTCATCCAAGTTCTCATAGACATTGCTGCAATAGAAGCAATGCCCTTTCCTCTATGAGAGCTAGTGTCTCCAAGCTCCTGTAGAGAGCAAGCAAAGAAAACACGAAATGAGAAAATATCTCCAGTTCTAAACTAGTGTTTTGGTTGATAAATTTTCATGATATAAGAACATACTGCAGAAAGCACTCTCCCCCTTTCTTCATTCCCATTCTCCATAAACTGACATATTAATTACCATTTGTCTCTAAGCCTTAAGATCAATTAGGTCACCAGACTTGCATCTTCATCCTACTCTCTAATTTTTTCATTTAATTTCAGGATATTCTTATGCTATTTATAAGGAAGGGCTGGAAATATATAAATAGCCCCCACTGCAGTCTTTTTGACCCTCATTAAATCCCTAGTTCATCTCTCCTGTGGGTTTTGTTCTTACCTTGAACGACTAGCACTTTATTCTGTTTCAAGAATATAATTAGGTAACACTGTACACACCGTTGTATTGAATTTTAGGTTATTTTTCTAAATGTTAAAATACAGTACATCTTTGATGCAAAAATAAAACTATAGACTATGGGTAAGAGCACAATGGGAAACTCTTTAGTACATAATCAAAATTCAGTTGATGACTATATTAGTAGCTTGGTACATATTTCTCCAAACACATTGCATATTCACAGAGAAAACAATGAAAATGGCATCCAAAAAAGTAGTATACAGGAAGAAAGTTGGAAGGTGGACTATTGGACAGGAAGGGAAAGGCTGAGGGCATATCCCTAGAAGTGCATTATTTTTGACACACCAAGATTGTACATTATAATTATAAAACATTATTCTAAGTGAGGGGATTTTTGATTTTTTAGTCAGCTTCCTTCCCAATGTGTTTTATCATTAATCTTCATATTAGGATTTTATAACATTTAGCTTTAGTCCTTAGCTTCTTAAGCAGTGGGTTATAATCCTGTATAGTGGGCAAATGAATGAATGTTGGGTTGTGACAAATTTAGCAATAGGAAAGGCTTCTGAATAGGCAGCACTGTAAATTACTTAAAATCAAATGCACAAAGAATCCAAGATTTTTGAGCAAGTGCTCACTTCTGTGGCATTACACAAATTTACTCTAATCTTCCCTTGGAACATGTAGCATGTGGACTTGGCTCTGTGTATAACATTAAGCACGACAATGCCAATCAGTACTTCATGAAGCACTTTAACTTGGATTTGATATTGTTCCTCAATATTTCAGTGGCAAATCATCATATACTTCTATAATTTTCTCTTCAAATATTTGATTTTAACAACTGATGTGTGAGTTGATCATAAAATTAGTTCAATAAATTTTGACCCAGGATTAGGATAGAATTTCCAGCAATTTCTCAAGTGGTCCTAAAGATACTTTTCTTTTAATTACTTTTTTAACTATATATTTATGTGAAATGGTATTCTAAGAATGAAGAATTTTAGAATCAAAATATTAATCAATTCAGAAAGACTTTGAAGTAGTTCTGTATACTGGAGTATGAAAATATTCTGCCAAAATTTAATTACTCAGGTAAAAATAAGCATATTAATCTCATTATTTTGTAGCTTTGTTATATGTATACTAAAGAATTATTTTAAAATAAGTTTCTTTATTACTTATTTTCAATAAATGTTTGACTTGTATTCCAATTTTAGTGTCACATAAAATTTTCTTATGTAAAAATCAGCCTTAAGTGGGAAGAGTTTAAGATACTGCAGTATATTGCATAGTCATAATTAAAATATTTTAAAATTCTTTTTTGAATAATTTAAGTATTTGAACTATTTAGTTGAAATTAAATGTAGGATCTTTAAATTGATGAGACATACACCTACCACAAGGTAGACAGTCCTGATAAACAGGAAATTATTTTTTCTTGAAACTATATTTTTTTAAATAATAAAACTAAATTATTATTAAAAAGTAAATAGTATTAGTAACACTATTTTAATAGTATTTGTAATACTACTAAATAGTAATAGTATCAATATTTTTCTTCAATATCACAATAAGTGTTTTACTTGGAAATAGAATATTTAATAAATTATACCTATTTTATAATGTCACAAATGTTAATTTAGTAGTAAATATTTTAACATGCTAAATAAGAAGTGGTTTAACCTTTCTTCTAAGCACCTTTCAGGGAAGAAACATACTTATACTTGTTTTTACATTCTATTATGTTTTTCCCAATTTGATTAATTTTACTATTTACCCAGAGTTGCTGTGTTTTATGCTAATAGATATTCATGATGTATTAGCCAATTGATTACTATATATGTTTAATAAAAACATATAGAAAAACTGTTGTATTATCCATTTTAGGCGACTGTATTCTAAATATGTTAAATGGAACAATTATATTAGTGTAGTTCTGAAACATCAAATAAAAACAGTGAATATAGATTAGAATTTCATAATCTTATTATTTGTCATTCTTGTTAAATTTCCACGAAGCCAATGCTTAATTTTACTAGGAACTTGATACAATAACATTAGATTTACTTTAGTTATAATTGATGTAATTATTATAATACATTTGATGCTTCATAATTCCTTCACAAGTAACCTTGACTTCTTATCACTGGAAGTGGCTTGCAGCATCATTAAAAATGTTTATGTAGTTTTTCTCCAAGGTGATACCAGAAACACTGAAGGAAGATTCTGATTGACTGCACCAAAGTGAAGACATTGAAAGACAAAATTATTGCCATGGGAGGGAGACAATGATATCCATAACCAACTGCATGTGAGGAGTGGATAACAGCAAGGGTTGAAAGGTTGTTACATGGAAGTCAATGCCAGAAAGAAAGGGAAGAGGGAAAGTGATGTAGTTCTATTTAAATTAAAATGTATTTAAAAATAAGGTGAAAGAATGCATGAAAAAAGTAGTTAAAAATAGGGTGCATCTATATTTAATCTGTCTGGCTAATTCTAAAAATTTACTTTTTATCATAAAACATATATGTGTATATATCATTGTATATATCTTCAATACATACAATTATGTGTCAAAATATTTTAAAGGGAAGGAAAGCCATGATTTTATACAACCACTGTATATAATGTTTTAATAATTATGGATAATATAGAACACTTAAGTCAAGTTAATCTATCCATCAACTTATCTATCATTTTTATGGTATGATAATAGAAATTTAGTGTCTTAGCAACTTTCAAATATATGGCAATTTTTGCTAGTTTACTATCCAAAAGAGCAAAAGTCTTTTACAACTTAAAAAATTAGTATGTGAAATCCTATTTCTTTCATTTTTTAAAAAATTTCAAGTCAAAGCTTCTTGTTTAAAAAATTTTGTGGAGCTGAATATTTTTTACTTAATCTACTAGCAAAGTATTTGTTAGTAGTGTACCTAATTTGCAATGATTGTTATATTCATGATTATATTTCTTGACTTATTTCATATATTTAGATTTATCTTTTCTTCTTTGGTATATTTTTCCTCCCATAATTTTAAAGGGATAGTCTACGTTTTTCACCTATATTAATGAGTTACTTTACATGCTAAAATAAGTTTACATTTATGCTTTATTTTACATGCTTCTGAAACAAAATATTTCTGTGCTGCCTGCTATAAAACTTTAATTGATTTGCTGCTGCTGTATTTATTTCCTTTATTCACATATCAATTTTTTATCAATTTTAAAATTTCATACCATGCGTTTTGATCACACTCAGTACTCTCCTCCATCTCGTTACAGATCCATGCCAACACTGATCCATTCTATCCACCCAACACTGTATCCATTTTTCTTAGTCCTTCAGGATCTACTTGTGCTGTCCAAATATTCGTGATCATGTGATCTTACCAATATTTGACTGACCAGAGGTTAAGTTATTAGAAAAAAAAAAAACTGTCTTTCCAAGCCTAGTCTGCTAAAACTTTCCAATAGCTCCACAGATTGTGTGCCCAAATCTCCTCTCCATTCTGTTATTTGGTCTGTGTTTGCCTAGAACATTTCTTGTACATCTTGTCACACTGCATTGAGTTTTTGCATGTAGTTGGCTATAAAAGTAACTTTTATTTGCCAGATGTAGTTGTTATCTCTGCATGCTTACTACTGAATAAGATCACCCTTTCTAATTCTTTGGAAACTCTGACAGGCTGGTCTGATTCACCAGTTCTGGCTCAAAACTCTTCTCTGAGCTGACTGATTCAAATTCCTTCCCTTAGCTTCTTACTGAATTGCTATGCTTGGAAAACCTGCCTTTGAGTTTCATGAACTGAACTGCATTGACTGCACTGACTGCAGGAACTGAAGGGAACCTTAAGGAACTATACAAACTCAACTGAACTCAACAGAACTTAAATTCACCTTCTTTTACTGCTTTTAAGTAGCCTTTTTTCCTGTCTTTTCTCACAAGAGTTGAGCATATCCTATCTCTGACTCATTCTGACAAATACTTCTCTGATTTATCACATTGTCTGCTGCTCAATTAAATGCCATTGTTTGGTATTAAACATGTGTATAGATGTCTGTTTTCCAGTCAAAGGGATTAAAGATGTGTACTAAGGGTGTGTCTATATTTCAGCCAGATCACATAGACCTAAGTCTTTGGATATAATCCCTTGCTAGAGTAACCTTGTTTCTGGATTTAAATTCCTGTAGCTGACAAACTGTCCAGAAGATACCGTGTTTTGTTTTTTGATTTTGAAAACGTTATCTTCTACCTCTAGTTTTTAAATTTGCTCCTCTCCCTCTTCCCATTCTCTTATTCTTTGGACCTTTGTAATTGTGAGTCACTTGGTTAATCTTCATCTACTCTATATAGAAGCTTTTCCCTTAAAGGCTAAGAGATGGATTCTTTATGTGCATAATTATAAGCCATTTCTAACTAAATTTCATATTAACAACATAAGTAGAAGTAGGTTCTCCCCTAGGATGTATCACCTATTTAGCCATTGGTTTTAAGCACAATGATGATGCAGAAAACAGGTTTTATTCTGTTTTTGTTTTTGTTTTTGTTTTTGTTTTTGTTTTTGGAGAATGGCTTAAATAAAGCTAAAAAGTGGTTGGTTAATCCCATGGTATTTGTGCTCCCTTTGCACATCTGGGTATGGCCTACCAGACTAGTCATTATTCTAGTTCACGAGGTTCATAGCAGCATACAATTGATGATTAGTTTTCTTGTCCAGTAGCTTATATAGTACATTCCATCACTATGAAAGCTACCTAGTAGGAATGGAAATTCCAGGTATGACTTTGCCATGTTTCCTAGCATGAGGTGTCATCAGCAATCAAAAATTACTCTCAAAGTCTGAATGTTAACAATGAGCCATCACAGTATACTATAATGTTTAAGTATCTATGTGACCTTACTGAAACATCCCCAAATAGGATAAGTATTGAATATAGATATTTTTATCAATTTCTTGGTTTAAATAAGACATAGAATTAAATGTATATCTATCAATAAAAATACAGAATTTTCTCAGGTTGTATATAAATACAACTTTCAGTACTTTCTATTTCTTCCTATTTCTACTATTCTTCTGTATTTCCAGTTTCTTCATTCTTAAATTCTCCAAGTCATGTATTCATTATCTGGCTCATCCTGAACTCCATGAAATAATCTCTCTCTCTCTCTCTCTCTCTCTCTCTCTCTCTCTCTCTCTCTCTCTCTCTCTCTCTCTCTCTCTCTCTGTGTGTGTGTTAGTCACATGAATGCAAACAAATGCAAACAGAAAAAAGGACATCGTCTCTTGCAGGACGTTCCCTGTCCAATTACATTAAGGCAGTGGGAAGCTTGTGATTGGAAAGGGAAAAGGGAGGTGGAGCTAAGAGCTGCAGAGACAGGGAGCTTTGCAGGGGAAAGAATGTTCATAGCAGCCATATTTATAATAGCCAGAAGCTGGAAACAACCCAGATGTCCCTCAACAGAGGAATGGATACAGAAAATGTGGTACATTTACCCAGTGGAATACTACTCAGCTATTAAAAACGACTTCATGAAATTGGCAGGCAAATGGATGGAACTTGAAAATATCATCCCAAGTGAGGTATCTCAGTCACAAAAGAACAAACATGGTATATACTCACTGATAAGCAGATATTAGCCCAAAAGTTCAGAACACCCATGATTCAATTCACAGCAACTGTTGGACTGAGCTTAGGGTCCCAGATGGAGGAGGTGGAGAAGGGACTGAAGGAGCTGAGGGAGTTTGCAGCCCCATGGGGAGGAAGCAGCAGTGTCAACTGGTCAGGCCCCCCAGTGCTCCCAGAGACTGGATTACTAACCAAAGAATGCATATGGAGGGACCCATGGTGCTGGCCACATATGTGGCAGAGGATGGCCTTATTGGCCATCAGTGGGAGGAGAGGCCCTTGAGTCTGAGAGTGTTAGATGCCCCAGTATAAGAGAATGCCAGGGAGGGAAGATGGGAGTGGGTGGGTGGGTGGGGGAATATCCTCATAGAGTCAAGGGGAGGGGGGAGGGGATAGGGGTTTTCAAAGGGGAGACCTGGAAACGGAAAAACATTTGAAATGTAAATAAAGTATCAAAATAAAAATTAAAAAAAAAAAAGACTTGTTCTAACATCGCAAAGAAAAAAGAAAGAAAGAAAGATGGTGGTGGACGTGAACCAGCTTGGCTTTAATCAGCCACAAGTAGTTTTGATATCATGAGGTTAGAATAATTGCAATAAAGCTTTTATCATTAGCAATTGGTTCAGAAATTATTGTGTTGGCATCTTGTAAATTGAGACTTTATTGATACATAAATCTGATTGATTAATTATAAGTTTCAAGAGTTTTGATTTACTTGGTTACTGGAATGTGGGATTGCAGATGGCAGAGAAGGAATGAGCAGCTCAGTCAGAGCAGCTCAGTCAGACGCTGCAGGCGCTAGCTGGACAGAGTAGCTGGGGGCAGGAGGGTGAGCAGTCAGGCTCCAACAGGCAGTTAGTGGGTTGAAAGAAGCAGGAGCGCAGAGAGTAGGTGGGTTCATTTTTTAATAGTTCACGCCACAATCATAAATTATAGTACATGTATTTAAGCAGGTAGAGAGGAAAAATCACGATAGTTTAAAGAATTCTTTAAAACACAAACAAGAAATATATATTATAACTGCAAAAACATAGTCTAAGTATTTTTTATGAAGGCAAAGGTAGTCAACTGCCCTAAGAAAATTGTACACATATCTTAACTATATCCAAATTTAGGTAAATAAAATGTATTAATATAATATTGTTATATATATATATATATATATGTGTGTGTGTGTGTGTGTGTGTGTGTGTGTGTGTGTGTGTGTGTATAATGTTTGTTCAACTCTAATTTCAGGTCAATCTTACATATTATATATTTTCCCAAGGTCATTGTTTCATATTGTAAAAATATCTTCTTATATCTCTGTGTGTATTCCTCTTTCAAGGAGAATGTACAGATAAAATAGTACTAAAATGATTCAGTAAATTGGCTTATGTAAGATAGATATGTTATATGGGATAGATTTTCAGCAATGGGTATCTGCATGCTAAAGAGATTAAGACGTCAGTAGCTTCTCATTCCATGAATTTGGAGGGCCCATCAGTTCCCAGTTACAGCAGCAATAGCACAGATGCACTCACTGACAAGGAGTAAAAAAGCATCTGAAATGCAGCCTGTTTTCTCCTAACTGCTGTTCATATATGAGTTTCCACTGGAAGATGCTTCTTTGTGGGAAACACTTATACACACCTATCCAGAGGAATATCTCCTACTGGATCCCAAGTGCATTAAAATACACTACCCAGAATAAACTTCACAGTACATCTTATTGTAAAAGTTTAAAGTTTAGGAAAACAAATGTAGATTCAAAGTAAGGGAAAGAAGTGAACTATTAGCTTCAATGGTTTAATATGAGGATGAGTATTAAAACTCTATTTTGCTTTGCATAAATGAAAGGACTGGGGTAAAAGACAAAATGTAACAAAAAGAAAATGTCTTTTCCACTGAAGAGGTTTGTGAAGGTTCTGTACTCAATAATTGACCCAATAATCAAATCTCTTTTTCTGTCACTGTTACTACTTAGAAATATCTACATTTAATGAAGTAAAAGTCAGTGAGTACCTGTTCCTCCCTCCATCCTCATGCTTTCATTATATTTAAAAGTCATTGGTATTTAATGATTTTTCTAGTTGCATCTTCTTATATGGAGCAGGTTTTACTTACACACACACACACACACACACACACACACACACGCATACATACACACATGTGTGTATGTATGTGTGTGTGTATATAATTTATTTCTAATAAAATGTTTATGAAAAGTGATTATTTTACTTTCCATAGATGAGAAATGTCTCCTATGATGAAGAGAATAAGATAAAAAACAGATGTAAATAAGTTGCAGTTTTCAGTCTTGGTGTACAACTACATCAAAGGAAAGTGCATACAAAATGCAGTTAGGTAATTTACCACTTTCAAATAATTAAGGTGTATTGATGATACATGACAATTTCTCACAGTGTAATGTTTTTCCTTAAGGAGATAATGAGGCTACTAGGTCATTAATAATTTTATAGGATTTTGTTTTAATGAGGGATGTAAAACATGAGAGAATGAAGAATATCAATTGATGTTTTTGCACTTAGATGGAGCCGTGTTTATGAATTTGGTAAATGGCATTTCAAGACGTAGTAAAGAAGTTATTCGATAAAAGTTATTTTTCATTGAAATCTCATTCTCAGTGTTTCTTCTTCAATTACAGACACTGCACAGGAACATACTCTAAGAAAGGTAACACAACAAAACTTTGTTTTTTATTATAGAAATGTCTTTACTACCACTATTTATTTTAATATGTGAAGACAGGAGCAAGCATTTGTTTCAGAATTTATTGCATTCTGGTCAAACAGAGGATTCTTTAGAGAACTCTATTATTGCCATTTTTGCTGAAGGAAGGTGAACCAGGAGGTGTCAACTTCCCATGTGCTTTTGAATAAATCTAATATTCTATGGTAATTAAGAAAGAAAACAAAGAATCTGGGCAAGTCTCTGATAGGTGCTCAATTGTGGCTATGTTTTACAGTCTAGGATGAGAAAGAGAAGAGAAATTCTGACAACAACAACATCAATAAACAAATGAACAAACAAACAAAAAAGGAAACTGAGTCACCCCAGTTCTTCCACAAAAGGGTTAGGTCATCTTCATTTTTTTAAATTTCTAAATTCCATTTCAGAATTAAGACACCTATAAGGCTTAGCTATACTTATCATTAGTGGTCCCTTCTAATATCAGCATACTTAAATATATAAACATCTGTTTATATGGATTTCATTTATTCTTAGTTTTCGTATTGTACGCATTTGCAATCATGTTCCTGCATCAAATATAACTGCTGGAAGATTAAGGTGGACAACAAGAATATACCAGAATAAATGGTGCATATATTTTAAAGAATATATTTTATAAATCTATTTGAACAGCCCTAGAAAATTTTCCAACCAGGTCTTCATGTGTACAACTTGAAAAATATTAACCAATGAGATGAACATCAAATAGTACTACAGATTTATGAATATTTATAGAAAGTTATTTTTAATGAGAGAAAAGCTAACATTTTTAAAGTATAGAATAGAGTTTATATAGGACATGGGGAGGGAGAAGTTGAGTGAGTAGAGAGTAAGGGAAGGAGAGGGAGAGAGAGCAAGAGAGAGACAGAGGAGGGAGGGAGAGAGGGAGGAGGAGGAGGAGGAGGAGGAGGAGGAGAAGAAGAAGAAGAAGAAGAAGAAGAAGAAGAAGAAGAAGAAGAAGAAGAAGAAGAAGAAGAAGAAGAAGAAGAAGAAGAAGAAGAAGAAGAATACAGGCTGGCCATGGGCACATGGAGAAAGAGGGGGAGCAGAGTGAGGAAAGAGGGGTAAGAGGACAAGAGGAGAAGAAGAGAAGATAGCAAGAGCAAAAGAGAAAGAGCAAAAGAGAAAGAGCAGGGCAAATAATTTTAAGTGAATAGCTATAGCTCATTAAGCTATTTAAAGAAAGTTTAGATACAAAAAGGTTAATGAAACCTGATCAATGACAATTGAAGATGAACTAGAATGAATCAGAAAGCAATTAATTGGAAACCTAGGGTTACTGAAATGATACTAACATTTACCTATGCCCTAGTAAGATTTTATTATATGCACAAGCCAGATCTCATAAGACTAGGACTAATAACACTGGGGACTTAACATCCAAATATGACTGTTTAGACCAGGGGGGAATATATAACTCAAGGCCGGATTACAGACCAGTAATAAAATACATTATATTCTAAGAATTTAAACAGAGAAACTAATTGGTTTAGAGTGGATGTTTTATTAATTAAGAATATGAAGAAAAGCACAAGAGAGCACAGTTAGTTAGGTAGATATATGTGGATTTCTTTGAAGATTTAGGTCTTACGTTTAAATAAAAAGAAGGCCCATGATTAGAGGGAGAACAAGGGAAATTAGCCTATCTAAGTCTAAATTCAAAGGCCTTACTTAGAATCTACACGGTTTATGACCACTTATTGAGAAAATGGTGATGTTCTGGAATAATTCTTGAAGTTTGGAAATCAAAGTGCAGGGAAATTGGAATTCTGGTATTGAAGTTGGAACTTACGTATGTCCCAGTTTTAATAGCTGTCAGGAAGAGAGATGGGAGTGAGAAAGGTGATAAGGACAACTGAGGGAAGGAAAAACAAAGAGAGACTCTGAATATGATTCTAAGCTTCTCTGCCTTTTTCCTTTTGGAAGGCTTACTCCACATTTATTGCAGAGTGTTCACTCTCAGTCCAAATCTGTGACCAGTCTGCTATGGAAAAATCCTCAGAAACGTAGCCACAAATGATGGCTAAATAACTTTCTGGGTATCTTTTAATCCACTCAAGTGACTTTTAACATTAACTATTACAATACTTGAATGAAAACTCACATTTAATAAGAGCAGAGAGTGGTCTCATAGCATGACAAAGGTATATTCAAACAGTGATTATTAGAAACACAAGAGCCAAGATAAAAATTTAAATGGCAAAAGAATATTGGACCATCCGATATGCAAGAATAAACATAGCCATTCAGAAAGCACTAACAGTTGTCATCTTTCCCATTTATTAGCTCTTGACTTTGAACAATTAAGTTTATTATCTCATCTTGCTTATTATGAGTTTATTTACATTTTTCTGGACCTACTTTGAGTTGTATATATACTACGAAATAAATGAAAAGCTAATTGCAACTATAGTATCGCCTTATACAAATAAAAGTTTTGAATTGCAAGCCACATTTTTGAAACTTTAGAGTAGAATATTTGGATGTTTAGATTATTTTTGATTCCTTGAATTCTCAAGTATTTCTCATGTATTTCTTCTTAAACATTCTCATCTGAATCATTTTCTTAGTTACTGTTCTATTGCTGTAAAGAAACATCACAGAAACTTATAAAGGAAGGTATTTAATTAGGGGCTTACTTACAGTTTCAGAGGGTGAGGCCATGGTCATCATGGCAGGGAGCATAGTGCTGGGGAGGCATGGACCGAGAGAAGTAACTAAGAGCTTACATCTTTTTCAGCAGGCAGAAAGCAGAGAGAGAACAAGACTGCCTGGTGTGAGCTTTGAAACCTTACAGTCTCAAAGACATATCTCCTCTAAAAAGGACATGCCTCTTACTCTTTATTAAATTGTCTACCAAGTCAGATTAAACACTCAAACATAATGAGACTATAGGAGCTATTATCATTCAAATTAGTACATTCATATACAAATGTAGACTGAAGTCTTCTCTTTTTACCTTAAGAAAAGTGCTGCTGGCATTATGTTGCTTGCAATCCTAGGATTTATTACCTTTTAATTCTTAACTAGTATTCAAATCTAATTATATCATTAGATCAAATTAGGTCAGTTAGTTTTCACACACACACACACACACACACACACACACACACACACACATACACACACACATCCTTGTATCATAAGGAGAATGTTTTATCTCTTTTCACTGTTTTGTGAAATGTAAAAAATAAAAATTAGCTGTTAGCTATCTCAAAGTAGAACTAACAACTAAATTGCAGAATTGTAGTTAGAATGAGCATGGCTTGACAGATCCAGCACTGATACTTTAATTCTGTCTAATTTGTGATCTTGATATATCTCAACTCAGAATACTCTGTATTATAAAAGAAGAGATAAATTTAACTTTAAAGCCAGTTTGAGCCATATCTGGAATCCCTTGAAGTTAATAAATAAAGAAGAAGGAGAAAAAGGTACAATAATAGTAAGGATATCTGAAAAAGATATACATAATAATACTAATAATGATATAGCTAAAAATAAAAAAAACTATAATACATGTAACATAAATGTACAAAATGTACATTTTACATATATAGATTTTTTTAATGATAACACTACCTCCAAGAGTCAAATATCACCTAACAAGAAATGAAGTATAAGCATGAAAAGCTCTCCTTTGATTGTCTGGTCAAGGTTGTCCAAGAAACTCCTAAAATATTACATCCTATTGTTATTGTCCTTGGTAGCCTCCTGGTGGTGAAATGTAAGTCCCTATTGATGAAGTTACCATGTACTTCAGATGTATGGCCCAGAGGCCTCTGGGCTAGAACTGACCTGAAAGCCTATTCTTTGTGGATTAGCTTTCATGGTATCAAAAGCCCCCATATAATCTTCCAAAGTAGGAAAACAATCAGTAGCCCTACCCATCTATGATGCCCATAAACAAGATTAATAAGTAGCATGGTCAAATAACACTAAGGGCATAATAGTGGTATAACCAATAGCTCTCTAATTGGATTTAAGACCTACTGAATGAGAGAAAAAGCATGCCTACCCAAAAATGAGCTGAACAAGAACAACAACAATGAATATGTTAAAGTGAATAGGGGGAAGACCAGGAAGTCTCAAACCTACACAAAGAACTACAGGATGTTTATGAATGTAGAGAGGAAATGTGTGGGAGAAATAATTTTCCCCAAGGAAGAACAAAGCAATTTTTAATCCAATGCCCAAATGGTCATCCAAGAAAACATATTCATACAAGTAACATTATATAGACAGACCAGATTACATTTATGTATTTGGAATAGACACACACATCATCACCACCATCACCACCACCACAATCCCCACCGCTACCAGCAACTAATGAAAAAGTAGGACCAAAATTTTAAAGAAACTAAGAAGGGTTATATGAAAGCATTTGGAGGGATGATAGGAAAGGGTGAGCTTTTATATTTATATTATAATACCAAAAAATAAAGAATAATTAAACTAATAATTTAATAGCATAAGTATTCTAATTTCAGACACTATTCATAGAATTGATGGATAGAAAAAAAGGAATATATGATCTTAAACAAGTCAAGAATCATAAAGGCTATCTTCATATCTTAGTGGAAAATAGTGAGAAACAAACACTGTGCTGAGCCTTTGGCTAAATAGGAGACACATAAGCAGAAATGGACATAGGAAAGAGTTGTCAAATTCTATCAGTATGTTTAGGTTGTGATTACTTGCTGCTTAGTCAAACAATATAAGGGTTTCTGTGAATGCATTTGCTAGATATTATTAACATTTAAATCAGTGGACTTTGAGTGAATGAGTGTGCCTTACCCAAGGACTTGAAGTCTTGAGGGCATTAATTAAGATTTTTCATGCAAGAAGAAATTCTCTCCATGACTGAAAATACACAGACCCTGCAGTGTTTGCATTTGCTGTTCTGTTAAATTTAGAATTAACTCTGTAATATCCATTGTGTTAGTCACTATTTTTCTTCTATTACTACAACAAATAACTGAGAGAAATCAACTTATACAGCAGACATCTTGATTGTTTTATGGTTTCAGTTTGTGGCTACTGGGACTCGTGAATAAACTGGAAGCTAGACACAATTTATGGGGATCATGTGGTAAAGCAAATGGTTCCCCATCATGGAGTATAGAAGGCAGAAAGCAAGACAAAGAAACACTCCCAGTAACATAGTTCTTCCAGCTAGGTCAAGCCTCCAAAAATTCTAACACCTCTAAATCGTGCCAATGGTTTTATGAATCCTTCAGTGGATTAACCCATCAATTAGGTCAGAGCTCTATTGATCCAGTCACCTCTCATTAATTCAATCTATCAGCTGAGAAATGAACATTCAGCACAGAAACCTTTTGTGGGAACTCAGACTCAAGCCAAAAGACCAACTGTTAGCAAAAGTCTGGAATTTTCATTCTGTCCTTAGAGCTTCTGGCTTGTCAGTCTCCCATAATCATGTGAATGGCTTTCTATGTGTCTGTGTTTTTTCTTGTCTCTGTTTTCCTCATAATTCTTTTATCAATTCTCTTTATCTGAGTAATCCAGACTAATGTAAAACACAACAAAGACAGCCTTTTTCAAATTTAGCTATAGCGTGATCTTGATTCCTGTTTTGTAATGTGTGATTCTCACATACTTTGCAGATTCAGACACCAGTCGAAACTCCAATCATACTTATGTTTTTATCTTCTGTCCTTCCTTACTCTCCTCCTCAATTTTTCTTTGTCTCTTTCTTTCTTTATGATAAACCATTTGTTTATTGTGCTTACTTACATACAGGGCAACTCAAGAGATTACTTAAAGGAGTGTGAGTGACTTCAAAATATCTGGTTTCTCCCCAAATCCTAGACCATCATGGAAGATCTCATGGAAATTGAATCATGGAATTCTATTTTAGGTTTATCTTTCACTTCTTTGATGTACTAATATTTTTCACAGTCTTTCTTTTTCCTTTCTTTTTTTCCTTTTTAGGTCTCCTTATATATCTTACATTACACTCAAATTTACTACATACTACAGTTAGCCCGAAATTCACTGATAATCCTGCATCCACACCCTGGTATGGGGATCTCTGTCCTGTGCCACCATGTTCTGCTTATTCTGATGTCTTTTCCTACGATTTATAATTCATAAATCTTTACCTTGCTCTATAACATATATGTGTGTGTATATATATATATATATATATATATTTAATTAAAGTGACTTTCCTCCTTTTATTTTATAAAGATAAAAGTATTTTATATAGTTTGGAGAGACATGTAATGGAGAGTCCTGAGGAGAACAGGAGAGATGCAACAGTGTATGGATATGGTCACCATTGAAAACACACAGGACTTTGTCAGAGAAAATAAATAAAAAGAGCAACAAATTATTATAGAATACTTGTTCCATGTTAGAAATTAAGGATAAATAAAAAATTAATCATCCATTGTCTCTGTCCTCATAAAACTCCCAGACAAATATTGTTATGCTTTAAATTTTGTTGAAGGTAAAATGTTTGTTATGAAGCTATAATTCCTATTAGTCCACCACCCCATAAGGCATAAGAATTAATATAACCAAATGAAGTGATGTAGACTTAACCTTGTATTGTCAATGGTACATAATTTAAAACCCACACTATCTCCATGATTTGACACTCTATAGACTCCTGAGGTCCATTTTGCCTACTAAGAATTTCATTAGCTTCTTTAAAGCTTTGTAGAATAAAGGAAACTAACATTTTGGAAGCCACAGGTCCTAATAGTATGGTGCAGGGTTGGCAAGAGTCTCCTGTAACTAGTTCCTATGGGGAAATGTGGTATATTTCTATAGAGAAATGCCTTTTGCAATCTTTTCCCATTTTGAAAATCAAAGAATTTGAAAAATAATATCCCCAGAATACATTATGCTAAAGTTTATAATCATTCCTTTTGCTTTCTTTTTACTTAGTGAAGCTTTTCCATTTCATTATTTTTTTTTTGGTATCCTTTAAATAGAACATTTAAACAATTTTTATTTTACCTCAATTTTTGTATATTAAATATAACTGATTATTTTCATAGTTACTTTGTGATTAATAGTTTTAGCATACATTTTATTTACCACATATCTCCAAATATGTCAGTTGCCATGTAATATAAGAAACCAGAAATATAAATCCACTCATTTAAGTATCTATGCTATTGTACCATATAATTCTCATAGATGTGCTTCATTCCATAGTCATTCCTTTTAAGTACTATATGCTCTATTAAAAATGGAGACAGAAAACATATTATTCTTATCTATAATTGCTATTTCTCATGTTCTTCACTGTTTTGTGTAGTTCTGTGTTTCAATCTGATGTCATTTTGTTTCCACTGGAAAGATTCCTATAGCATTTTTATCTTTCAGTGTAAATCTGCTGCAGACAAATTCTTTCAACGCCCGTAGATCTGACAACTCCTTAGTCCACTGAATATTGTCACTTGTATAAACTTCCAGGTTGATTTTTCTGTCTTTAAATACATTAATGTACTCACAATATCACTAACATCATTCTTTTGTATACAGTGTGACTTTTATTATGTCTACCATTAAGATTGTCTTATTATAAGCCCAGAGAGCTGGCACAGTGTGTAAAAGCATTTGTTTTTGCAGATGACTGTGATTCACTCCTAACACATTCAAAGTAATATTTTCTTATATGATTCAGGAGAAATAGTAGTTGAGATGAAAAAACATGGCAAAAGATTCTACAGAAGGTAGAGAGAGAGGTTGGCCAGTATTCCATAGCTTAGCATCAGCCACTGTTCTTTGAATGGGTGACTTATTTGTGAAACTCAGTTATTTGGTAGTTGTCAGAGAAAGGAAAATAATGGGAAATTTTCTAAATACCCACACAATTATATATCCAGTTTTGCTTCTCCATAACTAAGTTCAATTTTTTTCCATAAGAACTTTTAAAATGGAGAGAACTTTATCAATCTATAAGTGTTACAAAGGTAATGAATGCAGTTTATTCCCAGTGTTTTTTTTGACAGTTCCTTTCACTTAATATGCCTAGAATTTTTCCTAGGTGTTCATGATGTCTGTTGTTATTGAAACAATGGTAATGTTTTAAGCATAAAAAGGGTTAGATTATCATGGTATTTATTTCATATCTATTGAGAGTAAAGGTTTTTTCTTCCTTTATTTTCTTTGTGTGGTAATTTTTATTTATTGTTTAAATGAAGCAAATTAATTTTGCATCCTAGCTTAAATTTCACTTTATTTCAGACTACAATTTTTTGTATATGTTGCTGAGTCTGAGTTATTACTGTTTTTTTTTTATTTTCATATCACAAAATTTTTTCATCAGTAATTTTGGTGTTTAATTTAAATATATGTATTTGCTTTTTCTTTTGATATAATAAATAGCCACATGGAATCATTTAGGACTTATTTGTTTTATGATTTTCAAAAATTATAACAGAGTTTTCTTGATTCTTTTTACATGTTTGGTAGTTCTCTACAAGGAAGGCTTCTTGGTCTTTATAGTAACTTTATAAGAGGTTCTGAAATTGTCAATTCCAGTTCAGATTATTTACTATCAGTTTCTTCATACTCTTTAGCTCATCTATGCCATTTCTAGCATTCAGCATTCTTCTAAGAAGTTATTGATAGACTTGGATTACTAAATTTGTTGTAATATGATATTCAAACATTTTTGTAATAACAGTCTATTCTTTACTTTGGTAAATAAAATGCTTTGTTTTGAGAAGGTTAGCTAAACTTTGTCATTTTCCTTTTGTTGTTTATGTTTTTCATTCTGTTTTCGTGTGTTTTAAGGTTTTTTTTTTTTTCACCTATTTTTGGCTTTCTTCACTGAAATTTTGGTTATTTTTGTCCTGGTTTTACTAGTCAATTTATTTTTGCTTCTATATATTTTATTATTTTCCTCATTTTTCCAATATTATATAAGAGTTAAATAATTTCAAAAATATTTAAAGTACAGCTGTTTATACATACAAATAACCCTTGAATCTATTTTATCTGTATTTCATTGAGACTGAATATATGGTTTTAGTTTAGTTTTGTTTTTTTTAATCATTTTATTGTTTAACATTTCAAATGCTATTCCCCTTCCCTGTCTCCTCTCCTATAACCCCTACACCATCCCCCTATCCCTTGCCTCTAAGAGGGTGATCCTCTACCCATCCACCCACTCCCACCTCAACCCTCCAGCATCTTCTTTTGCTGGGGCATCAAGTCTCCACAGGCCCAAGGGCCTCCCCTCCCACTGATGCTAGATAAGGCAATCTTCTACTACATATGTAGCAGAAGCCGTGTACCAGCCCATACATACTCTGGTTGGTAGTTTAATCCCTGGGAGTTCTGAGATGTTCAGTTAGCTGATATTGTTGCTCTTCCTAGGGGGTTGCAATCCCCTTTATCTCCTTCAGCCTTTCCCCTAACTTTTCCATTGTGGTCCCTAGGCTCAGCACAATGACTGGCTATGAGTATCTGCATATGTCTTAGGCCAGTGCTGGCAGAGAATATCAGAGGATAGTCATACCAGGCTCCTGTCTGCAAGGACTTCTTGGCATCAGCAAAAGTGGCAGAATTTTGTATCTGCAGATGGGATGGATCCCAAGGTGGGGCATTCTCTGGACAGCCTATCCTTCAGCTTCTGCTCCATTTATGTCCCTGCATTTGCTTTAGAGAAGAACAGTTCTTGGTTAGAAATTTTGAGGTGGATGAGTGGCCCCATCCTACCACTGGGGGTCATGTCTGTCTACTAAAAGGGATCTTCTCAGGTTCTATCTCCCCTCTGTTGGGTATCTCAGCTTATGTCATCTCCATTGGGTCCTGGGATCCTCTCTCATCCCTGACACCTGGTACTCTCTATTGGTTCTCCAAGTTCCCCAGTCCCCAGTGCTACTTATTGCTATTCATGTTTCTTCCCCTCTGTACTTCTTTACTGTCTCTTCCCATACCTGCTCCTGTCCCCCATTTTTCCTCTCCCTCCCATCTCCTACCCATGTCCCCCTCTCCCTCCCTCTGCCTCCCTTGATTATTTTGTTCCTCATTCTAAATGAGATTGAAGCATCCACACTTTGTTTTTCCTTACTGTCAGGCTTCATATGGACTGTGAGTTATACTGTGGGTATTTTGAGCTTTTGGGCTAATGCCCAATTATCAGTGAGTAAATGCAATGTGTGTCCTTTTGCGACTGGGTTACCTCACTGACGACAATATTTTCTAGTTTCATTCATTTGCCTACAAGTTTCGTGAAGTCACCATTTTTAAAAACTAAGTAGTGGAACCCGGGGACAGAAAGACTCTGAAACTTCCGGATCTCACTTGCAGGGGGAAACCTCTGCCTGGGACACCAGGAGTCGGTAGCCAACGAGAGCCATAGAAAGGCGGAAACCTCTGTCAGCGCCGCCAGGAGTCGGTAGCCATCGAACACCGGAGAGGGGTGCCCCCCCAGGAGCCTGGAAAGGCCGTGATTGGGGTTGAGGGGAGCAGCACCTCTCGCCCAGACCCGCCCAGATCTGCCGGGATCCGGGGCCTGAAAACCCGGGGACAGAAAAACTCCGAAACTTCCGGATCTCACTTGCAGGGGGAAACCTCTGCCTGGGACACCAGGAGTCGGTAGCCAACGAGCGCCTTAGAAAGGTAATCTCACAGGAA
>CM052722.1:59756863-59778402 GCA_028551405.1 Uromys caudimaculatus
GGCGCTGATCAGCTGTGGGGCCCTGTGGCCCAAGCTGAGGTCTCCGGCCGTCGCCGGAACTCTCCTGTATTTTTTTAAGGGAGTTATTTATGTCCTAGTTAAGGTCCTCTATCAGCTTCACATTTCCAGGGCTTGCTATGGTGGGAGAACTAGGTTCTGATGCTACTAAGTGATGTTGGTTTCTGTTTTTTATGCTCTTGTGCTTGTCTTTCAATATCTAGTTATCTCAGGCATTAACTGGCCTTCCTGTCTCTGACTATATCCTGTCCCTCCTTTGACCCTGGTTAGGATAGACCTCATTGACTCAGGCTGTCTCTGTGCACACTGAACACGGTTATGTTGGATCTCCTGGGAGTTGAGCTGTCTCTGGGGTAATGGGAGGGGGAGCTGGAGCACCTGATCTGCTCCTGGGAATGGTTGTGGATCATATGGATGATGTGTCTCCAGCAGGGTGGATATGTGCTGCATGTCCTGGGCCCCATGTGGGTCTCAGTTAGGCCAGGTATTGTGGTGGGGACATCTCACCTTTGATACTGTTTGTGACAACCTCATGGGAATCAAGCTGTTGCTGGGTGTGGGGGTCATCTGAAATATAAACTCTGCCCAGGGCTGAGTTGTGGGCCAGAAGGAAGATGTTTCTCTGGCAGGACAGGGAAGATTCTGGTGTTTTTAATTTTGTTCACATCAAAAACTTCCCTTTTTTTCCTAGAGAGTTATCCTTTAGTCCACTGATAAATTAGCACTGTTATTATTACATTCCATTGAGGAGAATTGTTTGTGTTTCCCATTATGGATTAGAAATTTTTATTCCATTAGTATCAAAGAGTAGACTTAGAGTTAGTTCAATTCACATAAAAATAAGATACTTATTTAATGGTCAACACAAATTCTACCATGGAGAATATTTCATAGGTACTTAGGAGTAGTGCCTATTTTTGTTAGATGGAACGCTGTGTTAGGTCCAGTGGTATTTCTAGTTTTCTTGTACTTAGTCTAATTTCATTCTGGTTATTGAAAATAGAGTATTGATGTCTGAAACTCTTGCTGTTAAACACTCTACGGTTAGGTTCCTTTAGTTTGTGCCATATTTTCTAATTGATTTATAGATATATATGTTTATAATCATTATATATTATAAATAGGCACATTTTATTATATAAAATAATATATACAAAAGTATTATTATTAATTTTACCATTATAGTCTCCTGTCCTATTTATAGACATTTTGTGTAATGTTCAAGTCTAATTGTTATATTAGAATACACACTAAGCTTGATTTTATTTTTCAATTTGGTTTTATCATTCTTTTATTTTCAAATTAAAACTTTGTATCTGCAGTGCATAATATTGACCAGTCAATACTTTTAATATTACTATAGATAAGAGGATTTATCTTTAGCATTTTGCAATTTGTTTGGTATATGTGAGTTGCATGCATCATCTTGAAAATTACTATGTATTTTTTATACCCTAAGTGATTACTTTTCAAATTTATAATTTTATAACTTTAACTTTATAAATTTATAACTTTTTAAACAGTGATTTCTTGGTTTTCTTTAGTTGTTTTTTGAATGGTTGCTTCCCAGATTTTGATATAAATATTAATTTCACATTCTATTTTCAGATTTTTCTAAATTTGAATATAGGAGTCCATCTGAAATATTCGCTCTCTGTATATACACATTTCACCTGTCAGCTAGAGAATTTACATTTAAACACTTGATTAACATCACTTTCTATATGTTAAGCATGTGTAGCAAAAATCCATCCCTCTTTTTGTACCCCATCTATGCATATTTAACAATTCCTCATTTATATTACTGAATGGAACATAGGAAATGACATATTTTAGATCCTTGGTAGATTATTGAATATATATACACTTTATGGTTTGGGTAGTTGCATGGATGGCCTTAATGTAAAGATGAATATTTTAATATTTTGACTGACAAAATTTTCAAGTATTTTCTGGAACAAAAGCATAGTGAATCATTTTTCACAGGTCAGCTCACATGTCATAAAGAAATCGTTGATGTGCTTTTTTATACATTTGCTATGTAGACTTGATTTAATATTGCTATAATTAGTAATTTATGTAAGTTTCTGTGTTTATGAAATATAAAGAAAGAAAAGAGAGGATGTATATACACTGATACATATTTTTTTACTCATCATTATATTGCCATTTCTTTGCACATTTGAGTTAGCAGCAGAAGCCATTCTCTTGCTCTACTAGAGCTTTCTTTCTATTCTCCTTCTCTGACTTTTATTATTAAATCTAGTTTATTTACACATATTGTAGTATCTATATGATATACATGCACACACATATACACAGTATATATATATATATATGATTTGTTTATCAGCAAAAAATTTTATAATCTTTTCTTATTTGGTACAATATATATCTTTATCTAGTTTACAAAATTTATACCTCTTCAAGTAGATATATGTCCTCTGTCTGTTTTATATTCCGTTGTTTGACAGGGTCTTTGGATGTTTGTCTAAACAATGAAAATCTGGATATGCCTATAATTGAGTCTATATAGTCCTTCTTTCTCTGATACAATACTCACCAGAATTTAATAGCTGTTTTACTTTTGTTTCTTTTACCCCACTTATGTTCTTCTAATAGAAAAAGTAATCAACTTGTTTTTTATATATCATGGAACCAAGAAGATAGTGTTAAGTCAGTCACAGTTTCTTATTAAACATCTTCAAATATAAGAGGTTTTACATTTATAGTGGTAAATCGCATTGATATATATATATATATATATATATATATATATATGCACATACATACATACACACACACACACACACACACACACATATATATATATATATATATATATATATATATATATATATATACATACATATAATTACCACAAACATAACCTATGTTGGGGGGAGAGTATTTGAAATAACTGATGTGATATAATTTGAAGATATAAATTTAGGGTACCATTAAAAGATGTATTGCTACAGGTACAAAATAACAAAATTTTTCTTAGTGTCATAATTTCTAAATTGCATGCTTTTAGTTTTAGGCAATACTTAATCAAAAGCATGCTCCTACAATTCGAGTTCCTAATATTTTGAACAAGTATCTTGGATGGCTGATTTGCTTTATTTCTCTAAAATTTGCAGACTCTTCAAGGTACTCCAGTTTGACAAGCAGATAATGCACACTGCCTGGCTGCTGAATCCACTAACCATCTTCCTTAGCATCAGGAACCACAGACTCTGCAAAAGGATTTCACAAAACCCTCAGGAGAGAAAGGTCCGATTCAGGCGCCTATAGTTAATTAGGGACAAGATTGACAGTCTTCTACCAAAGACTTACCAATTCTACATCTCTTTAAGGTAATTCCACACATAGCCATCTCAAATTAAGGGAAAACCAAGAGGATTAGAAAGGAAAGAAATTAATGTGCAGAAATAACTCAGCTCAATAAACATTATTTCTAATTTGTGAAAATGTACTAAGACATTGATTTTATTTACATGATATTCTTGAATATTTAAATATTTAGTTACAGAGGCATGGGAAAGGGGATGCTTCCCAGAATCAATGCGGGTGTTCTTAGCTGTGACTCACAGCATTGTGAATATGGAACCTCAAGAGGTCACCTCCTGTAGCCAGGCAGGAATCCCAATGGAGAAATAGAGACACCAACCCACTCACAAAATTTTTTACCAAAATTTATCCTGACTACAAGAAATTCAGGAAAGGGAGATGGAGCAGAAACTGAGGGAATGGCCAATCAATAGCCAGCCCAAATTGAGCCCCATCCTTTGGGCAAGCACCAATCCCTGATAGTATTAATAATACTCTGTTACACTAGCAGACAAGAGCTTAGCATGGCTGTCCTCTGAGAGGCTTCACACAGCAGATGACTCAGATAGATGCAGACACCCACAGCCAAACAATGGGTGGAGCTTTGGGACTCTGGAAGAATAGGAGGAAGGATTGCTGGTCCCCAAAAGGGATAGAAACTTCACAGAAAGTCCCACATAGTCAACTACTCTGGATCTATGGGGCTCTCTCAGAGACAGAACCATCAACCAAAGAACATATATGGGATGGACCTCAGCCTCCCTGCATGTATGTAGCAGATGTCCAGCTTGGTCTTCATGTGGGCTCTCAACAGCTAGAACAGGTGGTATCCTAAAAGCTGTTGCCTGTATGTGGGATATGCTCTTCTAGCTGGACTGTCTTGTCTGGCCTTGGTGGGAAAGGATGTGCCTAGCCTAGGGGAGACTTAAAGCACCAGGGTGGGGGGATACTCAGTGGCTCCCACTCACTCAGAGAAGAAGGGGTGAGGGATACAGGAAGGACTGTGGCAGGGAGTAAGCAGGAGGGAGCCTGTGACCAGAATGCTACAAACAGAGACAAAATAATTCCTAGAAATAGGAGCACCAAAAAAATAATTCTGTGGATGCAAAAGTAAAATTATTTTCAATAAGCTTTCCTACTGCAAGTTAATATAAAGTCTTCTGAGATCCAGAGGGGGGAAAATTAGTTAGATTTACAGAATTACAAATAATTTCTATGCTCTTCGATTTTTCCTGCTACTTACTAATTGTAATGTAATGTCTCAGTGTAACTTAGCTTGATATGTAGTATATTTATACACATGTAGAAAATAGTTATAAATAAATTTCATTTTTCATTGTTTTCAAAATTGAGTAGCAAAATTGGTTTTCTATAAATCTCTTTCAACAGTCAATGGTATAAAAGACATCTTTCACATTTTCTCTTAACATTTATTATTCCTAGTCTAATACCCAGCATCATTTACATTAATATTGAGGTAAAGAAATCACTCATATGTCTCCATTAAGAAATGAATTTAATGTTTAAATGTTTCAGTATACTAGTTTTAAGCCTAAGTGTTCTATAAAATTAAATAACATCATCACATTTATACAAAATAATAAAAAATATAATGAAGTTTTATCAAATAAATGTGGAACTGTGGGTGTTAATTTGACGTCAGAAGATAACTTAGATACAAGAATAAACTTAAACACATAATAGTACACCATATAGTATAAAAATAGCATGATGTTTATAGGCACATACCCCTATTGATAATTTACCATAAATTGGCATTCAAATGTAAAATTAATTTTAACATGTCAATAGCTTATTTTATTTGAGAATGTTAGAAGTAGACTTACATCATGCGCCCTTTTCCCTTTCTTTCCTGTATACCTTGCTCCGAATTACCATCACTCAACCCTCTCCAATGCCTTCCCATCTCTCAAGCTGGCAGCTTATTTTTCTTTGGTTATTCTTATTACATACATATATATGTTTATCCATAATCTTATGTGTATATATTATTACACAGTACATATGCATAAGAGTATGTACAATAAAACATACACACATACATGTCTTTGTTTTTGTTGTTTATGTGTATATGGATTCAAGGCTGATAATTCTGTGTTGGGTTACTTTGACCAACTATTTCAAAGGTCTTTTTTCATAGTAAGCACTGGGCACCACACACACACACACACACACACACACATACACACACACACACACACACACACACACACACAGAGAGAGAGAGAGAGAGAGAGAGAGAGAGAGAGAGAGAGAGAGAGAGAGAGGGAAATCCTCTGTGTAACCCTGGCTGGCTGTCCTGGAACTCACTCTGCAGACCAGGCTGGCCTCCAACTCAGAAATCCACCTGCCTCTGCCTCCCAAGTCCTGGGATTAAAGGCATGCACAACCACTGTCTGACTAGAAATCATAATTTTTAAATACTGTAAATGCATGAAATAAAGTATTTCAGTTTATAAGTAATATATTTTGGAAATAAAACATCACTATTAATGACTATATAGAACAGTTAAGTTTTAAATATACAAATATCTAATATAAAAGTGAATTTATAAACATTTTAGGTAGACAGTAATATTCTATTAACTGTTTTTAAAAATCCTATATTTTATACCATAGAACTACAAACTCTGAAAGATAAGCAGATTGATAGTGTTACTTTAAAAATTTCAAAAAATGTTTGTCAGAGCAAATCCTGGTCTTATATTTACCACTTTTCCAATGGAATAATGTATGTCAATAATCACAAATACATATTTAGTTTAATTAATACAAAATACAAAGTTGAGTATTTAAATAATGAGTTTCTAAGACTTTCTTAGCATTAATATGCTTTTTAATACTATAACAAAACCCCATTCATAGTGAAATGTTCTGAGGGAGCTCTATTTCTTTCCTTTAGGTTATGAGAATTACCTATAATTTCAATCCTAATATTACAGCTTTATTGCCTAATAGGAGAAGATCCACAGGATATGAATTGTTCTGATGAAGAATTAAAATCTTTTCTCCTGTTTTAAATTAAAAAGAGATGAAAAGATTTCTAATGGCACAAAATCCACATTGCTCCTGGCTCGGCTTGAAAGGAATAGCTATTGCTGAGTAACCCAATGCTATTGGTTAATACTTCTATTTCCCTTTCCTATAAAGTTATAAATGTCAATCATGTAATGATTTCTTAATGGAGTGGATGAGTAACAATGAGATAATAAAAAATATAAGTTAAATTATTAATTTAAAAATGTAGAGAAAAGCTAATGAATGTTACAAGGGCTCTAACCCATATTTTAAATCTATCAGAGGGCCATAAATGAAGAAGCAGTTTAGCACCTAAACCTTACCCTGAAGACATGTAGTAATGAAACTCTTGACATTACAAATACATTTATTTGACAGTTGTTCTCACTCATAAAATAATGGTCCTTTCAAAAACCTCATTACAAATTGCAAATAAGTTTTAAAACCCATAAAAAAATCTTCTGACATTTATTGCCAAAAAGTAGCTTGAGGATGTTGATACATAATGATAATCTTCTTGGTGACATTTGGAAATTTTATTCATAATTCATTCCCAGAATATAAAAATTCATAGAAAGTGGCTTGGTTGGAATATGTTTGCGGGCAGGC
This sequence comes from Uromys caudimaculatus, assembly GCA_028551405.1. NCBI lineage: Eukaryota > Metazoa > Chordata > Mammalia > Rodentia > Muridae > Uromys > Uromys caudimaculatus. The sequence goes on from CM052722.1 coordinate 59,763,863, forward strand.
TGATAAGTTCTTATTGTTTGTGATCTTATTAGAAAGCCCTGAGATTGGTTTTGCATGTACATAGAAGACTCAAGTAAGATCTTATCCATGAACATTTTGTCCTACTGGTACCACATTGATCCAAGTTCTTTTTGCTATATCTTAATTCTTTATAGAGATGATTTTATTGCCCATTAAAAGCATAATTCAGTCTAGTCTATTACTTTAGGTTTTAACTATTTATTTTCAATGTGTTTTTTTTTTCATGCTACTTTATATTTCTGGAGTTCTGGAAATAGATGCTCATTATAGCAGTTTAATTTGTTTTGTTTTGATTTTTCTTCAAAATCATTGTACAAGCTAGAAGATACCAGAATGCTCTCTCTTTTGATCCAATTGTATTAACATTCCTTGACAATTTGAAGATCAACTACTTTACAAAAACAGTAGAAATGGAATATTCTGAAGACTTACTTAAACTTCAGAGAAAGAATCAGAACGACATTGAAGAAACACTATGGATAACAAAACATTTCTCTAATGCCCAGAACCTTGAAAGTAGGAAGTATTCCATCCCAAATAAGAGCTAGAAGCAATGAACTTGTACAAGTTATTATTCTTAAGCAATTCATAGATAAGTAGGCTTTCAAATTCACTCTCCTATAATCCCAAACAACCTTTGGCTTTGTCATTTTATGGTATTTTTTAACCACCTTATCTTTGCATTCTTTGAAGCTTAAGCTCTTTAGGTGTGTGACAAATGAACAAGATCTGTGACAATGAGCTCTTACCTGTTTATGTACAGAATTTATTTATGGTCAACTTGAGAGTCTGTCAATGTTGATTTTTCTATTTTGCAGTAGACGATACTCAGTCAGTGTTTCTTAGTGAAATATTACTCCAAATAATATGATAATCTGAATAACACATCTACAGAAGTAGTGGACAGAGAATATAAGATTCATACACTAGAGTTAATTAAATGATGTTTGAAATCTGCATCAGTCTTTCATGATACCATCAAAATGCACTTCATTTGTATTATTATGAACTTTCTTCTGCAAATGATTCAGTGCTTGATAGAGTATGACTTCTTGTATTTGTTTGTATGTTTATTTGTAGTAGTCCAGGGGAATCAAATCAAGGGCATTATACATTCCAGGAAAGTGCTCTACCATTAAGCTGTATCAGTAGTCTGTCTTATCATTTTGAGATAAGATTTATCAGTTGAATTTATTTTCAGTTTTAGCCATTAGTTATAATGCATCCCTATAGATTTTATTATTTATTTCTAAAATTTTGAAGTTTAATTGCCATATATTTGAATATATTTAAGATTAATAGTTTGATGATTTAATAATATGTGATATATAATTATCAAATCACAATAATTAACATTTCATTTCTTAAATTACTTAACATTTTTATGTGATTATAAGATTTCAGTAATGTCTTGTTATTTTGAAATTTGTTATAAATTGCTTTGGATAGTAATTCTTTATTCATTTATTTATGTTGTATGGTAGAAAAAAGATGTGGTTTGTGTTTTTGTGGTCAGTTTAATTTCTTTACACTTATAATTCTGTTCTCTAATGTCTTAACTTTCTTAATTTTTAAAAAAAAATTCCATCTAGTATATTCACTGAGGCTTCTAGCATATATGTCTATAATCCTAGCACTCTAGGTGCAAAGGCAGTTGGACATCTATGAGGTTATGGTCAGCTTGGACTACATAGTGAGTTGCAGGCTAACCGTATTTGCTGTTTTTCATGATTATTATTTTTGTGCATGGCAAACTAAAAGGATACCTGGATTGTACATTGTTTCTATTTTACAAAGACTATGTTTTTCAAATGTTTCATATATAGTAATGTAAGATTTTTATATAGTAAGTTTTGAAGAGTAAATGTCTTTTATCATGTCTTTTGAAAGGTTCTGTATAAGAAGTTATGGCCGAGATCGAGGAACTAGTTAATTAAAAGTCTCTGGTCTCTGCTGCCTTCTTTTTTCTGCACCATACTTTTTATAAGGTAAGATGAAAAACTTTCTCTTCTATATGTTCATTCTACTATGATGCCATTCAGAAGCACATTAAACCAAGTAGCCATAGACTGAATCTTCTGAAACTACAAGATAAAGTCAAATCTTACTTTACATTTTTAGTATCAGCAAAAAGAACAGTAGCTTTTTACAAATACTGTGTGACTCTGTGTTGTGTGAACCATTTTTCTTTAAGAGGCCTTTGTCAGTGGCTTATATTTGATGGGCAGAGTATTTAACAGAATACCTGAAGCAAGAACAGGGAAACAGAAGGGAAATTGTGTAATTCTCAAAGTAAGAATCACTTACTCTTGAGCAGAAAGCTTGTAATGTTTCACTTCTGGGCATAGCTGTTGTTGCTTTTCATTTTCTTTGCTTCTTGTTCTTTTAAGTGTATTGTAGAGGATAATATCTACATGTAGATCAATATTCACTTTTTTTCAGGCTTTAAGACCAATAAAATGAATTCTCTCCCAGAGAGTTTATTTATTTTAGAAACATTTCTTTCTTTGCTGCTAGTTTGCACACTTTCTTTAGCCTGTAGGCAAACCTATTACATCTGCCCACTGTATTTATATATTGTAGTAAGCAAGTCTGTGTCTGCTGTGCACTGACCAGTGTCAGGGGTACCTTGTATATGTGTGCTGGTTAGCCTTATGCTACCTTGACACATCAACTAGAGTTATCTGGAAGAATGGAAACTCAGTTGAAAAAAAATACCTCCATAATATCAATCTGTAAGGCATTTTCTTAATTAATGATTGATGGGGAGGACTCAGTGCTTTGTGGGTGATGACATCCCTGTTCTAGCGATCTCAGTTTTATAAGAAAGCAGACTGGGCACACCATAGGGAATAAGCTAGTAAGCAGCACCCTTTCATGTTCTCTGCATTGGCTTCTGCATCTAAGTTATGGCCCTATTTGGTTTCCTGACTTTGAATTCCTTCAAAGATGAACAAGAATCTTGAAATGTAAGCCAAATAAATCCTAGCTTCTCTAACTTGCTTTTTTGTTCATAATGTTTTGTCGCACCAATAGAAATCCTAAGACAATAGGGTACCATGTCTTCATATTAATAGTAAGATAAGTTTCTTTCTTTAACTTTATATCTATTCATAGTTCTTGTCACTTGAATAATTTGTGTCACTTTGATCCGTATGATCTATTGTTCTGCAGTGCCTTGAAAATGTTAAATCTAGATTCTGTCATCTACCTTATTATTTAGCTCCTCTATATTATGCCACTTGTTGTTTTATATCATACTTATCTGTCAATCTTAGCTATTAAGACCACTGACTGGATAATAGCTTTATGATCATCAAATCAACATTAATAGCTATATGACTCAGGAAAGTATTAAACTAAATTTAATGTCCTTTTCTATGAAATAAGTTTGTGAAAATTAGATAAAAAATGTAATGTGCTTCTCCCAGTACCTAATGTTGTAATACTTTTAGCTAGTCAATGTTTTCAGTGTTATTGTGCAGTGTTGTGTAGTCCGCCATTAAGTTAGAGACAGAAATTTTACAATGTCTTCATGTTATCAAATTGGTAAATCACAGTTTAGTCAAGTAGAGTAGAGCATCATAGTGTGAATCACTATCACAGTACATCAGTCCCTGCTATAGGAAAGTAAAAACATTGCCAACTGAGCAAAGTGCCTTGTAATCCATTTTCTTGATTTTTATTCTCAATAGAAGGCAGTATCAGTTAATATTAGATTTTGTATTTTTATTCACTTTTTATTCCAGCCCCCTCTCGGGGTTCATCCCTCCCACAGTCCTACCTCCTCCCCTCCTCCCCTTCTCTTCTGAGAGAGTAGAACCCCACCTCAGGTATCCCCATATCCTGGCAAATCAAGTCTTTACAAGGTTACATGAATCTTCTCCCACAGAAGCCAGACAAGTCAGACCATCTAGAACATATTTGACAGATAGTCAACAGCTTTAGAGGTATCCCCTGCTCCAATTGTTTATGACCCACATGAAGATAGAGCTGCACATCTGCTACATATGTGCAGGAGGACTAGGACCAGGCCAGGTAGGCTCTTTAGTTGGTAGTTCAGTCTCTGAGAGCCCACATGTGTTAGGTTAGTTGATTCTGTTGGTCTTCCTTTGGAGTTTCTATCCCCTTCAGGTCCCTCAATCCTACCACCAACTCTTAAAGAAGAATCCCCAAGCTCCATCTAATGATTGCTGTGGTTCTCCATCCATCTGAGTGAGATACTGGTGAAACCTCTCAGAGGACAACGGTGCTAGGTGCTTGTCTGCAAACATAACAGAATATCATTAATATTGTCAGAGATTGGTGTATACCCATGGGATGGGTCTCAAGTTGGGCCAGTTATTGCTTAGCCATTCCCTATATCTCTCCTCCATGCCATGTTCCCACATTTCTTGTAGACAGGATAAATATTAGGTCAAAAGGTTTGTGGGTGGGTTGGTATCCCTATTGCTCTACTGGGGGACCATTCTCACTATTATGAGTCTCAGCTATTGTCATGCCCACTGATTCTTAGAAGAATTCCCTATCCTGGGTTTCTGATAAGTACTCAAGATGCCCCTACCCATATAGTTTTGTAGATTTCCATTCATTCTCATGGGCATCTGGCCATCTCTCTTGTTTTTCCCCACACCTGAGCCATAGCTATCCCCTCATCCCTTGGGGATGGGAACATCTACCCTCCTACCCAGTTAGTTTCCTTCCTCTATCTGCCCCCTACAACTATTTTATTCCCCCTTCTAAATGATATTCAAGCATCCTCACTTGGTCTTTCCTTCTTGCTTAGCTTCTTTGAGTTTATGGAATGTAAGGTGGGTATCCTGTACTTTATGGTTAACATCTATTTATAAGTGATTACATACCATGTATGCCCTTTTGAGATATTCTCAAGTTCTTCAGGATGTTATTCTCAAGTTCCATCCATTTGCCTAAAAAATTCACAATGTCTTTGTTTTTACTAGTTGAATAGTATTCAATTGTCTATATGTACCACATTTTCTTTATCAATTCTTCAGTTGAAGGACATCTGGATTGTTTCCAATTTCTAGCTATTATGAATAAAGCTGATAGGAACATAGTTGAGCAAGTGTCTCTGAGATATAGTGAGGTATCTTTTCAGTATATGCCCAGGAATGCTATAGCTGTATCTTGAGATAGAAGTATTCCTAGTTTGCTGAGAAACTGGCAAATTGATTTTCAGTGTGGTTGTACAAGTTTGCAGTCCAGTCATGCTGAATTGAAGTTCAACAGATAAAGTTTTGACTTAATGAGTTTGCTACTTTGAGGACACAATGATGAAAATATAGTCTATTTCTTGAGGTAACAAGGCTGAGATATTTTTAACTAACTCACTAAATAAATAAATGTGTAAATAAATAAATAAAAATACATAAAACATATTCACTTTCACCGGATCAGTATATTTACTAATGGGACTTATAAAATCCATGTCATTTGTGATACTATGGGATAGTGTTCTGGTTAGTTTTCTGTCAACTTGACAAGAAATGAGTCATTTTGGGAAGATAGAACCTCAGTTTGGGAACTGGTGCATCAGATTATACTGTGGGTCTATGTGCGGGTCCTGTTCTTAATCAATGACTGATATGGAAGATATGAGTCCACTGTGAGAAATCCCACCCCTGAGGCAGGTGGTCCTAGGTTAAATAAAAAAGCAAACTGAGGAAGTAATGAAGAGAAGTATCTTTTCATTGAATCAGGATCAATCCCTACCTCCAAGTTTCTGTCTTAATTACTTTGTCTGACTGTACTCATTCTTAGATTGGGATCTGTGTAACATGAAATATTCCATTTAATCCCCAAGTTGCTTTGGATCATTATTCTTATCAAAACAACATAATACAAATCAGGGCATATAATTATGATAGTAATTAAAAATATGAGATTTGGAGTCCTTTAACCTGTGTTTAAATCTTGAGATATTTCCTTATATATCAGGCAAATACAGGAAGTTGTTCACTCTTTAGAGGGGTCAAGTTTTGTCATCTCTACAGTGAGAATACTAATACTTCCAAATTTTATAGGATTAAGGAAAAATAAATTAGCTAACAAATTGATAACACTTGACACTGTATCTACAATATACACAGCAAATGTTCACAAACACTAGTTATTATTTGAGAAGTCAAGAAGCTGACTTAAATTGTAGGAATGTACCAAGAGCCATGCAGGAGGAACTACAAGACAGATGGCTTCCGTGGAATGTGGCCCACTGGTTACCAAAGTCACCTGGTTGAACTTCAGTATGGTATGGCCTCAAGGACCACATGTCCTGAGGACTTTATGATGTTATGGAGTTCTCTCTGCTTGCTACACGCACAGCTCTCATAAACTAAGAATTATCTGAGAATCCTAAGGGAGCTTCCAGTCCCACACTGGACAGTGTATCTGGCATTCACAATAATAATGCTTGATCTCTTTCAGGCATTGCTGTTGGAACAGATTATTGATTCAATCACTACCATAGGAAAGAACTTAGAGTCATAGGTTGTCAACAATAACCCCCACCCTTAGAAAACATTTGGAAAAATAAAATTGTTAGTGAAGCTAGGCTGAGATGTTTTTACTACTGGCTCTTATGTGGAAAATAAAACCATACACTTGATAAAGACACCAAAAATATACAATGGAAAAAAGAAAGCATATTCAATAAATCATGCTGGTCTAGCTGGAATTCTGTATGTAGAAAAATGAAAATAGATCTTTATTTGTCACCTTTCACAAAGCTCATGTCCAAGTGGATCAAGGACCTCAACATAAAACCAGATACACTGAATCTAATAAAAGAATAAATGAGAAAGAACCTCGAACTCATAGGCACAGGGGGAAATTTCTTAAACATATCTCCAATGGACCAGGTTTTAAGATCTAGAATTGATAAAAAGAACCTCATGAACTGGAAAGCTTCTGTAAGGCAAAGAACATAACCAATAGGACAAATCAGCAACCTAAAGATTGGGAAAAAGTCTTCAGTAACCCCACATTTGTTAGAGAGCTGATATCCAAAATATATAAAGAACTAACCAGCAAGAAATTAAACAACCCAATTAAAAAATGGGATATAGGGGGGAGACCTCTGCCTGGGCCACCAGGGTTCCATAGCCAAGTATCGCCAGGAGAAAATTACTCTCCCAGAAGCGTGGAAAAGCCTTGAGTGGGGTTAAGATAAGCACCACTGCTCACCGGGACATGCCCTGAACACTCAGGAGGCAGGGACTGAGGTAAGTTGGGCATAGGAAGCTTCAGGTTTCCATCTGTGGCTGAAGACCATTGCTTAGACCACCAGGGTTCCATAGCCAACTAGGGCCTGGAGAAACCTACCCTCCCAAGAGCATGGAAAAGCTGTGAGTAGGGATAAGACCCGCCCAAAACCCACAGGACTCAGAGACTGAGAAAAAGTCGGGGATAGGAAAATTCTGGTTTCCATCTGTGCCTAGGGACTTCAACATGGGCCACAGGGCTCCAGGAAAGAGCTGGTATCCCAGGAATGCTGACACACCTTCAAGCACAGGCAAAACCACCACTGCTGTCCAAACTCACTGGATCAAAAGGGACCCTTGCAGAGCCATCAGGACATAGGAACCAAGGGACAGCTGGGGACAATATTCTTGTGGTTTCTGTCTGCACCCCAGAGCCGACCTTGTACGACAGCTCTCCAAACCCAAATACCTCTCAGAGCTGGTATTCAAGGAGTATTGATACAGAGACCTGCAGGAGGGACAAGCCATAGCCAGAGAGAGTAAGGCCAGCTAACATCAGAGTTAACAAGATGGCAAAAGGCAAGGGCAAGAACAAAAGGAACAGAAAGCAAGGCTACATGGCATCATCAGAACCCAGCTCTCCCACCACAGGAAGCCCTGGATACCCCATCACACCAGAAAAGCAAGACTCAGATTTAAAATCATTTCTCATGATGATGATAGAAGACTTTAAGAAAGAAAGAAAGAATGCCCTTAAAGAAGCACAAGAGAACAGAGGTAAACAGCTAGAAGCTCTTAAAGAGGAAACACAAAAATCCATTAAAGAATTACAGGAAAATATAATCAAACAGGCAGAATTTCAGGAAAACACAAACAGATGAAGAAAATGAACAAAACTATGCAGGAGTTAAAAAATAAAAATAGAAACAATAAAGAAATCACAGAGGGAGATAACCCTGGAGTTAGAAAACCTAAGAAAGAGATCAGGAGTCAATGATGCAAGCATCACCAACAGAATACAAGAGATAGAAGAGAGAATGTCAGGAGCATAAGATACCATAGATAACATAGACACAACAGTAAAAGAAAATAATTAAACACAGGGCTGAAATCAACCAAGTAGAAACAAAAAGAACTATAAAAGAATAAACAAAACCAGGAGTTGGTTCTTTGAGAAAATCAACAAGATAGATAAACCTTGAGTCAGACTAACCAGAGGGCACAGAGACAGGTTCCAAATTAACAAAATTAGAAAAGGGAGACATAACAACAGATTCTGAGGAAATTCAAAAAATTATCAGATCCTACTACAAAAGCCTATACTCAACAAAACTGCAAAATCTAGATTAAATGGACAATTTTCTAGACAGATACCAAAAATAAAATTAAGTCAGGATCAGGTAAACCATCTAAACAGTCCCATAATGCCTAAGGAAATCGAAGCAGTCATTAAAAGTCTTCCAACCCAAAAAATCCCAGGACCAGATGGGTTCACTGCAGAATTCTATCAGACCTTCAAAGAAGACCTAATAACAATACTCTTCAATCTATTCCACAAAATAGAAACAAAAGGAACACTACCCAATTCCTTCTATGAGGCCACAATTACACTGATACCAAAACCTCACAAAGACCCAACAAAGAAAGAAACTTCAGACCAATTTACCTTATGAATATCCATGCAAAAATAATCAATAAAATTCTCGCAAACCGAATCCAAGAACACGTCAAAACGATCATTCATCATGATCAAGTAGGCTTCATTCCAGGGATGCAGGAATGATTCAATACCCAGAAATCTATGAATGAAATCCACTAACTCAAAGAAAAAAACCACATGGTCATTTCATTAGATGCTGAAAAAGCATGTGACAAAATTCAACATCCCTTCATGAGAAAAGTCCTGGAAAGATCAGGAATTCAAGGCCCATACCTAAACATAGTAAAAACAATATACAGCAAACCAGGAGCCAACATCAAACTAAATGGACAGAAACTCGAAGCAATCCCACTAAAATCAGGCACTAGACAAGGCTGTCCACTCTCTCCCTAACTATTCAACATACAAATTGAAGTCCTATCTAGAGCAATTAGGCAACAAAAGAAGGTCAAAGGGATACAAATTAGAAAGGAAGAAATCAAAATATCACTATTTGCAGATGATATGATCTTATACTTAAGTGACCCAAAAAACTCCACCAGAGAAGTGCTACAGCTGATAAACAACTTCAGCAATGTGGCCAGATATAAAATTAACTCAAACAAATCAGTAGCCTTCCTATACTCGAAGGACAAACAGGATGAGAAAGAAATTATGGAAGTGACACCCTTCACAATTGTCACAAACAATATAAAGTATCTTGGTGTGACTCTAACCAAACAAGTGAAAGATCTGTATGACAGGAACTTCAAGTCTCTGAAGAAAGAAATTGAAGAAGACCTCAGAAGGTGGAAAGATCTTCCATGCTCATGGATTGGCAGGATAAATATAGTAAAATTGGCCATCTTGCCAAAAGCAACCTACAGATTCAATGCAATCCCCATCAAAATTCTAACTCAATTCTTCATAGACTTAGAAAGAGCAATTCTCAAAAATCATTTGGAACAACAAAAAACCCAAGATAGCAAAAGCTATTTTCAACAACAACAGAACTTCTGGGGGAATTAGCATCCCTGACCTCAAGCTGTACTATAGAGCAGTAGTGATAAAAACTGCATGGTATTGGTACAGTGGCAGGCAGATAGATCAATGGAATGGAATTGAAGACCCAGAAATGAACCCACACACCTATAGTCTCTTGATTTTCTACAAAGGAGCTAAAATCACCTAGTGGAAAAAAGACAGCATTTTCAACAAATGGTGCTCGTTCAACTGGCGGTCTACATGTAGAAGAATGAGAATTGATCCATTCTTATCTCTATGTACAAAGCTCAAGTCCAAGTGGATCAAGGACCTCCACATAAAACCAGATACACTGAATCTAATGAAGAGAAAGTAGGGAAAAGTCTTGAACATATAGGTAAAGCAGAAAAGTTCCTGAACAGAACAACAATAGCTTATGCTCTAAGGTCAAGAATCAACAAATGGGACCTCATGAAATTGCAAAGCTTCTGTAAGGGACAGGACACTCAATGGGATAACACGGCAACCAACAGATTGGGAAAGATCTTTACCAATCCTCCCTACGATAGAGGGCTAATATCCAATATATACAAAGAACTCAAGAAGTTAGACTCCAGAGATCCAAATAACCCCATCAAAAAATGGGGAACAGATCTAAACAGAGAATTCTCAACTGAGGAAATTCATAGGGCTGAGAAGCACCAAAAGAAATGTTCAACTTCCTTAGTCATCAGGGAAATTCAAATCAAATGAACTCTGAGATTCTACCTCACACCAGTCAGAATGGCTAAGATCAAAAACTCAGGTGACAGCAGATGCTGGTGAAGATGTGAAGAAAGAGGAACACTCCTCCATTACTGGTGGTATTGCAAGCTGGTACAACCACTCTGGAAATCAGTTTGGCGTACCCTCAGAAAAATGGACATAATTCTACCTGAGGACCCAGCTATACCTCTCCTGGGTATATACCCAGAAGATGCTCCAACATGTAATAAAGACACATGGTCCACTATGTTCATAGCATCCATATTTATAATAGCCAGAAGCTGGAAACAACCCAGATGTCCCTCAGCAGAGGAGTGAGTACAGAAAATGTGGTACATTTACAGAATGGAGTACTGCACAGCTATTAAAAACAATGACTTCATGAAAGTCACAGGCAAATGGATGGAACTTGAAAATATCATCCTGAGTGAGGTAACTCAGCCACAAAATAACAAACATGGCATGTACTCACTGATAAGTGGATATTAGCCCAAAAGTTCTGAATACCCTAGTTTCACTTTACAGTAACCACTGGACTGAGAGTGAGGTCCCAGATGGAGTAGTTGGAGAAGGGACTGAAGGATTTGAGGGTGTTGCAGCCCCATGGAGGGAGCAACAATGTCAACTGCCCTGACTTCCCCTCCCTCCCGGTGCTCCTGGAGGTTGGACTACCAACCAAAGAATACACATTGAGGGACCCATGGCTTGGACCACATATGTGGCAGAGGAGGGCCTTGTTGGCCATCAGAGGGAGGAGAAGCCCTTGGGTCTGAGGGTGTTAGAGGCCCCAGTAAAGGGGAATGTCAAGGTGGGAATAAGGAAGTGGGTGGGTGGGTGGGTGGGTGGGAGAATACCCTCATAGAGGCGGGGGAGGGCTGAGGGGATGGGGGGTTCCTAAGAGGAGACCTGGATGGGGGAAACATTGGAAATATAAAGTATCAAAAAAAATGGGATATAGAACTAAACATAGAATTCAGAACAGAGGACCCCCAAATGTCTGAGAAACACTTAAAAAAATGTAAAAGGCCTCAGTCATCAGGGAAATACATAAATCATAATGACCCTGAGATTCTACCTTACACCAATCAGAATGACTATGATGAAAAACTCAAGTGACATCATATGTTAGTGAGGATGTAGAGAAAGGGGAATACTCCTCTGTTGCTTGTGGGATTGCAAACTGGTAAAACCACTCTGGAAATCAACCTGGAGTTTCCTCAAAACATTGGAAATAGATCTATCAGAAGATCCAGTTATACCATTTTTGGGCATATACCCAAAAGATGCCTCACCATGCCACAGGGGCACGTGTTCCACTATGCTTATAGCAGCCGTATTTAAGACAGAGAAAGGCAAAAACAACCCAGATGTCCCACAAAACAAGAATGGATACAGAAAATGTGGTACATTTACACAATGGAATACTACGCAGCTATTAAGAATGAGGACATCATGAGTTTTGTAAGCAAATGGATCGAACTAGAGAATATCATCCTCAGTGAGATAACTCAGACCCAAAATGATATGCAAGGTACATACTCATTAATAAGTGGATATTAGCCAAAATGTACAGAATTCCCAGGATACAATCAACAGAACTCAAGAAGGCTAACAAGCAGATCTACCCAAGTGAGGATATCTCAATCCCACTTGGGAGAGAGTAGAAAGCAATCACAGGAGGGAGTGGAGGGAGGGACCTTGGTCGAAAAGGCGACAGGGAGGGGAAGGGGGAAATTATGATCAAGTATTGGTGGGGTCAAGGGGAACAGGACTGAAGCCCTGAGAGCCAGCAGAAATAATTGAAACAGGCAACCTTGGAAGGGGCCTATTATGACTGTCCAACAAGCAGCTGAAAGAGTAAGATCAGATATTTACACACAACCAATGGACACAAGCTGGTTACCCTTGTCCATTAGCAGAAGAATGGATAAAGAAAATTTGGTATATTTACACAATGTAGTATTATTCATCTGTTTAAAAAATGATGTGTAAATTTCAGGAACTGATAAAATTTGACAGAACTAGAAAAAAATCATCACAAGTGAGATAACCCATATCCAGAAATATAAATATGACCTGTATTTGCTTATATGTGGATATTTTCTGTTGAATAAATAACAAAGGTCTTATCCATAGATCCACAGAAGTTAGGCATAGAGGAAGGGAACAGGGGAGACACATGGATCTCCCTGCGATGGGGAAATAGAATAGATGTGATGAGTGAACTGGGGAAGGTGGATAGAAATATGGGACTGAGTGGGGAGGAGGAATAGAGATGCAGTTGAGCGAGGGTATTCAGGTAGAGACAGCAAGAATTGAGGGGCATTTGAGGGGCAGTATGGAAGCCTAGTATAGTAGTAACAGCCTAAAATATATGAAGATGATCCTAAAGATGACTCCAATAATGGGAGAGACAGATTCCCAACTGGCCATCTCTTGTCACAAAATAAAGTTTCCAGTATCAGGACTGGGTTATATCCAATTGAGTTGTTAGCAAAATTGTTCCCTCAGAATCTCCAAATAGCCCAGGCTGTTGCCAAGATAATATGTTGTTCTTAAAAAAGAAAAACTGACAGCAAGACCCCAATTGCTAAAAATAATACTCACACAACATATCAAACATAAAACAGTTGAGCTGGTACATACATAGAACCCCTACATTCTATTGTTTTTAATATGGGAAGGTGCTCTGCAGACACCAAAAAAGAAACATAAATACCAAACCAACTACAAAATATTTTATCTACAATGCTGTGCTACCTGCAAAATATACTAGGACAGTAATGGCACAAAGCTTTTAGGAGCAGCTATGTCTGACTTGGTGTAAGGCACATTCCATGAAATGAAACACATCTTAGTTAAAAGTTTGTATTGCTGTGAAGAGAAACCATGACCATGGATACTCTTAAAAGAGAAAACATTTAATTGGGGATGTCATACAGTTCAGAGACTTAGTCCATTATTGTCATAGAGGGAAGCACAGTGGCATGCAGTCAGACATTGTTCTGGACAGGTACAGAGAGTTCTCATTGCACTGTGAGTTCTACATCCAGATCAGCAGGCAGCAAGAAGAGAGAGCCATTGGGCCTGGAATATTTGAAGCCATAAAGCCCATACCCAGTGAAACGATTCCTCCAACAAGACCATACCCACTCCAACAAGGGTCATCCTAATAGTGCCTATGAGGGCCAATTTCATTCAAGCCACCACATTCCACTCTCCAGGTCCCATAGGAGTATAGCCATATCAGAATGCAAAACTGAATTCATCCCAACTTCAAAAGTCCTCATATATAATCAATCATAGCCTCAACTCAGTTTAAAAGTCCAAAGTCCAGAGTCTCTTCTGAAATTTTAACAGTGTCTTAACTATAAATCCCAGTACAATTGGGGGACCTCAGCTTGGGCCACAGGGCTCCATAGCCGATTAGCGCTGGGAGAGGGATAACCTCCCAGGAGCTTGGAAAAGCGGGGAGTGGGCCAAGACAAGCACCACAGCTCACCAGGAACTGCCCTGAACCTGCGAGTCACAGGGACTGAGGTAGGCAGGCATAGAAACCCTCTGGATCCCAAGAGCGGTGGCTGAGGCAGGAGACGTCTGCCTGGGCCACCAGGGTTCCATAGTCAAGGAGCTCCAGGAGAAAGTTTCTCACCCAGGAGCGTGGAAAAAACACCTCTCAGAGAAAGCTGGTCTTCAAGGAGTATTGATACAGAGGCCTGCAGGTGAGAAAAGCCATAGCCAGAAAGTAAGACCAGCTAACATCAGAGTTAACAAGATGGCAAAAGGGAAGGGCAAGAACCTAAGGAACAGAAACAAAGGCCACTTGGCATCATCAGAACCCAGCTTTCCCACCACAGCAAGCCCTGGAGTCCCCAATATGCCACAAAAGCAAGACTCAGATTTAAAATCAT
>CM052722.1:59778902-59821787 GCA_028551405.1 Uromys caudimaculatus
TGGTACATTTACACAATGGAATACTACTCAGTTATTAAAAACAATGACTTTATGAAATTTGCAGGCAAATGGATGGAACTTGAAAATATCATCCTGAGCGAGGTAACTCACTCACAAAAGAAGGAACATGGTATGTACTCACTGATAAGCGGATATTAGCCCAAAAGTTCAGAATGCCCAAGTTTCACTTAACAGTATCGCTGGACTGAGAGTGAGGTCCCAGATGGAGGAGTTGGAGAAAGGACTGAAGGAGTTGAGGGAGTTCATAGCCCCATGGAGGGAGCAACAGCGCCAATGGGCCTGACCCCCCCGGTCATCCTGAAGTTTGGACCACCAACCAAAGAATACACATCTATGGACCCATGGTTCGGACCACATATGAGGCAGAGGACGACCTCGATGGCCATCAGGGAGAGAGGAGAGGCCCTTGGGCCTGAGGGTGTTAGTGGCACCAGTAAAGGGGAATCTCAAGGTGGGAATAGGGGCATGGGTGAGCGGGTGGGTGGTAGGTGGAATTCCCTCATAGAGGTAGGCATGGGGAGAGGGTAGGGGGCTTCCAAAGGGGAGACCCAGAAAAGGGGAAACATTGGAAATGTAAATAGAGTATCAAAAATAAAAAAAAATAAAAAAATCCCAGTACAATCAAAATGAAAAGCAGATCACATACTTCCAATGTAGAATAGCATAGAATATATATGACCATTCCAAAAGGGAGGAAAGCAAGCATTGTGGGGAAATACTAGACCAGAGAACTAAAACCAGCAGAGCAAACTTCAAACTATGCATCTTCATGTCTGATGTCAAAGTACTCTTCATATCTTCAAATCTTTTCAGCTTCTTTGACTGAAACACACTTTTTCCTCTTGTGCTGGTGCCATTCTCTGATGGCAGCTTTCCTTGGCAGGTATCCTACAAATCTGGTTTTTCCAACATCTCAAGGTCTCCAAGGTAATTCAAGCTACACCCTCACCACTTCACAAAGTGGCTTCTCTAGGCCTCCATAAAGGGATGTCTCTGACATATGCCTAGCCTCCGTGACTTTCTTTGGTCTTAGAAGGAGATTCTGTAATCTCTTTCTTTCATCTTTAACTTGAAACATAGAAACACATGGCTGAAAGTCCCAAGTTTGATGCCTGCTGGTGAATAAACATGGCCCCCTCCTTCAATTATATTTTCCCTAGATTTCTGTTTTCTATGGTTTTGTTCACTGCCTAAGTTTGTCTATCCTGCAAGTCATGCTGTAGATCAGGCTGGCAATGAACTCAAACATCTACCAGCCTCTACCTTCTGGGTGTTGGGATTAAAGATGTTTACAACCACACCAGATCTTAATATTTTAAAATAACTTTTTACTTTAAAATTTTTTTCTTTACAAATTAGAAGCTTAGCTGGTTGGAGTCTTTGTCCACTTAGCATAATTCTTTTCTTTAATCTGTTTATAATTCCTGGTACCCCCTTTTATTCTCAAACTTTACATTTTATGTTTTTCCTTGCTCAACTTACTCTTTTTCATTATAGATCTGCATAACTACAGCCACTAATAACTGCATGATACAGCCAATGCTAGGCTGTCTGGAAATCTCTTCTGCTAAGGCTGTCAATTCATAATACTTCAAATTAGCCTCAAGCAAATTTTTTGAAAAGGACAGAAAGAACCCACATTCTTCGCCAATATATTACAAGAACCATCTCTGGGACACACACTAATATTCTTATTCTGTAAAACCTCTTGAGCTAGGCCCTCACAGGTCAAATAACTCTCAGCATCACTGTCTTTCATAATCCTACTAGTATGGCCAATTAAGCCCTGCTTAAAGCATTCTACTGCTTTCCTATCCAAAGTCGCCTATATTTTCCCAATTCCTTCAAACAGAAGCATACTCAGGCCTATTACAGCAATACTCCAGTTCCTGGTACCAACTTATGTCTTGGTGTTTTACTGCTGTGAAGAGGCATTATGGGCAATGAATATCTTATAATGAAAAGCATTTAATAGAGGGTAGCTTACTCTTCAGAGGCTGAGTCCATTATCATGGTGGGAAGCTTGGCAGCAGGCAGGTAGACATGGTGCTGGAAAGGTAGTTGATAGTTACACATCTAGATCAGCAGACAGGAAGAAGAGAGAACCACTTGATCTAGCTTGAACATTTGAAACCCCAAAGCTCAGCTCCAGTGGCACACTTCCTCCAACAAGGCCATAACTACTCCAAAATTGCCAAACCTTCAAATAGTGGTACTCTCTATGAGTCTAAGAGGATCATATTGATTCAAACAACCATAGAACCCATGCGTGATAGTGAATGGATGACCAAAACTCAGAGACCAGATAATCCAGAGATATAAGGTAAAACTAAATACTCTTATTGATCATTAAAAAAGAAGGATCTTAAAAAATTGTCTCCTAACTATATTTTGCTATACTCATAGATCAATGCTTTATTCAGCTATTATCAAAAAAGCTTCTTCCTGCAGAAGATGGGAGAAAATTCAGAGTCCCACAACCAGATATTACTCAAAAAGATGGAGACCTTAGAACATATAACTCTAAATGGGATGTATCCATTAAGTTCCTATTCTTAGAGCTCATAGAACCCCACAGAAGAGGAAGAGAGTATAAAAGCCAGAAGGGATGGAGGATACCAGGAGAACAAAGAACCAATAAAACAACTGAGTGAAGCTCATATGAACTCATAGAGACTGAAGCAGAAAGCCCAAGGGCAATACAGGTGTTCAGAATGTTCTCTGTGCATATATTATAGCTTTCAGTTAAGTATCTCTATGGGACTCCTGAGTGTATAAACTAGTAGGTCTCTGATTCTTGTGCCTTGGGTCTCTTTCTCTTCTGTTATTTTGCCTTGTCCAAATTCAATGTGATGGGTTTTGTTTTATCCTATTTTATATTATTTTTTTATGTTTTATTGTTGTCTTCAGAAGCCATTGTTTTCTGAGAGACAGAAAAGAAGTGGGTCAGGATTAGAGTGGAAGTGGCAGAAACCAGGAGAAATAGAGGGAGAAGTAAATGTAATCAGAACATATTATATAAGAAAAGAGTCTATTTTCAATAAAATATGGAAAAGAAATGAAATGAAACAAAAATAAAGAGGGCATCCCCTTTGCCCACCTTGATCGCTAAAAGAAATCAGATTAGATCATTCTTCCTTTATCTCAAGCCAAAATTTTCTTGAGCATGTATAAGGAATAGATGTCTTTAAGGACAAGTTTCTGTACTGACAACATGGTGCTGAAGTAGTTATCTGAGTCAGTTAAAACATGGCTGACAGTAGACATCATAGAGAATTATAAAGCAGCACAAAATGTCTGACACTGGAGGTCCCGAAGTCTCCTTGTGCATCCTAAGGTGACAAAGTGGTAACACCCCCTAGAGAGCTCTGGATTGGACCACCTACGTCATCAGTGGGAGCCCGTAGGAGTGAACGGAAACCACGGAAGGGTTGCTAGGATACATAGCCCGATACAAAGAGAGAGTTGGGCATTGGACTTGGACTTGAGGCCCGCAGCTCAGCAGAGAGCGACCAGGTCAGCAGAGAGCAGCCAAGTGGAGCCAAGTTGTCCTGAGACATCGCACTCAGGCCAGTATGCCCAGGACGACGGAGAACAGTCGTCGAGGGTCCGCATCTCGCCGCCATCGCTCCCGCACCTCCAGAGCCGAGCTGATCTTTGCTGTGAGCCTGGTGGAACAGCATCTGAGGGAGGGTGGCCGTTCTCGGAGGCTGAGTGAAATGGTACCCATCTTCCTGGCAGCCATCCTGGAGTTCCTCACCCGCAGGCTGTTGGAGCTGGCAGTCAACGAGGCCCAACGCAGAGGTACCCAGAGGCGCATCACTCCAGAGCTGCTGGACTTGGCGATCTACAGCGATACGCTACTCAGCGAATTGTTCCAATTCATCACCATCTCCCAGGTGGCCCCAGCTCATCATTAGCTTCTAGCTCCTGCTGCTTCCTGGCTCTGCTTTGCTGACCTGGCCATCCGCTAATCTAAATGAGTTCATCCTGCCCAACCTTTCCCACAGACAGCCCTGAATGGCTGACCAACTCCATTCCTCTCTTCTCCCAATTGTGTTCTCATTAAATAAAGCTTTGGTTTGAAAAAAAAAACTGTTTCCATATTTGATTCTGTGTAAAGAGGCTCTAATTATTTATCTAATTCCTTCTCATCTTTGTTAGGATATGTAATAGGCATTTCTATACTAAAGTGGAAATTATTACTACTTCTAAAATTGCTTCTTTCTAAGCTGTTTCATTTTAGTAGGATCTTACTGTCTTCCAATTGTCTATGCTCTTTATTTTTTATTTGTACTTTCTCCCTTGCTGATTTCAAAACCATAGCAATAAATACAGTATATACTGCTTACAATATATGTGTATGGAGATAGAGATGTAGATATATAGATATAAATATAGATATAGATATGGTATTGTCATGTCTCAAACTTTTCTTGGTAAGACTATAGGCTAAGTCACACGTACAATCAATTACTAACTATCCTATATGTTTCCATTTTAGCACACTATACAATTTATTCACATAATTATAGGTAAAATGATTATCAAGATATTCACTGGGTATCTATACTTGTACAGAAATATTTTTTCCAAGATGATATTTTTATTGATTATTTGGGAATTTCACATAATATACCCTGATCACACTCACTTGCCAGTCCTCTAAGGCCTGTCCCCTGACCATTGTGACCCACCCCGCAAAAAGGAAAGGAGAAAAAAAAATAAACAAAAAGCTCATAAGTCTAATTTGTATTGTTTGTATATCCAGTGGAGCATGGTAGAACTTACAGTGGCTAGCCACTTTAAGAAAATGGAATCCTTCCCCACCTCCTGCCAGAACACATAAATTGTGGAGCACTATACTTCAACATCTTTATCACATTTTTTTAGAGTTTTCACTGATAACTGGATATTATCCAGAAAGTTCAGAATACCCATGATACAACTCACAGACCATAGAAAGCTTAACAAGAAGGAAGGCCCAAGTGTGGATACCTGAAATTCACTTAGAAGGGGAACAAAATAATCACTAGAGTCAGAGGGAGGGAGGAAACTGGGTGAGAGAGCGGGGGGGGGGGGGGGCGTACAGGATCAGGCATTGCGAGAGACAGGAGGGACACCCAGAGGGCCAAGAGAATGAATTGAAATATGCAACAGTGGGAGTTAAGGGGCAAGGGAAACCTCTAGAAAGTACCAGAGACCAAGGATGTTAGAAGCTACCAGACTCTGGGTATGATAGTAGCCGAAATACCCAACATTGGGGAGATGAAACTTGGAAGAGACCATCTCCAATAGATAGACATGGCCCTCATTTGAGAAAGGGGGCCACCCACCCATCTTCAAAAATTTTAATCCATAATTGTTCCTGTCTAAAGAAAATGCAAGGATTAAAAATGGAACAGAGACTGAAGGAAAGGCCATCCAGAGACCGACCCAACTTAGGTTCCATCCCATGAGCAGGCACCAAACAATGACCCTATTACTAATGCCATATTGTGCTTGCAGACTGGATCCTAGCCTGTCCTCTGAGAGACTTTACCAGCGACTGAGTGAGACAAATGTAGTCACTTAAAGACAACCACTGAATTGAGGTTGGGGACCCCTATGGAAGAGTTAGGGGAAGGACTGAAGGAGCTGAAGGGGGTTGCCACTCCATAGGAAGAACAATAGTATCAAATAACAGGACACCTCAGAGCTTCCAAGAACTAAGCCACCAACCAAGGAGCATATATAGGCTACTTTATGGCACCAGGCACATGTAAAGCAGAGGACTACCTTGTATAGCCTCAATGGGAGAAGATGCTCTTAATCCTGTGGAAACTTGATGTCCCAGGGAAGATGGATGTTGGTGGGGGAGAGGTAGGGATGGGTGGACAGGTGGAGAAGCACCCTCTCAGAGGTAGGGTAGAAGGAGGATGGTGTGAAGACCATTCCGGCTGAGGGAACCCGGGAAGAGGGGCAACTTTTAGAATGAAAATAAATAAAATAATTTAATAAAGATTTGAATAAAAGATAGAGTTCTCTTAGATGTCTCCTTATCTAGGCTGCTACTTTGGGGCCAGAGGGAAGAGAGATTGTTACTGAAGCCTATGACTCCCTTTCTTAACTGTGAATACCTTTGCAAAACATAGTTTCGTTGTCTTTTACAGTCAGCGGGAACATTGATCCTGGACTTCCACATGATTTCTGGTGACAGCGTATACCATGGGCCTCAGCATGGTCTCTCATGGGAGTACTGATAACAGACATCTACATGGCTGTAGCAGGACCACAGATCTGAACAAGATCCTCTGGGGCAGCATGTTCCATGAACATCAACATATATTCAGGTGACAGTGTAGGCTACTCATATCAATATGTCTGCAGGCTTCAGCAGACTCTCTGCACCCCCAACTTGGCCTCAAGTAGCTGTACATACTATACATAGCAACACGGCCCCAAGTGGCAGCATAGCCCATAGACATCAACATGGCTTCATGCTGGAGCACACATCATAGACATTAGCATGACCTTTGGTTGTAACACAGTCCACAGACATTAACAAGGCCACACACACAGCAGTATCATGAACTCTAACACAAACTTCAAATATTTAACAAAGTGAAAAGAACTTGTATACTCCTTACTCAGTTTCTCATATCCCAGTTTTCATCTTTCAAAACTGTAATATAATATTATAACTAAAATATTAACCTTGATGCAGTTATGAAATGGAGTAGTTTCATGGAAACCAGGATTTAAGGATTACTTCTTTTGGAATTTTATATTTATAACCATCTCCTTATTTTAACACCAATGTCTGGAAAGCACTAACTGACCAATTTTGATTAATTTTTTAGTAAGAAGATTATTATCCAAGTGGAACCAGGAAGTATGAACCCTCTTATCATTGTCTATTTACAAGTGCATAGTTATTTGGATACTCAACCACAATGTTCTACGAATACTTTATAGTTAGTTTATATACCATTTATATAGTTAATAGTTTATTGATTTTTATTGTTGAATAGTATTCTGTAAAAAACATGCACAAGAGTTTGCTAAGCCATTTAATGACTGAAAGTCAATGGGCTATTCCCTAGAGATAAACTGTACTAGAACTTCTATAAGTACTGTGCACTGTATATTATTTCATTGTGAGTAAATTTTATCAGCTTTCTGAGATATATTGCCAAAAAATGAAATATTCTGTGACATTACATTTGAATGCATAGGGTTATCTTTATTGTAGCGGTAATTTAAGCTATCTTTTTAAATAAAGTTTTTGTATTATAATTAAAATGGTATACTTTTTAATGATGCTTTTGATGTCCTTTGGATTTGATTACATGATAAGAATTAGGAACAATCTATTCTTGTATTTTTAATTTTCTGGGGAACCAACATCTTTTTAATAGTAGCTATAACATTTTTATTACCTTTTATAATATGTTATGTATTCTAATTTTTTGCATTTTCAGAAGCAATTTTTCTCCTATTTTTTTATGCCCTTTCATTTTTAAATTTATATTCATTAGATGCCCCAGTATAGGGGAATTTGAGGGCGGAGAGGGAGGAGTGAGTGGGTTGGTTGTTTGAACACCATCATAGAAGCAGGGTGAAGGAGGATGGGATAGGGGGTTTCCAGGATGGGGGCAACGGGAAATGAGATAACATTTGAAATGTAAATAAAGAAAATATCCAATAAAAATAAAAAATATTAAGTTAATTAGAATGTGTGTGCATATGGGAGAAGATGTAGGAAGAAAGCCAGAAGACAACTTCTAGGGCTCAATTCTCATCATCCCTTTTGTAGATGAAACTCACTCTTCATTTTTGGAGGGATGAAGCATCCTTATTTGCTTTGCTATCTTACTAGATCTTCTTTTAATTTGTGACAATAGATACACTTATGTGCATAAGATGTTTTTATATGTTTGCTCATACCTTGTATATTTTCTTTGTCCACTTTCAATTTCTGTTAATTCTTTTATATATGACTGTTAATAACTTTACTATGTTTTTTCCAGATTTAGAGGGGTGGGATGGCTGAAAGTCAATATTGAATTAGACCACTTCATCTTGACAGAATATGAAATAGTTCCATTCACACTTCAAAACTAAAAATCAAATTCTTATTCTATTTCAAAATAAGCTTAGGGTTATATCAAACTCCAAAATCAAAAATAAATAAATAAATAAATAAAACAAACAAAACCAATATATAAGGGTCATAAAAGGATAAATTTTATTTATCTTTATAGTCCTACTCATTTCTTGTCATTATGTCAAACATCATAAGCGTATTAAGTTTTTCTTTATTAGAAATTACTTCCATGGGATAAGGACTGTTATATGCATAATTATGCAAATAATAGAATGGCAGCAGAATCATCAATAATAGATATTTGAAAAAATTAAAATTAAGATTATCCAAGACCTTTACCTGAACTTTAGATACTGTATTTATTAAAATAGCTTTTCTTCTATTCATTCTAATTGGTTAACTGTTGCTTTTGCTCTTCATAGATTCTGGAACCAAAAGTACTCACTGAATACATCTTACAAATTATTAGGAAGGCCTTTTTATGAATAATAAGTTACTGACAGGTAGAGAATTAAAGGGGAATCAGAATTCCTATTTCTGATACTCCAAAATAGTGCCATTATAAGTATGACTTTTTTTTCATAAATTCTTATGACAGTATTTAAAACATTTCAATCCCAGTCCATTTCTACATTAGAGATCATTCCCCAATCTTTTTGGCTCTATTTTCATCTAATCTAGTCTGATACTTGTTAAATCTTCTAGATATTAAAATTAAACAGGAGTTACATAGCTTCATCTTGTTTCAACAAACACAGGCTGTGTATATAATTCCTCGGTACATTGCTTGCCTAGAATGCCTGACAAACATGAGTACACTGGAGGGAGGGCAGGAACAATTGGTAGGGAAATTTGGGAAGTAATAGCAGTTCCAATGGGCAAATTCAATTCTCTGTTGATAACAATTCAATAATAGAAACTGAGAAGAGACCAAGAATAAGTGCTAAGCAGTCAACATGGAAATAAACTTTACAGTTAACTGCACACATATTACCAGTCTTTCATAGTTACTGTATTATTACTGTTGCTTTATAAAATATCTTGATGCAAACACTTTCTGCAGTGGTTCCTTTTAGAACACAGTATAAGAAAGTGGTAACAGAAAAGATCTATTAGTAGTATGGAGTAAAAGTAAGGAAATACTGTCAGACTAACTAGGTTGGCACAGTAGTAATATTTTTAAACATATTTTAATAGATTTTATATCAATAATATATGCTATATAAAGTTAGATGACTGATTTTATAAAATTGATATTCATAAAAGACAGAATATAAAAAAACTATATGCAAGCTTTCGTGCTGAGTGAAAGAAAGAAAGAAAAAATGAAGGAAGAAAGGAAGGAAGAAAGGAAGGAAGGAAGGAGGGAAGGAAGGAAGGAAGGAAGGAAGAAAGGAAGGAAGGAAGGAGGGAAGGAAGGAAGGAAGGAGGGAGGGAGGGAGGGAGGGAAGGAAGGAAGGAAGGAAGGAAAGAAGGAAGGAAGGAAGGAAGGAAGGAAGGAAAGAGAGAAAAGAAAGACAAAAAGCCTGAACTTCAAATCACATGGTTTTACTAGGTTGAAGAAACTAGAATTTATGGAGTTATAACAGGTTTTTGATAAACATTCCTTGTTTTCATGCAGCTATTATCTCAATGCATAGCTATCTGTCTATGTGTTTTAATGTAGTAACAAATTCTTTACTTTTTCCCTTTCCTCCTAATTGCTCAGCAGGAATTCACTAAATGTTTCTCCTATGATGGCTGCAAACAGCCTGCAGAAAAATCTGGTATAGAAGATTAGAATGGATAATATTGTCTGTATTTGTTTAAGTGCTGGAGGTATCATAATGAGCTGAAAGGAAACAATTTAGTCCCAGATGCTTTGAACTAAACATGTAGGGAGAACAACTGGAGAACTTGATAGAGTATCTTTAAATCTGCCAAGCTGCTGAAGGCATTCATGAGATGAAGATAAAGCATACATTTGAGTGTTATCTGAATCCCATTTGTAGAAGCTACTAGCTCAAAAGACTGAAAAAATTGACACAAACACAGTGATATCAAGAATACCAGTATGTTAGGAATTTTTGCAAAGCTACTCTTAAATGATTAGCATATGAGAAAATCCATTAATTAGAACATATTACAAAAAAATATTCAATCTTCCTTCAAACTCAGCCCATGTACAGTCTGCATCTGGTAAACAAGATTGCAAGATGCTCAATAAAATAACAATAAAAGTTAAACTTGATTCTAGTTAGATATCCTGTTTTTCCAGAAGTTTAGTCTAAAATAGCAGCTCCCAAGAGAACATTAAAATGATGGATTTATTCCCTGTATCACAGCAAGATAACAAAAATTAGTCATACAGTCTTCAATCTTTGATATAAAATTTAAATTGATATAGATTAAAGATGAACATCTAGAGAAGGAATGTTGAAAAATAATATGTATAATTTCTTACCTCATTTTTTGATTATATTTTTTTATTGGAAATAGATTTTTTTACACAATATATTTTGGTAATGGTTTCACCTCCCCCAAATTTTTCCAGATTTTCTCCACTTCTATCTGAATCCCCACTCTTTTCTTTAATAAGAATGTTCAGTGATGTTATATTTTTGTTTCACTCTGAACATAATGGGATCATTAGGAAAGTTGTAGTGGAATGAATCAGTTAATTTGCTCTTTGCTCCTAGTATGTTGCACTTCCAGCCCTCTAGATTCACGAATGAAAGACACACACACACACACACACACACACACAAACTTAATTTTGATATGCCTTGACTAACTCAATGGCTGGACACTTCTGAAACTCCCTGCAGCCAGCAAACACTCTTCTCCAGCCTTCCTGACTTAACATCTCCTAAATCTATATTTTATCTTTGATTCCCTGGCTCTTTTTGAGAAGCCCCCTATCTTACTGCCCAAGATGCTTCTGGGAAGTCTTTCCAGGACAGCTTTCCTTCTTGTACCTGCATTTTAACCATTACTCCTTCCTGTTCCTTCATAGCATGGTCCATATTACCCCTTACCATGGCTGACCCTCTCTTCCTCTCCCCTCATTTTTTCTATGGGAACCTAGAAGTCCTCTCTTTCATCTTGCTGTTGGATCTTTATTGATCAACAAAAACCCAGTTGGGGACAGGGACCTTCTGCGTTTGGGAATACAGATTCCCAAATTTATGGGCCAAATTAAGATAAAGCATTATAACTAATTCGTAATATAAGTCTGCTAAGTTTATTTTTTAAAGAAAAAGTGATAACTACTAATATATACTTTTATGTAAATTCTTTGATAGTTTATAATATTTTATATGCTTCCCAGAAAGAGCCAGGTCATCAAAGATAATATGTAGATTTAGGAGATAGTAAGTCAAAAATGCCAGAGAAGAGCGTTTGCTGGCTGCAGGGAGTTTTAAAAGTGTCTGCCCATTGAGTTAGTCAAGGCCTATAAGCTATAAAAATAATACAATGAAATATTATGGACTTTGTGGTATATCTGCAGACACTGTCCTGTCAAGTGCTATCAATAATGCTAATTGTCAACCTTCTCCAGAAATTGTTCTCGATTTATAGAACACTGTATTCTAAGAGTTAATATGCTTTTCAGGATACCCTATAGTAAGTGATCATTGTGGAGTTATAAAACATTGATTTTCCTTATCTAACTTGGAACAGTACCTATAGACCATCAGAAATTCATAGAATCCCATGATACTTGGTTGGGGTTCCATAAGATCCTCAAACCTATCTTATAGATTTTATTTACTTTTTCTATTTCTGTTTAGTGCCAAACCTAGAAATATTCCCACACCTATTTCTATTAACTTTATCACACACTAAACCTAAGAAACCTGACTGCCAGTATATGCAACCACATTGGATTAAGAAAACAGACACCTTATTTTCTCATTGTGACAGATCACCCACCAATGAGATCAGAAATGGACAGATTTCTTTCAAAGGCACAGACTGAAATATAGTTTTTCAGGTGATATAGTCACTGGGGCCAGCACTAAATTCTGCCAGTGTAGCATGAATTCAGCCATAGATGATATATAAATATCACTGTCCTTTCTAATTAAAAAATTACCTAAACAGACCACAAACCCATATATCATACTATACTAGTATGTGAAATAGAAGTAACTGTAAAATGAATCATTAACTAGTAGACAACAGTCACTGAATAAAGTAGTCCAAAGCTTGTTACAACTTTCACTAATTGGAAATGGGTAATATACTGATATGAGAAGAGACAGCAACAGAAAAGCTCATTAGTATTTGAAAACTATATCTTAATAATATATACAAGAACAATGAAATTGTTTTCCAGGAAAGGAATATCTCTGCAGAAGTTTCAGCCCAGTTTTTCCAAATATGTTATTTGACACACCTATATGTGTCATGATGGACAAAGATGATTTTTAAAAATTTTGCCTATTTTCAAAAGGAAACTTATCATCTACAACTCTTCCTTTTAAAGGAAGACCATACCATCTGAAAACTAGAAATGTTTATAAGTAAACACAATTCTGAAGACTACAATCTACAATAATAAATCAAGTAAATACAGGTCCAGACTTGGTTTTATGGGGCCTACAATTTCATAAATGAAAGGAACATAGCTGCAATGTATAGTAATATGGAAATGAAGTAAGGACTAGGCACAGTCATGGCCCAAAAGCATAAGTAAAATTGCCAAGATTCCAATGTCATCCATCATGTTTTAAGTGATAGAAATGTTTATCTATCGACTTTATCAAACCTTAAAATGAAATTTCAGAATTTGTCAGTTTCTATCATTGCTTTAAAAAAAAAAAGCATAGAAAGAAATCAAGTACAATGATATGAGAAGGCCCTAATAATTATATAGAAAGTCCACCTGTATAAGAATGAAAGTCATTGGCTAATAAATCTGACCCATGATTGCCAAAGTGTTTGCAGATTCAATTTAAGCCTTACCACTGTCCCACATGGAACTTCAGAAGCAGAAGAGCTGATTTTTCAACTAATAAGATCATGTACAATAATACTGTTTTATCAGGGATTTTAGATTTGGATTGTGAATACTTGTATTCAGTGAGAGTAGTAGCTTCAAAGTTTTAGATATTTTGCTACACAGCTAAATACATGATACATTAAAGTAAAACAGTATTTTCACAAATTGCAGGCCAGACTACAACATTAAGATTTGTAGAAAACTGTAAAAATGATCTGGATTCACATGGCATTCTCACAGTTTGGGTATGATGGCAATTTTCCACATTGAGTATAACAAATCCAAGTACTTTGTAAAGCAATGCCACAAGAAATCATTTTGAAATGTTTAAGTTATTGGAAACATTAAAAAAAGAAATCAAGTATTCATAGGCCAAGTAGAATACACTGAAAATACCTTTTTAAATATTCTGCCAATAGTTTAAATTAGAATTTTGAAAGGATTATTTGTTGGTCATTCTCTAGTTTAGCACACACCAAGGACTCTTTGGAGCAAGTGAAAGCCAAGGAAATGCTATTTGAAGTCATTTTTTAAATAGTTACTGACTCTAAAGTGCAATGTTAGCCAAGTCATTTAATTTTGGCTGGCCTGGTATATGATATTCAAGACATATTGTTATCACAGGCTGTCCTATAGGCTTGACATAAAGATTCCAAATAACAAGCAGTAAGTGATGACTTTTATGTTGCGGAAGGGCTTTTTTTTTTTTTTTTTTTTTTTAATGTACCTCCATGAACCGAAGGTGTTTAGAAAGGATAGCACTTCTAATTCCTTTGGGAGGAAGGAAAACTTATTCATATTTTAAAAGACATATCTCATCCAGGCAGTGGTGGCACACGCCTTTAATCCTAGCACTTTGGAGGCAGAGGCAGGTGGATTTCTGAGTTTGTGGCCAGCCTGGTCTACAGAGTGAGTTCCAGGACAGCCAGGGCTACACAGAGAAACCATGCCTTGAGAAACCAAAAAAATAAAAAAATAAATAAATCTTCTGAGGGTACCCATAGTTGCTTAATCATCATGCCTCAGAGACATAAAAATATCCTGTTCTATCTTAATATCTTTTGAGCATAGTCATTAATAAACCCTTCAACTGACACTGAGATACTGTCTTAAAAATTAGGGAACAGTAAACATTTCAATTGCTATACATATCTTTTTGTCTACTTTAAAAACATTTATTAAACACAAGCCGGGGAAGCAGGTAGGCTAACTGCAGACTTTCAAATTTCCCTCCACTTATCCAGAACTAATGTCCTCATTCTCATTCCCAGCTCTGTAGCAGACCACCTACTTTGGCTTCTTTTCCCCAAGTCTCCATCTCCAGTGGTTCACACAGATCACCTACTCCAAATCTTCTCTGTGTTACTCATTGATTTATCCCAGCCACTAACTACTGCTAGCATTCCCTGGGAACCCAGATAGTACTTGGGCCAGGAAAGCAGGTAGATTGACCACTTTTACCTCTTCTGCTCCTCCAATCTCCCCCCTCAAACTCCCACTTTGCTGTAGACCATCTAATGAAGTCTCCCTACCTCTGATTCTCCATCTCTAATATATAACTTACATGTTCTCCCCCGACTTTCCTTTCCCCAGCTCATACCACTATCTTAGACTCCACGCTAACAGATATTCCATGGGAACATGCTAGACACACAGGCCAGGGATAGAAGTAGGATAACTGTAGATCTTCATTCTTCCTTCCTCTCCTCCAGATTCAATCACACTTTTGAACCTCCAGCTCTGTTGTACCCCTGTCTCCCTTCTTGCTCCCATCACTGGTAGAACATATGGACCTTTCCCTTCAATGCCTCATCCCATCTCCCTGCCAATTCATTGCTTTATACCAGTAACCAACCTTAGCATGCATTCCCAACTAGCTGACAGGCCACTCCAGTCAGGGAAACATGTAGCCTAACTGGGGATATTCATCAATCCTATCTCTCCTCTAAATCCAATCACCGTCTCTCACCACAATCTCTGTAGCAAACCAACTGCTGTAACCTCT
The DNA here is from genome assembly GCA_028551405.1 of Uromys caudimaculatus. Classification (NCBI taxonomy): domain Eukaryota; kingdom Metazoa; phylum Chordata; class Mammalia; order Rodentia; family Muridae; genus Uromys; species Uromys caudimaculatus. Next base: position 59,794,005 of record CM052722.1, read on the forward strand.
TCTCTAATCCTAACTCTTATGGATCAAGCAGAACATTTCCTCCAACCTTCTTCTGAACTGTCCCTTTATTTCAGTTGCCAATTGCAGCAGACTTTCTCGGGAAACACAACACTAATCCTTACAGAGAAGCAAGTATGTCAGTCAGCAACTCAAGAGCATATTTTACCTAGAAACCCCCACTAACTAAAACTATTATGAATTCAGTGGGATTTCCTACCTGACAATAAACAGCCATCACATTCTCCGAAGAAACAAATAGGGAAAACAAAGAACATGGCATATCCCCAACAAAGATAAAATCAGACATCAGCACCTAGATTTACAATCATCCTACCTTCCTCATCCAGTTATTTTTGAAAACTATATATAACAATACTGCTTTTCTTAACATAGCTTTCAACATGCAGAGACTCAGTCTTCCTTCTTGCTTATAACCTACAATTAAACCATCATGATTGAGTATTATTGGCTTCTCTAGTAGTTGGGAAAGTAGCTCTCTCATATAAAGCATATTTGGCATGATTTTATACAACTATGACTAGATGAAAAGCATTCTTAACCTGCACTTACTGAGATTTTTGTTCTTTACCAACATTGAAGGCATTTAGTAACTTAAATTCTACTGGATAAGATATAAAAGTTTCTTTTGTTCACCTGATTAAATGACTTACTGATGAATAAGTTCACCCTTCCTAGCTCTTTCTGAACTCTGGCTAGCTGGTTCAACTTAGCAGTTCTGGCTCAAACTCTTGTCCATGCTGTCTGATTGAAACTGACTCCTCTTGCCATCAAAATGAATTGTTCTCCTTGGCCTCAAGTTAACTCTGCAAATCTTTTCTAATCTTTTGGCTCATTCTCATTCTCTGGTTCATTCTGTCTAGGTTGTTAACGTTGAAACTTATCTTTGTAAAACTATGCTGGTACAACTGCTTCCTCTCTCTCTCTCTCTCTCTCTCTCTCTCTCTCTCTCTCTCTCTCTCTCTCTCTCTTCCCCCTGCCGTCTTTGTGCTGCTCTCTTAAGTCACTTCTTTTTCTTGTCTGTTACTGTGAAATTCAACCATCTCCTATCTCTGACTAATTCTGTCAAATCTTTCTCTGATTTGGTACCTTGTCTTTCCCTAAATTAGATGTCTTGTCAAATATGGCTGCTTCCTTCCACAAACTAAACTTACCTTCATTTGTGGGAGGATTACAAATGTGACTAAGGGTGTGTCTGTATTCCAGCCAGAAGGATTTTGTCATTAAAGCCAGATCACACAGACCCAGTTCTTTGAATATGATTCCTTCCCAGAGCAGACATGTTGCTAGATTAAATAAAGTTCCTCTACAAAGAGATTATATTTAAACACTAGTATGAAACTTCTAACTCTCATATTCAAGTCACAACTCATTTTTATTACATGAAAATATTTCATTTTATTTCCTAAAAAACAAGAAGTATCCTTAAGGATAAATGTAACAAGATCAACCTTAATAACAATATATCCATAAGTATATGTGTATAATGCCTGTGCATGTTACAAACATAAAATATACTTCTATAAAAGGAAGTCAAGGTCTGTTATCATCTTAAACACTACTTGTTCTACAAATTCAGAATAGGTAGAAATGTAATCAATTCTTAAATGTGTTGCATTTTGCATAATTTGTGAATTCTTTATTTAATAGCAGTATCTGGAAGAATACCATTAATAAAAGTATGGATTAATAAAATCCAAGTGCTTCATAAAGAAAACAAACAAACCAAACAAAATAAAACAACAACAATGACAAAACAATTACAAATCATAATGTAACAAAAACATTTAAGAGCTCTGAAAAATAATTCAATATTTTCCATACCTAAAAAATATTAAAACAAGAAGGAGCCATTTTCAAAAAATAGTAGTGAATCAAATTTAGCATTTATACCTCTCCTTTCAGTTCTTAGTGTGTCAAGAGTTTTGGTATTAAATTATTGCTATTGGGTCCCACATTCTTACAGCAAGGTACAACACAGTACATATATATTGCTTGCCCATGATTTTGTGAATCAGTTCTAATATATCTTTTGGATTACCAAAGGAGTTACTGGTGAACCTCTGTCTGAACTAACTTGCTAGGCATTTGAAATAAGTGTGAACATTATTAATGAAAGATATAAGAAGAGCTGGAGGAGATGGTTTAGTCAATAAACTGCCTGTCAATAAACATATGTACATACATACACTAGAGAGATAAAGGTGGGTATAGGAAAAACCCAGAGGAACCTTGAACAATGCAATTTGTTGAAAAAATTCAATGAATCGTAGATTTGAAGATGTTTTTAAAATATAGGATATTCAAAATAAGCTATGTGTGCAGAGAACTTTATAATGTCATATTAGATTTTAGTGTCACATTCAGAAAAGACACAAGAACATACTAGTCTTTCATTCTAATATAGCCATCAGACTCAGATAAACACTAACTGATCACAGATGGAATTTCTTACTATAGGTTTAGGATATAAAGTCTTGAAGAAGTGGCTGCTCTTATTTTTATGATCTTGGTAATTTGATTGTCAGTACTAGCTTCTGCTATGCAAATAACTCTGTATCTGAATGTTAATAGTGTTAATAAGATTATTTAAAGGGAGGTTTTTCATGAGCACACATGAAGTAGAATATTCTTTGAAAAATTTAGTTTGCAGTCTGCAAACTATGTGCTATTATAATCTTTTACTGTTAACAATAGAAATATTTTCAGAAGAATTCTCATTAATCTTCAAGGCTAGAAGTTCAATGAAGAGATATGTTAAGTAATAAAAGAAATTGTAAACTAATATCTTTCTACTTATAAAAATATTCTTAAAATCTGAGAGCAGTTTGCCTTCAGAATAAAGCTATTTAGAAAAGAGCAATAGGAACTTTGGTAGTGATACACCTGACATATGCTGGACTGACATGATCATAAGAGGTTTCAAAGAAGTGAAGGAATACTAAAGAACTATCAGTAAAGATGTATTGCTGCCCTTATCACACAAACTAAATCACAGGTAACAAGGAGACAACAGAAGCCAATGTTCAACATTCCTGAACATATCTCTTATTTAAATTTCTCTGTAATTTGATGATAGGTTCCAACTGTTGATGATAACACAAACCTGAGTAATAGCCCAAGGAGATACCAAGGTGATACTAACATCTAAGCTTCATCTATATTAGCTAGATGTCACAATGCTGTAAGGTTCTATAATTCTACTAGAGGAGAAAAACAATCATCAGTACTGACTGGGTTTGAACTCTGAGCTGCAACAACGGCCAGTCAAATATGCCCAATATTGTCATAAATGTCATTGGAGTAACCAACTACTTTCTGATTAGATTTAAGGCCCATTCTACTGTTTTAAACCCATATCTTACACAACTAATATGTCCAAGAACCTGCAGCTATTCAGATTATAAGACTTAAGAAGGAAGTTCTAAGTGTACAGAGTACTAAACTGATTTCTAATGATTTATAGTATATACATATATTAGTCAACCTTACTAGAGAAGCCGTCATTAGAGAAGCTTGTATTTGCTCAGACTGTGAATGAAACAAATAACTACAACTGGTTCATGTGCAGGAAATAAGAGAACAGAATATACGCACCAAAATGAAACATGAAACATATATATTATATCCTCATCTCCAACAACTCAGAAATCATTATTAAATAATGGGATGGAAAAAGTGAAAAAGCTATAATAGATAGGAGATGATTATACTACTCTGATAGGGCAGCACACACAAGACTGGTAAAAGTTCAAACCAGGTAAAATCTCAGAATGAAAAGACACAGTGTGAGCAAAATCCCATTCTTAGATAAAGATATTAGAAATTGATAGCTGCTGAAATAGGGAGGGTCGGTTTCCTTTATGACCATGTACTTTGATAGGTTAAACAAGCTCCAGTGGAAGGCACATATCCATGAATATATGGGCAGCAAAAAATATGTTTGGTAGGGATTTTAAAAAGAGGACAGAAATGTGGCTGAATTAGAAAGGGGGTTTGGTATGAAAAGAATCAAAGAAGCAGGTGAATATGACCAAAGTAAATTGACAAAAATTTCAATAATTAAAAACAAAAAGGAATGATGTGAAATGTACTGTAAAACAATAAGAATTGTAAGTATGATCAAGGATACAAACAGCTGAATGAAATAACAAAGGTATTATATATATGAAAAAGAATTTCAATAAAGAGATAAAATACTGGAGAAAATGCTAGAAATAATAAAACATTTTAAGTCAAATAAAAATAAAGAAGGTTTCCACAATATGATGAATCTAGAATATGATATTTTCTGATATTGAAGACAAGGTGAAAGAACTAAAATAATCCAACAAAGACAAAGCTAAAATAATAAGAAAGTACAAGTGAAATTCCAGAAGATATACAGGGCTCTCTAAAAAGGTGAATTTATAATTTATAGACACAGAAGCAGAAGAATCTTGTTCTAAGGACAAAGACATTTTTAAATAATTATAACACAAAAGTTTCCTACACTTAAGAAAAGAGCAACAAATAAAGCTACTGGAATTATTTAGGACATGGAAGAGAGAGGAACAGAGAAGAATCTATCTTAATTATATTATTATCAAAACACAAAATTCACAGAACAAAGAGGTTATATTGAAAGCAGCAAGATGGAAACACCAAATCATTTTCTAAGTCAGGACCATTAGAATAACAGGAGTTTGTTCAACTGAAACTTTAGAATCCAGAAGGGCTTCAAATGATGTATTTAAAGCTCTGAAAGATAGCAACTGCCAACCCAGACTACTTACCTAGCAAAGTTATCTGTCAGGATTGGAGGAAAAATGAAAGCTTTCTATTATAAAAATAGACAAAAGAAAGTATGACTACTATTGCAGCTTTAAGGAAGATACTTGAATGAGTTCTCCAGACTGAAGAGAAAAATGAATCTACTCACAATGCAAAGCAAAGAATAAAACATACTATAATAATAGATTAGGAATAGCAGAGCAGTGGCTGCCAACCTTCGTAATGCTGAGACTCTTTTACACAGCTCTTCATGTGTTGGGGATCCCCCACCATAACATTATTTTTGTTGCTACATCATAACTAATTTTGCCTTTGTTATGAATTATAATATCTGTGTTTTTCAATGGTCCCAGGTGACTGTTGTAAAAGTCTTCTGACCTCCAATGGAGTCATGACCCACAGGTTGAGAAATACTACAATAGAGGAAGAAGTTAAAAAGTCTCAAACAGTATAAAATCAAGTGAATGACAGTAATTAGAGCCCTACATTTATTAATAATACTGAATATTTATGGTTATAATTCTACAATAATAGTTGACTCAAAAAACACAAACCTTCTGTTTCTTGACTGTCAGAACTGAACTTTACTACAAAAGATAGATGCCATTTTATATAGAAAGGATGGAAAAATTATTCCAAGAAAATAGACTGAGAAAATAAGCAAATGCTGCTATTGTAATGTCTGACGATAGACTTCATACAACAATTTTAAAAGCTCCTTTAAAACAGGGTCAGTTCATATTGATTGAGAGAACAATCTGTTAAGAGAACTTAATGACTTTAGGTATGTTTTTTTGAGCACTGATGTACTCAAATTCATAAAATAAATACAACTAACTAGATGTACAGTTGTAGGTGAAGCTCAGTACTATTGGGTAACTTCAATACCTACTTTACCTATCTGATATACCAACCAATGAAAAGTAAGCAGAAACATTTGAATTAAATAATATCATAGAACAAATAAAATTAAAAATATGTACAGATTATGTGAACTATGAAGTATTACCAGCAGACCATGGAATTTTCTCTAAAGTAGATCTTATAATAGAGTGTAGAATGAGTCTTAACATATCTAGGATGTTGAAATTATTCCTTCAGAAACACTCTCTGATCAAAACAGAATATGGTTGCATATCAACACCAAGATAAATCGTATAGTATATACAAACTCTTGAAGACTAAACAATAAATAGATGCAATAAAATAGAAGTAGTCGGAGGGGTAAAGCATGGGCAGAATATATTGTATCAAAAAAAGTTTTCAATCAAAAATATAAATAAAAAGAACACAATACAATGTATAAAACTTATTGAATTCAGTTCAAATATTACTAAGGGAGAAGTTTATAGCTCTAATCGCCTACATGAGGAAATCAGTGAAGTTCGAAATAAACACCTTAATGAGTTACCTTAAAGCTCTTCAGTAAGAACCGGCCAAAACCCAACTCAGAGATGGAAAAAAACTAATTACCATATGGCAGAAGTAAATCAAATGGAAACAAACAAAACCACAAAGAATAAAAGACACAAATTGTTGGTTCTTTGAAAATATAAGCAAGGCAGACAAAGCATTTAATCAAACTAAACAAGAGAAAGATAGAGAAGACACAAATAAATTAAACCAGAGATGATATTGAGTTACTATATAGATAAGAGTGATGTTTTAAAAATATTCGGTCTTATGCTGAAAACATATTATGTCCATGAGTTAGAAACAACTAAAGATGCCAATTTATTAATTCAATTACTAAAATTAAAACATTAATATAGATAAAACATTTCATTGGTGAATTCTATCAGATATTCAAATAATTAATACATGTTCCTCCATTTGTTCCCCAAAGCAGAATACGAGAGAATACTATCAACCTCTTTTGATTAAGTTAACTTTATACTTGTAGTGAAGACAAATAAAGATGAACTGAAAAGAAAATTTAAAAAAAATACTGATTAATTTCTCCAGTACATATAGACATAAAAATTCTCAGCATAATATTTGCAAAGTCAATTCAAGAAAACATAAAAGAGATCATTAGCTGTGAGTAAGTTCATCCAAGATATGTAGGTATAGTTCTGTATTCATAAATAATAAAATTTATAAATTATATGACTCTGGTAATACATATGGCACGAGATTGATACTCAAAATATATAAAGAAAGTAATTTCAAATCTTCCCCCAGTTGCTTACCAAGTTACTTTATTAAATCCCACATTTAAGCTTTTAAATGTTCAGTTACATATCAAGGAGGTTTTTTGTATTTTAGCTTTAAAAGTGTATAAATTAGGACTATGCCAGTATGAGCTTCATACACATACAGTGTTACACTGTTTGCTTTCACGTTCATTTTGTGCTAACACATCTCTCATTTTGTGATGGGGAGATGAGCCCGTGAAGTAAGCTGTGCTTGCACTCAATCACTGGGCTTCTTAGTTCCTTTAAATAGCTGTTGTTATTTGTATCACAGTTAGCAGATTAACAAAGCAGATGGGGATTGTGTCATCAATCACACTTTTCCCACTAGGATTTGAATGATATGAATCTTAGCTCTTTTGCCTTTCTCTTTGAAGGAGATGAACAGTCTTTGGGAACTAATAAGATAATGCCAGTATTATGGATAAATATTGAAACTCAATACACCTAATAAATATAATCAATAATAAATAAATATAACAAAATATCATAAATATAATAAAGTATCATCTCATATCAAAACAGAAGTCATATACTAAGGAACATTTCCAAAATCAACACTTTAAAATATTAATATAATATGTTCCCCTGAAATATTTTCAAGTGTGTGTGTGTGTGTGTGTGTGTGTGTGTGTGTGTGTGTGTGTGCTGGTATCTATGTGCCACAGCACACCTATGGGGAGCAGAGAATAACTTTTGAGCACCCATTCTATCCTGCTTCCCTGTGGAATTCATGGATTTCACTCAAACTGACGGGCCTCTGCATAATATATTCAACTTACTAGGCCATCTTAAGAGTCCTTAACATATTAAATGTACAATTATTTGCCATTAACTACATTTACATTGTTGTGCTATTATTATCATTATATATTTTTCTTTCTTTATTTGAGGAATGGTCTCACTGTGTAGCACTGGTTTTCTTATTATTAAATTAGAATGACCTCAGAATCATAGAGATTCTCTTGCCATTGCCTCCAAAAGTGTTGATGTTAAGGGTGTGTACTGACATGCTTGGTTTTTTATCCTTTTCCTGCCTGGAACTTTTCCTTTGATGGTTTGAGACAAGGTCTCACAATCTGGATCTTAATGTTGACTATAAACCTAAGTGTCATTTTTATTTTTCCAAATTATACATTATTAAATAGTAATTCATGATCTCTTCGTCTGTCAGTTTCTGGTGATTGCCAGAGATGATCTCTATAAATGTGACTATTCAACATTTCAAAAGTAAACAGAAGGGGGCTGGAGAGATGGTTCAGGGGTTAAGAGCACTGGCTACTCTTCCAGAGGTCATGAGTTCAATTCCCAGCAACCACACGGTGGCTCACAACCACCTTTAATTGGATCCAAATCCCTCTTCACATAAAATAAATAAATAAATCTTTAAAAAATGTCAACAGGATGCTATGAAATTTTCCCTTAATAATTATTTTACTTCATTTATAAAAAATGTCCTCAAAATACATCATAACTGCATTACTAAGGTCTATTTCTTTTTTAAAGCAAGTAACAGTTTATTCTACATGTATATGTACTTTTTGAATCACTTACCAATCAGTGGATATGTGAGATGATTTAATTTTCTGTCTGTTGGCTTATCTCTTTATTTTGGAACAGGGTCTCATTCCTATAATTTATGTGCCTTCTTTGGCCATTCTTGTTTTTCAAAATTCAAAGTGTTGAGATTACCTACTATATCAAGTGGCTTATTTTAAATAATATTTCCATGAAAATGTTGACGATGAATTGTAAGGAGCCAAGGATTGTCAGAAAAAAATTTATAAGCAGACAGGGCCAACTTTGAACTTCTGAACCTCCTGCCTTTGAAACTAGAATGCTGAGATTATAGGCATGTGCCACTATTTACAGACATTATTTATCTTTTGATAAATCTTTCTATGGGAAGTTCATTTTTGGTGTCTAAGTCTCATAAGCATTCCATGTATTAACTTTGTTTTGAATTATAACTATAATGCCAGCTCAAAACAGATGACACATGAGCCTCCACATTTGTCTGAAACAAGGGTACTTATGGGTTACCAGTGAGTACAAAAGAACGTAAGATATGAATTTACAAAGTCCTTCTTCCAGAACAAATTCAGCAATAGCTAAAACTCCTTATATGAGCAACTGGGGAGAAATAGATATGAATTAAATAAGATGTTTAATTTTTTCTACCACACACATTTTCAAAGAATGCAAGTTTTAATCCTAAAGCACTTATTTCTCCTCAAGAAGTTTTTATAGACACATTTTTACATATGTGTATAATAGTATTTTATGTATGTATGTATGTGCTCCATGTGTATGCCGAGTGGAAGCATAGGCCAGAAGATGATATCAGAACCACTATAACTAGAGTTACAAGTAGTTGCGAGCTATAAAATTGTTGGGTATTGAATCTGGATCCTATGGAAAAGCAACAGCAAGTGGTGTTACCTGCTGAGGCATTTCTCTGACTGAACTGCGTATGTGTACGTGTGTGTGTGTGTGTGTGTGTGTGTATATATGTATCAACTGACATACACACACACACACACGTATGTGTGTATGTCAGTTGATACATATATATATATATATATATATATATATATATATATATATACATACACACACATACACACACACACACACACATATTCAATCAGTTGTGATACAGAGTAGAGGAGAAATTATAATAATTTTCCTGATGGTGTTAAAAGGTATAGAAAGAATTTTGACTCATAAGAAGAGCAATGATTTGAGTGGGGAAAGTGGGAGAATGACCACAGTTTCTGTTGTCTTCTCAGTAAACTTTCAGTACAGAGTACACACACATATTTTTCTTCTTTCTTCTTTCTTCTTCTTCTCTTTTGTTATCTCTAGAATCTTCAAGTTGTAATTCAACTTATGATCACCAGAAAAAGGAATGTTTGTGATTCTACATTGCAGCTGATATGGCAAAGAAATTTGAATAGTATAATTTCTAAGTAGTATCCTTAAAGAGAAGGGAATTTTCCTAAATCCTCTTGCTCTGTCCCACAGGGCAACTACAGACAGGAAAGAAGCTGAATCATAAATCATAAATCGTGGTACTTGAGTTGAATTCAATGATACAACAGGATGATAGTAATAGCACAATAAATACTGAACGACCAAATTGTCTCTGTATAGCATATAATCTATATAAAATTACACCATATTATAGATTATAGATATTTTGCTTTCTGTTGAAGTGTTTGAACTTGGATCTCAAATAATATATAATAATATGTACATTTGAATCTTGTTTTCCAAGCACTTCTTAAATATGCAAACCTATTACTTAAAAAGCAAAACAAAACTGGGAATTACTTTCTGTCAATATGCAGGTGGATGCTATGTCACAAAAAAGATTTGAAGATTCAAATTCAGGAAAATAATCCATTTATGGCAACTAAGATGAAGAAATATACCTTTGCAACTTTACCTGTGACTGACTACTCAAAACCCACTTTTAGGACTTGATTTTGTAGTTATTTCAAAGTGAATATCCAGTTCTGGAAGCTAACCTCAATCCAAATATTCTGAAGGTAGAGACTTCAGATGCTTTAAATTTTGAGATACCACTCTTCTTATTTGTGTATTCACTGTCCTAGGCCTCTCACATTTGCCTATTTTTGATACCAAATTTTATTTTGATCTCCTACCTGCTAGGTCTGAGACACATTCATGTGACATTTACCTTAACCTTAGTACACAAAAGTATAAACACACACACTCACAAACACATATACATTTGTAAGTACAAGGAATGTATATGTTTACACATATATATCCTATATGAGTTTATGCAGATGCATAATCATAAATAGATATAAAATAGATTATGTCAACCAACCATCAATTTAAATTTCAAAAAAGCTGTAGTGAATTGTAATCTAATTCCATAGTTTAATGTATAGTATTCTCTACAAGAAACCTATCAATGAATAGCAAGCTCTCTCTTTTCGAGGATACCATGTAATATTTAAATATCAAAATATTTTTAAAAATCATATAAATTAGTAAACACCATCCAGTAGTAAAAAAGAAAGCATTTTCAACAAATGGTGCTGGTTCAACTAACTGGTGGTCAGCATGTAGAAGAATACAAACTGACCTATTCTAATTTCCTTGTACAAAGCTCAAGTACAAGTGGATCAAGGACCTCCACATAAAAACAGATACACTGAAACTTACAGAGGAGAAAGTGGAGAAGAGCCTCAACCACATGGGCACAGGGGAAAAATTTCCTGAACAGAACACCAATGGCTTATGCTCTAAGATCAAGAATTGACAAATGGGACCTCATAAAATTGCAAAGCTTCTGTAAGGCAAAAGACACTGTCAATAGGACAAAATAGCAACCAACAGATTGGTAAAAGAACTTTACCCCTACATCCGAATACATCCGATAGAGTGCTAATATCCAGTATATACAAAGAACTCAAGAAGTTAGACTCCAGAGAATCAAATAACCCTATTTAAAATGGGGTACAGAGCTAAACAAAGATTTTCAACTAAGGAATATCAAATGGCTGAGAAGTACCTAAAGAAATGTTCAACATCCTTAGTCATCAGGGAAATACAAATAAAAACAACCCTGAGATTCCACCTCACCACAGTCAGAATGGTTAATATCAAAAACTCAGGTGGCAGCAGATGCTGGTGAGGATATGGAGAAAGAAGAGCACTCCTCCATTGTTGGTGGGATTGAAAGCTGGTACAACAACTCTTGAAATCAGTCTGGCAGTTCCTCAGAAATTAGACATAGTATTACCTGAGGACCCAGCTATAACACTCCTGAGCATATAACCAAAAGACTCTCAAAAATATAACAAGGACACATGCCCCACTATGTTCATATTAGCCTTATTTATAATAGCCAGAAGCTGGAAACAACCCAGATGTCAATCAACAGAGGAATGGATACAGAAAATGTGGAGTACTTCTCAGCTATTAAAAACAATGACTTCATGAAATTCTTAGGCAAATGGATGGAACTTGAAAATAGCATCCTGAGTGAGGTAACTCAGTCAAAAATGAACAAATAGGTTATGTTTGATACTCACTGATAAGTGGATATTAGCCCAAAAGTTTGTAATATCCAAGATTCAGTTCACAGACCATATGAAGCCTAAGAAGAAGGAAATCCAAAATGTGGATGCTTCAGTGCTTTTTAGAAGCATGAACAAAATACTCACAGGGAGAAATATCGAGACCAAGTATGGAGCTGAGACTGAAAGAAAAGCCATCCAGATACTGCCACACCTGGGGATCCATCCATATACAGTCACCAAACCCAGACCCTATTGTGGATGTTAAGAAATGCTTGCTGAAAGAAGTCTGATATAGCTGTCTCCTGAGAGGCTGTGCCAGAGCTTTACAAATACAGAGGTTGATGCTCACAGCCAACCATTGGGCTGAGTGGGGGTCTCCAATGGAAGAGTTAGAGAAAAGACTGAAGGAGCTGAAGGGGTTTGCAACCCCATAGGAAGATAACAATATCAACCAACCACATCCCCCAGAGCTCCAGGGATTATGCCACCAACCAACGAGTACACATGGAGGAACCCATGTTCCAGACACATACGTAACAGAGGATGGCTTTTTCAGGCATAAATGGGAGAAGAGGCCCTTGGTCCTGTGAAGGCTAGATGCCCCAGTGTAGGGGAATTTGAGGGCAGGGAGGCGGGAGTGGATGTGTGGGTGAAAGAATACCCTCATAGAAGCAGGGGGAGGGGGGATGGGATAGGGGGTTTCTGGGAGGGGGTAAACCGGGAAAGGGGATAACATTTGAAATGTAAATAAAGAAAATATCCAATAAAAAAAGAAAGAAAGAAAATATTCATTTTTTAAAAAAGTGATATAAATGAGTAACTTTTAACATGGATTGTGTTCTTGACATTTTAAGTGATAACTTGCTTGGGTAAGTCGACTATCAAAGCTAAATTTACTATGGATATAATTCTACAAAAATTGAACTCCCACAGTTAAAGTGGCACATTTTATCCAAGCCTGAAATAATACATACATGTGTATATATGTCATCTCCAATTTTTGGGAAAACAGTTTTATCACATACTTCCAATTAATTTTAGCTATTAATGCAGGCATCTATTCATTCTCTGAACAGAAGGCTGTCATGACAGATATAGAATATGATCAAGGAATTTAACTTTAATTTATTTCTACAAATCAATTATAAGAAACAAATCTGTGGATATGATACTCTGTGCTATTTTTGCACTTGTTTTATTTTCAGTAACAATGCCACCTGCTGTATTTAATAGCACTGTTGGAATAATGAACTGTCTGTTCTACTAATATCTCTTCAGAAGAACAGAGCCTTTGAAAAAATCACTCTTGCAACCAATAAAACCTTGATAATATTCAGACAAAAGCAATAAGTGTTATTGAAAGGTTCTGCGTACTTCAGTACTGTTATACAAAATCTATTGAGAATATTTGTTCTATAGTTTTAAATCCCTACAATAGAAAGAATAATAATAAAAATAGGAATTAAATGACAACATCAAGAGAAATTATTCTGTGTCAGAGTTAAGCACCTCCAAAGGAATAGAGAAAATTTCAAAGCTATATCACCTATTCTGTAACACCAGAGAATTCTGATACAAGATGCTTAGATGGCAACCAAGAACGGCCTTAATATCAACAAAAATGCTGATAAACTTATTCAGTCTACTCAGTAGTTAGACCTAGACAGTTCTACTTTTGGACTCCCTTATAGAAAGTACACACACACACACACACACACACACACACACACACATGAGAAAGAGATACAAACTAGTGAGAGGGAAATACATATGCAACACAAACAGAGTTGTACAGATATAAAAAGAGAGAAATATAGACGGAGAGACACCTGGAGGTGTACATACATAGATACATACAAAAACACAAGTACAAGCACATACCCACATAAAGACATTAAGAGAAAAAAGAGTGATACTAAGAGTATATAAACTCAAATACAAAGAACAAAATACTAGTTTAATTTTTTTTTATTTTACATTCAGTGTTTTGAAACACTATTTTTGATGTTATTTAGAAAAATAAAAATAAGCATTCTTTTTTTCATTTTTATTGAATTGTGAGTTAGACTATTTGAAACTTTTATAAATTCAGATATAGTTCCCTTGATAATATGGAAGATAAATGTGTAGAAAACTGTAAACTTAATTTTATTTACCAGCTGTATTTGTCATCTTGGGGGCTTATTGCAGAGTAAGCTCACCCTTTCTAGTTCTTTTTGAACACTGGCTGGCTGGTTCAATTAAGCTTGTTCTGGCTCAAACTCCTCTCCAAGCTGACTTATAACAATTGACTTCTTCTGGCTTCTCCCTAAATTGCTGATCCTTAAATTAACTCTGGCAATTTGTTCTAATCTCTTGGCTCCTTTTCCTTCTCTGGTTACCACGGCCTCTGCTGACCTGCTCTGAACTTCATGAACTCTTGAACAAATTTAACTCTATTGCATTGCACTCTGTGTACTGACTCCCCATTGACTGACTCTCTTCCTGTACTGCTCTGAAAGCTCTTTCCTGTTTGTTCTTGTGAAAGTTGGACATAGCTGATCTCTGACTCATTTCGTCAAACTTTATTTAATTCATGACTTTGTATGTCCTTCAATTAGATGTCAATTTCAAACATGGTTGCTTCCTTCTACCAACTAAACTTTAGGGATTAAAATTGTGTACTTAGGGGCTTATCTGTATTCCAGGCAGATCATACTGAAATCCAGGGCATGTATCCATTTTAACTAGATCACAGAGATCTAGAAGTTCTTCAGATGTGATGCTTTGCCAAAACAGTCATTTTGTAGGATTAAAATTTCTCTGCAGAAATCTACCCTCTAATATGTTATCATTTACCTTATTTGGGTGCAGTGTCTTTTCTTGGGTACTATGATTAAGAAGAATTCATGATGATTATATCCAATCAAACACAACTCATGGTCTTATACAAAGAATAATTTTGAATATAGAGAAGTACATATCTGTGAAGAGATATAAGGAGAAAATGTACATCTATAAGGAAAATTAAAATGCCTAAAACAATTCCTTTTTGGCAAGCCCTACAGGGGAAAAAAATCACCTTAAATTTGTGTTTGTATCATCTAGGACAGAGAAAAATTTCAGATTTTGTTGGCCAACACATATATAGTATCCCCAAAAATCTGATGTTTATCATGTGGATAAAAATTATAGCAGTACATGTGAATGAGCAGGGATATAAACTAAACATAAGATCTTTCAATAGCAGTAGCAATTCTCTCTCACTCAGCAATAAATGAGACCATCCATCCTCAAAATTGTCTTAACTGAAAGTCGCATAATTCCATTATAAATAATAAAACCAAAACTTTTTTAAAAAAATTAATTATATGACCCTTAGTCTCTTTTTTAGCAAAGAATTACAGAAGTTAACTATCCTATTTATTTTTAAAAGAATATATAAAAAGGTATTTTCACCTGGAGATCCATCCCATATACAATCACCAAACCCATACACCATTGTGGATGCCTGGAAGTGCTTGCTGACTGGAGTCCGATATGGCTTTTCCTGAGAGGCTCTGCCAGAGTCTTACAAATACAGAGGCGGATGCTCGCAGCCAAACATTGGACTGAGCACAGGGTCCCAAATGGAGGAGTTGGAGGAGACTGATGGAGTTGAGGAGGTTTGCAGCCCCATGGGGGGAGCAACAGTGTCAACTGGCCAGACCCCTGGAGCTCCCGAACACTGGACCACCAACCAAAGAATACACATGGAGGGACCCATGATTCTGGCCACTTATGTGGCAGAGGATGGCCTTGTTGGACATCAGTGGGAGGCGTGGCCCTTGGGCCTGAGGGTGTTGGATGCCCAGTGTAGGAACGCCAGGGTGGGAAGCCGGGAGTAGGTGAGTGGGTGGGGGAGCACCCTCATAGAGGCAGGAAGAGAGGGGATGATATGTGGTTTCTGAATGGGAGACCTGGAAAGGGGAAAACATTTGAAATGTAAATAGAGAAAATATCCAATTTTTTTAAAAGTTATTTTCAACTTCAAATTGTACCAGGACAACTTCAAATTGTATCAGGGTAGTAAGAATGGGAACTTTGCAAAAACAAAAACAAAAAACAAAAAACAAAAAACAAAAAACAAGCAACCTTTTAATCTCCATTTCCCTACAGAAAATGTCATAGTGAACATAGCCCACTCCCCAAAATCCTGGCTACTGATGTGGAATAATTCATTTACTAGTTCCAAAAACTGGAGCTATTAGGCAAATCTAGCTAGCTAGCTAGCTATCATCACATTTGTCTGTTTTTCCCTGGAGGTTGCCTCATTGACATGAAAAAAGCAATTGATTGAGATTTTTTCTCCCATTATTAACCTAAGCTGCAAATAAATCAATTGTGTGTGTGTGTGTGTGTGTGTGTGTGTGTGTGTGTGTGTGAGAGAGAGAGAGAGAGAGAGAGAGAGAGAGAGAGAGAGAGAGAGAGAGAGAGAGAGAAAATATTCATTTTCTATTACTGCAGACTAACTAGCATTTGAATGGTCCTGAATGTTGTATTTAGTGAACAAAAAGGTACAGCATTTAATGGTGTAATTTGGGCGCAACACCGTCATTGCAAGAAGTTTTCATCGCAGAGGTGATAAGACAGAGTTTTTTCTGTATTCAGACATGAGTGATCATGGGTGGAGAACATAGATTCATGTTTCCCCAAGCTCCATGTTTCAATGTGGTAAAAGATTCAGAGATTTTTTTTTTCAAGACAGGGTTTCTCTGTGTAGAGATTCAGAGATTTTTGTTTAGTACTAATGCAACAACTATAGCAAAATTATTAATGAAGTCACTAGCAGCTGGTAAAATGCCTCCTCAGGTAATGGTGATTACCACCAAACCCAGTTACTTCAGTTCATTCCCTATAATCAATATAGTAAGAGGAGAGAACCAAATACCAAAACTTATCCTCTGACCATGACATACTCTTCCTTCAATAAATAAAAAATGAATAAAATACATTGATGGAAATAAATGGAGGAAATATCTAGAATAACCAACCCTTCTGTACTATAAGATGACACCCTAAGCTTTTAGGTGATAGAAGCTAGGGATCTGTTAATACATTTTTGTCCTGGGTAGTTTTCATATGAGACAAATACCCTAAATTGAGAAATATAGGCAAGTATGTGTGTATGTGTGTGTGTGTGTAGGTGGGGGTGCGCCTTAGCAGGTGATTGATGTAGCAGTGCTCAAACATTGGGATCAGTTCCACACCTGCACAGGTGATTCTTGATGATATATATATATATATATATATATATATATATATATATATATATATATATATATATATCGGTTTAAAAAGCCAGCAACCATCATTTGTTCGCTGCTTCAGTTCCTACTATATGACCCCGCCTTGAATCCTTTAATAATGGACTATGACCTGAGAGTTGTAAACTGAAATATTCCCTTTCCTCTTCTAGTTACTTTTTGCCATGGTGTTTTATCACAACAATAGAAAGCAAGCTAAAACACATTCCAAATGCTTTTTTTGTAATGGTGATCATAATGCTAAGAGACATACAAAAGATGGCAATGGTCATTGAAGGGGCCACGTTAGACCAAGATAATTCGTATTTAGGCTTTGAACTTAGAACACTCCAATCTCTCCACAATCATGGAAATTTTAATCAGTCTATGTAAAAAGTTCAACACAAGAGAACTGAGAGCTTTTGTTCGCAATGTCTAGAATCCTTGCTTGAGCTCAATAATCTTGCAGGAGTAGTGTTAGGGTCCGAAAATTGCTAAAGGAAGACCCCAGACTCAGCATGCAAAAACAAAGAGCATTTATTCTGCAGAAATAACCAGCATGTGGTGGTCAAACATTCTGCAAATTGGCAACCCCAACAAAAGGCAATCAGGTCTTCTTATAGGGAACCAGAGGAGATCATTAGAAGGACTAGGTAATCTAAAATTTCATTGGTGGGTGGTAGGGGGTCACAGGTAGTCAGTGGTTTTCATTCCTATGTCATGAACGTTCAACTATGTGATGAAGTAGGACTGCCCAGCACAGATGGCCCATTCTGAGATAAGATATTTCCCCATTTTTGTGATTATCCCCAGGCTGCTTTTTAGGAGGGGGTTTGTTCTGGATTTTATGGTCTGTTCCTAGAGATGGTGTCTTATGACTTAGTTTCTGGGACTCATGGTCTATTCTTGAAGCTGGTGACTTATGGCCTTTTTTTAAAATCAAGCCTGGTCCTTAAAATGGAGACAGATGGGGTTCATAAATGAAGACAAATGGGGTGGGTTTATATTGTCCTTTCTTTAGGATGGGTGGAACTTGTTTCTGCAGCTTTGGAACCTAGTTTTGCTTGGGCCTTCTTCAATTCATTCCCTTTTGTCAAATGTCAATCACTATTTGTGTGTTTGTGTTTGTGTGTGTGTGTGTGTGTAATTGGAATCCATAAAGCTAAACATTGTTTCCTTGATAAACCTTGCCAGTAATATACAGCTGGCTTTGCTTCATTCTTTTTTTTTCCCTGTATCTTTGTGAGTTTAGCAAACTTGTACCTTCTTGTGAGCCATCTGGGATTCCCTTTGAATTAAAATTTGGAATTCCTTTGCCATTTGTTTGACATAGAAACTCACATTCTTTGTGCTTTATTTGTGCTCTTGAGGCCAATTTGTGGAGACATTATGAGGCAAAGAGACACAGGTGTATCTGGAAATCTCTGTCACAGTTTGTGTGAGAACAGAAAATGCTCTTTTTGTTTCCTTGTTCCCTGAAGAAACTTCACTTAGGATTAGAAAAGGTCCCTTTTATTCTTGTGGCTTCTGTAGCTGAAAGGGCACTCTGATTTCATGAAACCATGTTTTTACCAAATGATTTATTCTATGGTCACTTTTAGTTGTTTTGCAGCCATATTTTTATGGCTTGCTCACCCTTTTATTTTGTATATACCTAACAGACAGAGATATATATATATATATTGTGAACAAAAGTTTTGGGATACAGAGCTGTATCCTTCACTAGACCTTTTATCAGACTGATTAACCAATTAGAGCTTTGCTGTATTTGCAATGCCAGAAACGTAGAGGAACTCACTTGCTTCTTTCCATAATGTTAGAGTTTTATTGACTAACAGTAAATTCAAAAATTAAGGCAGTTTCAAAGGCAACATTCTGCCTAATAATTTTGCTTTTCCTTGTAAGCTGGTCAAGGCTACCTTAATTACTAATATTAACTTTCACATGATACATCAAATAGCAATATGTCTTTCTACATAAATGTATGTAGATTATAGAAATGGATGAAGAGGGACAAAGAGAAGGTAGCGGCAGGGTTAAAGATGCTTCAGAAGTGGGATTAGTGAAATCTAAATGGAATATGCATTGATAAGATAAGGAATCCAGATCCAAAGGTGCTCAGTAAAGGCTGTTGCTGTGGAGTCAGATCACTGTGGATTGGGCATTGAGAATGAAATGAAGAGAAGAGTCCAGATGTGAGGCAGAAGGGTCAGATCAGGTCTTAACAATGAAAAGGGTGGGTAGGGATACCATATGTCCAGATGGAAAGCAGAGAACAGAAAGATGATAGATGAATAAATTATATCAATAATAGTGACCAAACCAAACTGAAGCCTCCAGAGAGTCAAACACTTCCTGACTGTTGGTCCTTGATAAACATCCTGGGTTTCAGAAGAAAGATGATCATTGCTGTCTTACTGATAAGTGTCTGACTCTTTGTAAGTTCTAAGGGAGTTACATACACTTTCCTTGATCAGGTGTATACAGTATTTTCTGACACATGATTTTTCTGATGTGATTTTAATCTCCATGTGCCACTATAGTTTCCATTTACCTGGAAAATGTACCTAGTAGTGTACTTTCTATTTCCAGGATTAAGTCATTCACCAGTCTGTGCATCATGTGGACAGATGGTATTGTTTGTAAATGCCAATAGATAGTATCTAAAGCCTAGAGAAGAGAAACACCAAATATACTGCAACCCAATTCTTACCACATGTTTCTACCAATGTATTTGAAAAGTGAAAATCATTGGAACATACAATTCAAGGTAACCTGAATCTGTGTTCCTAGACTTCTATTTGGCTTTAGCCTAAGCTTTCTTTTACACACTTTGGGAAGAGAACTCTATTTCTAGTGTCAAGGGTTTGACATTATGTGTGCATACATTTTTTTTCTCTTTGTCTTTTTCTCTTTCAGCACATGTAAACCAATTTTCAAAATTCATTAGTGGATTATTATTCATCCAATCTTGGCAGGAAGGTAGACATCAAAAGAAATAGCTAGGATGGTTTAATACTGAAAGAATGAAAGCAAATATTTTAAGCAAGTTACTGCTGCATAAAAATCAATTCATGGCTTATATTGCATGCAAATCTCACATTTAACTATATAACCAATCTTGATAATGACTGATTTCTTGTAAGTCTGAAATAAATATAGGCCATCAGTAAGCATTGATTTCCATGATGAACTTCAGAGTAACCTTGGCCCTGTAATACTAGCAACAAAGCAAGCAAATGTGATACAATTAAAGCTGAGTCTAGGTTAATGCTAATCAAGCTGCTAACACCCTCTAGCAGAAGGAGATGGATTAGGAAATTCTTACCTGGAATTCCAACCATCATTCCCTGCTTCCCACCAAAATATGAAATGATAAAATATGTGAATTGATAGCATATTTGGGCCTATTTAATTTCCCATAGCTTATTTTTATATAAAATACTTTGATATACCATCAAGATGTGTCTGCTCCTTAATAAGACTGGTTTTTAAAGGGTATTTTCTCAATTGAGTAGTTTCTAAAGACCAAATCTAAATTGTTTTGTAGAAAATAATTAAGATACAACAACTTATGTATGTGTGTGTGCGTTGTGAATTAGAAAATATGAAATAATTGATGTGCCTCTCCTGAGTGCTATGTTCTAAACATAGGTGAAACATTTTGGGTATTTCCACAAAAGAGCATTAAATGAATAATAAATTTACAGGGTTAGGCTGTTTCAATGGCTACTACTTATGAGATATTCCAGCTGATAACCTTGGAGAAATCAAATATAAGTTCCATTATCTTTTGTAGTTACTAAAATTAATTATCTGAATCCATGTCACACAGTAACTTTATCACTACATATATGTGTATATGTACGTAATACAGTGGTAGGAAAGAATGAAATTCCAGCAATATTCTAGATCAGTGATTCTTAACCTTCCTTGTGATAAATCTTAACTATAAAATTATTTTCATTGTTACTTTATCACTTTAATTTTGTCACTGTTATCAAACATAAAGTAAATATCTGTAGTTTCCAATGGTCTTAGATGACCCCCATGAAAGGTTCATTTGAACTCCCTAGTTTTCTTTTCTGCCAGGGATTGGAACCAGACCTAGATTTCAGTAGTTTTCATACTATCAACACATATGGGTTTGTAGCTGGAAATAATTATGCCATGATAAAATTGATAGCATGAGTTGTATTTTAAACTTCTGACCATGGTAATGATGTATTTCTCACCACAGTGCTTGGCAGGGTGAAGCAGGAGGATAATGAGCTTTAGGCCAATGTGAACTTTACAGTCGCTTCAAGGATACCCTATAAGACCTTGTTTCAAAATAACAAAGCAAGATAGAAACAAACAAAAGCAAATAAGTAACCCCCATCTAAGCAACAAAACCTCAAACTGCAATTAATATGGATGATGAAGACAACACATGTGGAACTTTAACTTCAGAATGATTATATGTTAAATTTTGACTTTCCATTAAAAATTTTAAAATGTACCTTTTTATTAATCACGTATTTAATGAGCTGGATTTTAGCTCATTAAACATGTTCTGAGTGCCTTCTGTATGTCAAAGCTATTAATCATATTCTGTTGATTTAATATTTACAGAACAGTTCGGTGGTTATACTATCATGTCATAAACAAAGAGATTCTAGGTGTGACTATTTTAATGCTATTTAGCTAATAAGCAATAGTTGCAATTTGTCGTAGCTCTCCATGAAGGCTAATCTTTGTTTCCAACTTGACAGCATATGGAATCAACTAAAACAGCGAAAAGCTGTTGGACATTCCTGTAAAGACTTTTCTTGATGATATTATTTAAAGTAGAAATACACATCTGGTGTCAGCATAGACACAAGGACATGGTAGAAAGAACCTTTGCTTGTTTCTGCTTGCCCTCACTTTCACTGGCAGATCCATCCTGTTGCTGTAACATTCCTTCACTGACAGAGTACCAGCTCCTTTTGATGTCAACCGAAAAACAGCCATTCTCCAGAAATTCTCCAGGCCTTCAGTAGAAGATTGATGCTTCTGACATATTCAGCCTGTACTATAATCTAGGAGCAAGCCCATATAGCCCCAAGATCTATCTGTGCACGACACTAGCTGAAAGCACCTTAGAAAGAGACTCCAAGATGTGAGAAATTCTGAGTACACAAAGAAATAAGATTAGGCCTATTTGAATCCGTATAATCCTGCATTGCATACCAGTATTTTACCACATGTGCAATATGGAATCAAAAAGCATCATTCTCTAATATTATAACACTTTTGCTTAATTTTGATTTCCTGTTAATTTCTTAAAACCTATTTCAGCTTTTTTCTTTTTCTCTTTTTAAAAAGTAATTTATTACTATTATTGTTATTTATTAATTCATTTATTTACTTTATGTAGACCACAGTTGCCTCCCCTCCTCTCCTCCCCACCCCATCTCCATCCAGTCCTTCTCTATTTCTCTTCAGAATAGGAGAGGCTTCCTGTAGATATCAAAGAGCTCTGGCATATCAAGTTGCACTAAGAGTAGGCACATCCTCTCCTATTGAGGCTACAGGAGGCAGCCAAGTAGGAGGAAAGAGTTTCAAGGGCAGGCAACAGAATGAAAGGCAGCCACTCCTCCTGCTGTTAGGAATCCCATTTGAAGATCAAGTCATACAACAGGACATATGTACAAAGTGTCTAGGTCAGTCCCATGCAGGCTGCCTGATTGGTTCAGTCTATAGGATCTCCTATGGTCACAGGCTAGTTGATTCTGTAGATTTTCTTGTGATGTTCCTGACCAGCTGGCTCCTACAGTCCTTCCATTTCACCCAAGCTCTGCTTAATGTTTGGTTGAGTTTCTGTATCTGTTTCTATCAGGTGTTGGGTGAAGTCTCTCTGATGACAATTATGCTAGGCTCCTATCCTACACATCTTGTAGGCAAGACACAAGGCAAATTGTAGGTCTATAGGTTTTACGGCTGGCTTGGTGTCCCAATCCCACCAATGGAGATCTTGCCTGTTTATAGTAGATGGCCAGGTCAGGCTCCATATGCCCCATTGCTAGGAATCTTAGCTATGGTCATCCTCAATGATTCCTGGGAGTTTCCATTGCCCTTGGTTTCTCACTTATCCCAAGATGCTCTCCCTATTCCAATTGTCTATTCCAATACTCTCTTCCTCTGTCTTCCCTGCACTTGATCCCTGCTGTTTCCATACCCCACGCCTCCACTCTTCCAGTACCCTCCACCTGTCCACCAATTATATCTATTCTATTTCTTCTTAACAGTAAGATTCATATTTCCTCCACTGAGTCCTCTTTGTTACTTAGCTTCTTTGGATCTGTGGATTGGTCTACAGCTATCCTTTACTTTATGGCTAATAGCCACTGTGAGTACATACCATGTTTGTCTGAATAAGGGTTACCTCACTCAAGGTGATCTTTTCTAGTTCCACCCATTTGCCTACAACTTTCATGATGTCTTTGCTTTTAATAGCTATACAATAGTCTATTGTGTAAATGTACTGCATTTTCCTAATTCACTCTTTGGCTGAGGAAAATCTACTTCATTTGCAGTTTCTGGCTATTATGAATAAAGTTGCTATGAATGAACATAGTTGAGCAAGTGTCCTTGTGGTATGGTGGAACATCTTTTGGATATATGTACAGGAGTGGTATATGTGCGTCTTGAGACAGACGGATTCCCAATTTAGCTTTCTTCTTTTTAAATGCCCTTTTTGAAATGGGACTGTCTCTCCCATATCTATGTCTATGCCTATGCTACCACTATATTAAAAGTTCACATTATATTTGAATTCATTATATTTATTAATGAATATGCCTCAGAATGTGTTGTAATTGAATATCACTCAGATATTACTTATGTTAAAATATTGGACTTTGAAGTTTATGTTGAAATGTTTTAATATTCTGGGACTACTGTATTGCAAACTATATGACAACATGTGTTTCTGGAGTCAGTGGTTCAAATCACACTTAGAAAGTTCATGTTAAACCTTACATGTGTTTATGGAGTAGTGATTTCATTATGAGGGCTATGTCCAGTTGATGCTGCCAAGCTTTCCTCTTTGTGTCTCATGGATACTTACTTCCATATTCCATGAGGGATGATGTAGAACAAAGGATTTCGCCATGAACTGACAAATTCATACTGCATTTATCACCCTCCAGAACCATGACAGCAATAAATTTATACTGTTTATATAGTCCCAAGTTACTGATATTGTCATAGCATCAGTGTGTGTATATGTTTGTGTGTCTGTTTATGTGTGTACGAGCATGTGTATGTAAATAAACTAAGACAATCCTAAAGAGCATCAAATAAATGTCTAAAATCTCTTCAGATCAAAAGTTCCACATCATATCATTTAAATAATTTAAATTCAAGATAAATAAATATTTGAATATAAACTATACTAAGACACAAATTTTTATTTGTAGAGTGAGAAACTAAAGAATCAATTAACCAGTCTTAAAATAATATAGCACACTATTCCAGGAACAAGTATTAAAAACTTAAAGAAATATTGAAAAAAAATAGTCAATCATTTTACAAATATAATTTTAAATTGAGCTTAACAATTCTTTAGGTTTAAAGCCCTGGCAAAAAATCATCCCTGGCTTGTAGTTCCACTCTGGAGGCACATAATTCTCACTACAGTGAATTCTTTCCTTTTCACGAATATGTTTGTATGTGAATATAATTAGTTTTATTATCTTAATTCTTGTCTATATACCTTTATTTGGTGTGATAATAAATACATATTGATGGAAAATTATAATAATCTGTAGGGCTTTTAATTGTTCTGCTTATTGAAAGCATTAACTCAAAGAAGTGTAAAGTTAATAAAAATAAACATTTTCTTACATTATAGAATGCTTGATTTCTGTTAACTTTCCTCTTAATGAGCAAATGCATTTTTTATTTGATCTTTATATACATACTGATTATAGACCATGCAATCAGTATTTATTTATGTTTGTATTTATATTTGTAAAAGTATCTTTTATTCTGCTCTAATTTTTTATCTTAGAGGCTCACTGCCTCAGTGTGCTAACCTAGGCCTAGTCCTGGTATCTTCTAGCCATGCCTACACCTGGAATCTACTAGCCAGGTCTTGTTCTTGAATCTTCCAGACTCTATACAATCTAATCAAGGCCTAGAATGTTTTCTGCCTCTGAGACTTACTGCTGAATAAACTACCCCTTTCTTGTGTTTTTGCAATTCTTGCTGGCTAGTCAATTCAGCTGTTCTGGCTCAAACTTCTCCCTGAGGTAACTGATTCAATCTGGCTTCTCTCTTGGCCTCTGACTTTTTGCTCTGCTTGACCTCAAACTAAGTGTAGCAATCTGTTCTAATCTGTTGGCTCTTTCTTATTTTCTGGGTCATTTTGTTTATATTCGTGTCTAGCTTGTTCACTTTTTAAAATCTCCGGAAAAATCTTTGTAAAACTGCCTCCTTCTTTCTTTCCTTTCTCTCTCTCTCTCTCTCTCTCTCTCTCTCTCTCTCGCTCTCGCTCTCGCTCTCTCTCGCTCTCTCCACTGCTTTCTCATAAATAACTTGGGATTAAAGGTGTGTTGTAAGGGCATGTCTGTATTCTAGCCAGAGGGACTAATGATATTTACTAAGGGCTGAACTAGAAACAATTTGAGGTATTTTTCGTCTGTTTTGTTTTGTTGTCGTTTTTTTTTTTTTTTTTTTTTTTTCAGTAAGAAACACAATCTCAGGGTTCACAACGTGATCAAATATCCTGCAACATATATTAATATATATTTTTTGCTTTTTGAGCATTTATTCTAATCACAGTTTCTTACTAGCTAAAACACTGTGTTACCATAGCTAAATGAACCTGCATTATTAGGAAACTCTTAGTTTCTCTTTATCTGAAAACTTCATTAGTACATTCTCAATATTAAATGAGTTTATGTATAGACACATTTAAATCTTTTTACTGCTATTTTTTCAGTACACTGCATATATGATAGTCACCAATAGTCTTTTCATATTCAGTTGTTGCTGTACAACCATGGTTTTACCACAATTCCTTTGGTTATTTGTAGAATATGACTTGTTTTTCCAGATGACAAGGATAGAAAAATTGCAGGTGCAAGTCATATCATGAAATTCAGAAAGGAGATAAAGGAAGAGTCATCATATTAGGCAACTAGAATAGATGGTATGCAGACCAAGGGCAGCATATGAGTCATAAAAATAATCTAAAACGATTTTTATAGGTCAAACTCCACCATAATATTTCCTTTTCTTGTGGTGGAGATTAAATAAAAATGAAATTGATAATGAAAATGTAAAACCCTAGGAAAATCTCCATTGCCTCTTAATGGCAATTCTATATGTAAAACAATTCACGAAAATAGATAGAATTTGTGTTTGACCTGGAATAACAAGTGACAATATGAAAGTAAAAAAAGATCACGGCAGGTTAGGAATGTGAGCAGGATAAAGGAGCAATAGAAAAAAAGAGCAGTTGATTTGAATTGCCATGGAACCAACATCCATGAGGTTTCAACAACATGGCTACTTAATCAAGATCTGAACAAGAATATCACCAATAGACATGCTATCATGGAGTGGGGAAATCTCATGGGTGCTCAACCATAGAAAAAGAACTACAGGCAACTTAAGATATGTTAGAAGTTCCCCAAGAAATAATCTCCCAAATGATAAGCCAATACTAAGTGGGCAATCCTCTGTGTGTGTGTGTGTGTGTGTGTGTGTATAAAGACATATAGAATTTGTATATATATACATATATATATACATACACACATATACACATATATGGTTATATGCATATATATGTGTACATGTTAACATATATTAAATTATATTTTATAATATATGTAAATTATATATAATAAACCTTTAAAATTGCCATTCAGACATAATAGATCTGTGTCTAGTGTTTCATATTTTTACAATCAATTTAATTTTTATTTGCTATGTACCACAGAAAAGGAAAAATATTGAAAGAGTTTGAACTATAAAAAACAGTTTTAGATATTTTTCATGACTCATAAATTATACTCATCCATATGTAAATTATGTACATACATATGTAAAATGATAAAAACTATATGGGTTGTATTTATATATTTAGGAATATATATATATATATATATATGTGTGTGTGTGTGTGTGTTTTAATATATTAATGATCAAAGGAAAAGAGGCCATGAATTAGAAAAAGGAAGCAACTAGAGTACCCAAGTGTGATCAGAGGGAAAATGGAAATGATTTGGTGAAATGGAAATGGACTCCTATCCCTTGCCAAGAATATATATGCAATTGATATTGACTGAAAAAGGAAAAGTTAATTTTCTCAAATAGATTCCCCACGATTAGCTATACTTCATGGAAGGACCTTTTTGCAGGCCAAAACAAAACAAAGTAAAATGTATTTTTTTTTTAATTTTTTTTTTTTTAATTTTTATTTTTGATACTTTT
>CM052722.1:59821887-59849856 GCA_028551405.1 Uromys caudimaculatus
CTTTTACTGGGGCCACTAGCACCCTCAGGCCCAAAGTCCTCTCCTTTCTCCCTGGTGGCCATCGAGGTGATTCTTCTGCCTCATATGTAGTCCAAATCATGGGTCAATAGATGTGTATTCTTTGGTTAGTGGTCTGAACTAGAGGACGACCAGGGGGAGGGTCAGGCCCATTGACGCTCTTGCTCCCTCCATGGGGCTGTTTTGTAGAGGGTTTTTTGGGCATTTTTTTTGTCTTATCAATCTTTTAATTATTTGTTTTTTTTTTTTTTTCAATCGTATGAGGAGTTCTATGTATGCTTCTTGTTTGGTTCTTTGTTTGAAGAGAAACCATACATAAACTTGGGTGGGTAAGCAGATTTGTGAAGATCTGGGAGAACTAGGGAAGAAAAAAATGTGATCAAATATATTGTATGAATATTTTTTAAATAAAATAGTTCAAACTAAAACTAAATTATTAAAATAGAATTTGTGTTTGAGTGGATTCCTTAAAGACATGTTGTATTCATATTTGTGAGTTCATTAGAATATCATGTGTCCATTTTAAACACTAAAGAAATACAGATGAATAAAGAGCATTTTTATGAATATTTTTATAATTTTTTGTTTTATTATGTAGGGTTCAGTGAGAACAATCTGTTTTTAAATTCTCTTGTTTGTTTTTTCTACAAATTTTGTTTGTCAGTTTTACAGGTCCGGTGTGGTGATTTGAATTCCTTGGCCCAGGGTGTTGAACTATTAGGTGGCATGGCCTTATTAGAGTACCTGTGACCTTGTTGGAGGAAGTTTATCACTGTGTAAATGGGCTTAAAGAGCTTCCTCCTAGCTGTCTGATGATTCTAGTCTTCTGTTTGTCTTCAGAACAAGATGCAGAACTCTCAGCTCCTTCAGCACCATGCATCCCTAGATATTGCTATGCTTTTCACCATGGTGATAATGGACTGAACCTCTGAGCTTTTAATTCAGCCCCAATGAAATTTTGTCTTTTACCTTGGTCATGGTGTCTCTTCACAGCAATGGAAACTATAACTAAGACACCAGGTCTCAGTATCTATTAAAATGGAGCTAAATGAGATCTCCCAATGAATTTGTAAAGAAAGCACATGCTAAGAATAACAGCAGTTAATCAACTAATAATGTTTACTAAGTCCATTCCTATCTGCTGGGACTCATGCCAACTATCACATAACAAGAAGTTCATAAAACAAACTGTTATCTACTCTCATAATAGTTCTAACGGTTTTCCTCAAAAATTGATGAAAAGCAGTAGCCCATGTGACTCACCACATACTTAATTAAAGAAATTAATCTTGAATGATAAGGATTATCACCAGGAAGAACAGCATACAGATGAAATTATCTGAGCTACTTCAACTTTTTGAACAGAATTGAAATTATAGCCTCAAAGTTGATACCTTAAGTAGTACATAGATTAGACATTGAGGACAAAGAAATATTTCTTTAAACTGATAGCCTACCCACACTTATTATGTAGATGACTAAAATGAAAGAATAATAGAATATCAAGTTAAGATGTCTTAGAGGTAACTCAAAGCACCAATTATCTCCAAAAATAGATTATAGGTAGATAATTTATTAATAAGGGAAAAATTAGAAGCTCTAGCAATATTTATACACTATCTAAATTCTTTATTGAATTATATTCTAAACAAAATATAAAATATAATAACCACATTGCTACCATATGGATATAAGGAAGTGAAAGAAACTGGAGAAAACCTTTTTAGGGTTGGAGTATTGAGAACTGACAGTGTTCAACACCAAAGGTATAACTATATTTTAATTCAATGTTTAAAACTTATGTCTGACTCAACCTCCTCAATCTAGTAATGAGTTTTGAAAGAAAAAGAGCAGTGTATAATTCACTGTGATTATTGCTTATTTGAATCTCGGGCCTATG
The DNA here is from genome assembly GCA_028551405.1 of Uromys caudimaculatus. Taxonomy (NCBI): domain Eukaryota; kingdom Metazoa; phylum Chordata; class Mammalia; order Rodentia; family Muridae; genus Uromys; species Uromys caudimaculatus. The sequence continues at coordinate 59,823,806 of CM052722.1, forward strand.
GAGCAAAAAGATATGTCATGTTAGCCAGGATTGAATCAGATCTTTTTTCTTTTAGATTACAGTTTCCCTTTTTTTAATTGGGTGTTTTATATATATACATTTCAAATTTTATCCACTTTCCTGGTTTCGTCTATGGAACCCCCTCCCCTTCCTCCTCCCCCTGCTTCTATGAGGACGTTCCTCCTCCCACGCACACACTCCCACATCACTGCACTGACATTTCCATACACTGGTGAATCCAGCCTTCACAGAACCAAGGGCCTCTCCTCCTATTGATTCCAGACAATGCCATCCTATGCTACATATGCAACTGGAGCCATGGATCCCTCCATGTGTACTCTTTGGTCAGTGGTTTAGTCCCTGGGAGCTCGGGGGCTTCTGGTTGATTGATATTGTTGTTCTTCCTATGGGGTTGCAAACCCCTTCAGCTCCTTCAGTACTTTCTCTAACTCCTCCATTGGGGACTCACTGCTCAACGCAATGGTATGCTGCAAGCATCTGCCTCTGTATTTGTCAGGCTCTGGCAAAGCCTCTCAGGAAACAGCTATAACAGGCTCCTGTCAACAAGCACTTCCTGTCATGCTCAATAGAGTCTGGGTTTGGTATATATAAATGGGATGGATCCCCAGGTGAGGCAGTCTTTGAATGACCTTTCCTTCAGTCTCTGCTCCACAATTTTTCCCAATGTTTCCTTTAGACAGGAGCTCTTCTGGGTTAAGAATTTGGAGGTTAGTGGGTGGCCCCATCCCCCAATGGGGAGCCTTGCATAGACTCTGGATATGGACTCTACAGGTTCTCCCTCCCCTTTATTGGGCATTTCCATGAGTCTCATCTTCATTGGGTCCTGAGAGCCTCTTGTTTTCCTGGCATCTTGGACATGTTGGATGAACCACCAGCTTCTCATTTCCCACTGCTACACACTTCTGTTCAAATTCCTGACACTCTGCATATCATCCATGTCTCCTCTCACACCTGATCCTTCCCCCCTTTCCCCCCTCCCTCCTCTCCTTCTGCCAAGTCGCTCCTACTATCTTCCTCTTATGAGTATTTTGTTCTCTCTTCTAAGAAGGACTGAAGCATCCACATTTTGGTCTTCCTACTTCTACAGCTTCATATGGACTGTGAATTGCATCTTGGGTATTCTCAGCTTTGGGCTAATATCCACTTATCAGTTAGTGCATGACATGTGAGTTCTTTTGTGACTAGGTTACCTCATCATGATGATATTTTCTAGTTCCATCCATTTGCCTAAAATTTCATGAAGTCATTGTTTTTAATAGCTGAGTAGTACTCCATTGTGTAAATGTACCACATTTTCTGTATCCATTGCTCTGTTGATGGATATCTGGGTTCTTTCCAGCTGCTGGCTATTATAAATAAGGCTTCTATGAACATAGTGCAACACACATAGTTATTATATGTTGGTGCATCTTTTGGGTATGTGCCCAGGAGTGGTATAGCTCTGTCCTCAGTTAGTACTATGTCCAATTTTCAGAGGAACCACAAACTGATTTCCAGGGTGGTTGTACCAGTTTGCAATCCCACCAATAATGAAGTATTTCTCTTTCTCTACATCCTTGCCAGCATCTGCTGTCACCTGAGTTTTTGATCTTAGCCATTCTGACTGATGTGAGGTGGAATCTCAGGATTGTTTTGATTTGCCTTTCCCTGATGACTAAGGATGTTAAGGTGCTTCTCTGCCAGTCAGTGTTCCTCAGTTGAAAATTCTTTGTTTAGCCCTGTACACCATTTTTAAAAGGGTTATTTGGTTCTCCGGTGTCTAACTTCTTGAGTTCCTTGTATATATTCAATATTAGATCTCTATCTGATGTAGGACTGATAAAGATCTTTTCCCAATCTTTTGGTTGATTATTTGTCCTATTGACAGTGCCCTTTACCTTACAGAAGATTTACAATTTTATTAGGTGTCATTTGTCAATTCTTCATTTTAGAGCATAAGCCATTAGTGTTCTGTTCAGGAAGTTTTCCCCAGTGCCCATGTGTTCGAGACTTTTCTCCACTTTCCCTTCTGTTAGATTCAGTGTATCTGGTTTTATGTGGAGGTCCTTGATCCACTTGGATTTGAGCTTTGTACAGGGAGATAAGAAAGGATCAATTTGCATTATTCTACATGTTGACCACCAGTTGAACCAGCATCAGTTTTGAAGATACTGTTTTTCCCCCCCACTGGATGGTTTTAGCTCCTTTGTCAAAGATCAAGTGCCCATAGGTGTGTAGGTTCATTTCTGGGTCTACAATTCAATTCCATTGATCTACCTGCCTGTCGCTGTACCAATACCATTCAGGTTTTGTCACTATTGCTCTTTAATAAAGTCAGGGATGGTGGTTCCCCCAGAAGTTCATTTATTGTTGAGCGTAGTTTTCACTGTTCTGGGTTTTGGTTATTTGAAATGAATTTGCAAATCACTCTTTCTAACTCTATGAAGAATTGAGTGGGAATTTTGATGGGGATTTCATTGAATCTGTAGATTGTTTTCTGCTAGATTGCCATTTTTACTATATTAATCCTGCCAATCCATGAGCATGGGAGGTCTTTCCATCTTCTGAGATCTCCTTCAATTTATTTCTTCAATGAAATGAAGTTCTTGTCATTCAGATCTTTCACTTGCTCAGTTAGTGTCCCACCAAGTTATTTTATATTATTTGTGACTATTTTGAAAGGTGTCCCCTAATTTCTTTCTCAGCCTGTTTATCCTTTGAGTAGAGGAAGTCAACTGATTTATTGGATTTAATATTATAACCAGCCACTATGCTTAAGTTGTTTATCAGGTTTAGGAGTTGTCTGGTAGAATTCTTGGGATCACTTAAGTATACTAACATATCATCTGCAAATAGTGATATTGTGACTTCTTCCTTTCCAATTTGAATACTGTTGACCTCCTTTTGTTTTCTAATTGCTCTGGCTAGGACTTTGACTACTATATTGAATAGGTAGGGTGATTTTAGTGGGATTGCTTCAGGTTTCTCTCCATTTAGTTTGATGTTGGCTACTGGTTTGCTCTATATTGCTTTTACTATGTTTAGGTATGGGCCTTTACTTCCTGATCTTTCCAGGACTTTCAACATGAAGGAGTGTTGAAAAATGATTTCTCAGCATCTACTGAGATGATCATGTGTTTTTTTAAAATTTGAGTTTGCTTATATAGTGGATTACATAGATGAATTTCCATATATTAAACCATCCCTGTATCCCTGGGTGGAAGTCTACTTGAACATTAAGGGCTATTGCTTTGATGTATTCTTGATTTGGTTTGTGAGAATTTTATTGAGTATTTTTGCATCAATATTTATAAGGGAAATTGGTCTGAAGTTCTCTTTGCTTGGTCTTTGTGTTGTTTAGGTATAAGTTTAATTGTGGCTTCACAGAAGGAATTGAATAGTGTTCCTTCTGTTTGTATTTTGTGGAATAGTTTGAAGAGTATTGGTATTTGGTGTTCTTTGAAGGTCTGATAGAATTCTGCACTAAACCCATCTGGTCCTGGAAATCTTTTGGTTGGGAGACATTTCATGACTGCTTCTATTTCCTTAGGAGTTATGGGACTGTTTAGATGGTTTATCTGATCCTGATTTAACTTTGGTACCTGGTATCTGTCTAGATAATCATTCATTTCATCTAGGTTTTCCAGTAATGTAGAGTATTGCCTTTTGTAGTAGGATTTGATAATTTTTGGATTTCCTCAGTGTCTGTTGTTATATCTCTCTATAATTTTGTTAATTTGGATACTGTCTCTGTACCCTCTGGTTAGTCTAGCTAAGGATTTATCTATCATGTTGATTTTTCTTAAAGAACCAGCTCCTGGTTTTGTTGATTCTTTGTATAGTTCTTTTTTTTCCTACTTGATTGATTTCAGCCCTGAGTTTGCTTTTTTCCTGCCATCTACTCCTCTTGGGTGTGTTTGCTTATTTTTGTTCTAGGGCTTTCAGATGTGCTGTCAAGCTGCTAGTATATGCTCCCTTCAATGGAGAATCAGATCTTTTTATAGTTCAGCAACCTCAAAAAAAATTCCTCAGTATTACAATATTGCTGTTCATGGTAGGTCTTTAGTCCCAGCACTTTAAAGGCATGAGAAGGCATATATCTGTGAGTTACAGGCCACATGATTCTATAAAGAAAGAGTCTGTTTCCAAAAGAAACAAATACACAATTAAAAATGTTACTGATCTATGTGTTTCTCAGATTTCCATTGTTATAGGTGATCCTAAACTGTTTCCAATCCACAACCCTGAGGAAAATTGAATGATGGAGTAAATTTTCTAAAGCAGTGAGTAATTAGGAAATAAAAAGGAAAAAAGCAAATAAAGAGAAACAAAACAACCCACGGTAACTTGTATATCACTACTTCAAAATACGCAAAATAGTATAATACTAAAAGAAATAGACAAGGAAGATGGAATATACATTATCTGCATAAATATATATAAATTCCAGAATGTTCTACAGTTATATTTAGAGTACACTGGCTATAATGATGTAATCATAGGTAGTGATAACCCAAATCAAAGTTTATTTTCTCATCTTTTCACAAAACCTCTTGAGATAGGGACCATTTGTAAATCTCATAGATAATGATCTGAAGAATCAATTGGCCAAGAACTACAAAAGCCAGACTTTTATTGCTGTCTGACAGAGTACATTGCTTTCATTTATTCTCTATTATTGTATTATACAAAACCTCAAACACAAAATAAATTCTCTAATATTTATATTTATCATGTGTCATATTCAAGTGTTCCCTGAGGCCAGCAATTCCTTCAGTGTACAAATAGAAAGTTTTAACTTTTCTCTGTCATTACCAGTGTATGCTTCTGTTTTCAAAAGTATATGATACTTAGGGTTATTTTATGAGTAATAAAACATATTGAAAACATTGACTAAGAAATAATAGGCAAACAGAAATCAAAATCATAAAATGTACCAATAGAAAATTAAAACATCCAATGAGCATCAGCAATAAGGTTGCTATATGGCCAGCATGAGGGACACCTGAGCCAAATGGAAAGGTACAGTCATTAGTTGAGAGATGACACAACATCCATTCCATCTGTTTCTGGGAAAGTAGATGAGCCTACTGTAGCAGCTCTGCTCTGTGTTTAGCACTTAAGAGCATAGCAGGAGGATTTAAGGCTCTGAGACTTTTATTATCAATGATGTAGTTACTGTTACAATCATAATAATCATCATTGTTACTGTGTTGTCATTGTCCTCATTTAGATCATCTCACTAAGTGCTTATACTATTCTAAATTATATTATTATAGTACACTGCAAACTTAACTAAGCCATTTACATGAATTATCTCCTACCACAATCCACTGAAATATTTCATGTGTGTAAATGAGAATTTAAAGAGTGATTTCAGGGGCTGAAGAGATGGCTTGGCTCGGTGGTTAAAGGTACTGACTGCTCTTCCAGAGGTCCTGAGTTCAATTCCCAGCAACTACATGGTAGCTTGCAACCATCTGGAATGGAATCTGATGTCCTCTTCTAGTGTGTCTGAAGTGAGAGTGTACTTACATAAAATTAATAAATAAATCTTTAAAATATATGGAAATATTAATCTGGATTCCTAGAACTTATGTGAAAAAAGGAGTGATTTTTTAAAGTTTGCAATAGATGTTCACCATTGAAGAATATATGAATTTCTCTTGAAGCTATTGCACATTTATTCTAAATAAATTCAGTGGTTTGACTGACAATTTCTTTTCCCCCATGCATGTAAAATATGTCTTGCTAGAATTGTCATAACAACGGTCACAGATGTTAAGACGTCAAGCTTACAAGTGTTTCTGCAAGAAAACCTATATTAATGGAGAATACATCAGTGGTCATGATCATGAATCAAATGAATACATAATGAATACAGAAATAATATCTCAAATGCCCTTGCTTAGATGTCTGAATATAAAATTTGACATTCATTTAAATATCAAATATGATCAAAGCAGATCTATCTTCTGGAAATAACACCGAGCTCAATTTTAACTGAGCATAAATGTCCAGATTCATCTTTGTCAGTCCATTTGTGTTTCCCTAACAGAATAGTGAAGACTAAGAATTTTTTGAAGAAGAGAACTATTATTTTCTCACAGTTATAGGAACTGAGAGGTTCAATATTAACATGATAATAGGTTAACTTATATAGTGAGTGCTCTCTTTGTTTCCAAATATAGAGGGCAAATACTGCATGGACTCTCTACTTAATTGTTGAATTCTAGAGGTCACTTTTTCAAATCAGAGCAATCTATAACTGGCCTTACAAAATTAATCTAACTCTCACCGTAAAATACATTAATTCTACTCTCACCCCAAGCTACAAAAGACTTAGCTCATTTTACCATATGCCTTCAAGCAGAAGCACAGTCCCCTTTAAACATGATAAGTGTAAAACTCAAGGTATAATCTATCATTGAGATGAGAACCTATGAGATCAAACAGATGATGTACTTCTAAAGTCAAATGGAAATACAAGCACAGAAAATGTATTTGATTATGCAACCAGGAGTCAAGGATGGAAAAGGGGGTGAACTATGATAAACCAGGAGGCTTGACAATAATGCACCCCTTCAATTTCCTAATTACAAAAACATTATGGTGGGACTTAATTTCTCAGGAGCTCCTATGAAACTCTGCCTCAATGGATTTACTGATTATAACACATACATAACTCTGATAGGTTAGATTCAATTGACTGAAGTTCTCTCAGGTTACTAGAACTGGCTTACTGGTGAATCTTTGTTTGAAACATTGGAAGTAGACTTCTCCCATAACTCTGGTCAACATTCCTTTATTGAAGACCTTTTGATGACTTTTCCCCTGCAACAGGCCTTGGAATTAATCAAAATTATTTCTGAGGCATCCTTGGAAATCTAGGAATATAAGTCACGTTTCTATAGATTCTGAAATCAATGAGACTGAAGAATTAATTCCTCAAGGATTATCATTTGTTCAACCCAGAGTGGTGATGTGGGCCACAGTGTGGTCTTCCTAAGCCATAATTATGATACCCAAAAGATGCCGCACAGGAGAGAAAAGAGATACAATGCAGTACAGGAAGCTGTACTTTTACACATGAAAATACAAAATAGAATGAAGAGGATAGTCTTTTTACATGAAGAAAACAGGGTCCCTTTATTGTAAAGGCCACTGTCTATTTCCATGTAATGATACACTAATCATATTTTATTTTATTAACTTGTTTTTTTGTTTATATTAGACAGTCAGTTTCTATGGTTTGTGAGTGCTATTGCTCCTGATTGAAGTGATAATACATAAACCCTATATAATTTTACTAATTTATTTTGTTTTATTTTGAGTGAATTGTGTGTATTTATGCACTACAAATTTTATTCAACATATAAAATTATAGAAATATAATACAACATACTATAGAGGTAAGTAGAGAAAAGACATGATCTTCTCAATAACCACAGAACACCACTAATGAAGTCCATCATCTTTTCTCAGAAAAGCCCCCCAAAAAATTAAGAATAGAATAAACATGTTTCAACATTGTAAAGACTATCCTTAACAAACCTAAATCTAGAAAATTGGAAAATATTTTCCTTAAAATTAGGAATGAGGCCTTGCAAGGTTGCTCAGTGGGTAAAAATACTTACCCCTCAACCTGTCAACCGGAGTTCAGTTCCACAGAATCTACATGGTATAAGGAGACCTAATTTCTGAAATTCATCTTTTTATATTTAAACTGGCACTGTGGCACATACAACCTCTCAACACACACACACACACACACACACACACACACACACACACACACACAACACACAGAGAAAGAGATAGAGGTAAAATAAATAAAATAAATAAATGTAATTTTATATATTCAAGTTTAGCTTGAACCAAGGGTGATGTCTACATTCACGACTTGTACGATAGAGTATTAGAATTATTAAAGATATCACTAAGACAAAAGAAAGAAAACAAAAGGATGATATGAGTAGGAAACAAGTAAAAGTATATATGTGTATATATATATTTTTTTTTCAAATGATGTGACCCTACATCAAAAGAGTTTAACATTACTGTCAGAAGTCTTTTAGATCTGATAAAAACTTTCATAAAAATAGGAGGATAGGAAATCAACATGGAGAATGAACTTGTCAAGAAAGAAAGTTTGAAAATAATCAGTTCCCAATTGCTACAAACAAAACAAACTAAAACAAAACAAAAAGACAAGAATTCCCAGGATTAAACCAATGAAGGAGGTAAGAGATCTCTGAAAACTTTAAGAATGTGAAGAAATAAATAAGTTGAATAAAACATTAGAGGAAGAAAAATCTTCCATATTCATAGACTGGCAGAACCAATATTATAAAAATCACCATGTTATAAAAAATTAAAAGCATATTTAATACAATTCACACCAAATCCCAATTCTAATCTTAAATAATGTAGAAAACAAATTATGAAATGCGTATGAAAGCACAAATAACCCCAAATGGCCCCCAAAATCTTAAGCAGAATGGGAAATCCTGGAGATATCACAACTGATGTCAAATGATACTACCAGAGGCATGGTAACAAAAATAGCACTGACTTGGCATAATAAGAGTTATGTAGTTGGAATATTGTCCTTTTCACAGTGTAACTACATTAAACCTTTTTATAAATTCACGTACACTTATTTTAGAAGGCTGCCATGGTAGCATGTTTCTATATAACTTTTTCAAGATGCCTTTAACCTGTATTTCATTCTATGACTTGTGCTCCCATCCCCACCTTCCATTATTCCCCTTTAATATTTTATACCAGTCCATTCTATCTCTACTCCCTTGAATCCTTCTTTCCTTCTGTACCTTTAATACATTTCTGGTGTGGGTAGCTATTTAAAATGCAACACACATACCTAAAGAATCAAAGCTAGTATCAACAAATGTGGAAAAAAAATGACATTTTTTCTGTGCCAGGATTATCTCACTCAGAATGACTATTTCTAGTTCCATTCATTTAGGTATGAGCAATGTAAAAATACAGCAATGCTACTTTCTGGGAAAGGATTTTTCCTGTAGACAATTATGTTAAACATAATAAACACATAGAGATTTAAACAATACCATTTATAATAGCCAGAAGCTGGAAACAACCCAGATGCCCCTCATCAGAGGAATGGATACAGAAAATGTGGTACATCTACACAATGGAGTACTACTCAGCTATTAAAAACAATGACTTAATGAAATTTGCAGGCAAATGGATGGAACTTGAAAATATCATCCTGAGCGAGGTAACTCAGTCACAAAAGAATGACCATGGTATGTACTCACTGATAAGCGGATATTAGCCCACAAGTTCAGAATGTCCAAGTTTCACTTAACAGTAACCGCTGGACTGAGAGTGAGGTCCCAGATGGAGGGGTGGGAGAAGTGACTGAAGGAGCTGAGGGAGTTTGCAGCCCCATGGAGGGAGCAACAGTGTCAACTGGCCTGACCCCCCCCCCCCGGTCCTCCTGGAGTTTGGACCACCAACCAAAGAATACACATGGAGGGACCCATGGTTCAGACCACATATGTGGCAGAGGAGGGCCTTGTTGGCCATCAGAGAGAGAGGAGAGACCCTTGGGCCTGAGGGTGTTAGAGGCCCCAGTAAAGGGGAATGTCAAGGTGGGAATATGGGAGTGGGTGGGCGGGTGGGTGGGAGGTGGAATTCCCTCATAGTTGCGGGAGGGAGAGGGGATGGGGGTTTCCAAAGAGGAGACCTAGAAAAGGGGAAACATTGGAAATGTAAATAAAGTATCAAAAAGAAAAAAAAAGAAAGAAAGAACTGGAAAAAAAAAGACATTTAAACAATATAAATTTATAGAGAGATACAACATGTTTTCTCTCATATATTATTGAATCTACTTTCAAATGTGTGTGTGTGTGTGTGTGTGTGTGTGTGTGTGTGTGAAGTTATTAAAGTATAATAAGGACAATAATTAGGAGGAAGCAAACATAAGAGATTGGGGAATATGAAAATAAGAATAATGGAATACTCATGACATGAAATGAAAGGACAAGGAGAGACTATTTAAGATGAGGGAAGGAATCAGCAAGTTATGTGCTGAGGAGATGGAGAAGGACAATGTGGAAGAGAGATGAATTAGAACAAAGAGTAATGACATATCATTTTGGCAATGTCATAATAAAATGTCATAGTTTATAGTTTAAGGTTACAGTTGTAAAGTTGCAATATGATATTTCATAGGCAACCTTGCAAAGTTTTTACAAAAAATGTTTAGACAGATTACATATTGTGGTCTTACGAAAATAAAATTAAAACAATAGTAGAGAATAAGAATAGGAGCTTGAAAAATAGATAACAGATTCATCAATGTAAATTATTTTTAAATATTAAGTAATTATTGTCCCTTTTCCTTAGAATAATTACTATTTTATTAAAAACATTAAGTGCCCAAAGTTGATATTTGTGTATGTATATAAAACATTTTATGTTATCAATATGTATAATGCTATCTTAGAGGAATGCATTCCTTTTTTTCTAAGACCTTTGTAGAGCACTTCTGTTTTCATCAAAGAAGAGATACCCTATTGCCTCACTGAATGTTCTTACCTTGTCCCATAATCTGAGCATTTATGAGTAGGTTTGTAACAGTTGTACATTATGTAGTTTTAGACACATATTTGCATTTTATTTGATACCATTTAAACTGCCTTTATTCCAGCATGTACAAAAATAATTTTCATAAATAATGTAAGCAGACAATATTTTTTCATTGATCACAGCAAATTAGACAGTTGCTTTTAAGCACCTGGGACTACTTTTGCTTTGTTTCTGTGTTTACTTGCTTTCTAGTATTATTTGGATTTATGTGACAAAACTATGTGCATTGAAATAGTACGATGTGACATTGTACTATAATACACATTATGAAATGATTGCTATGATAAAGTTAATTAACATATTCATCAGCTCATTCTTTTATTTTTTTTAGGTCAGATTTCTTCTAGCAAACTTCAAGGATAAGATAGAAGTTTACCCTTGTTCCTAAGCTCAATATTGCTTTATAGCAGAATTTATCATGTATGATAGGAACATTTTATTCTTTGCCCATCCTCTCCTTTTTCTCTTCATCTCAGCTGGTGACACTATTCTCCAGTTTATTTCTATGTATCAGACACATTTATAACCCCCAGACAACAGAGATAATGCAGTATTTGTCTTCTTGTGTTTATTTTGTTGCAGGTAGCATAATACATGCCAGATTGATCAATTTGTACATGATACCATTGCCATGTTTTTATGGCTGAATAATATTCTATTACAGAAAAGAACCACAGTTTTTTGAAGTCATGCCGTTTTTGGTGAACACAAGTTAAATCTGAATCTTGACTATTATGTATAAATCCATAATGATTTATAAATGAGGAGATCTCTTTGAGGGACTGATTTTGTGTAAATTGTACTTATACTTAGTATTAGAATTTTCAGATCATGCAATTTCTGCTTTTTAAATATATGCTATTTCTATTAACTATGATTACCCTTTTTATACATGCTGAATGTTTGCCAACTTTTCTTTCCAAAAGTGATCTTATTAATGAGTGGTATATTCATGTGATTTGCTCTTCAATTTCATGATTATTGGTGACAGTGCATATTTTTTCAGATATCTGCTAGTCATTTGTACAACTCCATTACAAATATACAGCTCATTATTGCCACTTCTGCCCTATTTGTTTAACAATTGTTAAATCTTTCACTGTTGAGCTGTTTGAATTTGTTATATATGTTAAATATTAATTCTTTTATATTGTTATCAGAGTTTGTGTAGACTGGCCTTGAATGTGTACCTCTGTGTCTACATCAGCACTGAGGTTGATAATATTGAGCCATCAGAGTTTGTTTAATGATGAGGTTTATTGGGAAAATTAATTGTGGTCTGTGATGAAATCAGACACTTCATTCTTTTTCTACATGGACAGCATAGTTTTCAAGGCTGTGTCACAGGGAAAATTGAAGTGGTTTATAGAAAACTGTTCCTGCTACTGTTGTACATCTTTCTCTGATGTCTGTATACTTCACAATTGTCATTATCTCTAATCTAGATTCCTTAGCTCTTGTGAAGGTGTTCATGTTTTATCAGTGGATATTTGTTCTAATTAAGGCTCCCAAAGGGAAAAAGTGCCAGAATCCTATCTCACCATCTTAGCACATAAATTTGTTTTGAGAGATTGGGGGTTTGGGGTGTGTGTGTGTATGTATCCTAGAGCTCTCTGCATAGCTTCAGTGTAGCCATAGCTAGAGGAAAATGTAAGGTGTCTCCCTCCACCTTAATTCAATTAGATATAGTATCTCACTGAGTCACTGGGCCTTAACTCAGACTTGCAAACAATAAGCAATAGCAGTCCTGTTGCCTCCACACAATAAAAGTTTACAATTGTACAGCCACACTTGGATTTTTTTCTTACATGGATGATGGGGATTTGAACTCAGATCCCCATGCTTATTCAGCAAGTGCTCTTACTGAATCAGTCTCCCCAGACTTTTCTTTACATTTAAGATTACAACTTCTTTTTACATTTTTACTTTCCCCCTCTTAGCATAAACTTAGAACTTCAAGGATGTCTGCTGGCATGTAGTAGTCTCATACAACTAGGTAAAATAATTTCTTTCATTAACTCACTTGTTTATACAGTTTATTATCTACTGTGCTTTTCTTTGCATTAAGATTTGTAATCACAAATAAATTAGAGAAATTCTTCCAAGAGAGCCAATACTCTGAATGTGTATATGTGGTAGAATGACATGAATAGAGTGGAAATTTTTTCCAACATGAATTTACAACTGCAGCAAATAAAAGAACATGAGAAGCTTAGCTAGTCCTGAAATTCTGTCCTCATATTTTAACTGTGTAGCTTTACATAATACATCATCACCTGCTATTCTTTCATTCTTGTTAAGGTCCTCTCTCCAGGAGAGAGCCCTATGCTCGAGAAGAGAGAGGAGGAACACTTTTGGAGAGATATGAGAGGCCATTTAAAGCAGCTGTCTTCCATTAGCTTCTCACAAGTGCTTGTCAGGTCCATAATTAGTATGAATAGCTTCATGCTGGATAGCAGTCTGTTTCACAGAACCGTGTATTTGTCACATCCTTCCTATGTGAAAGAACAACTTCCACAACCCAGAAAGATAAGACTCATTTGGGATGTTTGACAGTTATGCCAGTTGAAATGAGCACATGAGAATCTGATCCATTTCTGAAAGTAAAGATATTCATGTCTCCCAATTATAGAAAATATGAGAAATCCTACCCATGCCTGAATGTCAAGTCAGGCATAGCCAATTCTGTGTCTCGTCCCACCATAAAAATTTTTCTTAATGCAAAAATATTTCTACAGTATTCTGTATTTGAGAAGTTAATTGTCAAATACCCAGATGATAAGCATTTGGGGCAGAAATGAATGTAATGCTTTAAAAAAAGAAAGCAAACATTCTTTCAAAACAGCCTTGAATTGTTAAACTAGAAGCTTATAATCAGTATCAAGATAACCTTGAAAAATAAAAGAAGAGATGAAGCAGTCTTTGCAGAAAGTTTCATTATGGTTATATAATCAAAAGTAATAGCACTATAGCAGCTCCAGTAACTAATCATAAACATTTACCTATGGCTGATGAGAGGTTTAAAAGTTAGTCACCTGCTGCCAAGCCTGACAACCTGAGTGCAGCCCCAGGAAAGAAGAACTAACTAAAAAATTTTTCCTCTGACATCCATAATCACAAACTAATACTAGATAGATAGATAGATAGATAGATAGATAGATAGATAGATAGATAGATAGAACATAAAATATCAAATATATACAAGGGTTTCATTAGGATGATATTTCAGAAAAATTCAAAGCAAATATTTCCAATATAGATAGTCAATGTGATAACAAATTTATATATAAACTGCATTTATAAATTTTTCAAATACTGACAAAAATGGTAATATGTGTAGTTGAAAGATAAAGAATAAATAAAAGGAGGGAGGGAAAGAGTGAAAGCTATTAAGTGCAGTGTCTCATGCCAACTAGCTTAAATCATTTAAATTATATACAGTCCCATTAGTACATCAACAATAACAATGAGCCATTTTCAAAACTTAAATATTTTTTAGAACTATTTAGTTATGCAATAAAAATAAGCTTTGAATAAAGTAGAGTACTTAATGTCTAGTCAGAGTCATGTTGATCACTTCTAATTATTATTTGCCACCCAAATATATATATATATATAAAAATATAAAAATATAAATATATATATATATAAATATAAATATATATATATATATAAATATAAATATATAAATATATATATAAATATAAATATATATATATATGCATGTCCCTAAAAGATCCAATGAATATATTAATGTCCATTTTATTCACAAAATAGCAAGTGATAAGTAATAATTATAAAATTATACAAACATTAGAAGCAACATAAGTTTCCAAGTTAATCTATTTTAATAGAGAACATAAGCATTAATTTTAATATGTTGCATCATAAATTTCATATTAAGGCTATACTGACAAAATTATAGAATAGTCAAAATTTTAAGGTAAGCATCTCTTTTTAATTCTTTTTCATTCTTTGAAAAATTTGTACAGCATGTTTTGATCATATTCAGCCTAACTTCCCCAACTCTTTCCATATTTACTCTTTCTTCCTCATTAACTAATTAATACTTATATTTTTCTATCAAGGACAATTTATGCTTCCAAATATTCATGTATGTATGGATTTCCAATAGTTCATGATCAATTTATTAGAAACTATATACTTTTAGAGAAATCTGACTTTTCTTTCCCAGGAACTAAGAAGTGCCAATAGCTCCTCATTCAGGAAAAGAACTTCCTACTGAACTCCTTTCTCTATGCTGGGATTTGGGCTGGTCTAGAATTTCACATGTCTTGTAAAAGATGTCACAAATATTGTGAATTTGAAAGGAGTGAATTTGTCTAAGCTACACTGACTCCATGACAGGCTGCAAACTAGCAGTTCAGGAGTCCAGGCCTGAGTTCCTACTTCTCAGAACATGGCAAGCCAGTTATTGGAACAATAGCAGGCTTATGTAAAAGAGACCCCTCCCTAGCTTGCAGAAAGATAGCCAACCTTGCAGCCAATACGTCAACAGCTACACCTCTTTTGTATGAAGCAAGAATAGTTAGTCAAGTATACTTGAATCAGGACCCTAACAAATCATAGCATCACCCAGACAAACCAGAGATAGAACCCACCAATCAATATTAGATCAACTAACCCTCTCTAATGTTCCTCCTTTTCTGCTTTATAACTGAATCTTCAAATTCAGTCAGGGCCCTTCGATCCAGATGGAATTGGGCCCCTGAATGCAGGAATTTGTTCAATAAACACTCTTTGCTTTTGCATACTATTTGAGACTGGGGTATCATTCTTCAGCGATTCACAGACCCTAACAGGTTCATATGCATATCTGCCTTTTGATGTACACTTGCTAGTCCTCTTTCTTATGACTCGAAAAACCAAAAATTAAGGTCCTATAGTATTGTCGCAGATGTACACTTGCTAGTCCTCTCTCATATCACCTGACAAGCCATAGAGTAAGGAGCCCCTATATAGTATGCTGCATTAATGTTTTGGCATGAATTATTCATATTTAAGTTTTCTTTAGTTTTACTGTTTTTTAATGCACATATAGATTTGTTTGTAAATGAAATACAGTGAGGAACCAGGGAGTGTGGTTGTTTGATCAACAACGGTTCCTATGGTGGACTTATGATACATTAATCGTTAAAGTCGAAAATAACTCTCAACAAAATCAATATATCTTAAAACCATATAAGTTCTGTATAGCATGGTCAAGAAATATAAAACCTTATTTTTCTTAGACTACACAGGAACCCACAAGAAAACAAATAATTTCTTCCTGAAATTCCCAGTAATTTTTCATTTTAATTATTCTCAGGTATTTGCCAACTTTAACACTCACACCATATATTCCACAAAATATACTAAAAGTAATTGAATAACCATGTAGTTATACATTTAGTATAGAGATTCTTAACTATTTTGTTCCTTTCAGAATTGGAAGAGTCTATATGAATAATTGGAATAGGCAAAAACATTCTTAAACAAACTCAAGTTTGTGAAGGCACTAATGTGTCTCTTAAACTGTTTGTTGGTTGGTTACTTTGTTTACTGTGGGTGGGGATGCTCCTACATCCTTTTAGCATCCTTCCCTATCACTCTATCTTCTTGCTTTGAGGCAGGGTCTCTCTTACTGAACCCAGAGGTGGCTAGAAAAATCCCTAATATCCACCTATGTTTAACCTGAAGTTTGTAGAAATTTTATTCATGTATAATTATATGTGAATGCTAGGGATACAAAATAAGGCTCTCATGCTTGTGTAGCAAAGGCACTTACCCACTGTGGTATTTCTCCAGTCTTTTTGTTCTATTTAGAGAAAGTATTGTACATCTTAGATGCAATAAAATATAAAATTGTTTTGACAGAAATCATTTCTGGAAACATATTTTGAGGTTCACTTTGCTTTGTTTCTCACAAACTATTTTCACCAACCTTGTGCAATTGTTACTGACTGAGGCAAGTTCAATAAATCCAAAAGTGGGGGAATTTATCAAATTAAATGAGAATTTTAAATTGCTCTAATTTATCTTATTTTAATAGCTTTTTAAAAGGACAACTCACTATAAAATTCATGGTTTTTGCATGTTCAAGTCATGTTTAACTTGAAGAATCATAATAAAAATCAGCAATCATCATTATCAAATTGAAGGTAATTTCCATTACCCAAGACAAAAGCCCTTTCCCATTCATGGTCAATTTTTATTTATTCCTTCACTTAATACTGGCAAGTGATCACTTGTACATTTTGCTTCTATGAAGACAAAAATGGTACAATACAATGTAGCCTTCAAATGAGATTTATCTGGCATGTCTTTTCTTTGAATATTATTAACTTGGATTGCCATATTTTATATATCTGTTCATCACTTAGTGAATAGATTGCTGAGGCTTATAAATATTTTTGTTGTTAAAGCCACTAGTGCTAGAAATATTGATTCACAAATCTTTGTGTGGAATGAAGTAAAATATTTTGGTAGATGCATACATAGGAATCATATGGAAATTTTATGTTAATGTTTTTTAAATAAATGTCGAACTGCTTTCCTTGTGTCTTCATGTTGTATATCTCTTCAATTAAAATTAATTTGTCTGAGTCTTTTTCTGTGAGTACCTATGTAATAATTATAACCAAGATTGTTGTTATAACTCATAGCATAGTTTCAACTACAGCATTACAGTTTTAGTCATTTAGAAGTTGCTAACTAATCAGTCCATGACTCTATGAGATAAATGCTGAACCATAGCCAGGCAAGTGGTTTCTTTATGTGACGTCATTTTCATTGGCAGAAGTATTCCTTATCCATGTTCCTGACTGGGACACTAAGAAATTCTACTAGTTCATGAATTTGGTCAAGTAAACTCTGCTAAATTTATTTCAAGATTTTTTTTCTTTTTGACAATTTTTTATTAACAGTGTATGTTTACAGTATATGTATATTCTCATTGACACTTATTTCTTTAGTTATCAGGGACAGGGTCTCACTGTTTAACACAGACTGAGCTGGAACTCACAACGTGTTCCATACTGGCCTCAAACTTGCAGTCATATTAGGTCTCAGGCTTTCAAATGCTAAGATTGTAATAGTGAGCCTCCATACATGGCTCACTTCTTGTCATCCTTATGTAGACATCATAGTGTGATTACATACATAAAACATTCTGACATAGAATTTAAAAGAGAAGAGGTTATTTTGGCTTACAGTTCTAGGGCATAGCTTGTCACATCTAATTTTATAATCAAGTAGCATGGAAGGAATACTACATACTGGTGGTAAGCAAGCTTTATCCATTAAGAGTCAACAATCCTTCCATCTAGGGAAGGGTGCCACCAATATTGGCTGAATCTTCACACCTCAATACCAGCAAGACTGTCATAATGTGAGGTCTGGCAGTCAAGCGATTATTGATTCTGTCATGTAGAAAATCGATACCAATCATTGAAACATCCATTTGATTTTAAGTTATGTCTCGTTTTAAATTTAATTTAAATTTCTTCATGTCTAAAATGTTGATCACTGTGGATTTAGACTTTGTTTCTTAGACATGATTTTCTTTAATGTTTTGATCATCCTTAAATACTATGAAGTTTTTAGCTAGTTATATATAGATATGTTTTATAAAGTAATTTCTTATTAATTATTTTATGTGATTGCTCTCGAGTTAGATTTTCCCATTTCCCTTTTTAATGTTCTTCCTGTTTAAAATTGAATAGTCTATAAAATAAAATATAGTGAACATAGAAATCACCCTGTACTACTCATACAGTTTTTCTTTTTTTAATACTTGCTTACTTTGTGACTTCCCTGACTTATTTTCATAAAGTATATATTTCTTCAAAGTTGGGTTTTACTTGTGGATATTTTGAAATGACATGAAATGATGCCTCTTTTGCTTTTTGCCAAGGGCCTCTATCGATATCTTAATACATGCCTTCAGTGCTCAGATAGTTTAAAGCTCTGTCATCAATCACTTCATCCTTGCCCTGAGCCTTAAGGTGATCCAAAGTTGAGAGATAAGCATCCTTTCTAAAGCTTCCTGGGTATATGCATAGTCTAGTGCATTCAGACATCAGAACTTTTTGTTATCATGCCTTTAAATATTAAGCTTTTAACATTATCTAATGGTATCACTATTTTAGACAGCTATGATGTTAAATAGTGGAAATTATTTTCTGTTTTGTTGGTTATTTTTGTTTGCTTTCTGGTGTGTGTGTGTGTGTATGTGTGTCTGTGTCTGTGTGTGTGTGTCTGTGTGTGTGTGTCTGTGTGTGTGTGTGTGTGTGTTTTTGTGTGTGTGTGTGTGTTTGTGTGTGTGTGTGTGTGTGACAAATGTCCAGGAGAGAATATTTTTCAAACTGAGTGAGTTCTGAGTTAAGTTAAATAGCCACAGTAGAAGAAACTTTTCCAAGGAGCTGTCAAATATAGCAAATAGTGACAGTTTCTTTAGTATGATGATCATTGATGAGTTTCAAGCCTCTTATGTCCTTTACATTGACTGATGGTGCTCTGTTTTCGCACTGAAACTATAGAAGCAAGGCTCTCATTTTCAAAGCTATGATAAAGCTACAGAAAAAGTGGTTGAGGCTAGAGTGAATGAAAATGCCACAGTACTTATTTCTTCAGAGATTCAGCCATCCTTCTTAAGAGACATTTCTCACATTGCTGCTTTTTTGGCTTATTCTCAGAGTTTTGAAAAACTTGATTTTCACCGATTTTTTTCTTGTTATTATTGCTTTTAATAGTGGATGGTTTTCATACTCTACCATTCATAATTTGGAGACAGGAAATTGTAGTATTTTATTTTCAATATTCAAGAATTTTAATGGAACTTCTATCTTTAAACTAAACTATATATTTATATTCACCTATATATGGTAAAGTCTTTAAAACATTTTCTATTATACTGAATAATCATATTTCATTTCATAATTTATCCATTAGTGGGCTCCTTGGTTATACCTGCATTTGGCCATGGTGAATAATGTTGTAATTAACATGGGAGAATAAGTATTGTTTTAAATATTTATGTGATTATTATTTTTAACTGTAGGGGTGTCTCTGTGTGTATGTGTGTAGTGTATTTATATCTGTGTGTCTATACACTGGTAAACATAGGTTCCTGTGGAGTCAAGAAGAGGGTGTTAGAGGTCTTGAATTTGTAGTTATAGGTATTTGTGGGTTCGCAAATGTGGGTGCTATGAACTGATATCAGGGTCTATGAAGACCAGCAGTTCTGAGAATAAGTACTTTTAAAAGGCAATGGTTAAGGTTACTTTGGGTATGTAACTAGAAGAGGGATTGTAGATTCAGATGTTATTTCTGTTTTCTTAACAACCTTCTATTATGTTTTGCAAAATGGCCACAAAAATCTAAGTTTTTATCACTTGGTCTCCCTTTTTGTGACTTCCTCACTACTTCCTCACATCTTTTTCTGTGACTAGTCATTCTAAATGCATGCAAACTTTGATTTCATTTAGGGTTGTATTCTTGTTTCCTGTTAAGCACATTTTTTTAAATCATAGCTTTCCTCTACCACACATTGATCGCCATTTTGTTCTGCCTTACCAAACGTTCTACCTAGACATTAGCAGCAAAGCACCTTGGACCAAAAACCCCTGACACTGTAATTCTAAAGAAAATTTTTTCTCCTTTCAAGTTGCTTTGTTCAAATATTTTGCAACATTGAGAAAAGGATTTTAAAAATCACAATTCTGAGTTCTAATACAATTATGAAGTAAAATAGTCTTTTCTAATGAACTGGTAGCTTATCATTCAATAGTACTATATTGAATATATAACTCATTACCTTCTCAGATTTTATCATAATCTTCATTTCAAATTTATGAATAAGGTATCAGTTAGCTTCTTGCAAATTAGTATGCAATGTTAGGTTAATTAAGAAAGTATTTCTTTGAAAAATGCATTTCCCTTTTGCTCTAAATATCAATAATTAACTCTCGTGTCTGTGTGTGTATATATGTGTGAATGTAATTTTCATATAATTCTGGTTTGTGTGGCCCATTATTTCAGTGTTATTTACAAGGGAATCTCACTTTATATTACTATAATATATATAATGAGAGTCACAGAATCTCACAGATTCCATGTCATATAGTTTTTGGCAAATGCTTCATATATGTCTTACAGAAAAGTTTTATGTGTGTGCTTGGTGTTACATGTGCTCACTGTGTTTCCATAACAATATATTTTCATATGGAAAAGAAGAAAATGAATGAATAATAAATGAAAATAAAATGCCCTCCCTTTTCCTATATCTTCCTAAGTCATGTTTTGAACATCTCTCAGTATGAATACTAAGCACTGAACATTTTTTGTGCTGCTCTTGTATATTTTCTTTGCCTAGATACATAAAATATCTTTTAATTAAAAAATATTTTGGTATCATATGATGTCTAAGGGGTCTTTTACAAAGTATCTACTAAGGGAAGAGTTAAAAGGAAGACTAAATAATGGAAGATAGTAAACTACAACATATTTCTGACAGGGTGAAGAGCTAGGGAGTATTTCCAGGATGAGAGGGAGACTTGGGATAAGGGAGGCAACAGGAATCAATGGGGTGACCTTAGCTGTGACACACATCACTGGGGATATGGAACACGAAGAGGCCACCTCCTGTAGCCAGGCAGGAACCCAATGGAACAATAGGGACACCAACCCACCCACAAAACTTTCAACCCAAAATTTATCTTGTCTACAAGAAAGGCAGCATCAGGGGATGGTGCAGAGACCGAGGGAATGACCAAGCAATAACCACCCCAAATTTTGACCCATCCCACTGGCAACTACCAGTTCCTGACACTATTAATGATACTCTGTGATTGCAGACAGGAGCATGTTGTTTGTCCTGTGAGAGGCTCCACCCAGCAGCTGACTTAGACAGCCGAACAGTCTTCTGGAAGAATAGGAGGAAGAATTGTGGGCCTGGAAGGGATTAGGAATTCCACAGGAAGACCAGCAGAGTCAACTAACCTAGACCTTTGGGGTTCTCAGAGTCTGAACCACCAACCAAAGTACATACACAGACTGAATTTAGGCCTTCCTGCAAATATGTAACAGATGTGCAGTTTGGCTTTCATGTGGGTCCTGAACAACTGGAGTTGGAGTTATCCCAAAAGTTGTTGCCTGTATATGGGATATGTTCTAGTTGAGCTGCCTTGTCTGGCCTCAGTGGGAGGCAAAATGCCTAGCCTAGAAGGGACTTGAAATGCCAGGGTAGAGGGATATCCAGAGGATGTTTCCCACCTGCTCAGAGGAAAAAAGGAGGGGGGGATGGGAGAAGGATTAGGAGGGAGTGATCAGGAGGGGGGTGTGAGTGGGATGCGAAGGGAATAAGTAAAAAAGAAAACAACATTAAAACTAAAACGTAATGGCTAAATTTGTCTTTCTTGGTTGTCAACTTGACATGCCATGGTAGAAATAACCTCCGTTGAAGAACTGCCTCCACTAAATTTTCTGTGAGCATGGCTTTGGAGTATTTTCTTCACTGATAATTAAGGTGGGAGGGCCCAGCCCAATCATTATAATAACAAACATCCCTGGGCTTTAGTGACAGTGCTGCATTTTTTTTTTTTTTTTTTTTATAAACTGAACACGATCCTGGGAGCATCCCAGTACATAGTGTTTTTCATTCATTTCTCATTTAAGATTATGCATTCAGTTCCTGCTCTGACTTCTCTCAATAATGAATGTTGACCTGGAAGTACAAGATAAAATAAACTCTTAATTCTCCAAATTACTTTTTGTTAGGGAATTTTATATCAGCAGTAGAAAAGCAAACTTGAATACTCCTTATTTTTTGATGTTACTAACTTTATTAAGCTTCTAGGTATGAACTATGAGAGAAGAAAGATATTAAAGAACTTTATTTAGCAATTGATAGGAGGTCACTGGTATTCACAAATGTTTTAAAGAATTCTTTACAGGTTTATTTCTGGGACTTTGATTCAATTCCATTGATAAACATGTCTGTTTCTGTACCAATACCATGCAGTTTTTATCACTATTGCTCTGTAGTACAGCTTGAGGTCAGGGATGGTGATTACTCCCAAAGTTCTGAAGTTCTTTTATTGTTCAGGGTGGTTTTAGCTATCCTGTCATTTTTATTTTTCATATAATTTGAGAATTTCTTTTTCTTTCTCTATGAAGAATTGAGTTGGAATTTGTTGGGGATTGCATTGAATCTGTAGATTGCTTTTGGTAAGATGGCCATTTTTACTGTGTTAACCTTGCTACCTATGAGTGTGAGAGATCTTTCCATCTTCTGAGATCTTCTTCAATTTCTTTCTTCAGGGACTTGAAATTCTTATCATACAGATCTTTCACTGATACAGATCAAAACAAACAATATATGACAGGGAAACTATAGGTTTATGGGGACATAGTTTGAGAGATGCTAATTTATGCCAGGTTGTTTACTCACCCTGGAGAAGCTGAAATGTAGTGATGGATATAAAGTATCTACTTCTTCCATTCAGTACATTTCATGTTTTAAAAATTATAGTAACAAAAAAGTATTTCATGGGCATAGTTTAGCTGTAATCTTAATCTTACCCTTAAGGATAATGACATAGGAATTTTTTATGCAGTGTGGTCAGACCTTTTTTTATTGGATATTTTATTTATATACGTCAAAAGTTATTTTCCCCTTTCCTGTTTTCCCCTCTGCAAACACTCTATCCCACCCCCTACCCCTGCTTCTATGAGGGTGCTCTCCCACTCACCAACCCACTCCCAACTCAGTACCCTGGCATTCCACTACACTGGGGCATTGAACCTTCATAGAACATAGGGCCTCTCTCATTGATGCCTGACAAGGCTGTCCTCTGACACATATGCTGCTGGAACAATGGGACCTTCAATGTGTACACTTTGGTTGGTGGTTTAGTCCCTGGGAGTTCTGGCGGGTCTGGTTGGTTGATATTGTTGTTCTTCCTATGGGGTTGCAAAACCCTTCAGCTCCCTCAGTCCTTTCTCTAACTCCTCAATTCGGGTCCCTGTGATCAGTCCAATGGTTGACTGTGAGAATCAACCTCTGTATTTGTCAGGTTCTAGCAGAGCCTCTCAGAGACAGCCATATGAGGCTCCTGTCAGCAAGCATTTCTTGGCAACCACAATAGTGTCTGGGTTTGGTGTTTGTATATGGGATGGGTCTCTGGTGGGGCAGTTTCTGAATGGCCTTTTCTTCAGTCTCTGACTCACACTTTGTCCCCATATTTCCTTTAAATAGGAGCAATTTTGGGTTAAAATTTGGAGAAGAGGGGGTAGCCCCATCCCCTAACAGGGGGCCTTGTCTAGCCTCTGGATATGTGCTGCACCACCATGCCGGGAGAAACACAGGCATGGGCTGGGTCCCCTGGTTCTGGCTCCTCTGGCGGCCAGCGGCTGCTGGGCCTGCACACGCAGGGAGGAAGCGCAAGTGAAGGAGCGCTGGCCGCTTTTCTTGCTCAGCGCCCAGTTCCAGTTGCACAATCTCTGCGAGACCCGCCCTGAATCAAGTCAGGTCCTGGCGAGATGGGATGAGCCGCAGGCACCAGCCACCTCGGGTGCTCTCTAGCTCCAGGCCCAATGTGGTGGCCGTCACCACCCAGGTGCCTCTGGGTCCACCTCAGTACACAGGCACCCTCTGGCCTGGCCGGGAGCACAGATAGAGACTAGCTGCCTCCAGTGCTCTCCAGCTCCACTGTACTCAGAGCATTCTCTGCCCTGCGCCAAGTCTTGCCCTTCCCCCCCCCCCCCCCCCCGCAGTATCCGTAGCCCTGCCACTGCCACTGTTGGTGCTTCCCACCATTTGACCTGGAGAGCGGATCTCTTCCTGGGACGAAAGTGTTTACAGCTCCCAAACAAAGTTCTCCAATGCCAAAGTAGTTTTCACCTTTATTCGTTCTGGATGGCGGGGCAGCAAGCGCGCACAGGAACAGACAGGGCAGGTGGGTGGAGAAGGAGGGGAGAGAGAGAGCTACTCCGGTCAGGGTGCTCTATTATATTGTTTTGGGGAGGGGACAGAGGTTTGGTAACCGATACTTTCCATTGGCCTGGCTTGGGGAACTTTTGGTGCCTCATTTGCTTGCCCAGGACTCAGGGTTGCTTCCTACATGACAAATCTCACACACCAGGCCTCTCTCTATACAGGGGTTGTAAAGTCTATGACTGGTTTTACAGGAGTGTTCTGGGAGCATTGACTAAAACTATGGTTTGGTCCCTTGTGAAAAATATCATGGGGTCTCCCAGAATTTTTTGCCTGAGCTCAACCGGGTGTCAGATTACCTGTCACAGATCACTGCCCCACAGATATGGTCTCTACAGGTTCTACTTCCCCCTTGCTGGGCATTTCAGCTAATCTTAAGCCCTTTGGGTTCTTGGAGGAACCTTTTGCTTTCCTGGTATCTGGGACTTGCATCCCCCATTGCTACACATCTCTATTCAAATTCCTGACATTCTGTATATCATCCCTGTCTCCTCCCATACCTGATCCTGCCCCCTTTTCCCTGTCGCCCTCATCTCTTCCTCCCAAGTCCCTCCTACCTTCTAACTCCCATGAATATTTTGCTCCGCCTTCTAAAATGGACTGAAGCATCCACACTTTGGACTTCCTTCTTCTTGGGTATTCTGAGCTTTTGGACTAATATCCATTTAATAGTGAGTGCATACTACGTGTTCTTTTGTGATTGGTTTACCTCACTCAGGATGATGTTTTCTAGTTCCATCCATTTGCTTAAGAATTTCATGAAGTGATTGTTTTTAATAGCTGAGTAGTACTACATTGGGTAAATGTACCACATTTTCTATATCCATTCCTCCGTTGAGGGACACCTGGGTTCTTTCCACCTTCAGACTATTAAAAATGAGGCTTCTATGAACACCCTGGAACATGTGTCCTTGTTATATGTTGGAGCATATTTTGGCTATAGACCCAGGAGTCGTATAGCTGGGTCTTCAGTTAGTATTATGTCCATTTTTCTGAGGGTCCGCCAAACTGATTTCCAGAGTGGTTGTACCAGGCTGCAATCCCACCACCAATGGAGGAGTGTTCCTCTTTCTCCACATCCTCGCCAGCATCTGCTGTCACCTGAGTTTTTGATCTTAGCCATTCTGACTGGTGTGAGGTGGAATCCCAGGTACGTTTTGATTTGTGGTTTTTTTTTTTTTTTTTTTTTTTTATTTATTTATTTATTTATTTATTTTTACACTCCTCAGTCAGATACACATTGTGCAATTGTGTCTCTGGCTGCTGTTCATCTCTGACCACTACATGGAGCCAGAATACTCCAGAACTAGGACCATCCATCCAGCCCCTTTCTAAACAGTAAAAGAGAAATAGTCATAGTATACAACATTATCCATGACCTAAGTCTTTATAAATATGTAAATTGTGCAATTTATGT
>CM052722.1:59850356-59897166 GCA_028551405.1 Uromys caudimaculatus
GGAGGAAGAACCCGGGGCCCCAGAATGGCGCTGCTTATATAGCCCTGAGGCAGCGTGTCCTCCACTGATTGGCGCGCCCCGGGAGTGGGAGGTGATTAGTCACGTACACCCTTAATGCGCAGGCGCTTCGGGTGAGCCACCCCGCGCTATCCACAAGTTTTCTTAAAGTAACAGCGCCATCTGGTAATGGCGAATACTCCAACCGCTCCTTACAGCATTTCATGTAAATTGTCCAGGTTTGTTGAGTATGGGCTTTTGTGGTAGGATATAATGATTTTTTAAAATTTTCTCAGTTTCTGTTGTTATGTTTCCCTTTTCATTTCTGATTTTGTAATTTTGGATACTCTCTCTGTGTCCTTTAGTTAGTTTGGTTAGAGGTTTTGTCTCAAAGAACCAGCTTTTGATTTTGTTGATTCTGTATATCATTCGCTTTGTTTTGTCTGTTTTAAAATAATTTTTATTGGTTATTTTATTTATTTACATTTCAAATGTTATCCCGTGTAGCAGAATTTCCCCTGTCCAATCACTTTAATTATTAATACAACAAGAAGCCTGTGATTGGGCAGGGAAAAGGGAGGCAGAGCTTAGAATTTCAGAGCCAATTGATAATTCTACAAGTTGTCCACCTAGATTAGACAAGTTATCCCAATTATTCTATCCTTCTATAATATTCATAACTACCTGTGGCTATTTAAAACCACTCAGAATCAGAATCTTCTTCCTCTCCCTCCATCTTCCTCTCTCTCCCCTACCTGTGTTGCATAGCTCCAGCTCCCCTTTCTTGTATTAATATTTAAAGTGATTGGACAGGGAAAATTCTACTACAGTACCCCTTCCCAGTTTCCCCTCCATAAGCCCCCATCCCCTCCTCCCTCCCACCTGCCTTAATGAGGGTACTCTCCCACCCACCCACCCACTCCATCCTAAGCAGCCTAGCAATCCCCTATTCTGGGACATCAAGCTTCCACAGGACCAAGAGGCTCCCCTCCCAGTGATATCAGATAAGGCAATCCTTTGCTACATATCCAGCTGGAGCCATGAGTACCCCATGTATACTCTTTGGTTGGTGATTTAGTCCCTGGGAGCTTTGATGGGTCTGGTTGGTTGATATTGCTGTTCTTCCTATGAGGATGAAAACCCCTTCAGCTCCTACAGACCTTGCCCCAACTTCCCCCATTGAAGTCCCTAAAATAAGTCCAATGTTTGGCTGTGTACATCCACATCTGTATTGGTCTGGCTCTGGCAGAGCCTCTCAGGAGATAGCTCTACCAGGCTCCTGTCAGTAAGCACTTGTTGGAAACAGCTATAGTGTCTGGGTTTGGTGTCTGCAGATGAGATGGATCCCTAGGTGGGGCAGTCTCTGGATAGCCTTTCCTTCAGTTTCTGCTCCACTCTTTGTCCCTACATTTCCTTTTGACAGGAGGAATTCTGGATTAATATTTTTGAAGTGGGTGTATGACCTCATCCTTCAATTGGGGGCCATGCCTATCCACTGGATATCGTCTTTACAGGTTCTTTCTCACTTTTGTTGGGTATTTCAGCTAACTTCCTTCATGTTGGGTCCTGGGAACCTCTTAGGTCCTTGGCATCTGAGACATTGTAGGGACTACACACCCCCACCCCCGTTCCGCACCCCCCCATTGCTGCACACCTACTTTCAAATTCCCAACCATCTGTACTTCTCCCCAATCTCCTTCTGAACTGCCCCCTTTTTTCCCTCCCTCTCCTTTCTCCCTCCCAGATCCCTCTCTCCCTCTATTTCCCAGGGATTATTCTCTTCCCCTTATTGAGTTGTACTGTAGCATCCATGCTTTCTTGTGATCTTCTTTTTTCTTGGGTTTCTTATGCTCTGTGAGTTGTATCATGGGTATTCTGAGCTTCTTTTTTTTTAATTTTATTTTTGATACTTTATTTACATTTCCAATGTTTCCCCTTTTCTGGGTCTCCTCTTTGGAAGCCCCCTATCCCCTCCCCATCCCTACCTCTATGAGGGAATTCCACCTCCCACCCACCTGCCCACCCATCCCCCTATTCCCACCTTGACATTCCCCTTTACTAGGGCCTCTAACACCCTCAGGCCCAAGGGCCTCTCCTCTCTCCCTGATGGCCATCGAGGTCATCCTCTGCCTCATATGTGGTCCGAACCATGGGTCCATAGATGTGTATTCTTTGGTTGGTGATCCAAACTTCAGGATGACCGGGGGGGGGGGGGGTCAGGCCCATTGGCGCTGTTGCTCCCTCCATGGGGCTGCAAACTCCCTCAACTCCTTCAGTCCTTTCTCCAACTCCTCCATCTGGGACCTCACTCTCAGTCCAGTGGTTACTGTTAAGTGAAACTTGGGCATTCTGAACTTTTGGGCTAATATCCGCTTATCAGTGAGTACATACCATGTTCTTTCTTTTGTGACTGAGTTACCTCACTCAGGATGATATTTTCAAGTTCCATCCATTTGCCTGCAAATTTTGGCTAATATCCACTTATCAGTGAGTACATGCCATCTGTATGCTTTTGTGACTATGTTACCTCACTCAGGGTGGTATTTTCAAGATCCATCCATTTGCCTGTGAATTTCATGAAATCATTGATTTTTTTTCTTTCTTTTTTTTGTATTTGAAAACTTTTTTTCTACAAATGAGCACACAGTTCAGCATATGACAGAAACAATGCACTTCTTAAATATACTAAATTATTATGTACAAATACTGGAAGGAGGTAAAGACAAATTATTAAAAAACAATTGCCTTTATTATTGAAGCAAAGTGACCCGAGGGGAAATAATTCCCACCCAAGAAAAGAAAAAGAAAAAAAAAGAAAAACAACAAAAGCAATCCGAAACCCAACAAATATACTTTGTAAACAGAGAGAGACAGACAAATCCATGGTGCACAGTCTGTGCAGGCTGGGAAGAGGAAACTGACTCCTGTTCTCACCAAACCACTGTAAGACACTGGACAAGATCTAACCCCAGGAGAACAACAGCTTTCTCGTACATTTCATGACTGTATAGTAATTCTATTAATCAATCCCAATTTTTACAAAAACAAAACGAAACATAACAAATCTTTTCCAGTCATAGAACTAGCATTTCCATTGAGGCAGATATTTTTTTAATAAAAAAGTTGTTTTCAAGATTTGATTTGCAGCCTCTGCCTGTACCCCAAGCAATCTGACATAAAAAACAAAATAACAAAAACAAAAACAAAAAAAAAAAAAACCCAACCAACCAACCAAACAAACAAACAAAACCTATTATGTTATTATTGTCCATTTAACCTGAATTAGTTAACATCTAATATGACATGGTTTCAAGAACAACCAGAGCACTGGGATGTGAGGCTGATCTGCTCCCATCTCAGAAGCATAGACTTCACTCTGGCTTATCTTCACAGATTTGCTTCACTGGCTGTAGAAACTGAACACACAGAGGAAGAGGAACTGGCCATAGCTCCACACTCAGGGAAAGAAAATCTTGCTTTGGGCTGTTGGTCCACTCACACATAGAAACCAGAGACGGAAAACTCTGTGCCCAAGGTATAAACTGTAGTTCATCGTATCCTCAGTAGGAAAGGAAACAGAAAAATGAAACACACACACACACACACACACACACACACACACACACACACACACGCACGCACTCACACTAGTCTATTCCAATTTCTTGGAAGCTTTCCCAACTACAGTAATTAGACTTAAGTTGTTACTACTAATCTTGTTTCTTTTCTAACCAATATTGGGCAAGAAAGTATCAGTTCACAACCTGGTAATTTACTAGTTTATTCTGCTGGGTAAAAATGCAAACAGAAAACTGCAAAAATAATCTTGATGATTATTCTTTCCCTTAAAATATACTCCACGAAACAAAGAGGAAGCTATAGAATTGAAAATAGAAGTGATCTCAGGGCATCTGAGAATATAGAGCCAAATATATTATTTAAAAAATTAAATAATATTTACAAAAGTATATTTCACAAGCATATATATATATATATATGTGTGTGTGTATATATATATATATATCTTATTATAAACGGACTCCTCTTTTGTACACACTCATCTACCAGCTCATATTTTTACTTTATCTACATGATCTGTCATAGGACCTGGGGCGATACTCAGCCAGGTCCAGCTGAGAGCTTGTGAGCATCAAACTTGGCTATACTTGACTCATGTTGATTTACTCATCAGCAGCCTGGGATAGATATGGTTGTGGGGTGGGGTGGATGTATTCCAAAGTGGCCACAGCCCCATCATCCACAGCAGCACGGGGCAGATGGAACAAGAACTGGTCAGCTAGACTTCAATTCAAAATTAAGGCAGCTGGTAGCTGAGGTATAGACCTTCAGGCCGTCCTTTTCTCCTTTCTTCTGTCTTTGCATATCCCTGCCCAAGTTTACCCAATCAACTTCCCATTTTCTGAACCTGGGTGGAGTGAAGGGATGGGATCTTTGTTTATGCTAAATCAATCATTTGGAGAGAAAAAAAAAATAAAGAAGAAACTGACCAGAGAACTTGGGTGCATGAGTCTTTGCCGTTCGGCTACGGACTTGCTAATACTGCTAAGTGTTAGGTATACAAGCTGTGAGTGGAGCTAAGAATGGTCATAAGAAGCACTTTTGGTTTCACAAAGTGAAGCCTGATGAAGTTTGGTCTCACCCCCAAACTTGTATTTCAAATACCTTACCCCTAGGACAAACAGTGGTACACTGGTCTCCTTTCTCCACCCCACGAGAATTCCAGGACACCACAGATACAGTTTCTGCATGTCACCAACTTTAGGTTTAAAGAAACTATCTAGGTTTAATCCCCACCCCCTAATTTTAAAAAAAGGACTTGTAGTATATAGCTAGTATTCCCTGAGCAAAGGGTCTAATCAAATCTTTAAATGAAGGCCACATCTTTGGACAGGTTAAACAGGGGACAATGGATGACTCTTGGAGCTGGCAAGCCAGCTTAGGAATGTGAAAGTGGAAAAACATGTGTCACTGACAACTTGAGTTTGAGAGCCACAGGTGGTTTTTCTGTAACCAAAACCCAATCCCTGTGTACTTCAGCTGGCCTTGCAGTCCAGTGTGTGTGTGTGTGTGGGGAGGGAGTCAGAGCTAGTCTTCCAGGACCCAGGACAAGCAGACTTGAGGAAAAAATAATCTGTTTCTAGCAGTCCTTTTGAGTCCAGTAAGACAGGCCGTCTACTGAGCTGACTGGCTTTCTATTGCCCTGACAAGTCTCAATTTGTCCGTTTCCAAATCAGGACATGAGGGACAAAGCCATGTCCACCACATCTCTCTCCTTGTTGAGAATTTGGTTCTGCTGAAGATGCAGATTGGAAACTGTTCCTGGTGGGATGCTTTAACCTTGGTTCAACAATGCTACAGGTTCTTATCTCCGTGGGCTCACTCTCTTGCTCCCTCTTAGCTTGTGCTTTTTTTCAGAGGTGAGTTTTCTTGTAGGACTAGCCTAGTTAGAGAACAAGATGCTGAGAAGTACTTAATATGTCCATATTTTAACATTATTTTCTGCCTAACAAATAAATGAAATTGATCCAAAAAATTTTCGGCCATGATCCTATGTGGACTTAGCTGGACTGTTGTAAAACAGCCTTCACAGTGTTGATTATATACAGTAAGTTCTTTTTCATTTCAAGAGACTTACAGGGTTTTTTTTTCTCCCCATCCCTAACTCATGAAGCTTGGATCAGGTGAGTGAAGGAGAAATATTGAATCTGTAATCCTTCACTACTGCTGGACCACACTCCCAAGAGATATCTATCCACATAGGATATTCAGGTCTAAGAATGGAGGCATGAAGGATCTAATCTTGGATATTTGTTTCCCAGGTTATGGTAATGGAATTTGAGGGGGAACCCAAAACCCAGATATTCTATGTACAAAGAATTGCTGGTCCCATGGAAGCTATTGAACATCTAATGAAGAAAAATGTGCCAAGCCTGCACTGGCTCAAATCTGAACTGTTCCTCCCAGAACCTCGCCTTTGCTACATTATTCTTGTAGAACTGTTGACTGGTTCTCAATTTTCACATTTCCTGCTTGCTATCAGGAGCTCCCAGGCTATGGCAACTCCTCCTGCTCCTGGTTCTCCTCCATTACTGATTTTACTGTGCTTCAGGCATTCACATCTTACATCTTTTCCTGCAACCTACAACAGCTAAGGAGAACAAGAAGGTGATTGCCCAGGAGGGGGAGGGCAGAGTCACTAAAACTCATTGAGCTTTACCTCCCCTCATTGTCTTTAGCAGGATCTTCTCTAGTCCAGGTCCAGAAAGCCAGGAGCTTGCCCTGTCAGCTAGAATCAGGGCTGCTTTTTGTGCTAATCCACTATCCTGGCACATCTGATGCTAGGCTAGGAGTTTATCATCAGAAAGAACAAAAGCCATGAGGCATTTTTTTCTCCTTTTCCTTTTGAAGGAGTCAATTATTTCAAACCTAAATTACAAGGTCTCCAAGAGTTGTACAGTTTTGTTCCACCCTCCTGTCCCTTCCTCAATCCCAGGACTCTCAGGTTCCCTTTTTCTGTTTCTCATGCTCATGTGCCACTGCTCTGACAGGTCATTAGGCAGCTCTCATGTGGGCAGGGATCCCCCTTTTCAAGGCAGGCTGCCACCAAGAGGCCAAGGATCCGTTCAGCTTATAACTGTTTTCAGGCAACACTAGAACAGAGAAGCAGAGATCAACTCACAAACAGATACAAAGCAATGAGACAAAGAGACAGTGATTTAGAGGCCAGTCACCAAGAAAGATGGCGTCACGGTAGGAGGATGCCCCCTGATGGCAAGGCCCCTAAAGAGATGGAACCGAGTGTGTTCACTCTCTCACGCTTGGGTAGAATGTTCAGTTGGGTAGCATTCATGTGGATACTGGACCAGTTGGATGGTTGCTTTCATGTCAGTCCCAGCCAGTTTGCTTGATCATGTGTGCTAGTTCAATGATGTATTTGCCTTCTTTATATTTCTGACTGCTTTCAAAAGCATGTTCATATTTCCAGCCTAAAGTGGTTTTGCAGTTTTCACAGTAAATGTCTGCAACAACATGTAGTCATGTTAGCAACACTCACTCTTCTGCAGGCTCACAGCCCACATTAACTACTGAGTTGAAGAGGGAGGTTCACCTTTGACTTCCCTGGAAGGACTTGGGAATGAGTTCCTTGTGATTGGCCAAGTGAGCTCTGCAGTGAATGCAGCTGTAGGTCCAGTGGCAGGAGGGTAGGTTTGCTTGAAAAATCTTGGATCTTGTCATCTTCACCATTGGCACTGCTGAGTGTGGGGCAAACTCCGTGGCAGATCACAAGGCACTACCACAAGATAGGTAGCAAGGGAAACACTGAGAGACACAGATAAAGGCCATGTTTGGCAGGGAATGGGTGTGTGGCAGGCTCCACACACTGGCAATGTCTTCAGAAGAAGGACTCTCTAATAGAGGTCTAGAGCTGGTTCTCAGCATCCTGGCTGCAGGCTGCCCAGGCCAGCCAACATGGCTTGGCTTCTCCTGAGTGCTTGGCAATGAAGGACTGCATGGCTCAAAATCATTGTTTTTAATAGCTGATTAGTACTCCATTCTGCAAATGTATCACATTTTCTGTATCCATGGTTGATTTAAGCCCTAATTTTGACTATTTACTGCTATCTACTCCTCTTGGGTGTGTTTTCTTCTTTCTGTTCTAGAGCTTTCAGGTATGCTGTTAAATTCCTATTGTAGGATCGCCCCAGTTTCTTTACTAGGGAAGTTAGTGCTATGAATTTTCTTCTTAGCACTGCTTTCATTGTTTCCTACAAGTTTGGGTATGTTGTGTCAACATTTTCATTGAATTCCCAGAAGTCTTTAATTTCTTTTTTTATTTCTTCACCGACAAAGTTATCATTGAGTAGAGAGTGTTCAGTTTCCATGGATATGTGGGTTTTCTGTTGTTTATGTTCTTATTGAAGACTAGCCTTAGTTCGTGGTGATATGATAGGATGCATGGAATTATTTCAATTTTCTTGTATCGCTGAGGCTTGTTTTTTGAATGATTATATGGTCAAATTTGGAGAAGGTACCATGAGCTTCTGAGAAGAAGTTATATTATTCTGTTTTGTGATGTGTGTGTGTGTGTGTGTGTGTGTATACACACACACACACACACACACACACACACATTTGGTTCATAACCTCTATTAGTTTCATCGTGTCTCTGTTTAGTTTCTGTTTCAGTGACCTGTCTTTTGGTGAGAATGAGGTGTTTATGTCTCCCACTACTACTGTGTGGGGTTCAATGTGTTTCTTGAGCTTTCATAATGTTTCTTATATGAATCTGGGGGCCCTTGCATTCTTATCATAGATGTTCAGAATTGAGACTTTCTCTTTGGTGGACTTTTCCGTTGATGAATGTGAAGTGTCCTTCTCCATCTCACTTGATAACTTTTGGTTGAAAGTCTATTTTATTGGATATTAAAATAGAAAGTCCCACTTGTTTCTTGGGGCTCTTTCCTTTGAAGAACTTTTTTCTTGCCTTTTTACTCTGAGGTAGTGTCTGTCTTTGTCATTGAAGTGTGATTCTTGTGTTCAGCAAATGCTGGATCCTATTTATGTGTCCAGTCTGTTAGCTTTTTTCTTTTTAGTGGGGAATTGAGTTTGTTGATATTGAAAGATATTAAATACAGATGATTGTTAATTCCTGTTATATTTATTGTTTTAGGTGGCATTATGTGTATCTGATTCTCTCCTTGTGGTTTTGTTGTGAGATGAATATTTTCTTGTTTTTTCTCTGTTGTAGTTACCTTCCATGTGTTGGAATTTTCCTTCTAGAATCCTCTGTAGGACTGAATTGGTAAATAGATATTGTTTCAATTTTTTTCATGTAATATTTAGGTTTCTCATTTATGATGATTGAGAGTTTTGCAGAGTATAGCAGCCTGGGCTAGCATTTGTGTTCTCCTAGGGTGTGGTTGACCTCTGTCCAGGCTGATCTGGCTTTTAGGATTTCTGTTGAGAATTCTGGTGCAATTGTCATAGTTCTGCCTTTATATGTTACTTGACCTTTTCCCCTTTGAATATTTTTCTTCGTTCTGATACATTTTGTTTTATTATGGGAGGATTTTCTTTTCTGATCCAATCTATTTGGTGCTCTGTATGTTTCTTTTACATATGTGGACATCTCTTTCTTTAGGTTGGGGAAGTTTTCTTCTATGATTTTGTTGAAGACATTTTCTACTCCTTTGAGCTGGGAATCTTCACTCTCTTCTATTTCTATTATTCTTAGGTTTGGTCTTTTCATTGTGTACTGAATTTCCTGGATGTTTTGGGTTAGGAGTTTTTTGTTTTGTATTTTCTTCAACTGTTGTGTCAATATCTTGTAAGGTATCTTCTAAGCCTAAGATTCTTTTTCTACCCCTTGTATTCTGTTATTGATACTTGCATCTGTTGCTCCTGTCCTCTTTCCTAGGTTTTCCATTTCCAGGATTGCCTCCATTTGTGATTTCTTTATTGTTTCTATTTCTATATTTAGAACTATTTCTTTGACTGCTTTGTTCAATTCCTTCACCTGTTTGTGTTTTTCTGTATTTCTGTACAGGATTTATTTGTTTCCTCTTTAAAGCCTTCTACTGTTTATCTGTGTTTTCCTGTATTTCTTTTAGTGAGTTATTTATATCTTCCTTAAAGAACTCCAATATTTTCATTTGATAGGTCAGCATCATAGTTTTCAGATGTGTTGCTGTATCCAGGGCTTACTGTGGTGGGATAAAAGGATTCCAAAGGTGCCAAAGTATATTGGCTTTTGTTGCTTATGGCCTTGTGTTTGCCTCTCATCATCTGGTTATCTCTGGTGTTAGCTGGCCGTGGTGTCTGTGTATAGAGCCTGCCTTCTGTGTCCCTGGGTTGTTGTATGTCTCCTGGTAGACCTGTTGCCCTGGCAGTAGCAAATCTCTTGGGAGACCTTCAGGCAGTGGATTCTAGTGCCCTGGGTACTTCAGATCTTCTGGGAGATCTTCAAATGATGGGATCTTCAGAGGGGCAGACTCGCTGATCATCTGCCCTGTTGTCCTGGGTGCAGCAGATCTCCTGAGATACCTTCAGACTGTGAGGTCTTTTTAGGGGGAGACAATATGATGATCTGACCTGGCAGGAAGGGAAGTAGAGTTCAAGCTGAAGGCATGGGTCCCAATTGTGTTGGGTTCCTAGGGTATCCCAGCTGCTGTGGTTATTTGGGAGGGTCCCTTACCTGTTGCTCTAGATGCAGCAGATCTCCTGGGAGGACTTCAGACTGTGGGGTCTTTAAAGTGGGTAGAGATGATGATCTACCCTGGCAGAAGGCACAGGCACCTTCTAGGCCAAGCATATTCAAACTAAGACAGATACATTTAGGGGCTACTAGCTTGTTAGAAGAAATGCATCATTAAAGTAGAACTTGAGAGTAAAAGGCCTCACTTATTTTAAGTTTGCTCTCTCTTCTTACTTTTGTTTCAGATTTAAAATTTCTCAGTTTTATTCTGCTGTTACCATTCATATTGGTTACTACAATGCCTACTGCGATGGCTTATTCTTGGTTGTCCACTTGCCTACATTTACAATTAACTGAAATCCATGTGGCTGGGAACACCTATAAGGAATTTTTTGTTTTTGTTTCTTTTCTTTTTTTTTCTTTCTTCATCCATTTATTCAATTATTCATCTATCTATCTATCTATCTATGTATCTATCTATGTATCTATCTATCTATCTTGAGACAGGGTCTGTTTATAGAATTGGATATCCTAAAACTTGCTCTGAAGACCAGGTGTGCCACAAACTCACAGAGATATGCCTGCCTCTGTCTCCCAAGCACTGGCATTAAAGGTATGTGCCAACACTGCTGGGAAAAAGGATTTTTACTTAATTAAATCTTTTGAGGTGGAGTGGACCTAGCCCCCTGCCCCAACAACTAAGTAGCAAATGTGCAGCTTGGTCTTCATGCAGATCCCCAAACAACTGGAGCAGGGACTTTCCCTGACTTTGTTGCCTGCCAGTGGCTCTTGTTCCCCTAACTGGGTCACCTTGTCTGGCCTTAATGGGAGAGGATGTGCCTAGTCCTGCAGTGACTTGATGTGCCAGGATGAGTTGGTACCCAGGCAGGGCTACCTTCTTCTCAGAGGAAAAGGGGAGGGGTATGGGGGAGTTGCTGTTTGAGGTGGGTACTGGGAGGAGAGGGGATCTGCAATCATGATTAAAAGTAAATACATAAATTTATGGGAATAAAAGCTAACCAGTGCCACCAGAAATTTCTTTTAAGGTATGAAGATACACATTAAACCAGATCTTTTGAGGTAAGAAGAGCCACCTTTATTCTGGGCTACATCTTCTGGTGACAGCCTATATAAAGGACATGGAAGAAGGAAATTTTGACTCTTTGTCTGCTCATTCTTACCCGAGCTATCATGTTCATTTCTTCACTGGCTTTAGAGCCTACTTCTTCAGGATTCAAGCGTATACTGAAAACCAACTGAAATATACAGCCTTGTGGACTAAACTAGTAATGAATTCTTGGAATTCTTGGACTTTCTGTTGGACTAACTGAACCATATCCTGTCATATATATATATATGACATATATATATATGACATATATATGTGTGTGTGTGTGTGTGTGTGTGTGTGTGTGTTTTATTTTGTCTTTTGGTGAAAACATTGAGTTTTTAAATAAGTTTTGAAACTAAGTCACATTCAAAACCTTTATAATTGACGATAAGCACACAAAGCTATGGACACTTATGCAAGAACATACAGTCATAATTTTGTAGTTCACTGTGAAATTGAATCTGTTTGAATCTCTCCCTAATTTGTGAACATATGATATCTACTTTTTTTTGTATATATGATGGGTACCAATTGTACACCTTCATATGAAAATACACATTTTGAATTTAAAATAAAAGGAAAATATTTTAGAATAAACTATGAGCTATAAATGACATAATTATCTATGATGTCCTATCAAAGACAATGTCATCTACCTATTTGTTTAATTTTTGTATCCATTGTATTAGCTAGCTAATATATTGATGTGCAATGTATTTTATCAAGTGAAGCTAAAATGTTTTAAAATTATTAGTTCTTCACAATTTCATTTTTTCTATCTAAAATTTATATTATTTGTTCATCTCTGCTGTCTGTACATTATATGAATTTACTAAAATAAATTTTTACTGTGTTTCTTTTATGATTATAATGCTAAATTAATTTAATAATTATTGTGAATTTGGTTTCATTGTTTAATAAGGATGTGTAAATATATAAAATTCCATGTTCTTTAAGTATATTATATAATTATATCACTAAAAACCACCCTTAAAATATTTTTACTAAATAATAGCTATGCTTTATATCTTTTTCTAATACCTCATAAAGCTTAGACTAGTTAAAAATGCTATTCATGTAGAAATCTTTAATATCTTTCTCCTCTGACCAAGCACTGAAGATAGACAATAATTTTCCTTATGAATGCTGAATATTAATAAAATTTGACGGTATTTTCCTTCTAAGAACACTGAAGACAGAACTGTGAATCACAAGAGTATTAAGAAACAGTATTTTGCCAGGCAGTGGTGGCAAATGCCTTTAATCCCAGCACTTGGGAGGCAGAGGCAGGTGGATTTCTGAGTTCGAGGCCAGCCTGGTCTACAGAGTGAGTTCCAGGACAGCCAGGGCTACACAGAGAAACCCTGTCTCGAAAAAAACCATAAAAACAGTATTTTGTATTCCAAAAAAGACAGACGAATAGCAGAAAGTTAATTAAAAAGCACAAAATAGGTCTGCTTCAATGTTACATATTATTTTCTAATAGGGTAACAGCTATACTTTGTTAGTGAGAAGGAAATAGGGATTGACAACGCCAGAAATTTTTGACACATAATACAACAATATTTAATACCTTTCCCTTTCCTGTTTCCAGCAAATCTTTCATATAGTACACAGTGAAGTTGCATTAGTTAGCTCATCTCACAATCACATAATACCATAGACGACTGGACTTACAAAGAAAATATTTGTTTCTTCAGTGTCCTGGAAACTAGAATGTTAAAATAAACATTATAGCATTGTAAGGTTGTGGTCTAAGTTTTGTTCATGGCTTGTAAGCATCTAAATTCTTGTTGTCAACTCACATGGCTTTCCTTCAGTGTATGTGAACTTTTTATCTTTTACGTTTGTTTTAAGGCAGCAAATCTATTAGATTAGAACCTCTGCCTTGTGG
Organism: Uromys caudimaculatus; assembly: GCA_028551405.1. Taxonomy (NCBI): domain Eukaryota; kingdom Metazoa; phylum Chordata; class Mammalia; order Rodentia; family Muridae; genus Uromys; species Uromys caudimaculatus. The sequence continues at coordinate 59,863,575 of CM052722.1, forward strand.
ATTCATTTAACCCAAATTACTTCTTATAAGCCCTATCCCCAAATAATTATGTTGGGAGTTGCAATTTCAAGATTTGAAATTGAGAGAACACAGTTTACTTCAAGCACAAACTTTGGAATCATCCCAGGGGAGACCTTAAGGAAATGAGATAATAGAAAATTGGTAAAATTAGAGAGGAAGACTACTGATGGCACAACGTTCCAAGCTGCAAGTTGCAAGTGGAGTCAGGGATAGGCAAACAAGAGGGCAGGGGATTCTTTAACCAAGGTGAGAGATTTATGAAAGCATTATATGGAAAAGTATAAGGAGTTATAGAACACATTCAATCTGAAAGAGCAAGGCAGTAATATTAGGTGTAATTGGTCAAAGCAGAGATAAAGACAGGACTAGGAGAAGGAGAAGTTAGTGCAGTAATCAAATAGAAGATATGTGAAGAAGACTTATGAAAACTCACTAATTTGTAAAGTAGTCAAAACCATAACTATTTAAAAACTGAGCAGAAGTATTCTATCTGGTATGCAAATTGAGGTCCAGTTGTGGTTCCACATCCTCTGTTTACTTACTCAGGGGGTCCAGGTGCTGCTGCACACCGGGCTGGAAGGATGGGATATGTAGGATCCAAGTCCAGCTGAGAATTAGCGCTTGGTGGGTGGGCAAGCAGGCCTTCTCTGAGGATTTTAATGAAACAGTTCTCTTAGATAATCTTAGCTTGTGTGCATGCACTTTATTCAGGGTGACCCAGGACAATATAGGAACTTCGTGGAGTGGCAAGGTGTTTTCCGGGTGAATGAAAAAACATTAGGTAGAGTTTAAAGTACTATGAAACTTCATTTATGTAGAGGAACATTTCAGGAACTCCAGGTACTTGCTGGGGTGGGTTCTTAACGGAAAAAGAAATTTAACTTGTAGGTTTGCCAAGGGTTACATGCCCTTCCTCAGGTAGAGGTATGGGAGCCCCAAACAAGGTCAGAGAAGCGGAAGTGCAGCTGATAAAAGGGAGTCCTCCATTTTGTGCTGAGTTCAGAGGAACTATCTGGATATGGTAGACTATGACCTTAGTTAGCAGGGCTTCACCACAATTCTATATGGGTTCACAAAGCTGCTTTAGAAGACAGGGTTTATTAAAGGAAAATATCAGTTTCATTCATGATTTACCTCTCTATAATTTGGCAGTGATGCCTCTGAAGCACCCCCAATACTATAACTATTATCATTGCCTTTGGTTGTCAACCATAACAAATGGTAACAACCTGTAACTGAAAAGATCTTACAATTATATACGAGATCCAGGGAAATAAATCTCAATCTCATTACATGTGTGTGTCTGTGTATGTGTGTGTGTGTTACATGTATAGATAGTATAAATAGATAGATATGTGTATGTGTCTGAGTATACATTTATTGTGTGTATATATATATATATATATATATGTATGTATGTATGTGTGTATATGTGTGTGTGTGTGTGTGTGTGTGTGTGTGTGTGTGTGTGTGTGTGTGTGTGTATCTTACCCATCCTTGGACTCTGTGTGTTGCAATATTTTCTTTATAGGAAAATATACCTATTGCCTACTAGTGTAGTACTGGCATGACTGATGTGAAGTAAATAACCAGTTTCTGGTTGGACCTCTGGCCTGCTCTACAGGAGGGAATTTATGCCTGATATTGTAAACATGGTCCAAATTTCATTACTGTGAAAGTCATAGATAGCCTTTATTGGAGAATCTAATATGCTGCTATTTTGCTAAACTGCCACGTTGCCAAACTGTCCTCTACATATTTGTCTTTATACTCATGAATGTTTAATGCTCTCAACCTTGGCCAGAAAGTTTCTTTTTCAAAGATATATGACTGCTCAAATTTTTGAGACTAAGTGTTTGTGAATGTTCAGTTACAGACATGACATTTTTATCAAATCCCCTACAAAAAACTCAAGAAAGAATGGGGAAGATGTGGCAGAAAGAAGATATATTCCAGAGAATGTAAAGGAGTGCTGTGTAGTGTTATCTTCTAGATATGACATGAGTGTTGTGCATATGAACTCACATAACCCATAGTTGCCAACAGACAATTATGCCAATTAGAGTTCCAGTATAGGTTGGGGATTGGTTCCACAGGAACTAAGCAGCTTTGGGCAAGTTATGACTACTAGGGGACAGGAGCAGAGAGAATTATTTTGCATTGAGGATATGGCCAATAGTATGTTGCATACTGGATGACCACACACCTATGTTTATGTGGTAATTGAACTCAGTGGGAGAGAGAGAGAGAGGGAGAGAGAGAGAGAGAGAGAGAAGTATGGAAGAAGAGAGCTTGGAGAAGTTGAAAAGTATTAGGTAGTTCTGGTTAATACACATTGTATACACACATACATACACACACATCACACACACACACACACAAACACAAACATATATAGTCTACATAACATTTGCATTGATTCTCTGGGAGTTTCACATTGTGCACTCTGATCACAATTGCTTCCCTTCACCCTCCCCTTGGGACACATCGCAAAAGAAGTAAAAAAGAATAGTCCACTTTGTTTTACCTATATGCTCACTGGAGCATGGTCAAATTGTTAGTGTACTGCCCATTAATCAGAACTGAGTTCTTCCCCTCATACTCCTATCTTATAATGTTTTTTTAAAAATGTATCAATCCCGTGGAGAATTGGGAAAGTTAATATTGACCCACCAGATCCTGCCAAATTAGTGTCAGGATCTACACAGAGCTCTGAAAGGGTCTGTTTTCTGGAACTGCATGATAAAGTTGAATGATTTCCATTTGAACACAAGGATCACATGAAACCCATTTGAGTACTTTGCGGTTTTTCACTTGTGGAAAGAGGAAAAAGAAAATGAGAAAATGAGAGAAGAAGAAGTAAAATATGAGCAAGTTATGATTATTTTTTCCTTTGGGGTGATATGTTGCCAAATCTTGAGAACAGATATCAAGTTGCACCAAATGACAATGTGAATGATTTTTTGTTGCTGCTGATTTCTTTTTCTCCTTCCCCTTCTCCTTCTCCTTCCCCTTCTCCTTCCCCTTCTTCTTCTCTTCCTCCTTCTTCTCCTCCTCCTCCTCCTCCTCTTCCTCCTCCTCTGCTTTTAGCAGAAATGCCAGGCTAACTGCATTATAGTTTGTATTATGCTGACAGGATAAAGTTACAGCCTTTTGTTAGGACCATTGAGCCCTATAGTGGCTCAATTTTTAAATGACTAAATTTTAAATGTCAGAGTAGGGGCAGTTGTTATGGAAGGAAATTTATTTACTTTTTTTTTTAATCACAAGGTACTTGCTGCCTACGTAACAGGAAAGGATCCTTCCACATATTTTAGTAGGAAGAGATACATGGATTTGGAATATTGTGCATAAAGTTTCTGGGATCATTTTTACTTACGGAAAAAGATCTTGATTTTACACTTTTATATCAATAGAAATAACTTGAAATTTACTTTAAACTCTATAATAGATATTTTGGATAATATTACATGTGCTATTTCCATATTTGTAGGAACAACAGTGTTTCTTGTAATTTGTATATGGAATGATTTGAAGGGAATCATTAAGCTAAAGATTAAATTCAGCTGTCACAAAGTCATAACTTGTATGTAAAGAACATACAAGTTATGAAGGAGTATATAAATACATTTTTGTAGCTTCATTTCATCATAGTTTTTCTTTTATTTTCTTGTAATGAAAAAAATGAATTAAAACGTAATTTACAGTGAAAGTGTAAAACACTAATCATTGCTCCATTCTTTTAGAATAGTCATTCTGAGTGTATATAAGCTCATTGAGATGTATAAAACTTTCTTTTGAGTGTCAACCTTACATCACTTGTGTGATGTTTTTATTTTGAATTGTTTGGAATAAAGTGGTTTAAAATAAAATAGACCAACAAATGAAAGCAGAGGAAATGTCTCAAGGGAATCTTCTATAGCTCCTCGCCCCATATTGAAACTATAAATCTACTACCTTCCTTTGCTTAAATTTGGCATGTGAAATCTTATCTGTGACTGTTTACCAAATATCTAATCACTGAGAATCCTTGCATGTTTGCTTTTGTACAGAGAAATAAGCCATGTATTTTTTTCATATTGTCCTGTCATCAATTAATTCATAGGGCCCCTGCCTTTTCAGATGGAAGATGATAGAATTTTTTCTGGTTGTATTTACTTTATATTATCTCACTGTCCTGATATTCAAAATTTAATCTGAGAGGGAAATTTTCTATGGCATAATTTATAATATTTCTCAAAGAAAAACTGATATTAATAATATATGTATATTATATCTTATACTATATACATATTTTTAATTTTTTTAACTTATTCAGTTTACATCCTGCTTACTGTTACCTTCCTGTTCACCACTTTCTGCAAAATCCTTCCCCCATCTTACCTGTCTTTTTCCTCTGAGTGGGTGGGGGACTCCATGTGTATCCTCCTACCATAGCACATCAAGTCTCTATGAAACTAGGTGAATCCTCTCCCACTGAGGCCAGACAAGGAAGTCCAGCTAGAAGAACATATACCACATACTGGCAACAGCTTTTGGGATAGCCCTTGCTCCAGTTGTTTGGGACTCACATAAAGGCCAATCTGCATATCTGCTACATATATGTGGGGGGATTGGTCCAGCCCCTGTATGTTCTTTGGTTGGTAATTCAGTCTCTGAGAATCTCAAGGGTCCAGGTTAGTTGATATTATGTGTCTTCCTGTGGAGTTCCTATTCCATTAGGAGCCCCAATTCTTCCTTCTATTCTTCTGTAAGGGTTCCAAGCTCTACCCACTGTTTGGCTGTGGGTGTCTGCTTCTGTCTGAGTCAGCTGCTTGATGGATCCTCTCAGAAGACAGTCAAGCTAGATGATAGCATAACAGAGTATTAATAGTTTCAGCGATTGGTGCTTGCCCATGGGATGGGTCTGAAGTTGGGCTGGTTATTGTTTCGCCATTTCCTCAATCTCTCTACCATCCCCTGTCCCTGCATTTCTTGTAGACAGGATAAATTTTGGGTCAAAAGTTTTGAGGGTGGGTTGGTGTCTCTATTGCTCCACTTGGGTTCCTGAATGACTATAGGAGGTGACCTCTTCAGGTTTCATATTTCCAATGCTGAGAGTCACAGCTAAGGTCACCTTCACTGATACTTGGGCACCTTCCTTATCACTGTTCTCTGTCTCTTCCTGGAGATGTTCCCCTACCAACCCACCCCTGTCAGCTTCATGGGCATCTGTCCATCTCTCCTTTCCCTCCCCACATCTGATCCTAACCACCCCCTCCCTACCGGTTCCCCTATTCCACATCTTCCTCTTATGACTATTTAATTTCCCCTTCTATGTGAGATTCAAGCATCCTAGCTGTGGCTTCCTTCTTGTTTAGCTTCCTTGGGTCTGTGGAGTGTTACATGGGTACACAGTATTTTATGTCTACTATCCACTTATAAGTAAATACATACCATGCATGTCCTTTTGGGTCTGGCTTACCTCATTCAGGATGATATTCTCAAGATCTATCCATTTGCCTTCAAAATTTATGGTGGCCTTGTTCTAATAGCTGAATAGTATTCTGTCTAGTATATGTACAACATTTTCTTTATATAGTTGTCAAGTTTATTATCCAACTCAGCAAGTTCTAAAATACATGGCTTCCTAGAACTCTTAATCCCTGTCTCCTAAAACTGTTTGTTAATATTTACCAGTGTAAAATGATAACTAAGCATGTCAGTCTGTAAAGGCTGGCAAATAAATATCTTTATATTTTTTCTTCATTTTAGAATAAAATACTCCTTATAATAAAAATGTATTGTTAAACAGTATGATGTATATGCCCTCATCAGCCTTATCCATGTGTATACTGCATGTCTTAATGCATGTTTTTCTTATTCTTGGTTTCATTTTGATATACTATTTATGATGATCCCTAAGCATACTCTACTGCTAATATTACCAATGAGAAGTCATGGTGAGTGTCTGTCTTTTTTCTTCTCTGCTTAGAGGAACTAAAGATTTTTATTACTTTATTTTTATTTTTTAATCCTTTTTTATGGTTCAGACTTCATTCCCTTACAGGACTATTCCCCATCCCATACCTCCTCACCCCCCAGTCTCTGAGAGGATGTCCCTACCTCCACCCCCAGACAAAATTACATATGTTTAATGAGTATCAAGGAAGAAAATCACAGCTGGTTATATCAAATTCTACCAGGATTTGTATCTTTGAGGGCAAGAAAAATGTGACAGAAGCTGATAAAATATTATTTATACAGATAATGAGAATAAAAAAAGTATGAAAATGAGCCTATCAATTATGGAGAAACACCAAGCAACCTTGACTGATGACCTTGTACAGTATTATGTCCTTTTCAGCACCTTAATGATCACAGCCATGACTGAAGGCAACAGTTTGTGATATTGAGAAGACAAAGTGGAATTGACTGAAGTATTAGATTATTGCCATCTTTGGATTACTTAAATGATGCAATAATACATAATACAAAATGTATAAGTGAGTGATAACATGAATGCAGCTGAGGAATTTTGGAAACTCTAGATCAACTGATGGGGGAATAAAATAACTTGCCAGAGAAAATCCTCAAGGCTCTTAAGGACAAGTTAACTGTTTTGTTTGGGATAATATGAGACAATGAATGTCACGGTATACAAGTCAATACCTTTTGTTATAATGAACACAGGGCTTTTTAAAAAGTTATATGTTTTCTTTTATTTTTGAGATTTATTTTGAGATTTTTGAGGCTACAGAATTCACCACAGCCAGTTAAAATGGAAAATATCTTTCATCTGTGTGAATACAGATGGCAACCTTTCTTTCAGGTAGAAGCTTAGAGATAGTTATAGCACAGGCAGTAGAAACAAGATCAGACTGGAGAGTGGATATATCAAGTCTACCCAAGCTAGACTTGATAGGCTGGAGAGAAACGTGGAGGAGGAGATAAGGAAGGCACACTGGACCAGGAGGTGGAGAAGGATGTAAGCCTTTAAATCAAAATCAAAATAGCCTATATGTATAGGAGAAACAGGAACACAGACATCTTATGTCCATTCCCTTTCCCAACATGTCCTCCTGAACTGTATGTCACAGAAAATGGGAAAGCGAAATTTGTAAAATAAAGAACGTTTTGGGATTTTGCATATATTGTACATTTTCATATGTTTTCTTAGGCTCTAGCACATTGTCCTGTATTGGTGATGTTTATCCCCAAATCAAAAGAATTTCTCCCTCCAAACATTCGTTCTTTGATCCAACCAGTCAATCAAAAAATAAAGGCAGTTTTTAAGGCCTACTATCTGGGGCATACATTTGACTAGTCTATTACTATATAGCTTACGGTAAGACAATGCAAAATGTTGAACTTTTATTAGGGTTAGGTAAAGTTTAACAAGATCTATATCAATGACATCTGGACGAGACACTAAAGAGTTGTGTCCCTCATATCAAAGGATTTTCTAAGAATAAGAGGTTACAGAATTCACCACAGCCATTTAAGATGGAAAATACTTTTCATTTGTGTGAATACAGATGGCATTGAGGAGGACTGGAAACTTGTATATCATGTTGGGTGTTTAAGAAAAATGTAATGACAAATTTAAGAAATAAAACATTTTAGAAAGCAAAAAGTATTGTAAGCTTGTGTTAATTTGTTATGTGTAAAAGAGAAGATTTTAAATTAAGTTTATTACTATTATTATTATTATTATTATTATTATTTCTTGTAATAGTTACTGGGGTTTGTAATAGTGCCCCATTATGCAGCCCTCAGGCAATACTATGTGTAAACTCATATATTGGAATTTACAAGTCACTAAATGGAATTTACAATCTTATAAGCTCCATTTTGATAAGCAACTTATACAGCAATAATACTGCAAAATATTTTATACCATATTTTACTATTTTGTTTAGATGAATTTAGATACACAAATAATTATCATGTGTTAAATAGTCCTACAATGTTCAGTGCTGTAGCATATATCACAGGTTTGTGACGTAGGAACAGTACGCTGTCCATATGGCCTAGGTGAACAGTAGAGTATGCTATCTAAAGTTTTGTAAAAACACTCTGCAGTGTTCATACAATAACAGAGAGTATGCTTCTCAGAATGGATCTTTATCTTGAAGTCGTACTTCAAAAATGATACATATGCATAACTGAAGTAATGTAATTTTAGGATTTTTATAATGCTTAAATTGTGTGCATGCTTATATCCACATGTACCATGTGTTTAAATTTGGAAGGCACAGAAAAGCTTTTGGGACTTGATGGTCATCAAAAGTCATGGAGCTACTCTTCTCTACTGCCCCAGAGATAGGAGTTTTTGTTTTAGTTGTTGTTCTGGTTTTGTTGTTGTTGTTTGTTTGTTGTTTTTATAATGTGGATTGTGGGATAAAATACAGGTCTTTATGTTTGTGATGCAACAACTACATCTACTATACCTAGACTGGCTATTTCAATAGTATTTACAATGGCATACCTCAAACAGTTTATTTATGAAAACATTGAGGATTCTTGACTGTGGGATCTGATACCCCCCTTCCTAATTCCCCCTTATGTTTCTTGAAAATACACACACATAAGCATGTATAACACATGCAGATATTCTAATATCAAAAGGGAAATTTATTAAAAGGCAAAATACTGCCACCTCAGTTCTGAAATCTAAGTTACAACTATAGTAACTACCATTTTTAATAAGGTCTCAAGGAATGCTCTACTGTTTAATGTGATTTCCAAGCGATGGCAGATTGTATTATTCACATCTTTGGATATGTCTGAATGGGAAGAGGCTATGTATATTTCATTTTAAAAATTACTTTCTCTAAGTCTCCAGTTGCCTAACAGAGTTATTTTTCTTGCTCATTAATTACATTATTGAAGAGAATGTATAACTTCCTCTGACCTAGTGAAAAACATATTTGATCATCTTTTAGCATGTCATTCAATGAAAGACAAAGGACTTATCTTATTTTATAGCACAAACTGGGTTTAACAACTTATATAAATTGACAGCATGTTTGAGACAAATTCATCAAATTTTATGAAGCTAATCTTTGAAAGGAATATTATGTTATTATTTCTTTTTCAGATGATCATAAACATTTACAGCTCTTGTGCATTATTTTTTACCTAATATATCTTGATTTAGCCTTAGAGTTACTTTCTTTCACATATCTTTTTATTGATATATGATATATACCTTGGAACATTAGTTTATTTGTTTTAAGAAAATCCACATAGTAATGTCTCAACTATGTGTTCCTCAAACTTTAGTATGCATATGAATCATATGGTGATTATCAATGCATTAAAATGTTTAATTCACTAATTCTGAATAAATTTCTACATTTCTAACTAGCTCTTATATCTTGGATATCCAGAGTGATTTGTGTTTGTTTGTTTATTTTGTTTTCATTTTTTAATGAAACACAGTTCATGTAATAAGATTCATTTATTTCACCTATAATTATCCATGCGGGAGTGTCCAGAGATAACTCAGTTCTTCCTCACAATGACTGAACAAAAATTTCTGAATACCTGTTGTATAATTTTTAGGTACTCAAAGGTGAGCTGTAAGTTCACAGGTGACTAAAACAAATGGCTACAAAAATTCTCAAAATTTACCCTAATATTTTATAGACAGAAATTTAAGACTAGATTGTTTTATGAAGGCAGTGAGGTTGATAGAAGTAGGTATTTTCAATCTATCTTCATCTTGCCTGATAATAGGTATAAAAGATACCTAGGGAGATGTCTTCCATTTAGGGAGAGTCTACAAGAAAGCACCCAAGTGATGTTAATTAATGAGGAGACATACTTTTATAAAATGCAAATATTTGAAGGATGAAATGGAGCACATTTTTTTAAATGAAAGTACTCCAGTGTACATAGCATATTCTATGGTACTTGTAGTATGGATAGCTACCAGAAGCTTGAAGGCTTATTATTGGGATTTGACACTGCTGTAAAGTAATTCTTCTGGAGTCATCCCCTCCATTAAAAAAGATGATAAAATTAAGAAAAATCATGACCACCAATCATGTTAATTCAAGCTACCCTATTTATACTCAGTAAGTTACAAAGTTATAGAAAATAAAGATAAAAGGGAGGCTTATTGGGAGGAAGAAGGGGGTCTGCAGCAGTGCAGAGATGAAAAGGGCAATGGAAAGTGACAGTGAATAGAGTACTTTATATACATGTATTACATTTTTAAAGATTTTTGAAAGTAAAATGAAAAAGAAAAATAATCCCCAGAGACTCAAAGTTTGTCATTTCAAAAGCAAGTACAAGTTTTATGTGACTTTAAGTTATACACAAATCATTACTGCATTTTCTCTTAAACCTCTAAGAAATACACATATATTCTTTATGAATGACACAAAGGATTTCTATATTAAAGACAGAGTATCTGAATAGGACACAGAATTGTGTTTTCCTGGAGGTAGTTTGGGAATTGGCTTGAGGACTTTCATTTTTATTTTGATTTGAATGTCTCTAGAGATTGAGCATCTCTCCATGTATATATTAAAATTTTCCAGGCTTTCTTTTGGGCAGTGTCTATTCAATTTCCTTGCTCTTTTGTGAGTGGCTTTTTTTTGTTGAACCATAGATATCATGTATATTAAATTTTTAGCACACATAATTTGACAATACTGTCTCATTCACTTGTGTATGCCTTTTGAGGTAAAGAGCATTTTTCCTCTTATTTTTTCTTTCTTTCTTTTTTTTTTTTTTTTTTTTTTTTTTTTTTTTTTTTTTTTTTTTTTTTTTTTTTTTTTTTTTTTTTTTTTTTTTTTTTTTTTTTTTTTTTTTTTTTGGTTTTTCGAGACAGGGTTTCTCTGTGTATCCCTGGCTGCCCTGGAACTCAGTCTGTAGACCAGGCTGGCCTCGAACTCAGAAATCCACCTGCCTCTGCCTCCCAAGTGCTGGGATTAAAGGCGTGCGCCACCACTTTTATTCTTTGGTTTTTTGTTTGTTTGTTTGTTTTGTTTTTGTTTTTGTTTTTGTTTTTTTCTTTTTGTTTCAGGTGACTGTATTGCCTATAGGCTTTTTTAAAATAAGTTTATTTTATTGAAAGATATATTAATAGAAAGATAATCCTTCGGCTTTGGATAGATATGTACATACTAATATGAAAAACAAAAAAAAAATACAAACTTTTGGATCACAAGAGAGTTTCTAAGACGCATGTAGACTTCCCCTCCCAAAGGACAGAGAGAATGAATCTGCTTTTTAAACATTTTAAAATTTTGACTGTTCTTACAACAATCATAAATTTAGGTGATTCTTCCCATTAGAGGAGAGTTAAAAAAAATCAGTTTTCACTATGAACTCTTTACTCCCAAACTTAGAGGCTGCATGCTTTCTCATTCTTTTAGCGAATTTATCAGAATATAGAAGAGCTGCATGAAATGAGAAAGGAAATAAGATATGCTTAGTGTAACAAGTAGTGCATACTGCTGAGCATATACTCAAAGGAATTTATTTCCTACTCCAGAGACACTTGTGCATCCATGTTTCTTGCAGCTCTATTTATAAATGCTGAAAAGTGGAATCAGTCTACATGTCAATCACCTGATAAATGGATAATAAAAATATGGTACAGGTACACAATGGCAGTTTATTCAGTTATAAAGAAAAACTGAAGTTCATTAGTGAATGCAGAAAATTACACTAATGAGGTAATCCAGGTCTAGAAACAAAAGCACAAGTTTGCTTTCACATGCAGATCCTAACCTAATTCTTGTGCTTGTGTGTCTAATTTGGAATATTTTTGGAAGCCAAAAAAGAAGAAAGGGTATGGCACGATGATGTGGCGAATAGAATTGCACTGTTAAAATGAGAGTGGAGAATGGGAATACTGTACAAGGGAAGAGGACAAGGGAAGGAAGAACAAACAAAATGAAGCAAGTATTAAAAAAAAAAACCAACTACATGGAAACTATTATCTGATAACCCATTTTAAAAATGACAAACAAACAAACAACAAAAGACATAAAGAGACTTTGAAGGCAAACTGTTCCACAAAAGGGAACCAATACCAAGTACTGAAAACCTCTTTTAAGAAAAAACAAATGACTCTAGCTGCCTAGGATCAAAGGTAGCTCCCTAGCCGAATAGAAAAAAAAAAACCATATATATGTATGTCTATGTGTACATGTATACATGTGTATATATGTATAACTGTCTTCTAAATATGTGTACTTACACTGACAGATTAAAGCCAATCTTGACCTTAATCAGAGAAGCCTCTCTTTGGAGTTAATAGAGAGACTCATCACTGTACAAGATGGTTAAAAATAAAAAAAATGATTGAAGATTCATTTCCAAACAGGACTTTTATATTACCCCTCTTTAGGATTAGAGAACATTATAGAATATGAGGTCAAAAGAATGTAAGAGCTAAAAGATGAAGGACGACTGTGAAATGCAATGTTTTGGTTTGGCTTCTCCCTTGGGGAATGTTTTTGGGGCACCTGTGCTAGTATACAGTGATGCATAGAAGTCCTTATTGAACATGTCTCTAGGTACATCAAAGTTCCAGTTTAAGGAAGCCTGGTGGTGATGAGGTAGAGCATCTAAGGTGTCTCTCTGTAGAAGCCTGGCATCTGGTATCTGAGAAATAAAAGAGATTTGCTTTAGAACTGAGCATCTGCAGATGTTTTTATACCCAGGACTAACCCACTGTTTGATGCCACAGACATTTCTAAATTTTCAATGTAACATACTTGAAGTTGAGGTCCAATGTGGCTGACAGTTTAAAAGTCTCCTTCTTCAGAGGGTTGTAGCCATTATGCTCCTTGCAATATCTGAAATACTTTGTTCCTGATACATTTCAAATATTCCGTCCTTCTTTTGATCTCAGATATGTATCACTTACTCCTTGATATCACCTTGCAGCATTCACAGAAACCCATAAACTGAATGGCTGAGTTCATTCTCTGACCTTTGTTTCTATTCATATTTCTTGCATACATCAGGGCTGCTGAAATTTTTTGAGGGCTCCTCAGTACTAGGATGGCAATATTTATAGAGATGAACCATCATTTCTAATTGCCCTGAGGCCTTCTGGGGCTTAATATCTGAAAATGTGACTCCAGTCTCCAGAGTATAAAAACAACTCTAACCTTAAGGAAACTTAATCATGATTAAAGTTTTGTCACTTCATCTTCCAGCTGAAAACAGTATCCAGAAACAGATGAAATGGAATGAAAAGAAAGATTTCCATCCTCCTCGTACTCAGCCTCATTTTCTTTGGTGATTGCCTGGTACAATCTTCATTCTTCTAAAGATGGCACACTCTTTTCAGGGTTCTCTTCTTGTCTCTTTATTGTCAAGAATAACTTACAAATTCAAATTTGTGAAGCTTTTTATTTGTATTGTCCTTTAATGGTTATATTCTTTTTTATTTTGTGTATTTGTATATTTTATTGATTTTGAGCTTATTTTTATAAATGTCTGTATTTTGGTTTTCTTCATGTAGTTATCTAATACACCAAACAACAATTTTACTCTTTAACGGTTTTTGGTACACAATTTGAAAATAATTTAATCATAAATAGCAGATTTCATGATCTCTCTTCCATTCCACTGGTACCTAGTTTACCTTTATATTATTATCATAGTGATTTAATTATTATACTTTTTGTAATAAGATTTAAGAATCAGAAAGTCTGCGACAGATTAGATTGCTCTGAGAACACTGTCCTTGCAGAGGACAAGAGTTTTGCTCTCACCTCCCATAACTATGTGTAACTAAAGCTCTGGGGATCCAATGCCTCTGGCCACCACTATACATCCACATACACATATTCATTTTTACATATATGTATAATTAAAAATAATAAAAGTAGATTTAATATAGAAATGAGAATCAGAAAATATGAGAATTCCAACTGCTTGGCACTGAGACCTACTTTACAATGAGCATTGTTTAGAATTGTTTTCACAAGTTGATGAAAAGTTGTTTAACTCATTTGTTACTATTTTTATATTTTCTATAATAGACATTTCAATTGGCATCCCTTAATTCAAATGCTTCCATCATCCTTGCTACTGAATTATTCTGTGCATATCTAGTTGCAAGTTTTAGTGTATATAGAAAAAATATATTCTATTCTGTCCTTTTGTCATTTCTCTTTTTATGTTTTGCAGGATTCTGTCTTCCTATTTTATTCTTTTATCTATTCTTGCATCTATTAACATCTCTGGTATGACTTATAATAACACTAGTCAACTTTATATATCCAAGATTAGCACATGTGGCTTTTCTATACTAATTACACATCATATACTTTATTTAATATTTGCAATATTCATTTTTGTGCTATCATTGTTGACACTTTACTCATAGGGAATTTTAAATTAAATCAAGGTAGAAGTCAACACGAGAACCCACTGCTTGTGTATGTACTGCTAGAAAATAATGTCATGCAGAGATCAAAATATTAGCCATAACAATTTGAAGTAGAAGTCAGAATTAGTAAGAGGACAGTTTGTAGGAATAGCACATTGGTTACACACATACACACAGAAAGACAGTGAGAGAGAGAAAGGGGAGAGGGGAGGGAGTGAGTGAGAGGGGGAGGAGGAGGAGGGGAGAGAGAGAGAGAGAGATCTACTGAATTAGATCTATGATGAGAAGCTTCATGGAAAAATAGACTAGAAATTAGAAATATTGGGGAGATTGTGGTCTTTGATCATTGGCTGTTCATCACTGATAGATATAGGATTCCAGACATAAGAAAGTAAGGCAGAATATAGACCCCATTTGACTCTGCTTTCTGCTTTTCATCATGTATTATATCCACTATTTTAAAAAACATTGGATTTTTTTTCTGATTTTCAATCTCATACTCTGTCTCCATTGGGACAACTTTAACCTTTACTTCTTGAAGTTAGGAAACAATATCTAACCTTATTCAAGTTGAAGCAGTTCAGCTCAGCATGTGTCTTAGAACTTTCTGTTAACAAAATGCACAGTGTCAAATAGTGCAGTATTTCTTTAAATGATTTTCATACTACATATTTGGAATTGTCAGGTAGTTTTATTGAAATGAGCATCTTAGCAATGAATGAACCTAAATGTTTTCTAGCATCTGCATTTAAATATTGTCGAGTATATTATGTTCAAAATTCCTATTATCTTTTTTGATAGGATAGATAGTTCTTTACTTGATAAAAGTATATTAAAATGTCAACCACTAATATTTGTAATTAAATGATTAAAATAATTATGCAATTATAATGTAACAAAAGGGAACATTTGTACCAGATAAAATTTTTGCCACTGTAAAACTGAAAGGAATATATAATAAAACAGGTAAACTTTCTTATAGATATAAATAATACCAGAAACAACATATTATTATATTTGAGAAAAATATGTTGTATGTGAAATGCTTGCTTTGACCTCATCTGACTATTGTATTTTACACATTTACTACTTGCTCAATTTTATAGGCCGATGTGTCGAAAATGATTTGGTGTCAGGATAAACCAGGCCTTGAATGAGTTTCATCTACATTATGTTTAGATGAGAGGTTGATTTTGAAGAGGTTCTAGAAAAAAGTTAAGATTTTAAGTTTCATTTGAATAGAATCACTATATTGCTGCCAGTAATCATCAGTTCATCATCATTATCATCATCATCATCATCATTTATTGTTATTATTTGTAAAATGAGTACCAGCGTTGTTAAGTCATGAGCAGAATATATAGAGATTTTTTTTTTTTACTTCTACCATACACTGACATTTAGTTACCTTTGCAAAAGTATAATGATGTAAGACTTTTAAAAGTGTTAGGCCATAGGGGCTCCACTTCCATTAATGGACTAGCACTACCATTATCTTACCAATGAATTCATAATAGAAGAGTAAGTGTAATTCCCTCTGTGTTTTTGTACTTAAATCCTCAGGTCTGTCTGCCACATGAAGAATTCTGTCTTTCTGAATTACTGGGCCATCGTCTAATGTCAGGGGCCAATCCATGGCCTTGGATTATTTTTTTAACATCCAGATCTTAGGGAAATACATTTCTGTTCTTTGCAAAATGACCTCAGTCTCAGTTTTTGCTTTCTTGAATCCTATTTTAAAATAGAAAAGTAAAATTCATTGTAGTCAACAAAACAAAATATCCCATAGATTCTGGCAACAAATTTTTATATCATTTCTGCAACTCTAGTACAAGTAATACCTTACTTCTGAATTAATGCACATCACATTCTTACATGAAAAAGAAAATATTAGTCATTTTCAACTGAGACACATTTTGAATATTTTTAGAACACAAGGAACGATGACGCATAGAACCCCTAAGAGTACAGGTTTTATGAACGCCTTGGGCGGTGACAGGAAAAATCCACTTCCATTCTCTTTATTGGTAGATTTACAAAGAAAAGAAAGTTAACCCCTCACCCTCACCACCTAAGAAGAAAGGAGTGGGGATGAAAACGCACCTTTAAAATTGAAATTTATTACTATAGAGAATGGGCTTACTGTACATGTAAAAGGTAACTTCTAAATTCTGTATATTCTCTTCTTGGATATTTTGTGTACATTCACATTTCTTACATAACTGTGATATAGGTTCAAGAACCCTTCTTTAGACCACAGAAAGGAATGTCAAGATGAAACAGTGTTAAGACAGTTGAGATTTATTGATTTAATTTTATAAACAAGGAAATGAGTTTGAAATTCTTAAGGGCTAGTCATGCTTCAGAATCTTACCGATAGACATGTGATTTCCTGGCTTTTAAAGTTACATCATTCAAAGATGTAATTGGCACCCAATTTTAAATATTAAGCAAAATTTAAATACTACGTTTAAGAGGTTGGAGAGCTAGCTTACTGGTTAAGAGCATTTTGTTTTCTTGAGTTCAGGTCCCAGTACCCAGGTCAGGCAGGCTACTCACAAGGTTGCATGTAACTGCAATTGTAGAGAACAGCATGCCCTCTTCTTCCCTCCAGGAATATCCCCCCAAAGTATACACATAAAAATAAACATTAATAAATGTTTAAATATGAACCAGTTTGCTTATTTTTTCTTATTTTAAAAAATTTTTCCTTTATAAATCAAATTGTAAGGCAATTCATGTGGTGCAGTATTTAGGTTTATGGACAAGACAAAGTTGCTGAAAAGGTTGAACAGCTCAAAGGTCACAGACATTTTGGCCTTTAGCGTGGTTCATTTGCTGTTTTAGCACTCTTGTTAGAAATTTCTCTCAGAAAAGGGATTACTGTCTCTATGTAGACAGCCTGCACAGTGGTTTTGACTTCTCTCATCTTGTCAAAATATTTGACATTCATCCTGTAACAAATGTAAACTCCATCCTAGGTGACTTAAGGGAAAGATTCCCTTCTCTGTCTATGTTCCCTTAATTTTCTCTTTTTTATCCTACCTAAGTAGTGTATAAAAAGGAAAATAATAAGTACTATCCCAGACTGTCTGTGAGATAGTGCAAGATTTCGATTTCATTCTAATTCAGCACATTATAATTACCAGCACATAAGATCATCATCAAGAATAATACCCCGAAATAATGAGTCTTCTTGTGTGCACAGTTAAATTTGGTAGACTGCATAACCATTTGTTCAGCAATTTGTTTACTTCAGTGGAGAGTGAATAGGTGGGGTGAAGAGCCAGTCCAATCTGGTGTACTGAAGTTGCTCTAGCCCTGTCCACAAAAGATTGCTGAGGCTCAGGGAAAATGTTACTATGCAGAAATGAAAACATCTTAATTATGACAACAGATTGGGACTCTCTCTATAAACCAGGGAAACTGCATGGAAGCAACAAACAAGAGTAAAAGTTAAGAGAACCTGCATGCCAGAGCCGAAGAGAAATTTAAAAATCAAGAGGCAGAATCTAGTATCAGGCTGTCAAAGCTTTTGCTAAGCAAACATTGGTTGTCCAGCCAGCAGTATTAGCACAGTGTGGGAGCTCATTAGAAATACAAAATCTCAGGTCAAAGACCAAACTCATGAATCAGAATCTGTATTTTATCAATAGCCCCAGGTGCTGTGTATGCTCATTAAAGTTTGAGAAGCACTGCAAAGACATTATAATTATTCCCAGGAAATTGTGTTTAATATAATAATGATTGTGACTGCAGGATCAGAAAAGGTTTATTCATCATGTCAAAGGAAAGAAGAATAAATGGGATTACTCAGAGATAGCAGTGCATGAATTATTAAAGTACAAAATGTGGTCCATAAAATTTGAAGAAATGAGAAATAGTCTGCTTTTTTTCCTATGCAATTAATTCAAAATAATCTGAAATTGATATGCCGTAGTATGGATAATTTTGGTGACTAGCTTGAAAACAGTGCAGGAGACTGGTTAAAATGCCCTAAAGTTTAATTAATAACCACTGAGTCAGTGATCATAAGGTAACAATCTGTATAACAAGATGATATCCAAAGTGGAACCCTAGCTTAGGAAATATCCTGTACATCTGTCAGTAAATTTGACTTCATGTGACATTTCAACCTTTGGACCATAAAATTTCTTTTCATTTACATTTTTCAGGACAGCTTTCTACTAAAAAAATCTTATGTTCAGGTATTTTTGCTCTGTGGTTCTTTTTTCTTCTTCAGGAAAAACATATTAATTAGATTTAGGTCAAAGAAAGGATATACACACAAACACATCCTCACTAGAGAGCACACATAGTGAACAGGTATGACATTTTATTCATTTTGTAATAGACTTTTCTGAATCATTTGAATTCTGAGCTTACTTGGAGAGAAAGACATATTTCACAAAATGACAGAATAGGCTATTTCAATTATCTGTAAAACCTGTCAAGAACTTACAGAATGGCCACAGTTCTGTCTCCCCCTTTTGTTTTTTGCAGAGGAATATGACAGCTTTAGATATCTAAATCTCTTAAATTATATGGCTGTTAAATGTAACTTAGATATTTACTGCCTTTTCTGGAGATCTGCTTGATGTTTTATTGAATTTGCTGATTAGCATCTGTTCTGTAGCTACTGGAATACAGTCATAAATTACCAGAGAATATCTCCAAAATATAGATGAGACAGGCCTGTTCTGTCTTTAGTCTTTTGAAAGTATTTGTCAGACCAATATCTAGCGCCAAACAAAAATGAAAGATTCACATTTCTTCTTTCTGTTTCATACTTATTTTATTTACAATAAATGAACCATATTACTTTCTGATCAAAACACTAATTTTACTATCTATATAATTGAGCAGAGAATGATTTCTTTCAGAAAATATGTGCCCAAGGTCATCTTGGAGGATAGAAATAAGGCCCTACTGTTTAAAAGATTTTTTTTTTTCCTGTTTAGTATAGCCAGAGCAGAGTACTGCACACTGAAACTTTTAGCTTTCATGATATCCACTCAGTTCAGAGATCTGGTAAAGACTCCTCATAGGACTTGGCAGTCAATTCAATACCTTAAAGAAACATGTGGGAGACCATAAAAAATAGCTTTTTACAGAATTTTAATATTTAACTCTCATAAGAATATATTCTGGCATGGTTGCGCTATACCTTTAATCATTGCAGCATAAGATGCTGAGGAAAGGCATGTTCAGTTGGAACAATATAAGGAGGGTTCCACAAAATTAGGAAGTGTTCGGCAGCTCTGTTTTAGAATATATGGTTAGTGTGCCCATTGCTGTGGGTTTAAGCTTTATTTTTACAAGAAAACAATAAAGGAGATGCCTTTTAAATCTTTAGAACTAGTATTTATTGAGAGCAATATGTTAATCTTTATATTTCTTGTTATGCACATCTTCTGAAAAGAACTCTTTTTATTTTTACATTACAATTGAAATCAGTATGGTACATTTTTAAATCAGATGAAATTGTAGGCCAATTATTATCTCTGGATGGAATTATCTAAGATACAATTTTTCTTCTTGAATGGTTCATTAATAGTCACCTTCAATATTTGTGTGTGTGTGTGTGTGTGTGTGTGTGTGTGTGTGTGTGAGAGAGAGAGAGAGAGAGAGAGAGAGAGAGAGACAGAGAGAGAGAGACAGAGAGAGAGACAGAGAGAGAGAGACAGAGACAGAAACAGACAGACAGAGACACAGACAGAGACAGAGAGCAGAGAGACGGAAAAGGCAGGGAAGAATGGAAAGCCCTGAGATGAAAGGAAGCAAAAAGAAGCTGAGAAAAGACTGGAACTTTCAAGCATTTTCATATATATTTATTTAACTAGAATTATTGAGATCTTTCAGAAATACTGCATCAGTTGGCGATCAACCCATGCTTGATCATTTCATCTCCTATTTTTGGTACTTTGCAAACCCTGTAGTTTTTAACACTTACAAACAATTCTGTTTCCTGAGTCTGTGAGTCACAGATTCTCTAAGTAGTAGATACCATTGTGATACATGTTGCACTTTTACTTCTCCACTTTTTCCAATAGCTATTTTTTATTGTACTTTCTCTACAAAAATAACTTTTATAATATGTATCAATCATTAGATTTTCTCTCTTTTTTTAAAGAAGTGTTCATATGTGACATTTTATTTTATTTTTTATTGGATTATCTTCTTTATTTACATTTTAAATGTTATCCCCTTTCCCACCCACCCCCAGAAAACCCCCTATCCTATCCTCCCTCCCCATGCTTCTATGAGGGAGTTCCTCTGCCCACCCACCCACTCCCACCTCCTTGCCATTAAATTCCCCTACACGGGGGCATCAAGCCTTCACAGGACCAAGGGCCTCTCCTCCTATTGATGCCCAACAAGGCCATCCTCTGCTACACATGCTGCTGAAGACATGGGCCCCTTCATGTGTACTCCTTGATTGGTGGTTTAGTCCCTGGGAGCTCTGGGGAGATCTGGTTGGTGGATATTGTTGTTCTTCCTATGGGGATGCAAACCCCTTCAGCTCCTTCAGTCCTTTCTCTAACTCCTCCATTGGGGAGCCCAGAGCTTAGTCCAATGGTTGGTTGTGAGCATAAGTCTCTGTATTTGTCAGGCTCTGGCAGAGCCTCACAGGAGACAATTAGATCAGGCTCCAGTCAGCATGTAAGTCTTGGCATCCACAATAGTGTCTGTGTTTGGTGACTGTATATAGGATGGATCCCCAGGTGGGGCAGTTTCCGAATGGCCTTTCCTTCAGTCTCTCCTTCACACTTTTTCTCCATATTTGCTCCCGTGAGTATTTTGTTCCCCCTTTTCAGAAGGACTGAAGCACCCACACTTTGATCTTCCTTCTTCTTGAGCTTCATGTGGTCTGTGAATTGTATCTTGGGTATTCGGAGCTTTTGGGCTAATATCCACTTATCAGTGAGTATATACCATGTGTGTTCTTTTGTGATTAGGTTACCTCACTCAGGATGATATTTTCTAGATTTTCAACTACATATGGACTATAGTATACAGTGTGCAGTGGTTATTCACATAAAAATAAGATTTATAATTTTCAATAATAATTTTGACATTCTTCTTTTAGAAAAAAATGATTTGCTAGTTGTTTTCAAATTCACAATCTTCATTTGGTTTGCGAATTGCTGGAACTAAGTGTAAATGTTAATACCAACTTTTAAAGCTAATATTTTTGTTTATCTTCATGTCTGTTACACATTAAGATAACTACCATTACTTGTGATTCTTATGCTTCATTTGTTTTTTGAGAAAGAATTTTGCTATGCAACCAGGCTAGCCTCAGATACACAATTCTGTCTCAAGCACTGTAGTACTAGAATTATAGATGTTCATCAGTTCCTTTAAATTTTTCACAGGTAGGATATTTAAGCAACATACAAGTAAAACAAAAACAAGAGTACAAGGTATATAAAAGCAAAGAGGATTCATAATAACATGCATCATTGACCCTTAGTTTTTATCTCTGTAATGAGAGGATATATTCATATAATTTGACAAAACATATAAAATTTTACCACTGGTTGGTGAAAAATACTTTCCCAGTATAACAGTATTATCTAAGGAAATTCTGTTTCCTTATATAAGATATAAGAATGTGGAATTTAAGTACAATTTTCAAGTATGCTTGCTAGATTTCCCAGAGCTTCTTGCATTGTTTCTCATCACAGCAAAGGAAGAAAGGTAAGCTTCTGCATATGTAATAAACCAAAGAATATAAGTGATATATCTTATACACTTGTATTTATTTTACAACCTGGTGTGAAATCAAGCTGTCTCATTACCTTCAACAGAGAATCTAGTATGAAGAAAAGCTAGAAATGATCTATAATGATTCTATCATGGATCAATGAAAAAGCAGAGCTTTGGTAAAGCAAATAAATGTTGAGTTTGTTAATAGTTTGTTATGCAGCAGTAAAAGCAGCCTAGCTGGTGACACTGAAATACAATATGCAATAAAAATGGTTTCATTCAATGACCATACTGTTTTTTCTAAGGATAGTTAAATTTCTTGAATCAGTCAATAGTGTTAGTTTATGGTGTAGGATTCTCAGTCACAGATATTGGCAAAACATATTAACTAGCAATCATAGAAAATCAATTTTATCACTCTTCTCCAACTAATTAATTGAGTGAATTTATCATGTTAAAAATTAACCATTCTGGCCTTATTTGAACACAGAATCCAGACCTACTCTTCTCAGGTATCAGTTCTATTTCTTTTCTCTTTTATTTTAAAATTCTTATAATGAACATTTTTCTTCAAATATAATCTTGCCTGAAATTCAGTATTATGAAGACAAAATATCAATGATCTTTTTGCAGCAGAACGGGATCAAGTACAGATGAGACATTGTTTTCAAGAATAATTCTTAACACTTTAAGTGCATGGACATACTATGAACCGACATAAGGAAAACTGACAACGGACTAGGTAACCCACATCTACATACTACAAACTAGAGTTTGAGGGATACTACAAATCCCAATGACTCTTGAAATGTTTTCTTTCATTGCATTCTAGAATTTACATTCCCACTACTAATAAAACAGGTGTATTTTTCCCAGAAGTTATGGCAAAAGGACAACCCTATGTCAGTCATAGTACTAAAGAATAAGCTACAATAGCAAGTAGAACCATATAAGATAGCTGAATTACCCACTTTGACCTGCAAAAATAGGATTCTTACATAGCAGAGATCATATAGGGGACTAGAGGGATGATTCAGTGGATAGCAGTGTGCACTGCTTTACAGAGGACTCAAGTTTCATTTATACCATTCCTATAAGCAGCTCCCTGGTAATTCCAACTCCAGGGGATCCACCTAGATCTTTTCTAGCCTCCAAAGGAAACTTTCTCTCTTCCCCCTCATTCTGTCTCTATCTCTCTGTGTGTGTGTCTCTTACTCTCTATCTCTCTAACACATAAAAAATTAAAAAATGATTCACTATTTTAAATAGCTATGTAATTTTAGGTTACCTAAGAACAAGGGATCAATTGTGCTGGCTAATTTTATGTCAATTTGACACAAACTAGAGTCATATGGGAAGTGGGAACCTCAGTTGGGAAAATGCCTCCACCAGATTGGCCTAGGGGTAGTTCGTGAGGCAGTTTTCCAGGTTGATTGTTTTCTGGGAGTACTTAGCATATGGTAGCCAACACAACTGCTTGGCCATTGGCCCTGGGTGCTTTACAAAAGCATGCTGAGACCTTAAGGAGTAATTCAGCAGGCAGTGTTTCTCAACAGTTTCTGCTTCAGTTCCTGACTCTAGGTTGCTGTACTGTTTGAGTTCTTGCCCTGACTTTTCTATATACTATAATATAGCTGTAAGATAAAATAAACCTCTTATTCTTCAAGTTGTTTTTAGTCATGTATTTTATCACATAGAAAGCCAGACTCTGACAAATTGCTATAGATATTTTTGTTTGAATCACAGATTTTAAAGAACTTTTGGTAATGTAATTAATTTGCTTTTCTTGCCTAAAGAAAGATAATATTTTTCTAGATCTGGAAAAGAAGACGTGCAAAAGGGAAAAATTTCCACTCTGTTGTTATGTTTCTCTGAAAAAAAAAAAGCTATATACTCACTTTCCTGATAAAAATGGAATAGAACAGGATTGAAAAGGAGTAATAAATCTGTGCTATTCTCTAGTTGAGAACCCTGTGCCTTATTTTTTAGTAAAGCCTGAGTTGCTGGACCTTGTAAGTTCCCCTGGTACACAGCAGATCCAAGAATAAATAAAACACAAATGCCTTTTTAACTTTGTGTAGGATGAGATAACTTAAGGTATAAAGAATCTAATTTACTGAGGATTTTCAGAATGAATATGTAAATATTTAATATTTTACTCCAAGAAGGCTATGGAAGTATTTCACAGAAGATTTAGAGAAAAGGGTTTCAAAAAATGTAGATAGAAGCATTTTAAAAGAAATTAAAGGAACATATGGGCTTTTGGAAACTTCACAGAAAGCAGTTTACTGCATATAATTATTTTCTCTGATATATTTATTATTATCTTGGACATTTTTCTATTTTTATTTCTTCTTTGTATTTGTGGATTATAATATATTTTTCACATTTTCCCAATATAAAATTAAGGGTTGTTTACAATTTTTCTTTTCCAGATGATAATAATACTATAGTAGTCACTGCCTGAATTTGTGTTCACATCAAAATCCTCAGTAGCAGCAGCACACAGAATTGAACAATATGGCAGTTTTCTGAAAATAAGTGTTCAAAGATTCAATATGATTAAGTTTCTATATATGTGATATATGTATGACTGGTTAAGTAATTGGCCACAAATGATTGAAAAATCACCTAACTCTATATATCCCAACTGTCAATGAATATTTCCAAGCAATCCAAGCTTCAGGTCTTGCATTTAGCTTATTTGGCAATCATATGACATTCTGAAAGCATACATTGTATAAAATCAGGCATAGTTGAGCATGTCCTTTATGAATAAGAAATGTATCTTTCACTGCTCAGGAAGTAGCAAGGTTTTTAAGCTGGTTTATTCAAAGAACTGGGACAAAGTTCTTTATGCTCATTGTACATGTGTCAGAGCCTTATCAAATTTCATTCATTCCTATAGGTATCATTTGATCTGTGAGGGAGAGTTCCATTTATTCTACAAGTTCATTATAGATCATTTTATTTTAGACTTTTTAATTGAAAATTGTTATCTTTAGATCATAAAATTTAAGATACATTTTAAATTCTTCCTATTTTTACAAAAGAGGCATAAAGTCAGCTACCAGGATGTAAAATAAGTAAAAATAAGTTATAAAATAAATTATTCTGAAAACATGCATAATTATTAAAAGCAAAACAGTACTACTTTCTTTATCCTTCCCTCGTTTCTTTAATTCTTTACTTCTTTTTATTTTATTTTCTTAAGTTTAAAATTAGTACACAAAATAATAGGTTTCAATGTGGAATTTTTATGCATATGTGTTATACCTTGTTGTTACTTATTCTCCATTAACTGACTGTGTTTATTTTTCATCTGCTTTTCCATTATATTTGTTCTTGTCTTCCCTTCATATAATCTCTTTATTTTCTTCTATGCCGTAGGTTCCATGTAGAAAGTCCTTAGTCTGAGTGTTGCAATATGAAAGTTAACTAATCAAGCAAGTGGAATCTGAAAACAAGTTGGTAACTCTTCTTAAAGTCAATTTCAAAGGAAAATTAATAAGAACAAATGAAGACATTTTATATTAATACAGAAAAATCATTAAGATTAAATAACAGTATATATATATATATATATATATATATATATATATATATATATATATATATATATATACACTTCAAGTTTTGATGCTCCAAATTTCCTAAGAGAAACAATGATCATAAAATACCAAATATGCACTGATACAGTAAGAGTAGCTGATTTCACTATCCTACCTTCATGTCTCTTTATAACATTTATATTACCTTATTTTTTCAACATTTAGTAATGTGAATGTTTTGAAAGACCCCATAATTTGACCTCTAATTAATTATATCACATATTATTTAATTTTTAATATTTATTTTTATTTTAGTTACATGCCAGTGTCAGTATCTGGATGAGGGTATGCCATATGTGTGCAAGTACCTATGGAGTCCAGAGGTGGTTGTTAGGTTTATTAGGGCTGGAGGCAGATATGAACTACCTAATCTGTATGCTGGGAAGTGTCAGTGTAATTTTAAAAACATGCTACCTCCTTGCCTGGTGCTGTGACCCATGCTCTGACTTCTCCTACTTTCCCTTGCTCCAACTCTATCATAACCATCCCCTAACCCACACTCCATCAGCCTCTCTCAGCTAGTTTCACCAAGCCACCAGCTATCATCCCAGCTTCCCTTTTTCTCCTGACAACCTTAGCTCTGCAGAAGAAAATCATTACACATCTTAACTAGCCAGATCGCACAATTTCTGGACACTAATCAGCTAACCTATTTTGGCAATCCACCAGGGGTGGAAGTCCCTATTTCAGCCACTCAAGATCTTACATGGTTGTAGCATGACTCCTATTCCAAAACATGCCAAAAAAAAAAAAAAATCACTTTCTTCCCAGAGTCACTTCTCTTCCTCCTGGGACCCAGAATTTCCACCTTTGGCCTTTGCCCAGCAATTGGCTCTAGCCTTCTTTATTGATACAATCAAGAACCAATTAGAGAATTCTTTGTTTAGCTCTATATCTCAATATTTAATAGGGTTATTTGATTGTCTAAAGTCTAATTTCTTGAGTTCTTTGTATATATTGGGTATTAGCCCTCTATTAGATGTAGGATTGGAAAAGATCCTTTCCCAATCTGTTTGTTGCTGTTTTGTCCTATTGACAGTGTCCTTTGCCTTACAGAAGCTTTGCAATTTTATGAGGTCCCATTTGTCGATTCTTGATCTTCAAGCATAAGCCATTGGTTTTCTGTTCAGGAACTTTTTCCCTGTGCCCATGTATTCGAGGCTCTTCCCCAGTATCAGTGTACCTGATTTTATGTGGAGGTCCTTGATTCACTTGGACTTGGTTGAGAAGCACCTAAAGAATGCTCAACATCCTTAGTCATCAGGGAAATGCAAATCAAAATAACCCTGAGTTTCCACCTCACACCAGTCAGAATGGCTAAGATCAAAAACACAGGTGACAACAGATGCTGGTGAGGATGTGGAGAAAGAGAAACACTTCTCCATTATTGGTGGTTTTGCAAGCTGGTATAACCACTCTGGAAATCAGTCTGTGGTTCCTCAGAAAATTGGACATAATACTACCTGAGGACAGAGCTATACAATTCCTGTGCATATACCCAAAAGATGCTCCAACATATAACATGGATGTATGTTCCATTATGTTCATAGAAGCCTTATTTATAATAGCCAGAAAATGGAAAGAAACGAGAAATAGATACAGAGAATGTGGTATATTTACACAATGGAGTGCTACTCAGCTATTAAAAACAATGACTTCATGAAATTCTTAGGCAAATGGATGGAACTAGAAACTATCATTTTGAGCAAGGTGACCCAATCACAAAAGAACACACATGGTTTTACAGGGAACACACTTACTGATAAGTGGATATTAGCCCCATAGCTCGGAATACCCAAGATACAATTCACAGACCACATGAAGCTCAAAAAGAAAGAAGACCAAAGTATGGGTGCTTCAGTTTTGCTTAGAAGGGGTAACAAAATACTCATGGGAGCAAATATGGAGTCAAAGTATGGAGCAGCGACTGAAGGAAAGGCCATCAGAGACTGCCCAACTCTGGATCCATCCCATATACAGTCACCAAACACAGACACTATTGTGGATGCCAAGAAGTGCATGCTGATAGGAGCCTCATCTAACTTTCACCTGAGAGGCTCTGCCAGAGCCTGACATATACAGAGGAGCATATGTGCAGCCAACCTTAGGACTGATCACTGGGTTTCCAATGGAGGAGTTAGAGAAAGGACTGAAGGAGCTGAAGGGGTTTGCATCCCTATAGGAAGAACAATACAACCAACCAGAGCTCCCAGCGTCTAAACCACCAACCAAGGAGTGCACATGGAAGGACCCATGTCTCCAGCAGCATATGTAGCAGAGGATGGCCTTGTTGAACATCAATGGGAGAAGAGGCCCTTGGTCTTGTGAAGGCTAGATGCCCTAGTGGAGAGGAATGTGAGGGCGGGGTGGCGGGAGTGGGTGGGAGGGTGTGGACACACCCTCATAGAAGCAGGAGGATGGGGGATGGGATAGGACGTTTGGGGGGCAGGAAAGGGTATAATATTTGAAATGTAAATAAAGAAAATATCCATTTTTTTTAAAGAAGCAATAAGGGAATCACCAACTTCCCCTGCAGGGAAGCAAACTCTGTTTCTCTGTAAGAGCATGTGCTCTTAAACGTGGAGTAATCTTTCTAGCCCCCATACCAGTTATTATTGCGGAGAAGCTAAGAGAAAGGAAGTAAGATCATTGGTAGAAGCCAATTTTATGGCTTTTGGGAGATGTCAATCTTTCTAGCACAAAGAAAGTAACCTATCGAAGCAAATCACCAATGAATAATTAAAGTATATGTT
Source organism: Uromys caudimaculatus (assembly GCA_028551405.1). Taxonomy (NCBI): domain Eukaryota; kingdom Metazoa; phylum Chordata; class Mammalia; order Rodentia; family Muridae; genus Uromys; species Uromys caudimaculatus. Next base: position 59,892,023 of record CM052722.1, read on the forward strand.
ACTATCCTGTACTTGTAATGAAAAGGAAAAATCTAGATATAATTAAAGAATATTAAATTCTATGAATGTGCATAGAAAAATCTGTATTTCATTCCTAACATGCATATTATATAGTTTCACATAATAATTGAACATACTAAGGCTTTTCAATATATAGTAAAAATATACAATTTAATATTTTTATTAATTCAAGATTATACATAATAATGAATTAAATATACATTTAGGCATAAAATTTGTGTTTCAGGTCTAATTCATATGGAGCCACTAGTGGTAAAATTGTTTAGCTACAATATATAAATTTAACTTTGGTATGGTGTTACTACCTGTAATTTTAACAATCATGAGACTCATGAAAGAGAATTGACACATGTTTGAGGACAGATTGGATTGCAAATTAGATCTTGTTTTAAAAGAAATATTAGATAGATAGATAATATCTACCTATCTAGATGATATATGATTGATATAGATTGACAGATTTATATTTACTTAGATAAATAGTAATCACTTTTAATATGTCAAGAGAAAAATTAAACATATGATACTAAAATTGCCACATATATGCTTTACATAATAACTGAAGAAAAAAGTAAAGTCAAAGATTTCTCCAGTTTCTGAGCCCAGGTTTTCCTAAATCTGGTAATGCAAACGTGACTGGGATTGTCCATATTTGTGTATACTCATTTTACTTGGCAAGATGTGACCACCGTCAACTTGCTCACTTCCAGTGCCCAACCTGTTTCTCTACACAGCTTCAAATTCTAGTGTGTACAATGGAAATATAGGTTGTAACTTTTTAAAAGCATAGGTGGTGAAAGTATATCCAGATAGGGAAAAACAAAAACAAAATTTCATTATTTGCATATGACCTGCTATCACATATAGAAATCATCAAAGATTTACAAAGATATACAAAAACAGAAGCAAGAATGGATTCATCAAATTCCCAAATAGAAAACCATTATGTAAACAAACCCATAGTGTCAGTACTTTTTCTTATAGAGCACCCAAAATTGAAAGGAAGAAAACAATATCATTCAATATGAAGAGAATATATCTATACATATTAATAAATTAAATAAGAAATGTAAATATCTCAACAGCAAAATTAAAAAAACATTGATAAAATAAACCAAACACCACACACATACACACTCACACAAACACATACACACATACAGAGAAAGAGAGAGAGAGAGACAGAGACAGAGACAGAGACAGAGACAAAGAGACAGAGGAAGAGATGTTTATTAACTGGGAAAACACATATCATGAAAATGTCTATGCTAAAATATATAACTACATATTTAGTATACATTTATGAAAATACTAATGACAAAGTGGAAAAACTAGCTGCATTTTATAAGACCCCATCTTCATGCCATAAACATATCCTAAAAATAAATTTAAAAACAACTCAAAATGGAAAGCCATATAACACTGTGAAACAATTAAAACAAAACAGAAGATATAATTGTGGATATTCAAATAAGTAATGAGTTTTTACCAAAGACCCCAAATATATAGGAAACAAAGCTAAAAGAAGACTATTGATACTGCATCAAAATAAAAATGTATCTGCACAGCAAAGGATGCTGTCAACAGAATGAGAAGACATCCAACCGAATGCAAAAATATCTTTGCAAACTTTATATCTAACAATAATAGTTAAGTATAATATGTAAGAACTCTGGAAACTCAATATTATAAAACAGGGCAAAAACAAAAAGACTGAAAACAGGTAATACGGTAGCTTAATATTTTATAAATCTTAAAATTACTTTTAAGTAAAGAGTTAGAGTTATCATTCAAGGGGGGAGTAAAGTTTTTTCCATAGCCATAGGTCATCAAATTAGAAGTCCAAACCACAGTGTGGGATACCTAACCTTCAGCTGTTGGCCAAAAGAGTCCCAAAGAACCCCTAAAGCAGTGATTCATTACCCTGTTAATGCTGAGACCCTAGTTCCTAGTATTGTAGTAACCCTCAACCATAAAATGATTTTGTTGCTACCTCACAACTCTCATTTTGCTACTGTTATGAATCTTAAGGTAAATATCTGATATGCAGGATAATTCATATGACCGTACAAAGGGCTCATGACCCATAAGTTGAGAACCACTGCCTTAACCCAATAGAAAATATTGTCATTGATCTTAGACGATCACCAGCACTTGATGAGAAGATCCTATTTCTTAAGATACCATATATTTTTGTCACAGGACATGGAGAAATAAAGTTGACACTGACCATTCAGAAGCTTCCTTCCTACTGGCTACTTTTCATGGTATCAGAAGGTACTATGCAGACTGTTAGGGAGAAAGTCATTAATAGTCTTACTCAGCCAGGAATTGATTGAACTGAAATAATAACCAGTATGGTTTGTAGGCCATACGAACAATATATGATGGGGAAAACCAAGAGATTTCTGATTATATTTGAGGACCATTACACAAGACAGTCCTCATGTCTGACACTTTTAATAATTTGAAGAACCTGTGTCTTAGAAACTTCTAGGCCTTAGGCAAGAACTTGTTACCATTATTTTGGTGAATGGGAATATACCAAACTATTATCTAAATACTTATATTTATACAAAGAAATTATAGCAACTCTCAACTTTAATCACAGAAGTTTTTGTTGTAGTTGGTGACACTTAATACAGAGGACTACAACTGCTCAAATGTCAGAGAATAGAAAATTGTAATGTGCTCAGACCTAAATTGGTCTTCAATATTAGTCATTTTGTACATGTCCCACAACAGTTCAGAAACCTTCATGGAGTGATTGTAAGAGCCCCCAGTTATACAGGCCTACTAGAGCTACTATTAACTAGCATTCCTTATCATAAGAAAGTTGTCACATGCATGGATTTTCAGTGATTTTTGTTGCATGCAGAAGATATGAATAAACCAAGCCAGTCAAAATTTCAGTATGGATGTGGGAGAGGTTCATAAAATCACCGTTAGCTGAGCAATTATTGGCAGATGATGATTGTAAGAAAGAGTCACTTTCTGAAATTGCATAAGAACTTTGGGTAGTGAAGATGAAGCTGAAATTAGAGAAAAGGGACTAGCGTTGATATGATCAAGATACATTTTATACATATATAAAATTCTCAAGGAATATTTAAATAAATATTTGAAATGTATAATAGGCTTAAACACACATTTTTCAAAAGAAGACACGCAAATTGAAAAGTATATGAAAAATGCTAGATATCAATAGTCAACAGAGAAGTATAAATTAAAATCACAATATCATCTCGCTTATATAAAAATGGGTATAATTTAAAAAACTAAATGTGAGAAACTTCTGCTGGCGGCGGGGACCTCAGCTTGGGTCACAGGGCTCCATAGCAAATTAGCGCTGGGACAAAGATACCCTCCCAGCAGCTTGGAAAAGCTGGGAGCGGGCCCAAGACAACCTCCAGAGCTCACCAGGAACTGCTCCGAACCTGGGAGACACAGGGGCCGAGGTAGGCGGGCATAGAAACCCCCTGGATCCCAACAGCAGGCGGCTGAAGCAGGAGACTTCTGCTTGGACCTTCAGATTTCCATAGTCAAGCAGCGCCAGGAGAAAATTTCTCTCCCAGGAGCGTGGAAAAGCCCCGAGTGGGGGCAAAACGAGCCCCAGCGCTCACCGATTCCGCCCGGTTTCCGCAGGCCACAGAGATTGAGGGACAGGAACTTCCGCTGCTGGTGGGGCCCTCAGCTTGGGCCACAGGGCTCCAAGCTCCGGGACAAAGATACCCTTCCAGCAGCTTGGAAAAGCCGGGAGTGGGCCCAAGACAACCTCCACAGCTCATCAGAAACTGCTCCGAACCTGGGAGACACAGGGACCGAGGTAGGCAGGCATAGAAACTCCCTGGAGACCTCTGCCTGGGCCACCAGGAGTCCATAGCCAACTAGCGCCGGAAAAAGTTACCCTCCCAGGAGCTTGGGAAAGCAGTGAGTGGGGTTAAGGGGAGCAACACCTCTCACCTGGACCCGCCCGGATCCGCCGGGACCCAGGACCTGAGAAGCGGGGGACACAAAATCTCTGAACATTCCGGTTTCCACCTGTGGGTAGAGACCTCTGCCTGGGCCAGCAGGGGCCTGTGCCTGGGGACACTAGCCTAGGCCACAAGGCTCCAGGAGAGAGCGAGTATCCCAGGAGAGCTGACACACCTTTGAGCACAGGAAAAACCACCACTTCTGCTCAAAACCACTGGACCAAGAGGGACCCTTGCAGAGCCATCAGGGCATAGGAACCAAGGGACAGCTGGGGACAGGATCTTTCTGATTTCCTTCTGCACCCCAGAGCAGACCCGGTGCCACAACTCTCCAAACCCAAACACCTCTCAGAGAGAGCTGGTCTTCAAGGAGTACTGACACAGAGGCCTGCAGGAGGGGCAAGCCACAACCAGACAGAGTAAGATCAGCTAACATCAGAGTCAACAAGATGGCAAAAGGCAAGGGTAAGAACATAAAGAACAGAAACCAAGAGCACTCGGCACCATCAGAACCCAGCTCTCCCACCACAGCAAGCCCTGGATACCCCAACACACCAGAAAAGCAAAACTCAGATTTAAAATCATTTCTCATGATGATGATAGAGGACTTTAAGAAAGAAATGAATAATACCCTTAAAAAAATTCAAGAGAACAGTGATAAACAACGAGAAGCCTTTCAAGAGGCAATTCAAAAATCCATTAAAGAATTACGGAAAACACAATCAAACAGGCAGAAGTGCAAGAAAACACAATCAAACAGACAAAGGAAATGCATAAAACTATCCAGGAGCTAAAAATAGAAATAGAAACAATAAAGGAATCACAAAGGGAGACAACCCTGGAGTTAGAAAACCTAGGAAAGAGATCAGGAACCATTGATGTAAGCATCAACAACAGAATACAAGAAATAGAAGAGAGAATCTAAGGAGCAGAAGATACCATAGATAACATCTACACAACAGTAAAAGAAAATGCAAAATGCAAAAAGCTTCTAACCCAAAACATCCATGAAATCCAGGACACAATGAGAAGACAGAACCTAAGGATAATAGGTATAGAAGAGAGTCAAGATTCCCAACTTAAAGGTCCAGCAAATATCTTCAACAAAATTATAGAGGAAAACTTCCCTAACCTAAAGAAAGAGATGAA
>CM052722.1:59897666-59979246 GCA_028551405.1 Uromys caudimaculatus
TAGGTGGGAGGAGGAATTCCTTCACAGAGGCAGGGAGGGGGAGGGTATAGGGGGTTTCCAAAGAGGTGACCCAGAAAAGGGGAAACATTGGAAATGTAAATAAAGTATCAAAAATTAATTAATTAATTAATATAAAAAATAAAAAATAAATAAAAAACTAAATGTAATTGAATCTTCTAATGATGTGGATAGTATGGAGTAAATTGAATACTTCCAAACTACTATTGGTTAGGATGTAAATTAATAACTATCATTTTGTAAAATCAATGGGAAGTCCTCCAACAACTAAAACTACAATGCCCACATAACTCAGCAATTCTATCATTGGTTTGGAAATCAGTATGTCCAAGAGATTTTTCTGACTTCTTATGATTATTGCTATTTAAAATAGTAAAGAAATAGAATCAAAAAACAAACGAAAATCTTACTATCTCCCCATTGATTGAAGAAGAAAATGATGTGTACAAACACAATAAGATACTACTTGGCAACTAAAAAGAATGAAATCCTGTTGTCTGTGATAACAGAGGTGGAACAGACCATTAAGTAGTATGAAATAGGGAAAACATTGAAATTAAAGTGCCTAAAGTCCTCATGCACATTCAGAATGTCAAAAAGTTGAAGGCAGAGACATTGAGCATAGAATGTGATAGCAAGCTTCACTTCTCATGCACAAATTTTTCTGTATTTAATTTTTATTTTGTTGTCACATGATTGAAGAAAATCGTTATAGAACTAGAGTTTGTCAAAATTATTGTTTGTAACCCTGTACTTAGAATGATATTGAGAATACTCAATTTGACAAATGAAGACTCTACTGAATTCTCACTTATAGCCAAGAAGTTTCGTTTTATTTATTTTTTCTTTCTAAATCATTCTTCTGAAATTCTGTATGTTTAAGCTACTGTGACTTCTTTTCTCTTCAATGAAAATGGTTTAGTGGCTTGATATTTTGGGATTTATGCATTACTTTATGTATCATTATGCTATGTATCTTTTTCCCCTAAAGTCATTTATTATACTCACCTCATCACTTAATATAAGCACATAGTACTATAACCTTCCCTCTTAGAACTGTTTTTACACGTTCCAGAAGTTTTGTTATATTGTGTTATCATTTACAGTTAGGTCCCGGAATGTTTTCATATATTTCTTTATTTCTCCTTTGATCCTTTCATTCTGTAATAAGTTGTTTAATATCCATGAGTTTATGCTATTGGTTTTAAGTTTTATGGCATAATGGATAGGCTACAAAAAGTTATTTTAATTTTTCTGTTCTAATTTTTAATAATAGTTTTGAGTCATATCATGTGGTCTGTTTTAGAGATGATTCCATGTACTACTGAGTACAATGTACATTCCTTAGCTTTGAGATAAAATATTCTTTAGATAACTGTAAAATCCATGCTGTTAATCTATTCTCTGTTTTGCTGTTTATTTTTGGTTATTCTTAAAGTATTTATATATTTTCCAGTAATATTGATGGTTTTTTTTCTGGTTTGTATTTTTAGTTGTATTTGTATTTCATTAAATTATAGCTTTGTTTGGATGTGTCCTATAAAATATCTTACTTAGTATTTGATTTTTGTTTGTTATTGTTGTGCAGGAGGTTTTTGTTTCTGTTTTTAAAGTTTTAGTTTTTTTCTCTTTCTACCTTGGCAAATAGGTTTTCTGGGTCAGTAGTCTAGGGTGGTAGTCAAGGTCTGATAGAACACAGAATGTCTTTCTCCAGGTTCTTCTGGCATTCAGAGTTTCTTTTTCACTAAGAAACTGAATAGTACTTTGATGAGTTCCCTTTACACGTAACTTTTTTTCCTCTTGTAACTTCAATACTTTCTTTGTTCTGTACATTAGGGTTTTAACTATGATGTGCCTTAAGTACTTTTATTTCTGGTTTGACCATTTGGTGTTCTATGTGCTTCTTGTATTTGTGTGGGTATGTTTTTCCTTGGTTTGGGGGAGTTAGCCTTTGTGATCGTGTTCAAGATCTACCCTATGCCACTGACCTGTGATTTTTCTTCCCTCATCTATGTATAAAATTTGAAGATTTTGTTTATAGATGATATCCCACATTTCCTACATGTTCCTTTCCTGTGCTTTTAAAACTTTTTTCAATTTTTCAAGATATTTCATCTAGAGTTTCTGCTTTATCTTTGAGTCCTGATATTTTGTCTTCTACTTGCTCTATTCTTCTTGCAATGCTTTCCTCTGGGTTTTCTAATTGAGATACTGAGTTTTTCAGTCTCATCTTCATTTTAGAATGTATTCTCTTCAAATTTCCTATTTCTTTATTGAACTGAACTTTCAAAACATGAATTAACTTCAGCATTTTGTTGAGCAGTTTATATTTTCTTGGATGTCACTCACATGTTTATTCAATGAACTGTATTCAAGTCTCCTTTAAATACCTTGAATTCTCTGACAAAGCTTATTATTTTTCTTTTAATTCTGTGCCCTGGGGTTCATCTAGGCATTTCTCATTAGAAAGCACTCTTATAGTAGTAGTGGGTTTGATGGTAGATAGGCTGTGCTAGCTATTCATACTGTTCATATTTTTGCAATTTGACTTGGGTGTGCATAATTCTTTGGCAGTGTATCTGATGTGGAAATCTGGCATCCCTTCTATTAGGTTGTCATAGGAGAAGAGTGACGTGAGCTAGTTCAGATAAAGTTGGTAGGTGAGCTTTTTGATTGGACCAAAGAAAGATGACTCCTAAACCACTAGTTTGGAGTATAGACACTGTGGATATAGACATTCAGCAGATTAAGAGAAGGATGGAAAAGAAAGGAGTATCTCACCAGTCACAGGTTGCTATTTAAGGAAGACATTTTGAAGGTCACCAATCAGAGAGAAGTCTATGAATGTGAAGATAGCTCTAGGCAGAGAAAGCATGAATAGAAAGGAATGAGGGAGAGGTAAAAGTGGAATGAAGCAAGTTACCAAGCTAAGATGACTCAGGAATAAAGAGGATTTATGGGCTATGGCCTGGAATTAGACTTGCAAATTTTTAAGTAATGGTAATTGGGGTGGAGGGATAGGAAAGAGAAGAGATTTATTAGACAAAACTGGTTCATAAATGAAGAAGGTTCAGCCACAGGTATGGAACTAGGCTTATGAAGTTGCAGAATGCAGCAGGCTGTAAGAGTAGGGAAAGGAAAGGAGTGACTTACCCAGGAAACGTTTCTGACAGAGTCCACAGGCCAATATATTAAATTGAGGTTTGTGAATTTGTAAATAGGTACAGATTCAGGGATGCTTCTCTGAAATTTCATTATTCAAATATGACTCACTATTTGATGCTTTAATTTTATACTAATGAAATATTTGCTTTATAGCAGTATTATTCTCAGATAATATTTATTTGACAATATTTGAATATTCTCAGCCTTAATATTTATTTGACAATATTTGAATCACATATAATTATTCCTATATAAATACTGTTGAAACGTTAGCAATGTGTTTCAATCTTAATTGAGTAGATAAATATTATTATAACATGTATTATTAAATAATTATAAAACTATTGATAAAGTTGTATCACCTGGAAATATCAATAAGATGTAATTTCAGTTACTCTAAGGATTTCCTTTGACATGGAATGAATGACCATCAGAGTATAATTTTAGTGCCTAGGGGAATCAGCAGATTAAAGTATATAATGTTTTGAGAACATAACTCACAGTTTATGAATACTAAACTGTTTGTATGCCAAGTTGATGACAAGGAAATTGTGTTGGTTAGTGTTATATCAGTTTGGCACAAATAAGGCTTGCCTGAAGAGAAGCTTACAATGAATGTTCTTGATTGATAATTGATTTGGATATATGCAACTCACTGGGAGTGGTCTCATTCCTGAATTGGTGATGCTGCTTTGTATAAAAAACCTCACTGAACAAGTCATGAGTAGCAAGCTAGAAAGTAGCATACCTCCATGGTTTCTGTTATAGCTGCTTTCTTCAGATTCCTACCTTCATTTCTTCGCCAGATGTACCTCAGTATTGAAGTATGACTTGAATATAAGCTGAAACTCATCTTTTCTTCTCCAGTTTACTTTTGGTCATAGTGTTTTATCATAGCAATAGAAATCCAAATTAAGTCAATTTATATGTTAAATCTAATGGAGCAGTGAGGTGTGTGCTTTTGCCTTTGTTCAATGGCCCATATATAATTATACCAAATATTTTATCCCTGAATTTTGAGCACAGTGTCTCAATTTCTCTGCCCTTGTTTTTACTTCAAAATTTCTGCCACTGTTTGATCATGAGGTGTCTTTGGGATACAATGCTGAATGTAGTAGGTGCTCTTCTATCATTGTGAAATTCCTAGCAGAAACAAATTAAGGGAGGAAAAGTTTATTTTAGTTTATAGTTTCAGAAATGGTACTTCATCCTAGTATTGAAAGCATAGTAGAACTACTGCTTCATCCCATGATCACAGGAATGTGTGGATGAAGTTTGCTCATCATATAGTAATGACCAAGCAAGAGTAGAGAAGGATGAGCCAAAAATCAAGCTGTAGTTTTCAAAAGCAAGCTGCTAAAAACCTAATTGTATTAACTAGAATCCACTACCTAATGACCTCAATGACCTTCCTCCAAATAACACAACCACCTATAGCACAAGCTTTGGAAACTTGAATTCAAATTGCAAGAGTGGAGGAAAGGTCTCACTGTGTCTTTGTCTGTATATCAGTGTATCTATTTGTTTAAAGTGTAGAGAAGGTTGGAACTGTGTGGATTCTCCAAGACATCTCAGAGAGGAGCAAAGCATTGATTACATAGACTTCAGGGTGATTCCCTAAGAGTCAAGTTTAACCCTTAGCCCAGGTTCTAAGCAATCTCTTGTGAGTTCTTCATCTTACAAAAGTTGGAATGATGGGCCTATGAAAAGGAAACATTAACTAACAATATTCTAATGAGGACTTCATATTTTCCTTACACAGCTGGCTCTATTCGTGTATATATATATATATATATATATATATATATATATATATATATATGGCAGTCATTTGCAATTTCTTCTACAACATGAAAAAGACCACTCTATAATTTATAGCTATATCAACACAATTGAGATTCCTGGGGGAACAATAACGAGTTCACTGTTACTAGTAGTGGGCAAAAAAAGGATATGGTGATCTTATGTCTGTTACACCTATATGGTAGGTATTAGTGGATGTTTATAATCATGGACCTCTAATATCTTTGAGTAGTGATGATCCTGAAATGAAACATAAACATCTTAATTTCCTTTATATTACTATGATTAGACACCATGACAAAGGTAATTTATAGGAAAAAAAAAGAGCTTACTTTAGGTTTAAGGTTTCAGAGTGTTAGTGTCAATGATCGTCATAGCTGGGAGCAAGGCAACAGATGATCAAGGTTGTTGCCACAGCAGTACCTGAGAGCTTACACCTTATTCACAAGTAAGAGACAAGGAAAAACAGACCACATTGGGAATGTCTCTAGACTTTTGAATCTTAAAAGTCCACCCCAATGATAAAGCTCCCACAATGAGGCCACAATTCCTAATTGTTCTCAAATAGTTCCACCAACTGGGGAGCAGTGTTAAAATATATGAGCCTATAGAAGCAATTTCCTCAAGCCACCACACTAAGATTTAATAATCTAATGATTTTACCACAGCTTATCTTATAAGTGTTAAAATTCGATATTATTACTTTTTATATTATCTATGAGTGAAATATATAACTATAGTATAGAATACACATATTTTTAATTCCAAGAAATTGCTCTAATAAAGATACCTTTGTCATATTTTTATATGTTAACAAATAAACTTGAATTTCTAATAAGATCATAATTAATTGTGCTGAACTAATGAGAGATGTTATGCAAGTTTAGAGCTCTGTGTATCACATCTTGACATTCATCAAAGTTATCTGACTTTGATATATAATTATAATATCACACATCCCTTAAATATAATTAATTCAGTTGCCTCTGAAATGATTATGGATTACACTATTCGTTTAAGTGATTTTCCTGCCAGTTGAGGAAAAAAATCAGCTTAAATATATGAAGTAAAAGCAGGTACTACACACCAATTAATTTCAAGTCTATACTCTAAGGGTGAAGAGATCCTGAGTGCACAGGGTTTCTCAAAAATAGTCTCTCATTAAACTTCTCAATTGTCAAAATAAAGTAAAAGGAGATATAAAACTACCAATTATATATCAAGTGGAAGACAATTATATAACTGGAAGTTACTTCTTCTCAACTAGAAATCTCAATGCCATCTGCTTCCCACTGTTTGAGAATGAACTCTTTCTCAAGGGCACATAATAGTTCTTATGTAAGAAAGGTAAAGCAATTTATCTTGGTCTTTGCAAGGTATTTTCAATATGAAATGTGTGTACAAACGTGACTCATCTACAGTTTCACAACAGCAATTTTTAGAAGAATACATGTTTGCAGAGCATAGAAATTTTATCATTCCCTTAACACAGTACCAGCAGATGGACTATAAACGGTTATCAGATGTAATTCATAAGATTACTAGCCTGGAGCATAGCCATATATCAGAGCACCTCAGGCTTAGACAATGTCCTCATATATTAAGAACAAGAAATGGAAGTATGGAGAAATGTAGCTCACATTTCTGCAGAGTATACTGGAGTTTCACACATTTGGCCTGTAACATAGAAGATAGAGTTTATTAGAGTATTTCTACACAACAACTTAATTAAAAAGATGGCCTAAGGTAAAACTTGAATTTCAAAGACACTATTTTAAAATATTTTTAAATTAAATATATTTCATTGATTATTTGAGAAATTTGTACATACGTTCAATGTGTTTTGAGCAGTCACACTCTCCCATACCCACGCTGTTCCTTACCTTTGCTCAGATCCAATTCTCACCTTCTTATTTATATTCTAAATCCATGCCTTCTTTCTTTTTTATTTTATTTCTCTTCTCTTCTTCTTAAAAATAACACTCCAAGCCCAGTTTATGTTCCACAAACATTCAAGAGTGTGAGGTTATCCATTGGTGAAAGATCAACTTACAAAATTCTATATCCTTAAAGAAAATATTTCCTCACTCTCTAGAAGACATCAATTGTTAATAATTTCTTAGAGGTGGGCACTCTTGAGCCATCCCTATTTCCTTTATGACATGCTAACTGCTTAGATCTTATGCATATATTATATAGGCAACCCCACCCACTTTTAGGAGTTCATGAGTATAACAATCCTATCTTGTCCAGAAAAGGCTGTTTAACCCTGATCCTCCCTGACCTCACTCTATTACAATAAATTTGCTCCCTCTTCTGAAATGATCCCTGTGCTTTTGGGAGGTGTTGATAAAGGTGCCATACTTTTGGGTGAGCAGTCCAGATACATTTATATTGTACACTTTGACTAGATGCGAACTCCTACGTTAACTACTACTCACTACAAAGAAATCTCTCTGTTGAGGTCTGAAAGCTGCTCTAATTTATGGATGGAGAGAATTATGGATTTAAGGAATTTAACACTATGTGCATTTAGCAAAATGACACCAGTATAGTCACTTGTGGAACCTGTGAATGCCTCTACAATGTATTCTTAGCCAAATATACAGTAACAGGTATGCACTTCATTCTGTGGAACAGGCCAATCAATCCAAGCCAGAAGTGGGTGGTTATTTCCATAACATTTGTGCCCATATAGCACTCATGAAAATATCTTAGCAATTTATATTTGCCATGTTTCATGATTTGGGTACACTGTTATGATTCCCTCCTCCTTTCTTCTCTCTAACCTGTATAGAAACTCTTGTAGTATGGGAGCTACCCAGAATGGAGAAAACTTCCTTGTTGATACCAAATTTATTTCTCCAATTCCTATTTACTGAAGTGTATGCTGTCTTCAACAATAGATAGGGTCCTTCAAGTTCTGGCAGACAACTAAGAACAATGACAATAGTTTGTATGGTTTGAAGTGGGTCTCTGAGAGGTCTTTCAGTAATGACTCCAGGAAATGTAACCCAAACTTGACACTAGACTTTTTTTTTTATATTTGACAACCTATGGCATCTAAGAGCATTATTATACTCTTTTGTTGTATAATCTTAATTACACTTTTAAACTTTTTCATAAATAGTCTGATAACATTTACAATACAGTCAAAAGTTTGGTCAATAGAAACTGTATATGAATGTATATGGTTTTCTTATGGCAATTCTATCCTTTTCCCTATCTTTATGGATTGCAGTGTTCCCTGTTATTTTTCTTGTGAACTTTTCAGTTTTTACAATTTTTATTAACCTGTAATGTATATTCCAAAGGTCCACAGATCATAAATCTATGGTGCTATGAATTCTTCCAAAATGAAAGAACCTTTTTTTTCAAGACATATTGAAGGGAAGCCTTCCTTCGACTCCCTTTCAATTATGCACAGCCACCCAAAGTAAGAGCAAATTTTATTTTATTTAAAGCCACTTTTTTGTTTTCAAAAGCCAAAGTTTAATTACAGAAACATCTGTTAGATACACTTTTGTTTAACAAAATACATATAAGTTGGTTGTGTTTATCTTATTGCAAGCAGAGTAACTAACTAATTTTTATTATTACATAGTAACCTAGGGTGTGGCTATGCTATTATTTATAATGTTGAACATTTTTATGCATATTTATTTTCACTTTTGTCCATTTCAAGGAGTACTGATGCAAAAAAATCCTTTTTTAAAATTTTAATACACATACATGCCTACCTGTTGGATTAATCTGAGGAATGCTATTCTTGAATCAATGCATTTATGTTTACTCAGTTTTACTAAGATATACAATTTATACCAATAGCTTTATCATCCTACAGCTCAAGCCAGACTTGGACGAGAGGTTCAGTATTTTCATATCCTGATCAGCACTTGATATCTTTTTCACTTTTGCCTTTCTGATAATGGTTCAATAATATGTCATTGAGAATCTAATCTAAGTTTTCCTGATAAGGTCTATCATCCTTTCATGTGTTTTCTGGTTACTTTGTGTAGCATGTAGTTTAAAAACCAATCCACTCTATGACCAGCTATGCAACATCAATGGTGGTCTCCCTACTCCCATGGGGGATCCCCAAATGGGGGGTCTGCCTGGTTAGCTGCTGCAGAATAGCTCCACATTCCCAAGCCATCAACCCCCTGTGGCTAGTCTGCAGAAAACAGCTGTTGCTCTCACTCTGATCTCCTCTGCCCCATAAAATGATAACATCAGAGATTTCTAATAACAAATCAGATTTATAACAGTAAGTCTTCAGCTTCAAAATGCCCACAAAAAGAACACAAAAAACAATTGATGTTCCGCATTTTAGGAATTATATTGTTGGTCAGTATTAATTTTTGATTTTTATATTTCATTGTGTACTTTAATATTAGTCATTTATTAGATTATGAATTTCAAATATACTTTCTGCTTTTACTTTCTCATTACTTTATGATTTTTTGATTAACAGAAATTCTAAAATTTCACTTATATCCCAATTTTATAAAATACTTATTATAATTTCTTTCACAGACAAATCACATAGCACATAATGGGCCTTATATAATTGCAAGTCTTCCATTTATCAAATGTTATTTGTAATAATTTTCTGTCACTAATTGGGGTCACCTCATTTTATTCCTTTGTAAGGAAAAATTTTTGAAGCTAGAAGCTCAAAACAAAATACATGTTTTAAATTTAGAAAGATTAAATGATAGTTTCTATACTTCATTATTTATCAGTGAAATGAATATTTTATTGTAGAGAGTTATAGGTCTCCCTTTTGGTTCACTAAAAAAAGAAAAAAATGCCTGTGCTGTTTATTAAGCAAAAATGTATAAGTAAAAGCCCAAGTGCTGATGTTTGCTATTTTAGATGCTCAGGGATAGTATTTAGGCCTATAAATGGGAGGAATAATTTTGTTTGTTTTGTTTTGTTTTGTAGTAGTAATTAATAGCTAAAGAAATGATTCTCTAGGACATTCTGACACAAGTATATCACATACAGGAAGTTTTGATATGAATAAAATAATCAAATAATTGGGTTTATTTTTACCTATATATAACTCATTGACTAATTTGATTCACTGAAATAAATAGAAAAATTTACAATCAGGATATCTTATCAAGAAAGGCTCTTGCCTGTAAAGCCCGACAACTCATAAAAAGATGAAAGGAGAAACACAATTCCACAAAGTTGTACCCTATCCTCCACAAACGCATTCCCCTTTGCATGCATCCTTTATCTCACACATGTATGCACAACAAATTGAAAATCATGAATTTTTGCTTGCTATGTACAGGCAAGCTAAAATCATTTAAAAAATGCAAGACTTTCATATACTTAAATACGATGGTGGTAAGCTCATGGATAATGAATATACCAGGACCAGTTGCCTGGATTTGACTGAGGAAGCCATGGGATCTCTCGAGCCTGAGCTATTCTATGAAAAGTGGTAGCAAACTCTCATTAAATGTTCAGCAGTCTGCTCGAAGACTTGAGTATCCCAGAAGAAGGCCAACATTGATTCTTTGTCAGAACCAGAAATAAGACATGAGATGTCTTAGTTGGTAGAGTACTTGCTTAGCACACAGGAGACACTAATGTCAATTATAAGCACTAATTATTACAGTCAAACTGGTGCATATATGTCTGTAACCCTGGCACTTAGGAGATAGGAACATCAAAAGATCAATCTGTTCTTGGTTACATAGGAAGACTGTGGGCAGAATGGCCTATAGACCCTGTCTAAAAATACAAAATAAAAATTAAAAAATACAAAAATAAACAATAAAATAAAAGTTCAAAAAAAAAAAAAAAAAAACAACTATTTCCCTGAAAGTGAAACTACATAAACCTGACTATATTTTCTCATATATGTTAGTTCTTTTACTAAACACCTTTTTTGATTAATACATTAAAATATCAAACTTTCTACAAAAATGAACATAACAAATGGGAAACAGAACAGCATTTTACTAACTTATGTCAAATAAAATGTTCAATTGTATAAATATCATTTGCTGAAGAGGAATGGATCAGAATTTACTTTTAATGATCCAGAGTGCTGTGATAAATTACTATTATGAAATGTATTCCATGTAGTTCAGTGAGACTCAGCAAACATAAAGTAATAATTGGGCATTAAGTCAAAAATATCTGATCAATATAGACAGCTATATCTTGTAATTCAGGCTGAAAAAGCAAAATAAAACTGGCAGATGGAATGTATGCTTACTGCAATTACGTTTTAAAGCCAGCTGATATCCTCCAAGGTAATACACAGAGAATATTAATACTTTGGACAATTTTGAAGCCTGCAATCAAGAGAGAATATGAAACTGTGAATGTGCTGAGTTTTTAAAGAGACAAAACTATATAATACTTTTCCTCTGAATATTATAAACACTCAGTTCTTGATCATGGGCACAAAAAAGGAAAGTTTACCAATCTTACTCATTTTGCCAAAATATGATATTTCCTGTCACTTTATATCAACAACTGTATATTACTTTGATGTAGTCTTCTGCTTTCCATTGCAGTGTAATTTTGTGTCTCACATTTTGTTATCCTGACATATAATGTCAGCCAAGAAAAATATATAACCATTTAAATGAGTCATATGTACTTCTCAACGTTATATTATTTACATTACAATCACTATATAATTGGTGTACATTTTAATTACAAACTTTATCACTCAAAGCTGTGATAGTTATTCCCTTCATTCTGTTTATCTTTAAGTAGATTGAAGAAATATGTTCTTAGTACTATTTTAGGAATATATTTTCATTTTTTTACACTAAGTACACAATCATTATTTACTAAATTCCCATGGCTAGTGTAACTCACTGGTATTGTCTTGCTGTCCTCTGGCAATTTCCACTTAGATTCAAACCTTCCATCTCAGAGCAGAACTCATAAGATGTAGAAGTTTTAAAAGGGAAGTGGAACAATGGGATGGTCTAAGAGCAGATGAAGCATTCTTTCCTGAGGGGAGTTCCTTAGTTTCAGGAAGCAAACGACCCGATAACTTCAGAAAGTCCTTAAATTGAACATGTTTACCAGGCCCCACCCTTCCAAAACAACATCTAAGCAGTAAGAACTGCTGAGATGTACTCTTAGATCAGCCAAACTACCCAAAAGGGGCAAAAACTAAATGGATTGTTTGAGAAGGACACAGTCCAAACTGCTACAATTTGTTTAGTGTGCTGTGGGTCTCCTAATTTCCAGCTCACAAGCTGTAACCCATACCAAGGTAGGCCTTGGTGATGTAGCTGTCTTTGAGTCAATTCTGACCCTGCAAGTAACCCTTGATCCATGTTCCTGTAACCCCAATAAAACTCATGGATTCACCAAGTTAGACTTCAGTGGTATCTTTACCTTGCTCTGTGGTCAGTTCCTTATTTGGGGTTAGTACAAGTTTGTTTTTGTTTCCCCAGGAATAATGCCAAACAGTACTGGCAAAAACTGGTAAAAAACCTTTTAAAATCTGGTGAGGTCATTGCAAAATCATTTAATTTCTCAAAAACTAAGTGAATTGTAGTGAATTGAATTAAGTGAATGTATCTTTAACTGTGATAACTAAGAGGTAATCAAGCTTGTGAGGAATGTAATCAAGAGGCCCTATTTGTTATCTACTCTTTTTTTCCTCTTTTTCTAAAAGAGTTTTTTCTTCTCTTCCAGCCTAGGCAGAGAATTACTACCTAGCCTAACTATGCTTAGTCACCAGGGAGTGGCACTATTTGAAGAGGATTAGAAGGTATGGCTTTGTTGGAGGAGGTGTGGCCTTGTTGAAGGAACTGTGGCACTGTGGGGAGGGCTTGGAGGTTTAAAAGCCTAAACCAAGTGCTCTCTCTCTCTCTCTCTCTCTCTCTCTCTCTCTCTCTCTCCCTCCCTCCCTCCCTCCCTTCCTCCCTCTCTCCTTCTTTCTTCCTACCCTCTTTCCCTCCCTAGCTCTCTCTTTGCCTGCAGATCAGGATGCAGTTCTTACCTAGTTCTTTGGAACCCACCAAGCTTGCTACCTTGGCACCATGCTGCTTGCTATAATGATAATAGACTACTCCTCTGAAACTATAAGCAACCCCCCAATGAAGTGTTTTCCATTATAGGCGTTGCTGTGGTCATAGTGCCTCTTTACAGCAAGAGAGAACAAAGATAATGACAATCACTTCTCACACAGAAAATACTACAGGCTATAGAAATGATTCTTGATTTGGTTACATACCTTGCTGAGCTGAATTAAGTCTATCTGACCTACCTGAAAGATTTTGGGCAAAGGAAAGGAAATTGAGAAGGAGTTGTGTATATATATAATATAGAATTACAAAGCTGTCAGAAACTTGAAGGAATTGCTTTATTCATCCTACTTTCAGACCAAAGGATATCTAAGCCAACTGTACTATTATTGTATCTGATGAAATGCAGTATTGCAATATAAAAGAGACTACATTGTTGATATAAGTCAATTTCAAACTTGTTGGAAAGTAATTTTTTGGCCTTTTTAAAAAAATGATTTAGAATGCACCCAGAAAAATCTCTAAACCATATCTCACAGATGATGATTCAGAATGAGAGATTATATTAGGAAGAATTCACTATGTAAATTTCTGAAAACAAAAATTTTTCAAAATAAAAATTAAGATTTAAGCATTTTCTTTACTTCTTAACTGTTAATTTCTGGGATTATTTACCATAAAAGAAAAATGTTGGTTTTCTGAATTTCAAAAAGGAAAGAATTTTGATTTTATGTCTATTAAGACAATAAGTAAATATTTCACTGTCTGTCCTCAGTGGTAAAGACCTTAAATTTTGTTTTATTATTATATATATTATGGAACTAAATACATCAACATCTGTTAAATCTTACAGTCATAAGTTTTTAAAGCATCATTTTTTTTAACATTCTTCTCATTGTATTTTAAAGAATGACATGTAAGGTAAATTATTCCTCACATAAAAAATAAGTGTTCATTCAATTTAGAAGAAATCCCAAGGTTGAAGTTGTTGCTTTCTAGTAAAACAAAATAAAAAATAAAAACAAAAACAAAACAACAACAAAAACCATCAAGTACATAATTAAGATCCCTAACTTTTCTCAGCCTGAAAACTATTGAATGCTGAAATTATCAGGAGAAGGCTTTTCATTAGTATCCTATTCAGCTTGTTTCATTAATCACTTAAGGTTAGGAAAAACAAAACAAATGAAAAGAAAAGAAACGTTCAATTTTTACTAAGAGAAAAGCCCTTGCATATGCTGAGGAATATTTGTTCAAGAACATGAATCATTTCAATTATTTCTAAAAGTTAAATTTTTCATATATCACATGGTCTTACTTCATTGGGCCTAAGAGGTGGTGCCAATTCTTAAAATTACAGTATTTTCATATAAATATCCATTCCCAAGTAGCATGTCCTTATGAAAACATGGCAACTGCCATGACTGATATGCAAATTGATTTGTACTTGTAGGACTTGAAATTGAAGCAAGTTCAGATTCCAGTAATATTCCACTTGAATGTTTATTTCTCAGTAACTCAATGATGTAGTGAATTATATGGTAAAGTCAAACATCAGCTTCTGAACTCTGTATTAAAATTTTGTACTCAAATCTTAGTTTCTAAGTAAAATAATTCCCATTACCTAGTCTGATAAAATATTTATTTGATGTAATTTGAACAATTAGGATCAAGTGTACCATTTTTTCTTATTTATTTATTTATTTTCCTTTTCCTTTATACATTCAAAATTGTATTCTTCTCACCATCCAACATCTGACTGTTCCAAATCCCATACCTCCTTCCTACCCCCCGTCTCCAAGAGGATGTCCCAACTCTTCCCCCTAACCCCACAGACCTCTAAGCTCCCTGGGGCCTCCAATATCTCTAGGGTGAGGTGAATCTTTTCTGACTGAACCCAGACCCAGCAGTCTTCTGCCATATACGTGTTGGGGGCCTCTTATCAGCTGGTTATGCTGCCTGGTTGCTGATACAGTGTCTGAGAGATCCTTGGTGTCCAGGATAGTTGAGACTGCTATTCCTCCTAAAGATTTGTCTTCCTCCTCAGCTTCTTCCAGCTTTCCCCTAATTCAACCACAAGGGTCAGTAGCTATTCTTCATTGGTTGGGTGCAAATATCTTCATTTGACACTTTCAGGTGCTTATTGGGACTAAGAGCAGTCGTGATAGGTCCCTTTTTGT
This sequence comes from Uromys caudimaculatus, assembly GCA_028551405.1. Classification (NCBI taxonomy): domain Eukaryota; kingdom Metazoa; phylum Chordata; class Mammalia; order Rodentia; family Muridae; genus Uromys; species Uromys caudimaculatus. The sequence continues at coordinate 59,912,854 of CM052722.1, forward strand.
GAGCACTCCATAGCCTCAGTAATAGTGTCATACCTTGGGACTTCCTCTTGAGCCGGATCCCACTTGGTGCCTGTCACTGGACCTTCTTTTCCTCAGGCTCCTCTCTGGTTTCCATCCCTGCAGTTCTTTCAGACAGGAACAATTACGGATCAGAGTTTTTGACTATGAGATAGCAACCCCATCCCTCATTTGATACCCTGTCTTTCTGCTGGAGGTGGGCTCTACAAGTTCCCTCTCCCCACTATAGTGCATTTCATCCAAGGTCCCTCCCTTTGAGTCCTAAGAGTCTCTCACCTCCTAGATCTCTGGTACATTCTGGAGGGTCCCCCCACCCTCCTACTTCCCAAGGTTGCTTCTTTCCATTCTTTCTGCTGGCCCTCAGGGCTTCAGTCCTTTTCCCACGCCCAATACCAGAACATGGTTCCCCTCTCCCCCTCCCCTTTCCCTCCCAGATCCCTCCCTTCCTCCCCCTTTGTGGTTGCTTTCTTCTCCTTTCCAAGTGGGACTGAGGCCTCCTCACTTGGGCCTTTCAGCTTGTTGACATTTTTAATTCTGTGTACTCTATCTAGGATATTCTGTATTTTTTTGTGGCTAATATCTACATATTAGTGAGTACATACTGTGCATGTCCTTTTGGGTCTGAGTAACCTTACTCAGGATGATATTTTCAAGTTCCATCCATTTGCCTGCGAATTTCATGAAATCATTGTTTTTAATAGCTGAGTAGTATCCCATTGTGTAAATATACCACATATTCTGTATCCATTTTTCTGCCATGGGACATCTGGGTTGTTTTCTAGCTTCTGGCTATCACAAATAAGACTCCTATGAACACAGTAGAACATGCGCGCCTGTGGAATGGTGGGGGATCTTTTGGGTATATTCCCAAGAGCAGTGTTGCTAGGTCTTCAGGTAGATTTATTTCCAATTTTCTGAGGAACCTCCAGGTTGATTTTCAGAGTGGTTATGCCAGTTTGCAATCCCACCAGCAATGGAGGAGTGTCCTCATTTAATGGTAGTTGCTTTCTTTCTTTCTTTCTTTCTTTCTTTCTTTCTTTCTTTCTTTCTTTCTTTCTTCCTTCCTTCCTTCCTTCCTTCCTTCCTTCCTTCCTTCCTTCCTTCCTTTCTTCCTTCCTTCCTTCCTTCCTTCCTTTTTTTCTTCCTTCCTTCCTTCCTTCCTTCCTTCCTTCCTTCCTTCCTTCCTTCCTTCCTTCCTTCCCTCCCTCCCTCCTCCTCCTCCTTCTTCCTTCCTTCCTCCCTTCCTTCCTTCCTTTCTTCCTTTCTTTATTTCTTTCATTCTTTCTTTTTTTCCATTCAATAACCATATCATTTAACTTAGGTTCCAAAAAGCCAGGTAGGCTCAACAAAGGAAATCTAGGAAGCAGGTGAATGGTGGGGAGAATGGAGTGAAGGACTTTAGTGGAAAGGGTGAGCATATCCAGTATATTGATGTAACTATACTCAGTATTATGATGGATAAAAAGAACCAAGCAGGGGTATGGAAATCAGGGATGGGAGAGATGGTTTACTGTATAAAGTTCTTGCTGTACTTTCAGAAGGCCTGAGTTTACTTGCCAGTAGTATTCACATCCCATGGCTCCTCACAATTGTCTGGAGCTCTAATTACAAGGGATCTGATACCTTCTTCTGGATTTATTGTTTTTAAACACTAAACATTTCTTGTCTAAATCACTTCATAAGTTGTTAACATTTTTCTATAGGCTTTTTGAAATTTAAATGTGGTACATTTTGCAGTGGTTAGAATTATCTAGACATTAGCCCTTTTTGCAAACTGTCTCCTTAGAAGTCATCAAGTCTTTCGTTTTCAGAGCCCTGCTTTAAAAATAAGCTTAAATACAAAACCTAACAAGGGCTTTAAAAGTGACTCAGAGGCTTCATCTATCAAAAAGTCTTATGATTTCTTTACTTTATACTTTGTAGAAATCTCTTCATACAGGTGTGAAAAGGATGAATTATACCTTTGTCATCATGGTTCAAATCAAGATCTATTAAATCCACAGTATATAGGGAAATGATTCATTAAAAGCTTTCACTGCTCTGTTACTTTATAATCATTCGTAAATGGTAATTATCCCAAAGGACCTCTGGCATTTTCCACAGAAGATATCTTAATCTATAATCACAGAACTCTTATTTGTATTCATTTGCAAAACAAATAAGCAATCAATTTCTTTTTAATAATCTGTCCAAAGTGGTAGAGGCCTGCCTGTATCTACACATGAAGACCTTGATCAGACACACATTTTGTTTCCATGTGATTCCGGTAACTTCTTAAATTCTTCATCCAGACTGTGAGTGGATCAAATTTTTGAGTTTTATCATTTTTTGGGTACATTTTTGCTCCCTATAGGAGAATCAAATGAAGAGGAAAAAGACGACGATTTTATGTGCCACCGATCAATAGGAACTAGACTGTAAAAACCAAAGGAAATCACTGAAATATTAATATAATGGTCAGAATAATAAGAATACAGTTGGAATAAAAAATTCTGTGACACAGAACATCTGTCTACCACATCTGTGGTGCCTTGAATGAAAATAGCCCCATTGACTCATAGGGAGTGGCATTATTGGAGATGTGGCCTTGTTAGAGAAGTTGTGTCCTTGTGGAGGAAGTGTGTCACTGGGGGGGGGTGCTTTGTGTTTTAGAAGCTCAAGCCAAGACAAGTGTAGCTCTTCCTGCTGCCTACCAATTTAGATGTAGAACTTTCACCTGCTATCTAAAACCATGTTTGCCTTCACACCCTGTGCTTCCTGCCAGGACAACAATGGACTAACCCTCTAAACTGTAAACCAGCCCCAATTAAATGTTTTCTATTACAAGAAAAAAAAAAGTATAAACATTCGAAAAAAAAAAAAAAAGAACATCTGTCTAGAGATCTCCAAGGTTTTAGTGCTACATAATTTCTCAAGTTACATAGTTTCTCAAGTTTGGGAATGATTCTCATATAATACTTTACATTTTTAAATTTGGAAGGTAGTGACCCTAGATGATGCTGAGAGTTCCAGCATCAACAAGCAAAATTACAAACTGCAGCCTGTTCAGCTTTAAATCAGCCTTAAATCAGAAACTCTAAAGATTGCAATTTTGATGCATTGTAATGAACAGAACTCTAATAAAGAATGCACATAAGAAAAGTAAATATTTGATTATCACAGGTCTTGGCAGTTTGGCCACAGTATTTATAAATTTATTAACAACTATGATTTGTGTTAACAGGAAGTTGTTCTTCAACTTCTTTCTAAATTTTAATCTTTGTTTTTTCCCTGGTATTTCATAAAATCTTAATCTGCATATATTTTTCAAGATAATTATTCCTTATGGAGTATAGGAATATGATAAGCTTATTGACTAATTTATAAGAAAAAATATTTCTAGCTTCTAAAACCATAATTGGAAGCCAACAAACTTGCCTGCCTAGAAAGTTCTAGGCTTTTCTAATTTTGTACAGGAAACTAAATTATTGTATGTATTGGGTGATTCTTGTGTGGAAAACACATGATATGTTGGTAAACTCTATTCGCAAGAGAATCTCACCCCATGTACCAGACTAGGCTCGTACTATTTAGTTGAGGAAGATCTTAAACTTTTTGTCCTCTAATCTCCATATCTTAAGTAATAGGATTATACGCACATAACACAATGACCATTTTTTGTGACTATTAATATTTTGGTGGTCTATTTTATAAATTTTTTTATATATTACCAACATGTATATGAGATTTCAGAAATTATCATACCTACTGATACTTATAAATTTGTTTAGTTTTTTGATCAAACTTACAGCACTTCTGATATAATTATCTACAAACTTGATTTTGAGAAGTAAATGAGAAGATAAAATGAAACAGCATATCTGTTTGATACTCATAGTTTTTTTCTTTCATTCGTTTACAATTTATGGAAACAGTTTTTATTGTAAATTTGCTTTGGAGGGACTTACAATATTAGCCTAGCTTGCCTAAATTCCTTATGTAAAAAGGCTTGCCTTAAACTCACAGAAATCTACTTGCTTTTATCTCACTAGTGACGAGATTAAATGTGTGTGTAACCATTCCTAGCTTCTGAAAACATTTTTCTTATAATTTTGTTTTTATCTTTAAATTTCTACTGTAATAAAATTTTGTAAGATTTGTCAGATACTATTTGTCAGTAACTATCTTAGTGCAAGTCTTGAGTTTAGAACAAAAAAATCCAATTAGACCTAAATATAGTCCCTAACACTCTTATACTTCAATTGCATTAAAAATACTTTGAGGATAAAAACAAACATGTCCACTGGCTTATTGAAAAATGATGGGGTAATTTTCGTAAAATTTCCTGTGTACATTCTGTGTTAATTAATTTCTTCATTGCTCCAATAAAATGTTTGACAAAATCAACTTAAGGAAGGAAGGGTTCATTTTGGTTTGCAGCTGGAGAACAGTAGGGTATAGTAACAGAAATATGTGTCATACTGTGCTCACAGTCCATAATGAAAAGGGAGAAAGTAATTAATGGTGATGATCAGTCTCAAGTAACATTTTTGATCAATCTGAGACCCACAGAAAAATTTCATCCACATTTAGGCTGTATCTTTAAATACCATATAATCTCATATAGGAAATTTCTCAAAAAATTTTCCAGAGGCTAATCTAACCTAAATATTTCCTCACAAGCATGCTCCAAAAATTGTGTCCTAGGTTACTCTAGATCTGGTCAAATTGACAAGATTATATATCACAAATTGTAACGATAAATAAATAAACAAAAACAAACAACCAAGCAATATTTATAGCCTATTGGGCCTACAGAAATAGGAAAATAATTTGTTAAGAATTTATTAGAATATAAGAAAATATGTCAAATATACTTTATTTTGGAACTCTTTAAAAGTTATTGTTTTACTCATCTTTTTGATTTAAGTTAATATGTTTTCTGTTTAAATATATTTTTAAAAATCTTAGATAGGAAACTTTCTTGCAATCAGTCTCTCTTTTTGCTTGATCCAATATCCAATGAAAAGCAATTTAAGGTTCAAAGTTTTCACTTATTGCTTTTCTTTTGTTTTCTACCCTTTGGCCACTTTTCAATTCAATAGTTAATTTTCCTTCTAATTTATGATTTCATACCCTTGACATTAAACTTCAAGTGTAAACATGATAAATGCTTTTGGAAAATCATGTAGCATCACTTTAAAGTATGACTACATTGCAGTAGTACCTTCAAATATGTTCAGTGTTTTCAGGCATGATATTTGTTTTTGAACCATTTTTTTTTTCTGCTGTAGACAATGCAATTCTTTCCACAACAAAGATTCCCATTCCTCAGTTGCCATTTCCCCCAGCAACGGTTCTCATTTCTTCAGTTGAATATTCTTTTTTAAAAGTTCAGAGTCTTTTTCTATCAGTCATGCCAACCTGGTTGATCTATGATCACAAAGAAAATTTTCTGCATTAAAATATGTTATACACAAAGAACTATAAGCAACTAAAGATGCAGAAAGTGGTAGAAAAGGTCTTCCTCTGTTATTAAATGGCCAGAACTAAAAACATACATACTAGTAACATTATACAGACTGAGCAGGTAATATTGAAGAATGCATGTATATATGTGTATGCATGTGTCAACAATTAATCAAAAATAGAGGTCATGTATTTGAAAGATACAAAAACAAATGATGCATGGAAGGTTTGGTGGAATAAAAGAAAAGAGAAAAAAATTGTAATTTTATTGGTTGTTCTCCACAAGCTGATTGTAAGGCCTTATTGCTGAATATAATATGTATAAAACTCTTTGAACATGGAGAAGTTGAGGTAGTACACACCTAAAGCCTTCACCCTTGCTGACTAGTATTCGCAATATATACTAGATGGTAGTCTGAAAGCTACCAGAGGAGAAAGGTAACCACCAGCTTACCTTTGACCTACAATGGTGACCTGACTGCCTGATATGTTGGTGTGATACTGGCACAAAAGTTGTGGGAATAACTAACCATGTTCTAGTTGGATGTAAAGCCCATTGTATGAGATAAGCATTGTTTGGGTGGCCAAGAAACTAGGATTAGATAGTCCATAGATTAAGGAGAAATACTGCTTTTCTGACTCCTAATAAAATTATTCTGTACTTGTAGATCAGTGTCTTCTTCCATTATCAGAAAAGTTTCATCCTGCAACAGATAAAATAAAATGCAGAGAACTACAACCAGATAATGTGCTAACAATTAGTTACCTTAGTACTCTCTATCCTAAATATGATGTCTCCATCAAATTCTTTGCCAAAGGGATAAGTAAACATTGCAGAAGATAAGAAAGGAAGACTGTAAGAGCCAGTGTAGATGAATTACACCAAGGAAGCAAAGCCTTGTAGAAACAACAGAGGTGACACACATATGGTCTTGCAGAGACTTTCACACATGCATAAGGTTTGTACAGGTTTAAGTTAGATGGGGTTCCAGTCCTGAGATGAGAACTAGACACAGCCCTGATTCTTAACTGAGAAGTTATCTCCTAATAGCAATTAGCAGTAAAGGAAAAACTTCTTTTCTTTAGTAGTGTCTTACTTGTTATACCAACCACACTTAAAGGCAGGCTTCATGCTGAGCCATAGATGGCCAACACAAAACAAACTGAATGGCAGTTTTGGAGAAGATTAGTCTCATATTACTTTGTCAGGGCTTTTATCCATTACAGATCTTTTGCTTATGTATAAGGATTTCAAATTTTGTTCTTTTATGGGATTTCTGTTTGTGAGCATTCATGCGTGTTTGTGTCTGTGTGTTTCTAGGGTTTTTTGGCTCTTTTTTTTCTATATGTTTTGGTTTTTAGTTGTGTTTTATTTTTATGATGAGAAAGAAAGAAAATGTATAGATTTGTAGGGGGAAGGATTTGGGAGGAGTTGGGCAAGGGGAAACAGTGATCAAAATATACTGTATGAAAATAATATATTTTCAATAAAATTTAAAATTATAAAAAGCTAAAAACAGAACATAAATATGAAAAATAAACCATATCATTTAAGGTAGTAAATCTTTTATTCATAAATAATGAGAAATTGATAACAATTTACTCATGTTTATATATAGTCATTAAAATATATACTTGAATTATTTATTCTTTTATGTATAGTTTCTGGTCAACTTCCTTGTCTACAGTTTGATACTTACCTTCTAATGATCAAAAGGAACTCTTAAATTTCAGTGGTATATATGCGCTTAGATAGACATTTAATTTAATACATAGTGATCAACAACTCTCTTCTCCTTGAATTATCACTAAGACAACTCTAGAAGCTAGTAACTTTTTTTTTTTTTTACTCATTCAGGTATCTGTTTTGAGTCTGGTAAGGGATCCTTGGCTGTACCAGATGGTATTTACTTTTAACCCTTTGAATGAAAACTCCATTTTTTCCTAGGTGTATATTGCCACGGGGGGAAAACAAATATATTTTCATATATTTTTCTTGCTTTGAAAGTGAACTTCAAATATTAAATCTATTTCCTTCAAAAAAACTTCTTTTTAACATATTTTTATTATTTGAGTATTTTACATCATGAACTCCAATCACACTTTCCAGTTCTCCCAAGTCCACCACCTTCTGACCTCCTGCTGATCCCAAAGAAGAGGAGGAGGAGGAGGAGGAGGAGGAGGAGGAGGAGGAGGAGGAGGAGGAGGAGGAACAGGATAAGGAAGAAGAGGATGAGGAGAAGGATGAGTCCTGTTTGTATTGCCTACATACACACTAGAGCATAGCCAAACTCCCAGTTGTCATTCCCTTAAAGAAAATCGCCCTTCATCCATTGCATCACCACCAGAACCATAAACTGTAGAAAACATCCTTACTACATTTCAGCATCCTTACTACAATTTTAAGAGTTTTCCAGATGGCTTACTTTTGGTGGGGAGGAGTAGGGTAGGTTGGAGTGGGATAAAAGTTGTCACAGGAAGCATTCTATGTCCCTTTTTCTCAACTATGCATGTGCTGTCATGGATGCCACTACAAAATTAAATTCCTTGCTCTTTGTAGTCAACAGGAGTGTGGATTATGTACTTCAACATGTTTTCGGGTGGCAGCATGGACTGCATACCTCCACATGGTCTCTAGCATCAACATGTGGACAGACCTCAACATGGACTCCGCGACAATAGAGACCAGGGACGTCCACAGCCCTCTGCCATATCATGTACTATAGATACCATTATAGCTCTCCTTGGTAGCACAAGCCAAGGAAATCAACATAGCTTCAGGTGGCAGCACCGACCAGACATTAGAATGGCCTTCAGAGGTGACACAAGTCTTGGATAGCAACATAGCACCCAGCGTTGGACCGCAGACCAAGACATGGCCCTTGATGTCATCACACTCCATGAATATCAGCATGGCCTCAAGTGGTAGCCCAGACCACAAACATTTGCATAATAATCGGTGGTATCAAAGTCCATGGAGATAAACATGGTCTTTGGCTACAGCAGGGCCAAAGACCCAAAAATGGTCTTCAGTGGTTACACAGACCATGGACATCAGTATAACCTCAGGTGGTTGAACAGGCCACTCAGACAAACATGGCCCCACTGGCTGTATCAGGACCATGAAAAAAACTTTCCTTTTAGTCATAGCTTAATTAGATTGATCATATATATATATTATATATATACATATATATATATAAAATATATATAATATATAATATCAATATATATAATGCTGTATAAATTCTGAATTAATTAGAGTAAGAGTTAAATAATGTATCTTCAGAAGGACTCAAGATTCTTAAATGAGGTTATAGCCTCCACAGTAAGACACATGGAATCTATGGACAGCATAGATCATTTTTCTACATCATCTATGACAGAGCCTTCTGGAAGTACAGACTATTCTTTAGTTTTATGTTGCTATGGTGGAATAACCTAACAAAATCCAACTACTATGAGAAAGGGTTTATCTGGTTTACAGTCCCAAAAAAGATACAGTTCATGATGGCAAGGAAGGCATGGCATATACTCTGCAGTCAGGAAACAGTGATCACATTTTACCTATATAAACAAAATAAAGAGAAAGAACAGGAAGTGACATACTTCCTTCAACAATACTCCCATACTTTACCTCCTAAAATGTCCCTAACCTTTACAAACAACAGCACGAATATAAGAGCATATGTTTTCATTCATCAGTGTATGGAGGAATATATATATATATATTATATATTCATATCAAATATTGAATATATATACATATATTTACTGTTAAAGATGAGAAATTAAAACAACTTCAAGAAGTATAGACGCTCCCTGAAAGATCACTCATTCCATTGTTGCTACTTCGTATTCCATTTTTTTCCTACGTATTCCTCTTGGAGCTTTCATATGTTGACTGTGAAACAAGTGGGAATTCATTTTCTACAGTAGTATATAGCTATTCTCTGTGGGAGTCAAGTCAGAATGGTTCTATCTTATTTTATTTTTCAAGGGTCTATCAATATACATTATGCTCAAGTTATAAGCAAAAGGAATTGTGCCCCAACTCCTAGCACTTTATGTGAAATATGACATTGAATTTCATAATAATGCTATGGAGGAAAGAATGCTGGCATGTTGAATTTTTTAGATGAAAACTAAGACTCACAGAAGTAAGATTACTTACTGATGCCTGCATTGAATTCAAACTCTCATATTTTATTTCAAAATCAATGTACCTCTCTGCAGAGATTAGCTGACAAGAGGTAAATGTATTTATTTCCATCATAATGTATAAAAGGAATAGAAATATCTAGGTCTATAGTTTATAAAAATTGTGTGCAGAACATATAAAGAGAACAAGTATTTGCTTGTTTGTTTGTATTAATAGGTCGTGCTTAATATATTCTATATTACTAATTTGAAATGCTGCTATTACTATTGGCAAAATTTGAGGGAAGAGATAAGGAACTAGAATTTAATTCTTTTCCTCTCATATTAAGAGAACTGAATCTAAGACCAGAAATTAAAAAGGGATATATATATATATATATATATATATATATATAGTCTAAGCATAGAAAACATGTTGCTATTACATATTATTATCATGTGCATAGTTGTATAATACCTACCTAGTGAAAAATATGTCCCCATATCTGATGACTGGTCTCCTGGTTTTGCTAGGGAATATATGGATACTGTTAGCCTTCTTAGGAATGTATATATATATATGATTTCTTTACCTATATGGAAAATGAGATTCTGCACTAACAAATATTTGTTCCTTTTATGAGTACTGAGATTTATTGCTTATTTTATTGTTAAGTGCATTCGTGTGTATTCCACTAGTAACTCTTCACCTCACAAAGATTTAAGCACATAAAATAAATAGAATACTATGTCTAAGCATGCTCTTCTTAAATTGTTAATTTGGTCATCATTACAGAGAGCTTTCCTTAAAACAACCAATTAGTCTATAGATCCAGACATATCAATTTGATCAGGTTAATGGAATTCCTAAACCTTGATGTCTTAAATTCAGAAAGTTGCGATCTATTTTGTGTCTCTCTGTGTGTGTATGTGTGTGTGTGTATCAGAGAGAGAGAGAGAGAGAGAGAGAGAGAGAGAGAGAGAGAGAGAGGGAGAGAGGGAGAGAGAGAGAAACAGGTTAATTTTGAATACACTAAATACATTAATTACTTTATATAGGCATAGTATTAAAGGAAGATTATAAGAATCACTACAGAACAAGACTGCTCAGTTAATGGAGAGAGGTCCAAGCAGGGAAACAATTCAATAAAGAATTTTAGATAGGCTCAAGGGTTAGAGCAGAGAAACATCAAGAATAGAAGGGCAGGTTATTTTGATGCCATTTTTTTCTGCTGAATCAACCAGTGTAAGAGCAATTATTTGGCAATAAATTTGGCTGCTTGCAAGATTGAGACACTGAATGTAAGCAGATCCTGTAACTTGGATGTGTAAGAAGGCAAAGAAGCATTCACAGTAATAATCAGAACATGTCAATAGAATATAAAAGATAGTTTTCTGGTCTTAAGCAGTAAAATTACTTGCAATTTGAACATTGAAATAGTGAATTATATCTCATCAAAAATATGTGAATGAAAATCCAGAGCTTTAATTGCACAAATACCTAAATGAATAAATTAATTTCATAAAAATCTCATCACCAGAAGATAGTTGACCACTTAAAAGGTGACCAGAATTTTGAAAACATAAATTGCCTCTTTTAAATTAAAGCAGGTACACTTAACCAGTTAAAATATAAAACTGGTGTGGAAAATTGGTGCAAATAATAAGACATTGCCATATTATCAATGGATGGTCCAACAAAAGCTTTATGACAAATGGCATATAAATTTGTAGTAGAGAAATCTAGCATATTTTTCAAAGGAGACCATTAAAATAAATAATATGATATAAAAATATAAAAAAAGATATGAAAAGTGTTTACTAAAGTGATAAAAATCTCAGGGATAAATTCAAAAGAAAATAAAACTTAAAATGAAAAGTTCAAAAATTCAAACAAAAAACTTAGAGCAAAGGCTCACCAGTAGATTGGATGAATTGAGAATTTCAGTTCTCAAAGAAAGGTCAAATCCCAAAATAAAACCAAACAACAAACCAAACCACCACCACAACAAAAAACTGAAAATGCAGAATCTTTAGCATGCTATAAAAAGTCAAAATCTTTGAATAGTAGATATTGAAGCAGAAGAATAGATCCAGGTCAGAGGCACAAAAAATCTTCTCAACAAAATTATAGATGAGTACTTTTAAAAATCTAAGGAAAGAGGTATCTTTAAAGGAAAAACATACTTATAGAATGAATAGGCAAGATCAGAAAAAGAAACTTTTCATCCCAAACGATGTTGAAAACATTAAGTGTGCAGAACAAAGAAAGGTCATTGAATAAAGCAAAACCAAAATATCAACACAAAGACAGGTCCACCAGAATCACAGCATATTTTTCAATGGAGATCATAAAATTTAGAAATTTAGAAGGGATTAAAATAGTGTTCCTCAACTTATGAATGACCATAGATACCAGCCCAAACTACTGTACCCAGCAATGCTATGAGTCTTAAATGAAGAATAAAGAAAAAAAGATATTGAAAGGAATATTATCTAGGTCTTAAGACAAGGATAAAGATGCCCAAGAAGAAACAAGGTACAAAGAAACAATTCCAGAACAGTAAATCAAGAGTTGTCCAATAAAATACCACAAAAGCAATACAATGTCAGGAATTAATATGCTTTGTTCAACATTAGATCTTAATGTTAATAGTGTCAAATCATTAATACAAAAACAGAGACTCACAAGTTAGATCAGAAAACTGGCTGGTGATGATGTTAATACCTAAAAGGAACCAATAAATGCTTCACCTAAAATAGAAAAACAAAAATAAAAAATAAACAAACAAAAACCCCTAACAACAACAAACTCAAAGCAACAACAAAACAAACAAAATCTAAATAGAGACATTTTAGAGTTAAATACAATCATAAATCAAATGGACCTAAAAGGTAGAGAATATTCCTCACCAGCAATAAAGAAGATGAATTCTTCTTAACAGCCCATAGGATTTTCTCAAAAATAGACCACATTTTTGGATGCATAGTAAGTCTCACCAAATACAGCAAAGGTGAAATCACATTGTGTCCTCTATCAGACCACCATGGATTAAGCCTAGATATAAAGAAAATTGGGTACAGAAAGAAATGAAGAAAATGAAATACAGCATACTAACATCTAAGAAACACAATAAAAGCAGTTACAGAAGAAAAGTTTATAGCTATACATTTCTCTAAATGTAACTTTTATTCACCTGAATTATTTGTAGTCTTGGAGGCTTACTGCCTCTGTCTGCTAACATAGGGCTAGTTCTGGATGCTTCTAGCCTCCATAGAATCGATTCTTGTCCTCGAACAATTTCTGCATCTGAACTTATTAATGAAAGAGCTCATCCTTTCTAGTTCTTGAATTCTGACTGACTAGTTCAATTCAGCTGTTCTGGCTCAAATTTGTCTCTAAGATCACTGATTCAAACTTGTTTCCCTCAGCTTCTGACTGAATTGCTCTGCTCAGCCACACATTACTTCAGCAATCTGCTCTAATCTTTTGGCTCCTTCTCATTCTCTGGCTCATTCTGTCTTCACCTTTTCTTCAACTTACTCTAGTTTGTTCTCTCTGCAAAACTGTTCCAGTCACAACTGAACTGAATCAACTCACCTGCACTGAGCTCAACTGACTGAACTCCACTCAACGAACTGCCCACTAACTACACATCACTTTCAAACATCCCTGCTTCATTCTACCAACTAACCTTACCTTGTTTTGGATTAAGACACACTAAGAGTGTGTCTGTATTCGAGCCAGAGCAGACTTGTTTCTGGATTAAAATTCCTATACATCTTCCCCCTTCTATTTAAGCTAAAAATTGTACACAGTTTGAGTTTTACACTAGAAACAATTTTCAATCCCAAAAACATAAATATTCTTATTAAGATCTGTTTTGTGATGATCCTGTTGTCCTGATCATCTGTCCTTCAACAAATGTCCATTTCAGCATCCAGGTTTTCCAGTCGGCCATCAGATTAGATCTTTCTCAATTTTGATGGATCCTATAGTCTTTCATCACCTGTGGAAATACAGACAGAACGTCTTCCCCAATGTAACATATTCCCTGACATCCATGCTGCTGTTAAAGCATCTTTAAAGTATACAGGTAGATCTAACTCAGCAGGGTTTGCTGTTGTTGTTATTGTTCTACAATTCAGTGTCTTTCAGCTAAACTTATCACTCCTTTTTGTTTATCAAGGTACAATTAGATCTATATGAATTCACACATAAACTAGGCACGTAAGTACTCATATTCCATGTCCAGCTCGATGCTTACAAACTGGACTTCTTACCCATTTAAACACAGAAACAAGCTACATTACATAAGCTGTCAATATACAGTGTCAGTTAAAATAAGTGTCTGTTTTTTCCTAAAATTGAAGATATATTAGTCTGAGTTCTTCATTGCTGTAGATCTCTACCCTGTAGGTTTATAGCTGTATGTGTCATATAAAGTTTTAATCTTCCTATTTGACCTTCTAGTCCCATACATTCAATTTGTCTTAAACTTAGTTTTACTTGGGATAATGTTCCAGTCTCTAAAAGTGTGTAAGATACCTTCTGAAGGGGTCAATGTTCATTGCCAGATTCTTGTGAGATTATAGTTACACCAGCTCCTGTGTCCACAAAACCTTCAATTTCAATACCACTTAAATTTAAATTTAAATTTAATTTTGATTTCTAGTTTTGATAAGAGTTTGCCAAAAAAAACAAACAAAAACCTGTCTTCCTGTACTTCTAAATCTTTTTGTCTTTTCAATTAGAGATCCATTGGCATGGACATATACAAGCAGTAGAAGCTGAGTGATCCTGTCTTCTGCTTTAACACATGTTATTCATTAAATAAACCATAATTTCAATCTCTCCTTTTAAGTCTTCATCTATATTTACGGAATGTACAATAAATCATTAAGAGGTTAGATTAGCCGAGCCCTCAGGACACAGGAACTAAGGAGCAGTCTGGGACAGGATACTTCTGGTTTCAATCTGTGTCCCTGAGCTGACCCTATACCAGAGCTCTCAATATGCAAATTGCTCCCAGAAAGAACTGGTCTTCCAGGAGTGCTGATACACAGGCTTACAAGAGGCACAAGTCACAGTCAGAGACAGTGAGACCAGCTAACACAAGAGATAACTCCCACCACAGCAAGCCTTGGATACCCCAACACACAGGAAAAGCAAGATTCTCACTTAAAATCACATCTCATAATGATGTTAGAGGACTTTAAGAAGGACGTAAATAAAGAAATACAGGAAAACACAGGTAAACAGGTAGAAGCCCTTAAAGAGGAAACACAAAAATCTCTTAAAGAATTACAGGAAAAATAACCAAACAGGTGAAGGAATTGAACAAAACCATCCAGGATCTAAAAATGGAAATAGAAACAATGAAAAAATCACAAAGGTAGACAACTCTGGAGATAGAAAACATAGGAAAGAAGTCACAAGTCATAGATGCAAACATTACCAGCAGAATATAAGAGGTAGAAGAAAGAATCTCTGGGGCAGAAGATACTATAGAAAACACTGAGAAAACAGTCAATGAAAATGCAAAATGAAAAATCTCTGAAGCCAAAAAAATTCAGGAAATCCAGGGCACAATGAGAAGACAAAACCTTAGGATAATAGGTATAGAAGAGAGCAAAGATTCCCAACTTAAAGGGCCAGTAAATATCTTCAACAAAATTGTAGAAGATAACTTCCATAACCTAAAGAAAGAGATACCCATGAATGTACAAGAAGCCTACAAATAAATTGTACCAGAAAAGAAATTCCTCCTGTCACATAATGGTCAAAACATCAAATACTAAAACAAAGAAAGAATATTAAAATCAGTAAGGAAAAATGTCAAGTAACACATAAAGGCAGATCTATCAGAATTACACCAGACTTCTCACCAGAGACTATGAAAGCTAGAAGACCCTGGGCAGATGTCATATAGATCCTAAGAGAACACAAATACCAGCCCAGGCTACTATACCCAACAAAACTCTCAATTACCATAGATGGAAAAATCAAGATATTCCATGACAAAACAAAATTTATACAATATCTTTCCACAAATCCATCCCTACAAAGGATAATAGACAGAAAACTCTAAAACAAGGAGGGAAACTACACTCTAGAAAAATCAAAAAACGAATTTTCTTTCAATATACCCAAAAGGAGAAAGGTACACAAACATAATTCCACCTCTAATAACAAAAATAACAGGAAGAAACAATCACTTTCCTTAATATCTCATAACATCAAAGGACTCAATTCCCCAATAGAAAGACATAGACTAACAGACTGGATACATAAACAGAACCCAGCATTTTGCTGCATAAAGGAAATGCACCTCAGTGAAGAAGACAGACACTACCTCAGAGTAAAAGGCTGGAAACAATTTTCCAAGCAAATGGTCCCATAAAACAAGCTGAAATAGCCATACTAATATAGAATAAAATTGACTTTCAACCAAAAGTTATCAAAAAAGATAAGGAAGAACACTTCATACTCATCAAAGGAAAAGTCTATCAAGAACAACTCTCAATTCTTCACATCTATGCTCCAAATAGAACAGCAACCACATTCATAAAAGAAACTTTACTAAAGCTGAAAACACACATTGTACCTCACACAATAATAGTGGGGAGACTTCAATACTCCACTCTCATCAATGGACAAATCATAGAAACAGAACTAAACAGAGACACAGTGAAACTAACAGAAGTTATGAGGCAAATGGATTTAGCAGGTATCTATGGGACATTTCATCCTGAAATAAAAGAATATACCTTCTTCTCAGCACCTCATGATACCTTCTCCAAAACTGACCATATAATTGGTCAAAACACAGGGCTCAACAGATAAGAAGACTGAAATAATCCCATGCATCCTATCAGATCATCACAGACTAAGGCTGGTCTTCAATAACAACAAAAACAACAGAATGGGCACATATTCATGGAAGCTGAACAACTCAATGATAACTTGGTGAATGAAGAAATAAAGAAAGAAATTAAAGACTTTTTATAATTTAATGAAAATGAAGGCACAACATACTCAAACTTATGGGATACAACGAAAGCTGTGATAAGAGGAAAACTCATAGCCCTGAGTGCCTCCAAAAAGAAACTGGAGAGAGCATACATTAACAGCTTAGCAGCACACCTGAAAGCTCTAGAACAAAAGGAAGCAAATACACCCAAGAGGAGTAGACAACAGAAAATAATCAAACTCGGGGTTGAAATCAACCAAATAGAAACACAAAGAACTACACAAAGAATCATCAAAACCAGGAGCTGGTTCTTTGAGAAAACCAATAGTCAGACTAACCAGAGGGCATAGAGACAGTATCCAAATTAACAAAATCAGAAATGAAAAGTGAGATATATCAACAGAAACTAAGGAAATTTAAAAAACAAATCATCAGATACTACTACACAAGCCTATACTCAACAAAACTGGGAAATCTGGATGAAATGGAACATTTTCTAGACAGATACCAGGTACTAATATTAAATCAGGTCAGATAAAACATTTAAACAGTCCTATAACACCTAAAGAAATAGAAGCAGTCATTAAATGTCTCCCAACCAAAAAAGCCCAGGACCAGATGAGTTTAGTGCAGAATTCTGTCAGACCCTCAAAGAAGACCAAATACTAATATTCTTCATATTATTCCAAAAAAAATAGAAACAGAAGCGACACTACCCAATTCATTCTATGAAACCACAATTACGCTTAACCCCAAACTACACAAAGACCCAACAAAGAAAGAGAAATTCAGACCAATTTCCCTTATGAACATCGATGCAAAATTCCCCAATAAAATTCACACAAACCAAATCCAAGAATACATCAAAATGATCATTCACCACGCTCAAGTAGGCTTCATCCTATGGATGTAGGGATGGTTCAGTCCTTCAATGTAATCCCCTACAAAAACAAACTCAAAGAAGATGAAAAAATCTCCCATGCTCATGGATCAGCAGTATTAACATAGTAAAAATGGCCATCTTACCAAAAGCAATATACAGATTCAATGCAATGCCCATCAAAATACTAACTCAATTCTTCATATAGCTAGAAAGAGCAATTCTCAAATTCATTTGGAATAACAAAAAACCCAAGATAGTGAAATCTTTCTCAGCAATAAAAGAATACCTGGGTACATCCTCATCCCTTACCTCAAGCTGTACTATAGAGCAATAATGATAAAAAACCTTCATGGCATTGGTACAGTAACAGGCAGGTAGATCAATGGAATAAAATTGAAAATCAAGAAATGAACTCACACACCTATGATCAATTGATCGTTGACAAAGGATCTAAAACCATCCAGTGGAAAATAAGACAGCTTTTTCAACAAATGTTGCTGGCTCAACTGGCAGTCAACATGTAGAAGAATGTGAATTGATCCATTCCTATCTCTCTGTAAAAAGCTCAAGTCCAAGTGGATCAAGGACCTCCACATAAAACCAGATACACTGAATCTAATAGAAGAGAAAGTGGGGAAAATCCTCGAACACATGGTCATAGGGGAAAAGTTCCTGAACAGAACACCAATGGCTTATGCTCTAAGATCAAGAATGGACAAATGGAACCTCATTAAGTTGCAAAGCTTCTATAAGGCCAAGGAAACTGTCAATAGGACAAAACAGCAACCAACTGATTGGGAAAAGATCTTTACCAATCCTACATCCGATAGAGGGCAAATATGCAATATATACAAAGAACTCAAGAAGTTAGATTCCAGAAAACCAAATAACCCTATCAAAAAAATGGGGAATAGAGCTAAACAGAGAATCCGCAACTGAGGAAATTTGAATGGCCGAGAAGCACCTAGGAAAATGTTCAACATCCTTACTCATCAGTGAAATGTAAGTCAACACAGCCCTGAGATTCTACCTCACACCAGTCAGAATGGCTAACATCAAAACTGCAGGTGACAGCACATGTTGGTATGGATGTGGAGAAAGAGGAACACTCCTCCATTGATGATGGTATTGCAAGCTGTTGCAACCACTCTGGAAATCAGTCTGATGGTTCCTCAGAAAATTAGACATAGTACTTCCTGAGGACCAAGCTATACCAATCCTGGGCATATACCTAGAAGATGCTCCAACATGCAATAAGGAATCATGCTCCACTATGTTCATAGCACCCATATTTATAATAGCCAGAAGCTAGAAACAATCCAGATGTACCTCAACAGAATAATAGATCCAGAAAATGTGGTACATGTACACAATGGAATACTACTCAGCTATTAAAAACAATGACTTCATGAAATTGACAGGGAAATGGATGGATCTAGAAAGTATCATCATGATTGAGGTAAATCAGTCACAAAAGAACACACATGGTATGTACTCACTGATACCGATAAGTGGATATTAGGCAAAGAGCATGGATATAACTCATGGACCTCATGAAGCTCAAGTGGAAGAAAGATCAAAGTCTGGATGCTTCAGTCCTACTTAGAAGGGGGAACAAAATAATCAAGGAAAGTACAGGGGAGATGAACTTGGGAAGAAGAAAATGGGGGGGGGAGAAGTGAGGGGAAAATCGGGTATGGAAGGAGATGGAAAAGATGTACAGAGGGTCAGGAAATTGAAAAGATGTGTGTAGCAATGTGGGATGGGGAACTGGTGGTAGCTACCAGAAAGTCTCAGATGCCAGGAAAGCAAGAGCCTCCCAGAACCTCAAAAAGATGACAATAACTGAAATACATCATAAAGTGTAGGTAGAACCTGTTGGTCGAGACCATATCCAGAGGTTAGGCGTGGCCCCCAGTAGAGTGATGGAGTCACCCACCTATTTCCAAAATTTTAACTCAGAATTCCTCTTGTGTAAAGGAAATACAGGGGCAAAGAGTGGAGCAGAGATTGAAGGGAAGGCCTTCCAGAGTCTTCCCCACCTGGGGATCCATCCCACATGCAGACACCAAACCCAGACACCATTACAGATGCAAGTAGTGCTGGCTGACAGGAGCCTGATACAGCTGTCTCCAGAGAGGCTCTGCTAGATCCTGTCCCTTTGAGGGTATAAATTTAAAACTCCAGTGGGTATTTTATAGCATTGAATTTTTGGTGATAGTATGAGATTTTCACTCATGGCTAATTATACAGCAGCACTTCCTTGTGTAGCATGCATCAGGTTTCCAGTATTTAGTTTAGTTTTAACTATTTGCTTTGTGGATTGCAGACAGGAAATATCTGGCTCTTGTTTTTTACTGGGGTACAAGCTAAATCCCTTGGGAGTTTCCTGTATTTACAGGATTTTCTTGTAGGGAGTTTCCCATTGGTAAGGGATTACCTCAAATTTCTCTTGCACATCTGCATTCATTATTCCAGTGCATAATTTTACCATACCTTCTACAAATAACTGAAGGCTGAGATTTTCTATAGAGGTCACCAGGGATGCCTTGCCTATAATCTCTTTTCAAATGACCTCATCTCCCACAGCAAAAGCAGTGGACATTTTGGTATCTAGGATTATTTGCAATTGCTTGTACATACTATATAGTCATTAAGGTCAATATAAGCAATAATTCTCATCAATGCATCTATGGATGCTGACCAAACTTTTATAGGTATAAGAACAACTTTACAGTTTACATTTGGATTTTCAAAAGCTAAGTTTCAATTAATACCTGTTTTGCATCTTGATCTGGTATTACTCTGTTTATAGAGGACTGTAATCTATGTAAGATGTCATTAAAAGTCTCTCTGGGGCACAACATAATCTTTGTGAATGGCATAGACATTTTCTTTGTTTTTCCACCTTATTACAAGCTCTTAAGACTACCAAATTACATTGTATAATACTAGAATCATCAAATAGCATATTTTGTCTTAAATCAACAAATTGACCTTCACCCAACAATTGATCTATTATGATATTAACAACTTTTGACCTAGTACAATTTTCCATATTTGCAGCTTCTTAATCACCAGCATGTCAGCCATTATAGTTGAGAACCAGTTTTATTACATCTTCTGCTAAAACTTTCTAGTCTTGATGGATAATCCTGTTTTGGATAGCCCAGATATTTAACATTGATCTCATTTAGAGTGTGAGCATTTAACAAGTTACTACTTATTTGTTAAAATGCTTAAGATCTTTTATTTTTTCCTGATACTAGACTAATAGTTCATTGTTTGAATTTTTACCATTTGTCCCATGTAACTGGGAAAGCTTGCCAGCATGGTAGTCTTTCCTACGTTTCATTAAGAGGTGGCACTGCAGGATCAATAGGCTGTCTTTCTAGAACCTTAACTTCATTATGCACCATATGTTCACAATTAAACACTTCCTGTTCTCTGACTTCATCTGTCTTTTGTCTTTCAAGCTTTTACATTGTCATAGCTAATTTTTCTTGTTGTACAGCTATTTTTCACCCATTTTTGAGAGGAAATATATCAACATTGCAATTGAAAGTAAGGTGGGATATACTCTGGTTATGATAGTTGCCATAAGTACTACAAAGGCTTTTTCTTTTTTTGTTGTTTTAATAATTTATTTATTTATTCACTTTACCTCTCTATCATATATCTCTCATTCCTCCCAGTCCCCCCTCACATAGCCTCTCCCTACACCCCCATTTCCTTCTTCTCACAGAAGGCAGAAGCCCTGTTCCCTGAGTACTAACTCACTCTGGCACATAAAGTTGCTGCAGGACTAGGCACATCCTCTTCAACTAAGGTGAGACAAGACAGCCCAGTTAGAAGAGTAGGATCCACAGACAATAGAGTAATATTAAGCCCCTGCTTCAGTTGTTAAGGGGATAGAGTCCCTATTCCCTCCAGTCCCTTAATCCTTCTCCCAATTCTTCCACAAAATGTTCCATATTCCATCTTATGTTTAGCTGTGGTTCTCTGTATAAGTGTTGATCAGTGACTGGGTGGAGCCTCTCAGAGGACAGTTATAATATCTTCCTGTCTACAAGCATAGCAACATATCATTAATAGTGTCAGGGATTGTGGTTCTTGTCGATATGATGGGTCTCAAGATGGGCCAGTCACTGGCTGGCCATTCCCCAATCTCTGCTCCACCTTTTTCCTGTACTTTTTATAATATGGTGGAACATCTTTTAAGTATATGCACAGGAGTGGCATATCTGGTTCTTCAGGTAGAATTATACCCAATTTTCTAAGAAACTCCCAAATTTATTTCCAGAGTGGTAGTACAAGTTCGCACTTCCACCAGGAATGGAGGAATGTTCCCCTTGCTCCACATCCTCACCAGCATGTTCTATCTCACAAGTTTTTGATCTTAGGCATTCTGATAGGTATAAAGTAGAATCTCAGGTTTGGTTTGATTTACACTTCACTGACAAGAAAAGATGTGCAACACTTCTTTCCTGCCCATTAGACATTCCTTTGCTGTGAATTCTTTGTTTTTCTCCATACCCCATGTTAAATTGGGTTATTTAGTTAGTTGGTGTCTAACTTGTTGAATCCTTTATATATTTTGGATTTTAGCCCCAAATATAGTTGATAAATATCTTTTTCCATTCTGTAAGCTGCTGTTTCCTCCTATTGACAATGTCCTTTGCCTTACAGAAACCTTCCAGTTTCATGAGATCCCATTTATTAATTGTTGATCTTACAGCCTGAACTATTGGTGTTCTGTTCAGAAAATTGTCTTCTGTATCAATATGTTCAAAGCTATTTCCCACTTTCTTCTTCTTCTTCTTCTTCTTCTTCTTCTTCTTCTTCTTCTTCTTCTTCTTCTTCTTCTTCTTCTTCTTCCTCCTCTTCCTCTTCTTCCCCTTCCTCTTCCTCTTCCTCTTCCTCTTCTTCTTCTTCATTTTTTCTAGTTCTGCCTGCTTTATACTGAGATAGCCAAGAGTTTATCCAGAGGAGCGTTGGGTTAGGGGAGAAAGATAAGATAAAAATAACATGATCCCAAGAACTCCATGGACCTGCTCAAGACCACCAGGCCCCAGAGCAATGGAGGAGCAGCTAGTCCTGGGCCAGGAGGCAGCCTGTGCACCCTTCTCCAGAGCAAATGTCTTCATCTAAAGGGATTCCCCAGCTTTATGGCAGCATAGTTCAGGAAGCTGTAGACAAAGACACTCAGGAAGAGCAGGAGGATGAAGAGAATGATGAAGAGGATGGTGAAACACTGGAAACATCGCCACAAGATGAACTTCATGGTCTTGTATGGTGATGTGAGCCACAGGAAAGAGGTGTCAGGCACCTTGGATCTTCTAGCTTCATTTTTATGTTGGTTTCATCCTGACCCTGGCCAGTAGGCCTGTTCCTCATGTTCACTTTCTACACCAGTCTTCAAGGTCTTATTTACATCTTGCCTGCCAGGATCTACTTCTCGCCCTCCTGTGTCACACAAGGTCACCATTCTTTCACTGTCTTCTGCTCAAAAAGCAACACAAACCATTCTGGGTGGAAGGTGTTATCCAGCTGGTCCAAGGAACACTTCTCAGCTGTCTTGATTGGCTTGGACATTTGGTTGAGATCCAGCTGCAGGGAGCCCAGAAAGTCATCAAAGGAAAACTTGTCATTGTCCCAAATCTGGAAGACTGCACATGCTGAGTTCTTGCTCTTTGTCTTGCCAAGTCTCCAGAAGCCATCCGTCTTGGCAACAGCACAGACTTGCTCAGAGTGTGGAAACACAAACCTCCTATTGAAGTTGTCCTCCCCACCCAGGGAGCAGTACTGTAGTTCTGTCTTCTGTTTGTGTTCTTCAAATACCACCATCTAACCTTTCACATAGATGGCACTCATCTCCCCCATGAGGCTGAGGTCATCTAAGATCACATTTTTTGTGTTCCAAACAATACAATACATAAAAAACCTTCTAGCTTTCTGTGGAGTGATGTTGAAGGGAGGTCCAGGCCGGCCCAGCACTTTTGGAAATATGTCAACCCACATCTCTAGCTTCCCCTCTTCAGTATCTTGCAACAGAGGGCTATAAAGAGGCTATGACCTCACATGCTCAGGGACCAAGCCTTGTTGCTGAAGGACATGCAGGGCTAAGCATTCTTCCACCAGGCCCAGGTGAGGTTTGGGAGTTTGCCAACTTCTATCTCCTCAGTGGTGTATTCCTTATCCTGAACTCAGTCTGTCTGGTACACAGGGATCTTGACCCTGTGCTGCTGGCAGAAGAGGTAGAGGAACTGGGAAAGGTGGAGTTGATCTCTCCACTGATTTGGTCCAGAGACACAGTAGGTCTGGGGGAGCCCACAGCAAGCCCCAAACTTGGACAGCAGCCTATTCTCCAAGTCAATGATCATCTTCCCAATCTTTTCATCCTTGGAGAGAAGGTCATAGTCATAGAGTGTGATCTTCAGGTCTTTCTCCAGAAGTAGAGTGCAGGTGAGTTCAAACATCTTTCTGAATACGGGCTACAGGGTGCAAGGGATGTAATTATCCTGGTCACTAACTGATTTCTTCCCTGTGGAGATCTTGGTATAAGGGTCACACTTAACATTTGGTTCCTTGGGCTGTAAGCCAAATGCTTGGATGATGTAAATATGAACCAAGCATTCCTGGGGACCCTGAGCAGCCAGCTGGTGGAATTGTCTTGGGGGCATGTGGATGGCTGGATCTTCTGGGAGGGGATAAATTTTGAAGAGACCCTTAAATTCTCCGATGACACATGGATCTTCTGTCTCTTCCTGTGTCCTGCCCTAGTAGAGCTTGAAGGTGTTACAAAAGTCAGACAGGCCTTCAAAAGACTCCACATTTTCCAGCTGTATGTCATAGACCTGTTGTGGGGATGAGAAAAAACTCAAGAGTGAGACAGTAGGGGGACAGAAGGGAAGAAGCAGGAACAAGAGGGAAACCCCCACTTACTCTTCTATTAGATTTAGTGTATCTGCTTTTTTATTGAGGTCTTTGATCCACTTGGACTTGGGTTTTGATTAGGTGATAAATATGGATCTTTATGTATTCTTCTACATGTGGACTTTCATTAGACCAGTATCATTTGTTGAGGATGCTTTCTTTTTTCCATTGTAATATTTTGGCTTTTTTTTTTTATCAAAAATCAAGTGTTTGTAGGTGTATGAGTTTATTTCTGGGTCTTCAATTTGATTACATTGATTAACCTGTCTGTTTCTATACCAATACCATAAAGTTTTATTAGTATTGCTCAGTAGTAGTATTGCTTCAAATCAGGGATGGTGATACCTCCAGAAGTTCTTTTTCTTGTGCAGAATATTTTATGCTATCCTGAGTTTTTGCTTTTTCAATATGAAGTTGAAAATAATTCTTTCAAGGTCTGTAAAGAATTATCTTGAAATTTTGATAGGAATTACATCGAATCTGTAGATTGGTTTGGTAACATGGTAGCATGGTCATTTTTACTATGTTAATTCTACTTATCCATGATCATGGGAGTTCTTTCCATCACTTGATATCTGCTTTAAAGCTATTCTCATGAAAACATGATGTATTTGGCACAGAATTAGTCACATCAAATGATTAAATAAAATTGAGTACACACTCATAGATCCATACTTCTACAGATACTTGATTATTGACAAGGAAGCCAGTAATACACATTGGAAAAATGACAGCATCTTCAACAAGTGATAAAATTCAAACTGAACTAACACATGTATAAGAATGAAATTCAATCATTACCTCTTACCTGCCATATAACTCAACTCCAAGTAGATTGATGTCTTCAATATAATGCTTTTTATCCTGAATCTGATAGAGGGAAATGTTAGGAATATACTGAATTTGTTGGTCCAAGAATGACCTTTCTGAATAGGACCCCTATAGTGCCATCATTTATAACAATATTGCATGGAACCTCATGAAACTAAGAAGTTAATATACAGCAAAGGACAAAATTGCTTAAGAAAAGTGGTAGCTTACAGAATAGGGAAAATATTTTTTTAATTATACATTTGACAGAGGTTGAGTGTTTAAAAGAACTAAAAAAATATGAACACCAATTCAACAGCCTAATTTACTAGTCTGGCATACAACTAAACAGAGGACTCCCAAAAGATGAAATGCAAACAACTAGGAAACACTTTAAAATATGCAACAACTTTATCCATCAAGGAAATGAAAATTAAAACTAAAGTGAGATTTCTGTTCACTCTAATCAGAATGTCTCAAGTGACAAAATGCTATTTTTCACTGGTGGTAAGAATTCAGTATTGTACAGCCACTGTGGAAATCAAAATATATATAAAAAAATGCATCTACTACAAAATTCACCTATATGACTCATGAGTATACACCTAAAGGACTCCTATCCAATTTCAGACAAATGTAATTCACGTTCAGCACTGCTCTATTCAAAATAGCCCATAAATAGAAACGACCTGGATTTCCAAAAACTGATGAGTGGATAAAGAATGTGACATATTTATACAATAGAATGTTATTCAGCTATTAAGAAAAATGAAATTAAGAAAATTTCAGATAAGTGGATAGAGCTAGAACAATCATTCTAAACGAAGTAACCCAGGTCTCGAAAGATCAAAACCCCATATTTTCTCGCATCTAACAGCATTAGCTTTGAATTTTCAGACATGTGTATTTCATTTGAAATGTCCATAGAAGTCATAAGATTACTAAGAGGACATAGAGAGATATGTTCAAAGGAGGGTAGATATAGTACACTATTATAAAGACCAAAAAGGAAACCATCCCATAGAATAAGTTAACCTGGGGTAGATGAGCAGAAGAAAATTCTGAAAACAGAGTTCATGAATAGATAAAAACAACATGACATACACAAATCTACTACTGTTGAAGCTTCAATATGTACATATACAATGCTTACATACATTTATATATACATATTATAGAGTTCTCCTATATTTCAGTGGCTAACACAATCCTCAGTGCAAATAAAAAGCTATTTCTATTGAAATTATTGGAAATACCCCATAGACCCTCAAACATTACAGGCTATTACCATTGCTCTTAGTTATTCTCAAGACACTACTGCTGAAGACAACCACATAATTTGTTTCGTGGAACATGGAGAAATCATAATGGTATTGACCTGGAAACTTCACCAATACCCTCTAGCATTCATAATTCTTGGATGTGCTTTTTAATCTCCTGGAGGAGAAAAGTAATCACCACTTACACCTAACTGTAAATGCTGAGAGCTAAAATAATCACTGCTTGCATTAGATATGCTTACTAGTGCAACTGTGACACAAGTATCATATGAATGAGAAACCCCTTAAATGGGTGGATTTAATTCCTACTACACAACATGAAGCCTATAGAAGGCTCCATTATTGGGCTAAGAAACTATGGCTAGATAGGTCATAGGCCCTAGAGGAGAACTTACTATTACTAATTTTTATATGTTCATAGTAATAAACTCCCAATGACTTATACTCACCTATTAATACAACTATTAAATCATATGAGAAGTACCTATTTGCCTTAGATTATGATTAACATGATAACCTACATCTGTTTAGGGTATAGATAATAGAGGATTTCAAAGTGCTGCGTCTTAAACAGAAATTGGATATTCTTTAGACTTTCCCTATCCATAAAGATCATTTTGGAAGAGGGCCACAGAGTATAAGAAA
Source organism: Uromys caudimaculatus (assembly GCA_028551405.1). Lineage (NCBI taxonomy): Eukaryota > Metazoa > Chordata > Mammalia > Rodentia > Muridae > Uromys > Uromys caudimaculatus. The sequence continues at coordinate 59,939,988 of CM052722.1, forward strand.
TCCAGGTAGTGGATTATTACTAGGAAATATCTTCTGCACACATTATGGCAAAGAAGAGTCAGTTTTGTCCACAAGTCTAGCCCCTGGTAAGGCAACCATGTTTTACTAGGAGACTTCACATATCCAAGAATATTTGTCTTGAAGGTTTATTTTAAAAGAACACATGTTGGGTGAATAGGGAAAGCAGGTGGATACGGGAAATTTTGATAAATGGTGGTGAATATGATGAAAACACATTGCACAAAACTATTTTTTAAAAAGGCATAAGTAAATATAAAATTTTTTAAAATAGAGAAAACAACTCAATATATATTCTAAGTAATACAAAAATAGATATGCTTTCTATTGCTTTCATTGTTACAATTCATTTATTATTCCTAAAGTTATTTTGCATGTTTATATTGTTTAGCTTCTTTCAGTTCATATTTAACTGATACAAGAAAATTGCATGTGAATCAAGTATTATGTGATATTTCCAAACATGTATACATTGTGTACTATTCAGTAAGTTTAAACCTAATTCCTCAAACATAAATAACTCTTTTATAATGAAAATATTTAACATTTTTTGTTCTTGATATAATTAAAATGTTACTGTTTTATTAGTACAGACAAAAGTCTAAGTTTAAAATACGTAATAAAAATAACAACAAAGTATGCTCAAAGCTCTAATAGTTGTTATCCTCTGAAAATCACTGTGAACATCAGAAAGAAATAAGCATTAGGAGATTTTAAATAATACTATATTATTGCTTGTTTTCCTGGAAAAATTGGTAGAAAGATGATGCACAGGCATATTAGTAGATAACAGTTTCTCTTGCTAGTTGAGCTGAAGTTAAAAGTAAAAGAAAACAAATGAATGAACAAAACCTAAATTGATAGCCAAATATGAGTCTTAGAGCATCCCAGCAAACAGTGTTTTGCATTGGTATCTGCTTCAGTTCTTGCCTCCAGTTTCCTGTGTTGGGGGTCTTATCCTGGGTTTCCACAGTGATGCACTGTAAATTATAAGTTAAGTAAACCCTTTCTTCCCTAAAGTTGCTTTTGGTCAATTTTGAACATATCAATAGAAAAGCTAACAAGAAAATCATGGGCTTTTTGTTTATATTAAAAACGTTAAGAATCTCAAAATAATAACATAAAATACCTTTTGCTTTATTCATCATAAGTGGTTTCTTTTTTAATATATCACTATATCTGTTTGATATTTATATATGATTATGATAAATCTTCAACAAAATGATGTTACTTACTAAATACTCTACTTCTTTCTCTTTTTGATCTATTATTCACTTTTAAAAAGTAGCCATTGAAGCATTAATCTATTTGAACATAAATAAAATAATACTTTAAATAACGTAATAGCAAATTCAAAATAATCTTTGTGGCTGATTTTCAATTGAATAATTCTAATGGATTAGGATTATCTGTATGACATCCTTGCCAGCAAAAGGTATTGCTGTTGAAATTTATTTTGTAATATTGCATTGCTCCCAAAGTACTTACCCTATATATTTCAGAAAAAAAAGTAGAAACTTAAGTCCAACCCCCCCCCTTTTAACATCAAAGATTATCTTTATTGACAAAAATTGAAGTGGCACATGGCATTTGACCAAACTATGAAATACCCCCTATTAATTTTTGTTTAATCTGTATCAGTGCTTTATTCATGTAGTGGTTTGAATAAGTGCCCACATGACTTGGTCCTGGAAATCTGACTAGCAGTAACCCAGATTAAGAAAGACAGACACAAGTAACATAAAAACGGCATCAACTGGATGGTATCCTTGGGTAGATATTCACCAGCAGCAGCTCACTAACTTAGTATGTTTGTCATATACATCAAAACACAGGAGGGGCAGATAACCTTAGTAGGGATCTCAGCAATCAGATGCGTGATCAAGAAGTCACTGAGAGAAAGGAAACGTTTGTTGGAGCATTCTGAACATACTGCTTGTCTGCTTAAGATCAGTTACATAAACATGTCACTTCAGCAAACATCCCCCTTTTACACATGGGGGAAGACATCTTGGGAATGGCCTAGCTCATGTAAGGAATGTACAGCCAAGTGGTGGTAGATTTGCTTCCTAGAAATGAGAATGTCCCCACAGGTCCAAATATTTGAACACTTGGTCCTTGATTGTTGACAACTTTGGGAGGGGGGAAGTTTAGAAGATTTATTCTTCTGGAGTAAGAACAGCAGTGGAGGCAGGTTTTTAGAGTTTTAAGACTCTATACTTCTTCCAGTTCATTCTCTAATCACAGCAACAAAAAGTGACTAATTAAAGCATGTATGTATATATGTATGTATGTATATATGTATGTGTAACAAGTGCATGTCTATTATGTTTGGAAGCCCGAGTAGGGTGTTGGATTACATGAGAATGTAGCTAGAGGAAATTGTGAGCTTCCTGAAGGTATTCTTGGAACAGAATGAAGGTATTCTGCAGGTACATAGTGTTTATAACTGCTCAGCCATCTCTGTAGCCCCATGAATTTAGTTAATACATTTCTACATTATTAGTTGAATATTTTTTAGTGATGGTATTGTGTTCTGAATATATCTACTCTTTCTACATCTCCAAAAATAAATATCATGCTTATTTATTTGTATTTGAATCAGGTTATTTAAATAGTTTCAGTTTAAGAGGTAACTGATGAAATTAATTTCTACAAGTTGGCTTAGAATTATTTAAAATACATTAAATAAATCTGACTGTAGTGGTGGAGTTACTGTAACTGTTGCTCTTGGGTTATGCAGAGACTCAGTTTGATTTCTATTGCTCTTGGGCTGGAGCCTCTAACACAGTGTTTGGCACCCTTCCTCTCAGTTCCCAACCAAGTATGAATTTTTAAATTTAAATTGTTGTGAAAGGAACTCAGCATGACTCAGGGATACTTTATCCTCAAAACCAGCTCATATTTAGATTCATTTCTTCTCTACTTATTGAGACTTAGAGCCAAACATATTCTTTTACCTCTGTAATTACACATCATTTATTCCAAGTCTGTTACTCTCCCTTACCCTCGCCACACCCTTGACTTGCTTCTATTCCTTTAAATACTGCTTTATCTAGTTTCTTTAGCAGAAAGTAATGAATCCTACTTTTGAAGACTCAGTATCAAGTCTTTAGATTTAAGTGCTAGGTTCTTTGAATTTGGGGCTCACCATTAAATTTGGGGAAAAAAATCTCTTCAGGATGCAAGTTAAAGGCAAATATTGTAAGTAAATATTGCAATGCACATTCCTACCAAATTATAACAGTGGCAGCTAAAGTGAAATATAGAGAAAAGAATATCTTTATTAGGTGATGATATAATGACATCATATTGCTAAACTTTAAAACCTCATCCACCTAGGCAAGTAGTCTATCACTGAGCAACTCAGTCACATTATACAAATAAAATCATTTAGACTTAATTTTACATGACTTACATGTTTACTACATGAAAATAAAGATAAGAAGATGAGAATGTACATCTTTATCTATTAGTTCACTTAATAATGAACTCCTACTTTGAGTTCTACATAAATAATATATTTTGGGAAGCATAATCATATATTCAAAACAGAATATGCCACTATTTTTTATTTTGCCAGACACTTTATTATCTGACTTAATAGAATAGAATTGAATTCTTATATTGTTTCTGCATTTTCTAAGTTGCAAAATATCTTTCTTGAATACAAGATAAGAAAATACTACAGAACTACATTGGAAAGTGATATTACAAAAGTAGTTACAATGTAGAATCAAAACACAACATATTTCACATACTCTGTAACATGAAAGGACTTCATCTGTTACTGCTTTTGGAGATATATTTTGTCAATTTCTACTCTTGTGGTGTCATCCATTTGTCATTTGTAAAATTTAGTGAATTATTTATAACTCTCAAAAGTTACTTAAGTTTCTAATACAATTTATAAAAAGTCACATTTGATAGTATCACTAGCAAAGTTATTTGTAGTTTATGGCCTATGGCAAAGGTATCAGACAAGGTGGCAAACTTATTTTTAGGCTGCATTTTTATGTAAAATTTTATATTTTATTATTTTCATCAATAGTCTTAGATAGTAGGATATTGTTACTGAGATAGGTTTTGAACTTGTTAAATTTAGGATGTCTTTGGAATGTTTATAGTGGATATCAAATGAAGTATTGCAATTATGAAATCAAATTGTGACTAAAGAAATAAATGTTGGAGTTTTCAGGAGACATCAAGTGCTAAGTAGTGTTTTAAGACTTAGAAGTTGGTTATTATTCAAAAGATCCAAAGCAAGACAAGGAAATTAATTGAAAAGATTTTTTAAGAACATAAAATGTATGTGATGAACAATGCATAAACTGTGGAATGTATGTTAAATGTGGAAACATTAAGAAATTAAAGTTATAAAAGTAGCATTCAAAGTCCAGGGTAGAATAAATTAATATGTGATATAGAGTATACAGACAGCTGCAGAAATTTTTAAATATAAAGACTGGAAATGTATTTTAAATTATCAATATAATTATTACTTTTTATGAAATTACAGTTTATTTTGATTGGACTTAATATTAAGAATTAATATTTGTGGTAGCAAAAACCTAAAAGCAGCCTCCATATCTGTTTTGTGCCAGAGTAATACTCAAAGTGAACTTTATAAGAAATTAATAACATGCCATCATAATAAACATTAATCAGGCATATTGTTAATTTTGAGTTAAAGACAACTGAAACCAGAAGGTACATATTAAAATAAAAACATCTTGACTTTCCTTCTGTTACTTAAAAGCAGTATATGAAATTCCCACATGAAAAATTAAAAGGAAGGAGAATGTTCTCATTATCAAGATCAGAAAGTGTGTTAAAAAAAAACTATACTAAAGGATACCTGTAGAAACAAACTGTGAAAATAACTCTTTCTCCCTCACAACTTCTCTATCCACTGAACTACCATACTGCAGTTTCTTTGCCTTAGTTCATTTTCACAGTTCTTTCCCTTGGTTGATTTAATGTGCAATTGTTGAACTTTACCTTTGGGTCTCCTTTTCCTAATTACTCGCAATGTTACATAAAATGTATCACTTACAAGTATATTATGCTCTTTTTCTTGTTAATGTGTTCTATATCAACATGATTCCCAAGATTTATTGATAAACAAATCAATCTCAGTAAGTAAGGGTTATAAAATTTTCTTATGCTACAGCACAAATGATAAGTTAAAACCACTTCTAAGGGGGCTAGTAAAAAGCTTGATGGTTCCTTTCTATAATCTAAACACTTGGCACCCTGGGGCAGAAGGATGTCTGTGACTTTAAAGTCAGTCTGGCTAAATAATGTGTACCGGGACAGACAGGTCAACATAGCTAGATCCTATCAGAAAAACAAAAGGGTACCAGGGACAATAATTATTACTTTCTCCAAGTTAATAAGATGATAATATTAAAGCAACCAAAATATTTAAAAGTAACTTCTATTAATATATAATGTCATGATTACTTCCTGTGAGTTTTCTTTTATTAATAAAAGCATACAAAAGCATATATATATATATATATATATATATATATATATATATATATATAAAAATAAACGTGTGTGTGTGTGTGTGTGTGTGAGAGAGAGAGAGAGAGAGAGAGAGAGAGAGAGAGAGAGAGAGAGGGAGACAGACAGAAAGACAGATGGGATTTCTTTTTATACTCCTAGTTCGCCTGGAACTAGCTATCTTGCTCTGTAATAGCCCAGGTTGGCCTCTGCCTCCCAAGTACTGGGATTAAAGGTATGTACCACCACCACCACCTGGCTGATACTCAAAAATTTTTATAAATCGAAAGCCAAAATGGGTACAATAAGTAGAAAAGAAATGAGAAAGTAGTTATTCTACCTCCAGGTTTTATACACATTTGCCATAGATATGGACATGTCAATTACCCTTCTGTAAAACAGAACTATTATAAGGTGTGTTCAGAAAGATCTATATGGCTTCCACCTAACATTTTAGTCTCTCAATATTTATCACTCTATCCAATTTCTGTGAAGAATTATTAATAACTTCTCATGAAACATTTTATTATATGTTCCATATTTTAAGGATTCAAACAGAAGAATAGAATCTCTAAGTCAATCGCACAATGTGGGAGACAAATATTTTTAAAAATGAATGAATTTCACATATCTTGCAGGGTCAGAGAAGTAGAAAGTTATATACTGTATACCTAATATGTAGCTCATCGTTCTATAAATGTTTCTTCTTTTATTTATATATTTTAAAGTCCAGTTTTATTCCCCTCTCCCTTCCACCTTCCAATGACTCTTCCACATCCCATACCTCCCCCTAATCCCCCTGTCTCCACGAGGATGTCTCCATGCCCCACCCCCACCCCACCAGATCTCTAAACTCCCTGGGACCTCCAGTCTTTTGAGAATTAGGTGCATGTCACTAAACTCAGACCCAGCAGTCCTCTGCTGTGTGTGTGTTGGGGGCCTCATATTGGGGTGTATGCTAGCTGGTTGGTTGCTCAGTGTCTGAGAGATCTCAGAGGTCCAGGTTAGTTGAGACTGTTGGTCTTCCTACAAGTTTGCCCTCCTCCTCAGCTTCTTCCAGCTTTTACTTAATTCAACCACAGGGGTCAGCAGCTTTTGTACATTGGTTGGGTGTAATATCTGCATCTGACTTTTTCAGGTGCTTGTTGGGTCTTTAGGAGGGCAGTCATGCTAGGCCCCTTTTTGTGAGTGCTCCATAGCCTCAGTAATAGTGCCAGGCCTTGGGGCCTCCCCTTGAGCTGGATCCCACTTTGAACCTGTTGTTGGACCTTCTTTTCCTCAGCCTCTTCTCCATTTACATCCCTGCAGTTCTTTTAATTTCCAATTCCTTTCTGCTCCTTCTTCTAGTGAAACTCTAGAAACAACAGACCTGATCTTTTATTTATAAATTTACCTTTTATATACTGTTGTAGCTAGAATCATGGTAGCATACTTAGATTTACAAATATAATTTAACAATCTCTACTCACAATATATGCAAGTACTGATGTGTCATAATTGTTCTTCTTGCTGCTTTATATAGGAATTAATGGATTTCAATATCAACTATTAAAATTTCAAATTATCTTTTTACATAGCTGTGTCTCCACATAGTTTCATCAAATTTTGCCTCATATGTTTTGATGTTCTGTTATTTGGTGTATCTATCTGTTATATGCATAGATAATTTGTAAATTTTTCATTATTTAATATAAACTCTTGCTTTTTACTTTTTAATAAATACCCCTTTTCTCAAGTAGATTTTGAAATTTTTCTTATAATTAATAGAGGTTCTCTAAATATTTTGTAATATATTTTATGTGATTTTTTTTACATGTATACAGTGCATTTTTGTCATTCCCATTTTGATCTGCACAAGTTTTCCTGGACCTCACCATAAACCATATCTACACTCCAACCTCATATATGCTTCTTTTATTTAATATAACTCATTAATTATAATTGATAGCATAATATATATTCTCTATCCCAGTTTTTAACCTATATATATATATATAGGTTTTGCTTAAAGTGGATTTCATGTGGCCATCATTCCTTTATATATAAAAAGGGCAAAATGAAGGAAGAAATAGTAATATATTTTTCTTACTCATTAGAAAATTTGTGGATGATATCCCTACAAAATCTTTCATTAATAAAATGAAATCATGGCTAGGGCCTATAAAGATAGATAAGTAATTAAGAGAACTTGTTCTCTTTTGTAGAGGACCTAGGGTCATTTCCCAGCACCCATATAACAGATTCAGTACAATATTTTAAAATAAAATGCAGTGTGCACTTTTATGAATAAGTGTCCTCTTTCAATTTCAGAAGTATCTATAATTTTTGATCGCATATATTTCTTACAATATTTTTCACATAACAAACCAACACTTGTTTTACTTTAGGCAACTAGAGACATTGTTAATTAAATTCAGTATTTCAAATGACTGATAAAGTTTAAATTGTCCAAATGAATTACATTTATGTAAACAAAGTTAGAGAATTAGAATAGACTTTAAACAATATTTAGTTCTCAGGAAACATATGAGCATTCCAATGTCTCCACAATCTTGCCAACATTATATCATATGTTTTATTTTTTCTAAAATTGAAATAATATTGTGGCTAAAATGTTTCATTACAATATGGATTTCATTTAATTTACTTAGTAATTCATGATGTTGACCTTACATGATCAAGCTTATTGGCCATTTGTATGTGTTCTTGGTAGAAAAACCACTAATTTTTAATTGGGTTAATATTTTATATAATTTATATAATTTATGCATAATCATTTCTTACATAGTTTGTGTATTATAACCTTAGGATATATGATTTGAAGATACGTTTTGTGTGTTGTGCTGTCTTTTCATTTTTCAGATGGAACAATTTCTAATAGAAATAGACTATTTTGATGAAACTTTCTTTTCTTAATTTGTTGGTTGTTCATGCTTTTGCTAATATATTCTGATCCTAGGCCTTTAAGAAACAAGTAATTGATGCCTAAGAAGCTCAACAAACACAAAATTGTGTGCCTTCAGAGATTTTACCTCAGTGTTGAAGTGGGAGCACTAAAGATGAAGTGGGAGCACTAAAGATGATATCTACCATGTATAGATTCACTTACCTTCATATAGGTTCTGGAGATATGAACTCAGGTCATAATGCTTAGGTAGCAATTGTTTTTCTCACTGAGCCATCTTTCCAGCACTGCTACCCACATCCCAACACATAGTTATTTGTTATACTTCCTAACAGACAGTAGCAGCATTACTAGACTCAGAGAATTGGTGGTCATGATACTGATTAATAGACCTCTCTCAGCATTAATGTATTTGGATAAATGGTTAAAAACAGTAATTATATTATATGTGTACCATTTTGTTTTAGCTTGTAGCAATATCTGAGTAGGTTGGTACTAAAATATTTGAATATTATCCCAGCATAAACTTTTCTGGTTTACTTGCATAAAACTAGAAAACAATTCATAAATCCTTTAAATGACTTAATATCCTATACTGCCACATATAATACCATCCAGCAGTTATAGCATACATACTCCTCAACTAATTTTGTGATAACCACATTAATTAAGTGTAATCACTAAGAAACGGAGATGAAGAAACTGAAATTGAGTGTATAAAAACACTCTTATATCTTTCAAAACATACCTACTTGAAGTAAAACCTGTTAATGAATGTAAATCTATGCAGTCTGTGTTATCTTCCCCCTCAAATGTCTTATTAAGTATAATTACTATTTATTAGAATAAGTGTCAAATCCTTAGCTCACCACTGATACCTTAATTTTCTAAATGTGTCTGTTGGACAGATGACTGTGAATCAACTGAGATGTTAGTTTAAAAGCTTCAACTCTTTCAAGTTGTCATATATTAAAGGTGAATCATTATTAGTAATAGATGACTGACTTGTAAGGTGAGCTACATTTGTGGTATAACAATTACGTTTAAGCTGTGTGATTAGTTGAGTTCAGTTCTTCTCATCCTAGATTAACTGAGTGACAGAGCTAATGAATGCCATTATCTAGGTCTAGAATTGGAGTTTCCATTCTTTTCAGTAAAAAGCATGAAAAGCTTTATGAGTTTCATGTCAGAAGGTAATGGTTAACCTTGTAAAATTTACAGCTAATGAAATAAAACAGCAATTTGTGACATTATCTTCCATCATTTATTACCCATTATTATTTAATATACTTCTTATATTTTATATTATTTATTAAGAAAAGTGGCAACAAAAGTTACAACTTTATCTACTCTATCAACCAGGTAAAATAAACTTTAGTTGCATCCTTTAACTTTTTAAAATGAATTCCCCATTCTGTTGTGTTCTAAAAACCTTTATGATGACAGCTGGAAAGATGGATAAGCAACAAATGATGTTTGTTGCACTTCCCATGGTCTTGTGTTAGGTTGCTAGCACCCAAAGTAGGTGGTGCACAATGCCCTATAACTCTAGATCCAAGGGAAACAGTGTTCTTTCTTGGACTTTATGGGCACAAATATGCAATTGGTTAGTCAGACAAATAGATATACATACAGATATAAGTATAAGTATAATTATAGATATAAATGATATAGGCATAGACAGAGGTATATATAGATAGGGATAGAGGTAGATAGATAGAGATATACCTTAAAACACAGCTATGTGATGACCCAGAAACCATAAAAATACTAATACAGAACGAGTTTTTAGCTTAGTGATAAGTCCACTAACGTAACACATATGAAGCTCTATGTTTTTAACGCCCTTTTTATAAATAGAAAATTACCATTCATGTTTTTTTTAAGAACAAAGGTTTGAAACTCAGGCAAATATGCACAATGGCATTGTTAAAATAACCTTATTATCCTGGCTACTTTTCCATTCAACTAACAACAGTTCTCCAAATCTCATTACCTTATATCATTTTCATAATTTACTTCAGTTTTTATTGTATTTTCATTTTCAATTAGTTGATTATTTATTTATTTATATTTCAAATGTTGTTCCCTTTCCCGCTCTCCCCTTCTTAACACCCCCATCCCATCCCCCTTCCCTTTCCCTCTATCAGGGTCCTTCTCCACCGACCAAATCACTTGTGCCTCAACCCTCTAGCATCTCAAAATTCTGGGGCAACAAGCTTCTACAGGACCAAGGGATTCCCCTCCCATTGATGTCAGATAAGGCCACCTGGTACTGCATATTTAGCAGGAGCCATAGACACACCAACCTTTGGTTAGTGGTTTAGTCCTTGGAAGCTCTGAAGGGTCTAGTTAGTTGATATTGTTCTTTCTATGGGGATGTAATCGCCTTAATCTCCTTCAGTCCTTCCCCTATTTTTTTCCATAGGGTAGATGTGTTCAGTCCTATGATTGGCTGTGAGTATCTGCATCTGTCTTAGTCAGGTGCTGGCAGAGCCTCTCAGAGGACAGTCAGACCAGACTTCTATTTGCAAGCACTTCTTGGCATTGGCAATAGTATAGGGGTTTGGTGTCTTTAGATGGGATGGATCCCAAGGATCAGTAGTCTTAGATGGACCTTATTTTAGTCTCTGCTACATTTTTTGTCCCTGCATTTATTTCCTTTTGACAGGAACAATTCTGGGTTAAAAATTTTGAGATGGATGGGTGGCCCCATCCCTCCACTGGGGATCCTATTAAACTATAGGAGATGGTCTCCTCAGGTTCTTTCTCCCCTCTCTTGGGTATTTTGGCTAATGTCATCCCTTTTGTGTTCTGAGACCCTCTTGCTTCCCTGGTGTCTGACACTTTCTAGTGGTTCCCCCTCCTCCCCAGTGCTACATATTTCTAATGATTCTCCTGGAACTCTGGTTTTCCCATCTGTCTCTTCCCATACACGATCTTGCACTATTTTTTATTCCCCTCCCCTCTTCTTCCGTGGTCCTTACCTCCACCTACCTCCCATGATAATTTTGTTCCCCCTTTTAAGTAGGATTGAGGCATTCAAATTTTTGTTGTCCTTCTTGTTAAACTTCATATGGTCTGTGAGTTGTATAGTGGGTACTCTGAGCTTTTGGACTAATATCCACTTATCAATGAGTACATACCATATATGTCCTTTTGAGTCTGGGTTATCTCATGCAGGATGATATTTTCTAGTTCCATCAATTTGCTTACAAAATTTATGAGGTTGTCATTTTTAATAGCTGAATAGTATTCCATTGTGTAAATGTACCACATTTTCTATATCCATTTTTGTGTTGAGGGACATCTGGGTTGTTTCCAGCTTCTGGCTATTATAAATAAGGCTGATAGGAACAAAGTGGAGAAGGTGTCCTTGTTATAAGTTGGAGTTTCTTTTGGGTATATGAACAGTATATAGCTGGGTCTTCAGGTAGAACTATTTCTAATTATCTGAGGAATTGCCATATTGATTTCCAGATTGGTACTACCAGAGTGTAATCCCGCCAGCAATGGAGGAGTGTTCCTCTATCTCCATATCCTCTCCATCATCTACTGTTACTTGAGATTTTGATCTTAGCCATTCTGACTGGTGTGAGGTGAAATTTCATGGTCGTTTTGATTTTTAATTCCCTGATGACTAAGGATATTGAACATTTCTTTAAGTGCTTCATGTCCATTCAAGATTCGTCAGTTGAAAATTCTTTTTTTTTTTTTTTAGCTTTGTACCCCATTTTTAATAGGGTTATTTAGTTCTCTTGAGTGTAACTTCTTGAGTTCTTTATATATCTTAGATATTAGCCCTGTATCAGATGTTGATTTGGTAAAGATATTTTCCCAATCTGTAACTTGCCATTTTGTACTATTGACAGTGTTCTTTGCCTTACAGATGCTTTTCAATTGTATGAGTTGCCATTTGTCAATTTTTGATCTTAGAACATAAGCCATTGGTGTTCCCCTGTGCTGTCTCTGTACCAATATCATGCAGCTTTTATCACTATTGCTCTTCAGTAGAGCTTGAGGTCATGGATCTTGATTCTCATGAAGTTCTGTAATTGTTCAGGATTGTTTTCGCTATCCTGTTTGGGGTTTTTTTGTTGTTTGTTTGTTTTGGGTTTTTTGTTTGTTTATTTTGTTTGTTTGTTTTTTGTTATTTCAGATGAAGGCAAGAATTGATCTTTCTCTGTGAAGTACTGAGCTCGAATTTTGATGGGGTTTGCAATGAATTTATAGAATACTTTTGGTAAGATGGCCACTTTTACTATGCTAATCCTACCAGTCCATGAGCATGGGATCTTTCCATCTTCTGAGGTCTTCAATTTCACAAAACAAGACTCAACAGATGCAAGAAGATTGAAGTAATTGCATGCATTCTATAAGATCACCACTGACTAAGGCTGATCTTCAATAATAATAAAAACAACAGAAACCTCACATACACATGGATGATGAACAACTCTCTACTCTGATATCGTGGTCAGGGAAGAAATAAAATAAAAATTAAAGACTTTCTAGAAGTTAACAACAATGAAGGCACATCATAACCAAATTTATGGGATACAATGAAAGCAGCACTAATAGGAAAACCTATACTCAACAAAACTGGAAAATCTAGATGAAATGGATGCTTTTCTAGACAGACACCAGGTATTAAAGTTAATTTATGATTAGATACACCCTCCTTTTTATTGGATATTTAATTTATTTACATTTCAAATGTTATCCCTGTTCCTTGTTTTCCCCGTGGAAATCCCCTATCCCATCCTTCCTCCCTTGTTTCTATGAGCATGCTCACCTACTCACCCACCCACCCACTCCCACCTCCCTGCCCTGGCATTCCCCTACACTGGGCATTGAGCCTTCCCAGGACCAAGGGTCTTTCCTTCCATTGATGTCTGACAATGCCATCCTCTGCTATATATGCAGCTGAACCTTCTAAGAAATCCAATAACACCTAAGGAAATAGAAGCAGTCATTAACAGTTTTCAGACTGGGGCTGGAGAGATGGCTCAGCGGGTAAGAGCACTGACTGCTCTTCCGAAGGTCCTGAGTTCAAATCCCAGCAACCACATGGTGGCTCACAACCATCCATAATGAGATCTGATGCCCTCTGCTGGGGTGTCTGAAGACAGCTACAGTGTACATATAATAAATAAATAAATCTTTAAAAAAAAAAAAAAAAAAGTTTCCAGACTAAAAAAAACCCAGGGCCTGAGATTGTTTTAGTGCAGAATTCTATCAGTCTTTCAAAGAAGATATAATACCAATATTTCTCAATATGTTTTATGAAGCCACCGTTAATCTGATAACTGAACCACACTAAGATACAACAAAGAAAAAGAATTTCAGATCAGTTTTGCCTATGAAATCTATGCAAAAATACTCAACAAAATTCTAGCAAACCAAATCCATGAGCACATCAAAATGATCATACACCATGATCAAGTAGGCTTCATCCAGGGAGTCAGGGTTTGTTTTGGGTAGATTAATTTCTTCTTTTTTTCTTGGGTGTAGTTTCCCTCTTTTGTTGGAGTTTTCCTTCTATTATCCTCTGTAGGGCTGGTTTAGTGAAAGATATTGTTTAAATTTGGTCTTGTTATGGAATATCTCAGTTTCTCCATCTATGGTGATTGAGAATAATGCTATTCTGGGCTGGCATTTGTGTTTTCTTAGGGTCTGTATGACATCTGTCCAATATCTTCTGGCTTTTAGAGTCACTATTAGGAAGTCAGGTATTAAGTCTCCCTTTATATGTTACTTGACTTTTTTCCCCTTACAGCTTTTAATATTATTTTTTTCTTATGTACTTTTGGAGTTTTGCTTATTATGTGATAAGAGGATTTTCTTTTCTGGTCCAATCTATTTGGCATTCTGTAGGCTGCTTATGCATTTATAGGCATTTCTTTCTTTAGGTTAGGGAAGTTTTCTTCTATGATTTCGTTGAAGAGGATTACTAGATTTTGATTTTGAATCATCACTCTCTCTATACCTATTATTCTTTTTTTCATTTTTATTGGTTATTTTATTTATTTACATTTCAAATGTTGCCCCCCTCCTGGTTTTCCCTCTGCTAAAACCCCTATCCAATTCCCCATCACCCTACCTCTATGAGGGTGCTCTCCCATCCACCCACCCACTCATGCCTCACTGCCCTAGCGTCCTCCTATACAGGTACATCAATCTTCCACAGGACCAAGGGCCTCTCCTCCCATTGATGCCAGATAAGGCAATCCTCTGCTACATATGCATCTGGAGCCATAGTTCCTTCCATGTGTACTCTTTGCTTGGTGCTTTAGTCTCTGGGAGATCCGAGGGTTCTGGTTAGTTGATATTTTGTTGTTCTTATGAGATTGCAAAACCCTTCAGCTCCTTTAGTTTTTCTCCTAACTTTTCCATTGTGGTCCCCATGCTGAGTCTGATAGTTTGCTACAAGCATCTGAGTCTGTGTTGTTCAGATTCTGGCAGAGCCTCTCAGTGGACAGCTATACCAGGCTGCTTTCAACAAGCACTTCTTGGCATTAGCAATAGTGTCTGTGTTTGATGTCTACAGATGGGACAGATCCCTAGGTGGGGCGGTCTCTGGATGGCCATTCCTTTAGTCTTTACTCTACTCCTTTTCCCTGCATTTCCTTTAGACAGGAACAATTTTGGGTTAAAATTTTTCAGATGGGTGGGTGGCCTTGCCTATCCATTGAATATGGTCTCTACAGGCTCTCCCTCCTCTTTGTTGTGCATTTCGACCAATGTCTTCCCCTCTGTGTCCTGGGAACGTCTTGCTTCCCTGGCATATGGGACTTTCTAGTGGCTGCCCCAAGTTCCACATACCCCACTGCTACACACCTCTGTACTTCTCTTCTGTCTCCTCCCATACCTGATCCTACCTTCCCCCTTTTCCCTCCCCTTCCTCTCTCCCTCCCAGGTCCCTTCCTCCCTCTACCTTCTGTGATTATTTTGTTTCCCCCTTCTAAGAAGGACTGAAGCACCCAAGCCTTGGCCTTTCTTCTTGAGCTTCATATGGTCTGTGAGTTGTATCTTGGGTATTCTGAGCTTTTGGGCTAATATCTACTTATCAGTATAGTGCATACTGTCGGAGGCCAACAGGCTTTGGCTTGATTAGTAGGCCTGAGTGCCCCAGGCTTCACAGCAATCATTCCTTTGATCATTCCCCACTCCCACTGCCTCCTGTGGTTTTAAGACATCCTGTTTGAAGTAGCCTGCAGTTTTAGAGAAATCTTATGATATCCTGGTATCCTGCTTTGCAGCAATGTGTGACACTGGGCAATGATGAAGCATTCCTGGGAATCCCCCGACCTCTGTCACTTCCTGCCTTAAATGCTTTATATACACACTCAGAAATAAAGTTCTTTGGAGTTTTATGGGATTGTCGTCTTGCTTCCAAGGTTATCTCCTGTTTCTTGTCTCTTTCCTTCATCTGACAGTTCCCTCCTCAGACCCTCGTTGAACGTCCCAGGGGATGGGACAGCATACCATGTATGTTCTTTTGTAACTGGGTTACCTCCCTTAAGATATTTCTAGTTCCATCCTCTTGGCTGTGAATTTCATGAAGTCATTGTTTTTTAATACCTAATTAGTGCAATAGCCAGAACCTGAAAACAATCTAGATGTCCCTCAATAGAAGAACCTATTCTTAGGTTTGGTCTTTTCATTGTTCTGAATTTCCTTGATGGTTTTGGTTAAGAGTGTTTTGCACTTTGCATTTTCTTTGAGTGTTGTGTCAGTAACTACTATGGTTATCTTCTACACGTGAGATTCTATCTTCTATCTCTTGTATTCTGTTAGTGATGCTTTCATTTGTAACTCCTGCTCTCTTTCCTAGGTTTTCTATCTCTAGGGTTGTCTCCCTTTATGATTTCTTTATAAATGATTTCATATAAATGGATATCTATTTCCATTTTTAGACCCTGGACAGTTTTGTTCAATTTCTTCACCTATTTGATTGGTTTTCCTATATTTCTTAAAAGGATTTATGTATTTCCCCTTTAAGGCTTCTACCTGTTTACCTGTGTTCTCCCATATTTCTTTAAGAGAGTTATTTATGTCCTCCTTAAGGTTCTCTATCATCTTCATGAGATGGGATTTTAGTTCAGAATCTTGTTTTCAGGTGTGTTATGGTATCCAGGACTTGCTTTGCTGGGAGAACTGGGTTCTGATGGTGTCTTGTGGCATTGTTTTCTGTTGCTTATGTTCGTCAGCTTGCCTCTCACCATCTGATTATCTCTGGTGTTAACTGGTCTTCCTGTCTCTGACAGGAGTCTGTCCCTCCTGTGAGCCTGGTCATGATGGACCTCCTCTGGACAGTCTATCTCTTGGTGTGGGAGATGGAGTTCTGGAGTGCCTGATCTGTAAGCCTATCTGTGATGGACATCCTTTGATCCTGCTTGTGTCAGAATTTCTAGTTGTCAAGTTGTCTCCGGGTATGGGTTGGGTTGGGTGTCGGCTAAGAGCACATGATCTGTTCCCAGGTGTGCAGTTGCAGATGGAAAGAAGACATGTCTCTGGCAAGGCAGGAGGTCCTTGTCTTTTGGGACCTGTGGGGGGGAGGCAGTTAGGACAGGTATTGGAGAAGGGGTCTTGTTTGTGGGCCGGATAGTGTCAGATCTCCTGGGGTTCAAGCTGTCTCTGGGTGTGGGTGGGGTTGGTGGTACCTGGAACACATGATCTGCTCTCAGGCACAGCTGCTGATCAGAACCTAACTATACTTTTTAAAATTCAGTATGTAAATGTTCTTCTCTAACCAGTCTCTTGGTATTCCATTTCTTTATGAATGCTCTCAGTTGCTCTTGTAATTAGTTACTCATGTAACTACTGAGACAAAATATTTGACAAAATTGACTTAAAGAAGAACAACCTTGATATTTGATCATGGAAGGGAGTAAATGGCAGAAGAAGCAAGTGATTGGTTGCATCTGTAGTCAAGAAACCAAGAGTTCTTAATACACATGTAGCAGCTTGCTTAATCTATTTCGTGTCCTTTGGGGGGACCTCAGATCATGGTTCCAGCCATAATTAGGGTGGGTCTTCCCACCACGATTACAATTATCCAACCAAGAGTCTCTAAAGGTTTGTTTCTATAGTGATTCCACTTGCTATCAAGTTGACAATATTAATCATCACATAAAATCAATCAAACTTATATTAAACACATTCATGTGCTTTACTCCTTATGCATATTTAAAACTCAATCCTCTCCAAAAATGACACAAACACAAAAATAGAGAATATATGTCTGCCAATGGAAGGTTTTAATTTTTCTTTATAGTTATTACCTTTTACATATCAATTATGTCTATGTTCATTCATGATCTGATTTTGCTCACTATATTTTGAGCAGGGGTTTGTATTTTCTTTTTTCATAACTGCATTCTCAACTTTTAAAATAGAGCATACTAGTAGATACCAAATAAACATCCTTGATTAGATAAATTAATAAGTGAAAGAAAATTCCTCTCATAATTAATTATTTGAGACAAATATAAAATAATAAACCCTACAAATATTTGGTATATTTACTTCCTTTGGCTTTTAGCCCAGAGTAAATTTAAGTATATAAAAGACAAAATTATTGAATTAAAAACATATAAGAGACTATCTTCAATGATTCTTATATTTTTTTCATGATTACTAAGCTTATATTGACTCAAAACCTAGGTATATCATCTATTATATTTAACTGGAGCCATCTGTCAATTTTGGAGAAAAATGAGTAAACTGAAAAATTCATAAGATATTATATATTAACTTGAAATAAAATGCTGAAATAATTGATTTTTCATTAATAATATCAAGCAATAAAAATTATTCAAGTTGCAGTATATCTGAGATTGATTGTGCCTCCTTGATGTATTTTATACAGTGTTAATGGGGACTGAAAGTGACCTAATTTGAACCTTTTTTATCTTTAAAAAGTACAATAAATATCTTTGCATATATATTCTTAAAAATTAGTGCCTAGCTCTTCAAACTTATTCAGCAAGATATTAAAATTTAATGGTTATTTTTGTATACTAATGACAAATGGTGTTACTATATTGGAACCTAGAAATATGATGGTTCCTTATTAGTTGTAATTCTATAACTTACTAAATTAAGCAATTTTATTGAGATATTTATCATTCTGATCTATACATTTATGAAAGAAATATATTTATATTTTTATATTTTATTGAGTTATTTAAATTTATCATTTCAATTTCAAAGAAACATTTATGTACTATAAAAATAAACTATTAGGTCTCTAAGGTATCTTCTTTCCCTAATTAACAAAGGTTAACAAACAATTCTGGCTCCTTACTTCAACAAATACAACTTTGTAAAATTAAATGAGCAGTATAGAACAAAAAAACCAGGAACAAGAAAGGTAAACATTTCTGGGATGAAATGGGACCTTTGTATTTTGTTTGTGGTGATTTGTCTGTTTGTTTTGATACAAGCCCTTGCTGTGTAATGCAACACCTCCTGGAACTCATATTATATATATATATGTATGTATTCCATGCTAGCCTCAAATTTGAGGCAACCCTCCTATGTCTTCTCTCAAAAGCTGGGATTACAGTAGTGAGTCACCCAACCATGCTTAAAAGAATTATTTTAGGAATATGTAATATGAAGCAGCATGTCTTCAGTCTATAGTCAAGAGGAGGAGATTTGATACCCAAGTTTTATTGAACCATCACTTCTCAAAGTGTGGTCCCAAACAAACAGCATCAAGAGCACATGGAGAACTGTTAGCAATGCATATTTAAGGCCTCACTGGGGATATCCTAGATCAAAAAGTCTGCCTTTGAAATACTGAGGTTTTATAAGTTCTGTGAGGGTGTTCTTATTTTCACTAAAATTAGAAAAAGTGATTTTTTAAAAAAATATTGTTAAATTCTGTTTTTTTTAAACTTATCTTCCACTTCCTTGAGATGATCAATCTGCTAGCTGGCTTGACCCAGCCTAGACATATCAAGAAGAGACAATCTTAACTGAGAAAAAAGTTTCCATAAAATTATCCTGTAGACAAATCTGTGGAGGTGTTTTCTTCTTTCACGATTGATTTGGGAGAGCTCAGCTTACTGAGCAGTTCCACCCCTGGACGGGTTGGAGAAAACAACGAATGCACAAAATCTTCGACCCATAATTTGTGGTGCCTACAAGATGAGCAGGGATAAAGATGGAACAGAGACTTATGGAATAGCCCACCAATGACTGGCCCAATGTGAGACCCATGCTATGAGAGGGAGACCAACCAAGATACTCTTAATGATATTATCTTATACTTGCCAACAGGAGCCTAGCACAACAGTTCTCTGAGAGAATTCACCCAGTGGCTGATGCAAACAGATGCAGAAAATCACAGCAAAACATTAGGTGGAGCTCAGGGAATCTTGTGGAAGATTCACAGGAAATAGTCCAGGAAGTGAAACTAACTTGAAGTCATAAGGCTTCAAGAAGCAGGACTTGGTTAAGAGCTGACAGCCTTCTTATAGTTCGTTTGTAGCTTCTGATTCAAAATAACCAGAGAAAGCCAAGTGTGCTTCCTAAATGAAATATGCAAGGCACATCACTTATAGTTAGCATTCTCCTAACATGTTTCTTTCTAATGTAATGTACTTCATGCTTTCACATTGTAATTTTTATAGTTCTCTCTATATCTTTTTTTTTTTTTAACCAAGAGGTGGTAACTGATTCACTTACTATATAAAATTCAACATAAATAAGCCTTTTTTGTTCACATAATATTAGTCATTGTCTCTTCTCTTTTAATGCAGATATAAAGAGGAAAAGAAGATGAGGAAGAAAGGGGGAAGAGGAAGATAAGGGGAAGGATGAACAGGAGGAGGGGGAAGAGAAGAAGGAAGAGGAAAATTAGTAGTAGAACTACTAGTAGTAGTATGTACTGTAAGAACAGGAATGTACTGGCCAGTGTCCACTTTTTACATTTTGCTCACTGGGAGTTGTGAAGTTGTACATTATTGTTCTATGAGAATTTGATACTGGAAACCAAATCTAGTGTTATGGAAATCTACTTTAGAAAAAACAAGTTTCACTTGGTGAGGTGGGAGAACTCTGTATAAAACAAGATTTACTCAAAGACACATATCCAGCTCATGTTCTGACGAGCTCAGCCCTGCCCTAAATTTTTAAATCATTTTTATTTGAGCAACAATGGTGAATTTCCTGTCTTTGTGACCATTTAAGGGTGTTTTATGGGTTCCTTGGCCAACAAAGGAAAATTTCTATTGCAGTTTATGCATATTTACAGACTCAGATGTTGCACAAAACTGCTAGGTGGCTATTTCTTTAGTAAAGAGCTTCTTGTAGTATAACCAGACAGTTGTATCAATTACTTCTTATAAAACTAGTGCAAACATTTGCTTTTTTGAAATCTAAGGGAAAATTTTCCATTGAAACAAACTCAAGTACAAAGAGAACTCAGTAAAACTTTGAAGTTGACCTGTGTCTACTTATTCTTATAGCTCTTAGGTTGGAACTATTTAGCTACCATAATCAAGGCAGCAGCTAGACTACAGTAGGTCGGCATCAAAACACTAAATGTTTAGCATATACTCTTCTTTTCTTCTTTACTGAAATGTTGCCTAGCATGTTGAGTCATTAATTGTGATTTAAAGGAACATGAGTTTTTTCATACAAAATCCTCTTCACGTCACTTTTCCCATTCTGTCTATGTACAATCTTGGCAATTAGTGTTCTCAGGTGAATAAGCCCTTTTGAGCCAAAGTGAAGAAATATCTTAAGGGATCAGAGACTAAAAATGTTTTCATTTTGTTTTGAAACAATCTCTTTAATTAAGTTGTGACTCCTTACATTAGTTAGCAAAATTCCCATACTTCTTGACATTTACATTTAGTCTTTTCAAATTTTCATACATTAAATTTGCATTAGAATCTGCAGTATATCATGTGTTGTTTTTTTTTTCTTTTCAAAGAAAACGGTGTCATATTCTATCATAAAGGACAGTGTACTGATACATCCAGGCAGTACATACATCATACAGTCATTTTTTATTACTTGTCCTAGAATCTAAAGAGTAATAATCTTATGTTAAAAGCTCATATCAGAATTTTTTTATTCAAATACATAAGTTAATATCTTAAAATTTCTTTATTTCTACACATATGCCACAAAAATAATCAACTGAAATTGAATTGAACTTATGTATTGATTTCAACATATAGTACACATATTTTCCTCATAAAATAACTAGAAACTGGGTGTTTTGTCCAGATGATTCAAAATTTCCTACTCATCATGGATAGTTTCTTCCTTTATTCTTGTAATCTTTTCCATCACTTCCACTGACATAGCTTTTTAAATTGATTTGGTATTTTCACGTTGTTTTTGTTTTTGTTTTGTTTGTGTTTTTCTAATTTGTTCGTTCTCTCTCGCATATCGTTCATATAATAGAGTCAATCTAATACATTTTCATTCATCAAATGAACTGCAGTTGTTGCAAAAGTTTGCTTTCTGCTCTTTTTCTGGAGTTGAAGACATGTAAATATAGTCTCCTTAGCAATAACATTCGCACCAACAGGCAGGGAACAGGCAGTAGCAAAAGTAAAACAATGATGGTTCAGTCATTTCTAAAGCAAGCATCATTTGCTCCATTGTGAATTTTCATATACAAAGCAATAGTTTTCCATTTTTTACTATGTTCATCAAAATTTTATTTCAACACTTATTTTGGTAAGTTTTGATTAACTAACCTGGTAGTTATTATGCCTTTGCACAGTAATATTTTTTATTTTATTTTATTATTTATTTATTTTTTGGATATTTACTTTATTTACATTTCAAAAGTTTTCCCCTTTGGAAACACCCTATCCCATCCCCTCTCCCCCTGCCTCTATGAGGGTGCTCCCCCACACATCCACCTACTCCTGTCTTCCCTTCCTAGCATTCCCCTATACTGGGGCATCGAACACCCTCAGGCCCAAGGGCCTCTCCTACCACTGATGGCCAACAAGGCCCTCTGCCACATATGTGGCCAGCACCATGGATCCTCCATGTGTATTCTTTGGTTGGTGGTCCAGTCTCAGGGAGATTCCGGGGGTCTGGCCAGTTGACAAGGTTGCTCCCTCCATGGGGCTGTAAACTCTCTCAGTTCCTTCAGTCCCTTTTCCAACTCCTCCATCCGGGATTCTAGGCTCAGTCCAATGGTTGGCTGCGAGCATCAGCCTCTGTATTTGTTAAGCTCTGCCTGAGTCTCTCTGGAGACAGCTTATCATGCTTCCATCAGCATGTACTTCCCAGCAACCACAAGAATGTCTCCGGGTTTGGTGGCTGTATATAGGATGTATCCCCAGGTGGGGCAGTCTCTGGATGGCCTTTCCTTGAGTCTCTGCTCCATACTTTGTCTCAATATTTCCTCCATGCAGTAATATTTTTCAAATGTCTAAAATATATCCATTCTAATCCAAACCAAAATTTATTTTGAATATTCTTCAATTACTTTTTCTGAGTTTGTGTTTAAGATAACTAATCATGATTTGTTTTGTTCATAATGATCATGTATCATTACCCCATTGATATTTATCCTAATAATTTCAA
Organism: Uromys caudimaculatus; assembly: GCA_028551405.1. Classification (NCBI taxonomy): domain Eukaryota; kingdom Metazoa; phylum Chordata; class Mammalia; order Rodentia; family Muridae; genus Uromys; species Uromys caudimaculatus. Next base: position 59,962,996 of record CM052722.1, read on the forward strand.
CATATTGAGAAGCTATATGTTTTATACATTTGTCATATGTTCAGCAAAATAAACATGCTGTTTTAATATTAAAATATAAGTCCTACTTGAGTCTTTGGTATTTAGAGTTAAATAGAATTATTTCCCCCATATTTCAAATATCATTAGGCCTAACATCTGTTCTCTCACTGCCTCAGATATGAGAATGTTGTTATGTTGTGTGAATGTAGACATAGAAATATACATATCCTATAATTCTATTGTCTCAGGTAGTTTTTACAGTGATGCAGTGCTAATTTACACAGTGCATCTCCGTGAATTTAAAATCATGCATAGAATTTGTTTAACCATCATAATAAGACCCAGAACAGAATTTTTACCTCAAAATCATCCTTTGTTCTATTCCTAAAAGATAACTTGGAAAGTAACATTTCATTTCTATAGTTTTTATACTACAAAAATTGTGAAAATGTATATTGAAAAAATGTATGAGACAAAACATATTTAGTAGAGATGTAAACCAAATCTTTAACTAAAATACTTCTGTTTTAGTGATCTTAAAGTAACAGAACTCATCAGACAGGAAGGTTTACTACTGAAGGATAAGGCTAATGTGCACATAGGTTCATTTGATTAATAATAGAGATTGGCGATAGCAAAATGGTACAGTAATAATATCAATTATTACAGTAACCTTGAATGAATGTCAAAAAGATATTCAAACTGTTTATTGTTTCTTTGAGTTATATTTTTCATAAGAAAACCTGGTTAAAAGGTGATTTTGATCTTAATAGACATATATTCTACTATTTTTCAATGACATAGACCTCAGTAATAGCAACTGTTCATTGACATCATGATGAAATTCTTAATTTGAGTGAGAAGTCTATGGCTTTATATATGGAGATAGTTCTCAATACTCACTCATTCACTATTAAATCATACTCAGTACTTTTTAAAGGTAGTTGTTACTTTTGGAATTTTTTCTAGAAAAAATAAACTAATGAATAAACTGTAGATGTTCATTTACTAAGAAAAATTACACAATGCTGAAATTAGAAGCATAGGTACTTTGGCCTTCCGACACCATTGCATTTAACATTACATTAAAGGCTACTCACAACGACTGATCCTCATTATGTTTTTATAAGATCAAACTTTATAGTGAACCTCATCTTGCAATTTAGTTACCTTATGTATATTTAGAGGGCAAAATAAGATGTGTAGTTACATTCTATCAGACAGAGAGTTTCCCCTACATCTATTAAGCTGTTTAGTTTCTTTTTTTGTTCTGTTAAAAGATAACTTAGATAAAATAAAAATCTCTTTTAAAACTATTAATTCTAATATAAATGAAGCACCAAAGGCAAAGATAAGATTTGAAACCAATATCTTGACCCAATGAGGTACAAATTGCAATGTCTTAATCCATCATTTCCATATATAAGACATTTTTTATTGTCGTGGGTCATCTGCATTTAAACAGATACATTATGAAGAAAGCATGCATACCACATCGTACCATTTTTTCTTGTTCTGAGTGTAGATTTAATGCATTTTATCCATTGCATTGAAGATACTAGATCCACACACTTTGAATAATACTTGTCATGTATGACATTCAAATATCTTTAAAAAGGTAGCTGAAAATGGAAACGCCTTGTTTTTTGCTTATTTATTTATTTATTTATTTATTTATTTATTTATTTATTTATTTATTTATGTTCAATTTAGGTTGTTGGAATTCAGAAAGAGATATCTCAAAGTAAGGCCCTTCAAGACATCCCTGAGGCAGTTTCTTTCATTAGTCACCCTACTTTTTCCTACCTTTCACTCTCAATCTTCCAGGAAACAAACCATAGGAATTCTTTTTCAAGATTTCATAGACACCAAAGCTTCTTTTCTCCAAAGCTAGTCATAAAACCAAGTGGATTAGCATAACCTTCTTCTGCCATTCTTTATAAGAGCTAATCACAAAAAAATCCTTTGATTGTAGATTATAAAATCCCACTCCAGAAGAAATATAAACCTAAACTGAAAAGGAAGGAAGGAATGCAGTACTGAGAGGCCAAGAAGATTCTGAACATACAGATGTTCCTTGCTATTGGTAGTCCCATTAAAATTCAATTGTTATTGGATCATCCATTCCCTTTCACATTTCTAAGGGATTGCTCATGCTTTCTTAAAATCAAGCATAAAATTGATAGTCTTTTGGTCGTGAAGTAGAAAGCTCTATGTCATCTCACAACTATGATCAAGTAAATTTGTTGTTGTTCTCTGTTCATCTGTGTATAATTTACTTTACCAGGCTCGGTATTTGATCTTTTTTCTATTATTAAACTAATAAAATTTATTTTAAAATAAACAACTCAGTATTGAAATATTTTCAGTCATCAAAATAATTTATAATACTTAAATGCCTCTTAAATATACATGATATCTTCTGAAGCTAAAAGTAATATGTGCTCAACCAGATTTTAAAATCTATTTGGAACATTAAACATGATAGAGGTAGGGAAGAAGTTTCTATGAAGTCCATTATGAAAGGAAATTGTGTTAAGTTGATGATTAGAAAGAAACTGTTCCATCTCAAAGGGAGAATACACAGCATAAATATGGCTTCATAGACAGAATTGGGTTGTGTTCCTTCTGTGTCTATTTTGTGGGACTGTTTGAAGAGAACTGGTATTAGGTCTTCTTTGAAGGTCTGGTAGAATTCTGCACTAAACTCATCTGGTCCTGGGCTTTTTTTGGTTGGGAGACTTTTAATGACTGCTTCTATTTCTTTAGGGGTTATGGGACTGTTTAGATGGTTTATCTGATCCTGACATAAATTTGGTATTTGGTATCTGTCTACAAAATTGTCCATTTCATCCAGATTTTCTAATTTTGTTGAGTATAGGCTTTTGTAGTAGGATCTGATGATTTTTTTAATTTTCTCAGATTCTTTTGTTATATCTCCCTTTTCATTTCTTATTTTGTTAATTTGGATATTGTCCTGTGTCCTCTGGTTAGTCTGGCTAAGGATTTATCTATCTTGTTGATTTTCTCAAAGAACCAGCTCCTGGTTTTATTGATTCTTTGTATGGTTCTTTTTGTTTCTACTTGGTTGATTTCAGCCCTGAGTTTATTTCCTGCCTTCTACTCCCCTTGGGTGTATTAGCTTCTTTTTGTTCTAGAGCTTTCAGGTGTGCTGTTAAGCTGCTAGTGTATGCTTTCTTCAGTTTCTTTTTGGAGACACTCAGAACTATGAGTTTTCCTCTTAACACTGATTTCATTGTGTCCTACAAGTTTGGGTATGTTGTAATTTTATTTTCATTAAATTCTAGGAAGTCTTTAATTTCTTTCTTATTTCTTCCTTGACCAAGTCACTGAGTAGAGCATTGTTCAGCTACCATGTATATGTGGGCTTTCTGTTGTTTTGTTGCCATTGAAGACCAGCCTTAATCCGTAGTGATCTCATAGGAAGCATAGGATTATTTCAATCTTCTTGTATCTGTGGAAGTTTATTTTGTGACCAATTACATGGTCAATTTTGGAGAAAGTACCATGAGGTGCTGAGAATAAGGTATATTCTTTTGATTTAGGATGAAATATTCTATGGGTAGCTAAGGCTCATCAGAGTCTTACAAGGGTCAATTATGAAAAGTCTGCCTTTGTATGTTACCATACCTTTCCCCTTGCTGCTTTTATTTTTTTTTCTGCAGATTTTGTGTTTTGATTTTTGTGTGGCAGGAGGATTTTCTTTTCTGGTCCAGTCCAATTGATGTTCTCTAAGCTCATTGTATGTTTGTAGGTACCTCTTTCTTTTGGTTAAGAAATTTTTCTTCTATAATTTTGTTGAGAATATTATCTGGGTCTTGGAGCTGGTTCTCTTCAATTTCTTCTATTACTATTATTCTTAGTTTAGGTCTTTTCATGATATCACAAATTTCCTAGATGCTTTGTATCACTTTTTTTTTTTTTTTAGATTTAATATTTTCTTTGACTAATGTATCAATTTCTTCTATTATATCTTCTATAACTGACATTCTCTCTTCTATCTTTTGTATTCTGTTGATCCTTGCATCTGTTGTTCTTGTTCTCTTCCTTAGGTTGTTTATCACTAGAATTTTCTCAGTTCATGTTTTCTTTATTGATTCTATTTCCACTTTCAGGTTTTGCAAACTTTAATTTCAATTGCCTATTTAATTGTATTTTCCTGTATTTATTTATTTATTTATTTATTTATTTATTTATTTATTTATTTCCTCTTTAAGACATCTCTCTGCTTGATAAAGAAGCCAAAACTATACAATGGAACAAAATAAAGCATCTTCAACCAATGGTGCTGATCTAACTTAATGTCTATATGTAGAAGAAAGAAAATAGATCCATATTTATTGTACTGAACAAAACTCTGGTCCACGTAGATCAAGAACATCAACCTAAAACCTAATATATTAACTCTCTTGAAAAGAAAGTGGGAAATACCCTTGAATGCATTGGTACGGCAGTCAGTTTCCTGGACAGAAAACCAATGGCTCAGGCTCTAAGATCAGCAATTGATAAATAGTACCTCAGACAACTGGAAGCTTCTATAAGGCAAAGGATATTGTTAATAAGAGAAAATGTTAGCCTACAGTTTGGGAAAGGATCTTCACCAACCTTATATATGACAGAAGGATAATATCCAAATTTACAAAGAACTAAAGAAGTTAGAAACCAACAACCCAAATAACCCAATTAAAAATGGGGGTATAGTGCGAAACAGAGTGTTCAAAGTCCTTAGTAATCATGCCAATTTGAATCAAAACATCTCTAAGGTTCCATCTTACTCCCCCAAAATGGCTAAGCTCAAAAAGTGAAGTGACAGCGCATGTGGCCGAGGATGTGGAGCAAGAATACTCCTTCATTGATGGTGGGAGTGCAAACCTGTATAACCACTTTGGAATTCAATTTGGCAGTTTCTCAGAAATCTGTGAATAGTTCAACCTCAAGACCCAGTTATACCATTCCTGTGCATACACTCAAAAGATGATTCACCATCCCACAAAGGCACATGCTCAACTATGTTCAAATAGCTTTATTTGAAATAGCCAGAAACTGTAAACAACTGAGATGTTCCTCAACTGTAGAATGGATAAGGAAAATGTGTTACATCTACACAGTAGAATACTGTTCAGCTATTAATAACAAAGACATCACAAATTTTGTAGGCAAATAGATATAAATTGAGAATATTATCATGAGTGAGGTAACCAGGTCCCAAAAGGCCATGTATGATATGTGCTCAATTATGAGCAGATACTAGCCATAATATGCAGTTACCATGTTACACTCCACAGACCTGAAGAAGCTAAACAAGAAGGAGAACACAAATAAGTATGCTAGAATCTCTCTTAGAAGTGGGAATAAAATAGCAGATGAAAGGAGGGAACTGGGAGGGAGAGGGAATGGAGAGGCGAATGGAAAGGGGAATGGAGGGAGGATTCAAGATCAGGCATAGGGAGGGCATAGCATGGCTGTCCTGCGAGTGGCTCTACCCAGCAGCTGACTCAGACAGAAGCAGACAACCACAGACCAAAGGTGGCTAGAGCTTGGATTCTCATGGAAAAATAGAAAGAAGGATAACAGGCCCATGAGGGAATAAGAACTTCACAGGAAGACCAACAGAGCTGACTATACAAGACCCTAGGGGCTCTCAGAGTTTGAATTACCAATGAAAGAACACACACAGGCTGGGTGTAGGCCTCCCCACACATATGTAACAGATGTGCAACATGGTATTCATGGTTGTCCCAACCAACCAGAATGAGGACTATCCCAAAAGCTCTTGCCTGTGTGTGGGATATGTTGTTCTAGCTGGGTTGCCTTGTCTGGCCTCAGTAGGAAGTGCCTAGCCTCACTGAAACCTCAAGTGCCAGGGTGGGAATAACCAGGGGCCCCCACCTACTCAGAAAAAAAAATTGAGGTTGGGTTTGGGGAAGGGTTGTGGGAGGGGTTGACTGGGAGGGGAACAGTGAGTGAGATGTAAAGAGAATAAGTGGAAAATAAAATTAAAACAGAAGTGAAGGAATACAAATAACTCACAAAGAAGACAAGCATCCAACTTAAGCCCCATCAAAACCACCAGAGACTGATTGAGATAATCCACGTTTTTTTCAGGAGCTTGATAATCAGATGTAGCATGCCCTGGTTGATTCTGAAATGACCTTACTCAGTGGAAGCCATGTTACTTGGCCATAGGTAAGAGAAGCAACTTCTACAAGTATACCTTAAGAATTGAGTATGATATGCCTTGTTCAGTGTTGTCTATGTTCTCCAAGTTTCCTGAAAATAAAGTGTACCACAGCATTTCTAATGTCATCCTTCTCTGATTCTCTGTCTCTCTCTGTGTTTCTGTCTCTTTCACTATCTCTCTTTCTCTCTGTGTCTCTGTCTCTGTCTCTGTCTCTGTCTCTCTCTCTCTGTGTGAGTGAGTGTGCGTGCGTGTGTGTGTGTGTGTGTGTGTTAAAGATAAAAGTGCCTCTCATATAATTTCTTATAAACATCTGGAGAGATCAAGAAAGATCTCAGAAAAAAGCTGTGCCTGGTGTGATGCTTACGGTGGCACAAGTTTTTAATCTCAGCACTAGCAAAGTGGAGGCAAAGTCAGAAGCAGAGGAAGAGGCATGTGGATCTCTATGAATTCAAAATCTAAAGTCTGCCTGGCCTATACAGTGAACACAACCAGGACTCCATAGTGAAGTATGGTCCTAAAGAACAGTAAAGCCAACAGAGATGTTTGATTTGGCCAAAACATTTCAGAATCTAAAGGCCTTAAGAGAATCTATGAATTCCCTGTAAACTCCAGTTATTATATTATATAAGATTGGTGCCAAGAAACTCAGCATAAGGTACCATTTGACCTCTAGGAAACACCAAAAGTCATCATTGAGTTTTATCTATGTAATATTTCCATGTGTTCTCTCTTGAAAGAATTCAAATGAGACACAGAATAATGTAGAATGCTGATGGGACTAACTGCAGGGTAAAGTGGAACACTTCCAAAATATCAATTCTCTACCCAGTGACATAAATTTGACTCAGATTCTACTCTGGCTTTTGCTGTTGTTGTTCATTTTGTTTTGTTTCTTTGCCACACGTTGTTTAGAAGTTAGTATCCTTTACTCCTTCTAATCCCTTCCATATCCCCCTCCCTTACTCTCTGTCAAATTCATGGCTTCTTGTTCTTTGATTAAGTTCAAATGTGTTTTATATTCAGGCTAAGGAAATACACATTTTATGATCATTAAAAGTCAAACTTGATGGTGCACATCTGTACTTGCAGCACCCTGGAAGCAAAGACAGGAGGATTTGAGTCTATCCCGGTCTATACAGTTTGTTTCTGGCTAAACTGGTCTACATCATTTGACTTTGTCTGCAAAAGTAAAACAAAAAATCAAACAAAGAAATGTACAATATAAGATAAGTACATATTCATTAAAATTGGCTTTCTAAAATTTCTTCTAAGTGTTTGAGTTATTTTAAAGTTTCATAGAGTATGCTTAAAATTCTATTCATCAGGCTTTCAATGCTGCATACGATGCAGTGAGTACTGTTAACTTAATGACAGCCATTACAGCAGAGTTAAAAGCTACTCTCTGTTCCCCAGTACTTTTCTTAGTCCATTGTGCTAGCCACAGAAATACATTGTTCAGATGGAACATCATTGCTCTGATGATTATAAATGACAGACATCCATGCTGTTATCCCTCAGGATTCACCATCTACATTGTGTTGATGCTACTCATCTTCTACGCTGTTCTTACCCAATACAAGAATGTGAGAATAGCATTATATGATAGTTGTGACCTGGGGGCTGGGGAGACGGCTTTAAGAGTATTTTTCCTTTTCTACCTGAGTTGAATGCTCAGGACTCATGGATGGCAGCTAACAGTAACTTATAACTCCAGTTCCTGAGGTTCTGACATGCTTTTCTCGACTAATTGCATGTGCACGCACACAAACATATACACATACATACACAAAAACTTAAAAGTAATATTTTTAATTATGTGTATTTAACTCTTTAGAATTTCTTAAATTTTAATTTATCCTATAAGTTTCTGTATATATAATTTAATAACAAGCCTCCACCAACAGGAGCATGTGGAGCATACAGATTTGTCATTTCTTAATGTCTGTGTAAAAGCTCCAAATCATCCATATGTTAAGGTGCTGTGACTCAGAAAGGAACTTCATGTCCCTCAATATTGTTGGGAGAGTGAAATAGAAAGGAATGTCACCATTCCTAACTGCCCTTATTCCCAAAGAACCAGACTTGCTTCTCCATTAGAGAGAAGAGAGCTGAGCACTCCAGGGTTGTTTGCAATCTTGGTGAGAGATTCTCTTCCCTGTCAAAACCAAGCTGAGTTAACTATGCTTTCTGCCTCTGGCATAAATGGAACAGGGAAGCATCACAGGAAACCTTTGGCAACCATGCAGCCAGCTGTCATCCTAGGTGACTCCTTCCCATAGCCTGACTGCTGTCATGGCTGAGTTTCTCACAGGAGTTCTGGAGGTTATATCCCTATCTCAGCTCAGAGCAGTTTTGAGATTTAATCAGAGAAATGGAGAAAGGAACAGGAATATATGGGAATTGAAATCAAGCAGAGTAGAAATTTAAATTCGAGTTAACATGTCAGAACCTCAATTGAACCTGCAAAAGTTTCCTGTGAGAAACAGGGTATCAAGGAGAGGCCAGGGAAGACATGTATCACACAGGAAGCAGCCAGTCCTCCATTGTCCTTGCTACAGAAAGTAGTGAACTCCTGAGAAGAATCAGCTTTTTCATGTTTGTTTTCCTCCGAAGACTAGCCCTGTAGTATTTGTATTAAAGATTTGTAGACATTTGTAATAATAATCTATACCTTGTGGTATTTGGTATTATTAAAGGAAAAACTTGGGATTCAGGCCATCTTGCTGTATTTATATGATTGCTTTATTTTGTTTTTTAAATAATCCTAGTGGCTTGATTCAAATAATATTATAGTTGTATAAAGAAACAAAATTTGTACTTATATTAAAGATCTCATTTAAATATTTATAAGAAAAAGAAAAGACGAAAATCTGTAGTGACCTTACAGATTCCAAATTTTCAAGATGGGAACTACTAACAGTTCCAGAATAATTTGAGGACAACTTACCTATGTAATCTACAATAGTTCCCTGGGATTCTGATCCTTGTTTACCATCACAATTATTGTTATCGTTTTAAGATAATAAATTAGACGTTATCCTTGGAAGGAGAGAAAGAGCAGTTACAATGTTAAAATGGAAAGAATATTACCAAAAAGGAAACTACTTTTGACCAGGAATTTTAGAAGTCCAGAACTTTCCTAGTGATAATGAAGATAAGGAAGAAAGAAACTGGTGGATATACAGGAGTGCTTACTGGAAAAGGAATCAAACGAACAAACGAACAAAAACTTAGTAAGTATGGAGACAGAAATGGATACACAATGTTGTTGCTGACTCAGGGATTGTTGCCTGCAAGATAAAAACATTGCAACGCTTTTATTAAAAGAAATCTCCATTCGTTGCATGTGAGCAGCTAAGCAACAGGAATGTGTTATCGTACTTCTTTTCCCCTTAACTATGAAACTGAAAAAAAAATAACACAAGGATGTCTGTGAGAATTAAATTATTTTAATATTTATTTATTTATTTATGTGTGTACCTGAATATATGTATGAACACCACATGTGTTGCTAGTGCGTGACAGAGGTCAGAAAAGGCCTTTAGACCCCTGGGATCTGGTATTACAGATATTTGTGAGCTGCCATGTCAATGTAGGGAACGAAATCTGAAATTTATGCAGGAGCAGTAAGTGCTCTTAACTGCTGAGCCAGAGATTCAGCCTGAGAATTAAATGTTTTAAATGTGAAGGAAAAACTACTTTTTAAAGAATAAGTCAAATAAAATTTAATTATCATCATCATCATCATCATCATCATCATCATCATCATCATCATTATCTTCATCATCATCCATGTCAGTATTTTCTCCCTTGCTTAGAATTCACAAAATGAATGACTTTATGGGCACAGGGCAGCTCTATTGTAATGCTCTAGTCTTATTAGTCATGCATCAGTCTATGATGATGGTTACAAAAAGCTTCCTATAGAAACAGTCCAGGCTGTTTTAGTAAGGGACCCTATATGAGTCATTTCTTCTCATACATTTGGCTTCTGAACAGCAGTAGAATTGAGGTAAACTGTGAAACCTTGAGTGAGATTTTAGTCATGTGAAATGTATTCATACTTCAATCTGATTCCCTAGGGAGACATTTTCCTAGATACCTCTAAAGCACCTCTATTCTCTTGGTAGCAAGAGACTGTTATACACTAAAGTGGGAATGGCCACCTTTTCACAGAGCGCTTTCTAGCTGACTAGTATGATTCGCATGATTCACTCTAAGGCATTGTTCAGAAATACATTTGGCATATCAAAGAATCACTTTTATGAATAAAGGTTTAATAAGAACAATATTAATGTTAGTTAAATGCATTTATAATCTGGCTGTATACAATAAACAAGTGTCTTCCTGAAGCAATCTGAATTATCTATTGATAGTAAGTTCAGTAGATATCACTTTAGGTGGCAGGGGGAAACAGGATATTTCAATTCTAGGAACATAATCAAATGTTCTTGCCTGATTACATCTGACATTCTGGGCAATATTTGCTACTAGTAATGTAGAACCTATAAAGAGGACTTTAAAAAGTTCAGTGGTTCAATAATGAAATGTGCTGTTGTGCACAGTTGCAAGGTGTTTTAGCCCTGAGATGTTCACAGACAAAATACAACCACATCTCAGGGGCATCACAATAATGACTCATACATTTTTCAATAATTTTTCAAACATTTTCTACTCTGCTTGTTATTTTATTATTCTATAAATAGATAAAGTTAAGAACATAGAAAGTGAGAAACATATCCCCTCTATATTTTCTCCCTTTGTAATCTCATCTGCTACCTAGGGTTTAAATGTTGTATATATGCAAATCATTCATGGATACAAATTCCAACATTTATATTTCTTTTTCTTTAATTTCTTTTTTATTGTATATTTTATTTATTTACATTTCAAATGTTACCCCCTTCCTGATTTCCCCTCTGCAAATCCCCATCCCATCGCCCTCCCCCTGCTCCTATGAAGGTTCTCTCCCCCCCACCCACCCACTCCTACTTCACCTCCCTGGCATTCCCCTATACCAGGGCAATGAGCTTTCACAGAACCAAGGTCTTCTACTCCCATTGATGCCAGATAAGGGCATCCTCTGCTACACAACATTTATATTTCTATTTTTCACTTTCAGTTGAATATCTCCTGGTAATAGGTCTAGAACAACATTTTGTATCTTGGTGTAAATGAGAAAAATAAATGAATCATTTTTCTCAGGTCACATGGATTCTAGTTGTCAGAATATTATATATTCTAGTATACTGAGTTTTGTACATGACACTGTTATCTGTTAGATACCATCCAATCAATATCAAACTGTGGAATGCCTTCAGTGAGGATGATATTCCATTAAGACTGTATAGAGATACACTGAAGGACTGTATTAGCAATTCTTTGATTTCCATTAATATTAATATCCATTAATATACCCTTCTGTTTTTCTCATGCCAAATTATGTTAGGGTTCAATATACTGCTAAATCCAAATAGCAAAGAGGCATCTTTGATTCCATCTTCCACTTATTTCCAATGCATAATATACCAACAAGTCCTATCAATTCTATATCTAAAATACACACAAGTTATTTAGTCAATGTCAATTAGTCTTATCTAAGACTTTTCATATTTCTCTACAATACCCCATTCTATTTTCTTTGTTGTTTTTCTCCTTCCTATAATATAAGTTTTCTGCACATAATGTGAATAGATATTTAGAAAAACAAAACAAAACAAATCTGATTATCACATACCCATGTTTACCATGCATACAATGGATAGTAAAAAGCATTTATTCTTCTCTCTCATGTTTATACTTTGGGAACTATAAATTATTTTACAGAAGATGAATATGCAAGAGAAAAGACAGATTTAGTCAATTACTAGGTATGAAAGTTTATAGGAAAATAACTTGACTCAAGGACACATTTAGATTCAAGCTTTTAGACAATCTTCATAGAGGAAGTGGATGTGGAAAAAGAGCACTTACAGGAAACCCAATGACATCTTAATGGGGGAAGGGGGATAAGCAAACAGCACTTATGGGAAAGCAAATGACTGTTAGGGATGATAAATAGACCTTCAAGAGAATAGATAAGATATGATAGTTGTGTGACAAATCTGTTTAGGTGTGGTATGGAAAATTCTCATTTCAGGTGATAAGAGTCCATCTTCCTTATTTGATGAGGGAAAAGTATTTATGCAACTGAGCTCATTTTCATTTTCCTTAAAAGATCTGCTTTCAGATAGGAAATTTCAGAAATTCAGAAATCTCATGCTAAATACTACTGTTATGTACATTATCATATTCTAGAACTCTTCACCTGCCACATGGAAATCTCCACACAGAAGCCTTCACAGGGCATAGTACATAATTTCTGTCCCAGGCAATTTTTGAAAAGAGTGGCTATATAATGCCTCTATTGTCTTCCATTCATTATTAAATTAAAACCAAACTGGACCCTGATCCATTTTACCTTGTTCATGTCTGTTTGTCTGCTTCCAGCTTCTTCTTAAATAATTTCCCCTCACTGTTTTAGAAATGGATTTTTCCAGACCATACCAATCTATTTTCTATTGTAGTATATAATGAAGCCAGTTTTCTATAAGAATCTTATTTTTGATCAACAAATTGAAAACATTTAACTTCCTTCTTTTTTATTTTATCTATTGATTTCTTTTTTTTCCCCTTTGATTCTTTTTTTAAATTTTTGATACTTTATTTACATTTCAAATGTTTTCCCCTTTCCAGGTTTCCACTTTGGAAACCTCCTATCCCCTTCCCCTCCCCCTGCCTCTAAGAGGGTATTCCCCCACCCACCCACCCTCCCACTCATGTCTTCCCACATTGGCATTCCCCTATACTGGGACATCTAACACTCTCAGGCCCAAGGGCCTCTCTTCCCACTGATGGCCAATAATGCCCTCCACTGCCACATATGTGGCCAGCATCATGGGTCCCTCCATATGTACACTTTGGTTGGTGGTCCAGTCTCTGGGAGCACTGGGTAGCCTGACCAGTTGACAATGCTGCTGCCTCCATGGGGCTGCAAACTCCCTCAGTTCCTTCAGTCCCTTCTCCAACCCCTCCATCTGGGACCTCATGCTCAGTCCAACAGTTGCTCTGAATTTAATCATGGGTGTTCCAAACTTTACCTACCTACCTACCTACCTACCTACCTACCTACCTACATAGTTTGAGCTTAAATTTGGTTACATATGAAATTAACTAAAACCAAAGCAACTGTGAATGCTTGTAACAAGTTTTTGACCAATTCCTTTGAGATCAGAAAATTCATCCTAAATATGTGCCACACCTTCTAGTAGAAGCCCAAATAAAGGACATGGACAAAGGTAACTTTTGCTTTTTTTCCTGCTTGCCTTTCAGTCTCATTGGCAAGTGTACGTATTCTGTGGCTAAGGCATTCCTTCATCAGTATTAGAGCTAAGTTCTCATTCCAAATATATTAGAAGCCAAATGGAGACAAAAGACCAGCAATCATTTATACCTCCACCACCAGAATGGGACTGCTAAGAAATCCAGGCTTGTGGACTGAACAATGACTAGAATTGTAGTCTTTTCATGTTGAGAAAGTAATTATTGGATTACTCAGCCTACAATTTGTATGCCATTCTAATAAATCACACATATATGCATATATATAGCTATATATGTATACATATATATGGATATGTACATATATATGTACACCTGCATGTATATGCTAGATTTAATAAGCATATATACATATATATGTATATATGTGTGTGTATACAAATATATGCATATATATATGTATATATACATATATGTTTGCTTTATTAGAGTGGCTATATATACATCCATAATGATGTATTATATAAAGAGATAAAACATAGGGAACCTTGAATAATGTGTACATGCCTGAGTGTGTGTGCTTTGCTCAATTTCTGTTTCTACTTCTGGTCATCTTTTACCTTTGCATCTTTTCCTTCATTTTTTCTTGCTGATCACCTTTAATAATTATTGTTTTGTTTTTGTAAATATGCATTGTCATTTTCTATGATGTTTAGAATGAAACAAGTATGCAGCTAATCACTTAGGGCTTCAACTAAATAGCTCTTCTGCAGACTATGCAAAATATTGAGAATAAAATATAAGACATGCCTTAGTTAACATCAAGTAATGGATTCAATTGATAATTACTCTAAATAAATTTTAAAGACAAACATGTGTATGGAAAAGGTGCTGAATATGCATATGTACATATGTATGTACATATATGCATATGTGTTATATTTATTATATGTGCATAATGATAAAAAGTATATATACATATATGTATATGTATATATACACACAGATATATGCATCTGTATATATATATATATATATATATATATGTATATGTGTGTGTGTATCTGTGTATATGTGTGTGTGTATCTGTGTATATGTGTGTGTGTATCTGTGTATATGTGTGTGTATATATATATATATATATATATATATATATATATATATATATATACTTGCTTAGTCTAAGTGGCTCAATACAAAGCTTGGTATACAAGCCTTGTAAACTCAGTTCATTTCTTCAGATTAACATAAAGATGGAAGGAGAGAAATGATCTACACAGAAATGCCTTCTGACTTCTACATGCATGTTGTAGCACACATGCACCCACATAGAAAAAGACCACGGAAATAATAAATTACCCTATAAATGTTAAATATGAGTTGACTACAGAACTAATTCATAAAAATGAGCAAATATTTTAAAAGTATACTTTTCCTTCTTTATTTTTTTCGTGGTCCATTAGTGGCATGTTTTTATTTTTTATTTATTTTAAACTCCAGATTTTATTCCCTTCCTGGTCCACCCTCCGACTGTTCCATATACCATACTTCCTCACAGTCCCCTGTCTCCACGAGGATGTCCCCACCCACAACCACACCTCACGAGTCCTCTAAACTCCCTGGGACCTCCAGACTCTTGTGGGTTAGGTGCATCTTCTCTGACTAAACCCAGACACAACAGTCCTCCACTGCATATGTGTGTCAGGTCTCATATCAGCTGGTGTATGCTGCCTGGTTGGTGTTTCAGTATCTGAGAGATCTCCGTAGTCCAGGTTAATTGAGACTGCTGATCCTCCCACAGGGCTGCCCTTCTCCCCAGCTTCTTCCAGCTTTCCTCTAATTCAACCAGAGGGGTCAACAGCTTCTGTCCTTTGGTTGGGTACAAATATCTGCATCTGACTCTTTTGGCCTCTTGTTGGGTCTTTTGGAGGGCAGTCATTGCTAGGTCCCTTTTTTGAGCGCTCCATAGCCTCAGTAATAGTGTCAGGTCTTGGGGCATCCCCTTGAGATGGATCCTACTTTGGGCCTGTTGCTGGACCTTCTTTTCCCCAGGTTCCATTTCCATTCCTGAAGTTACTGTAGACAAGAACAATTATGAGTCAGAATTTTGACTCTGGGATGGCAACTCCGTCTCTCACTTGATGCCCTGTCTTTCTGCTGGAGGTGGGCTCTATAAGTTCCCTCTCTCCTACTGTTGGGCATTTCACCTCCCAGGTCTCTCCTACATTCTAGAGGGTCCACCCAATCTCCTACCTCTCGAGGTCGCATGTTGTCCTTCTTTCTTCTGGCCCTCAGGGATTTCATTCCTTTTTCTCCCACCTAATACCTGATCATGTTTCCCTCTCTGCCCTCCCATCCCCTTTATCTCCCAGGTCCCTCCTTTTCCCCTTGTGGTTGGTTTCTTCTCCCTCCCAAGTGGGACTGAGGCATCGTTACTTGGGTCCTTCAGCTTGTTGACCGTTTTAAGTACTGTGGGCTCTATCTGGGTATTTGGAACTTTTCATTTTTGGGCTAATATCCAAGTATTAGTGAGTACATACTGTTGTGTTTATAAAAATATATAGAGAGATACATGTTATATAGGGTTATGGGGAGGTAGGTATGGGGGAAGGGTGTGCCTCAGTAGGCCCGAGCCCAGGCATCCCTTCCCCCTGAGGAACCAGCCACACATGAAGGTATAGTATAGAATAGAGTTTATTTAGGGCATGGGAAGGGGAGTTAAGAGGGTA